>JAPFBL010000019.1:2405000-3605000 GCA_026182355.1 Hermatobates lingyangjiaoensis
CTTCGATATTTAATACTCGCTATCTATTTTTTTTATAACTAGCAAAATAAACTACGTAAAACTAATTAGTAATAAAAAGAAAAGTATTCTCTAATAGGAATTCAAATATAGATTAAAACTGACATATTCATTAGAATATTACTCAAGGCCTTGAGTAAGTAAGTTTTTTGAATTTGTTACGATAATTGTAAAGTAAATATGACAAATATCCATTGTTTGTTGTTAGTTTATAGCCCTGAGGATGCCTTAAAACAAAGACGAAACGTTGGTGAAAAGGTGATTCCGTATATTAAACCCTGACCAAACTCCAAGATGAAGAAAAAATGTTTATTAGTAAATTGTGGTCAAGAAAAAAATACCTTATATATACATATACATATATATTCACTGTTTTGTTATTGAAGGCTAGGTCAAATAAAAGAAAATAAACTCCTTTCTAGGCCGACGTTTCGATGTATTTGTACATCATCTTCAGGGCTAAAATTAGAGTAGACTATAATACATTTATCAAAACAATCTACAACTCACATAGAGAAATAACACACATTTTTTTAAGACCAACAGATACATACAAAAGGTTATTTTATAATCAGAGTTGTTGACAATAACAAAAGCCCTCAATAACAAAACAGTGAATAGAATAGAAGAGGTAAATAACAATTTTTGAGTTTATACATATATATATATATAAATTCTACATAAACCCGTGAAATAACAACCAATGATCAAACCACAATATGAAATGGTAAAACAAGTTTTGTTTTCCCGTTTCATATTGTGGTATATATATATATATATATAATTTGTTGGATTTCAAATAGTATTTTAGTATATACTATTTGATGATTTATTATTTACCCTATTTCATTCAAGAACCTAAATAAGCAATTACAGACAAATTTAAAACTGATTCAACATAAATAGAATGGTCAGTTATTTATGTTTGTTTATAAATAGCACTTGAACTCTGATTAATGAGGTGATTCACATCGAACATACAATATCAATAGTGGATATTACTGAACTCAAAGATATTTCAAATAAACTACCTTTGTCTCTAAAACATTCTTATCTGTATGCAGGTCACGGAGTTTGATTCTTATCAATGAAATTTACACATCAACATTTACTTGAGTGAAACGAAAAAAAACCTATTACTTTCCGTCACTACTAAAGCTTGAAAACATTCTTTATAATTTGAGACATATTTAGCAATTTCTTGAATGAAAAAAATACAAACAATAAATAATCTGATAAAAAAGTTGTAATTTTGTGATGATTTTGAGAGGGAGTTGGAGGCTAAAAGGAAAACTCTCATGATTCACACGACTTGGCTGATCTGATTAAAGCGATATGATTACGACGCCACTAGTCAATAGTCAATAATCTACTGAAATGATTATTAATGCCAAATAAATAAGTTCATTATCATGTAACTGTTCACATCACATCAGTTATTCAGTATATAATTAATTACATTGGATAGCCGTTTTATTCAATTCAATAATCTGACCAATATTTCAATGGCTGTTGTTAATCACACATATTAGTTTTCTAAAAAGCACTTACTTTCTAGATATTATGAAAGGGAATTTAAATTGATAAATTGAATTGATTGTTGCAATTAATATACCATCAAAAGAACATATTTTGTAATAAATGTAGCTTAGGAAATAACAATATCCCGACTGTTATTATTGTAGGCACAAAGTGACACATATAACGGGCAACTAGGGACCAAAGCCTGCTAACGATCACAGAAACCGGTACAGTTTGTTTCTTCAAAATGTCTCAACAGCATCTTAGAGTTCTTTGAAGCTATGCATTCAAGCACTTTGTGCTACAATGACCCTTCTCTGAAGGGACTTCATAGAGGGCACTAAGTTGAATTTTTGAAGTGTAATTGTCAGCGACTATATCGTCCATTTCCGCTCTATCTCAGATAATGCTGTCATTCTTAATACTGGCGCTTTAAAGCAAGTTCTTGCAACCAGTTCAAATACCTACCCTTATCATCTAGTCTCCATCTTTCCTGCCACTGGTGTTTAAGCACTATGCTTGCTTCCTTTCTGCATTCTTTGAGTTAACTCTATCGAGATATCTTAAGTGTTTCAGAAGCTGCTTCTTTTCATATGGCCTTTACTTTCTCATTGCTAAGACAGCATTATTTATTGCCATTCCGCGCATTTTTGTTTCAAATCTGTTATTATTTACATAAAGCGTCCTATGGGGAGTATCAAACTCTTATAATAGCAATATAATATAGCTATTTGCCTCTAAGCCATGCATCTGATCATTAAATTTGTCAAACTTTAATACATATTTTCCACAAAAATTACATATCCTTACTCCACATAATAAAATGTTGTGATTACATCTAAGAAACGAATAAATAATGTTGGTGAGTTGTGTAAATTTTTTATTAATTTGTTTTTTCATTTATAATTGATAATATAATTTCAAACAATTAATTTTGTTTTAAAATTTAATTTTAACAATCATTCTTTAAGTATTTACTTTCCATAGAAAAGTCAAATTCATATTACTTTATTTATAAATTTCTCTAAAACTGAGTACAATATTAAAAGTTAAGTCTTTTTTTTTTTTTGAAAATATCACGATTCTTAATACTCAAAGGTTTCATCATCCTGCTTTCAACTTTAACATAAAGAAAGTGTTCCTTAATATATATTTTATATAATAATATCAATATAGTTTTAAGTATATCAAATTAGCTTTAATTAAAACATTGCAGTAATACAAAGGAATATTTATTAGGCAGGCGACATTTACGCAGGATGGAGGCTGTTTATCGAATGCGCAAGTAAACCTTTTGACCCTAGTAAACTCCTCTAGTCAACTTGCTTCTTTATATTCCAAGGCTTTCCGCCGCTCTCTCATTGTTCCCCCTAACAATGCTTTTCTCTGCCCCACTTACTTTTCAATATTGTACCAAAATTAAAGCGCTTCTCAACACAATTGAAATAAACATCAAACAGAAAAGTATAAAATTAATTTTAATCAATCAAAGATGTAGTCGTGTTTGAAACTACTCAGTTATCATTTTGTTCCATTATCTGAATCCAACTGAATAAAATCATATGGAAGCAAATTCAGCTACTTCCTTTGAAAAAATCCAAATTCTTGCTATAATATTATAATTTATCGCAGTTTACATAGAAAAAGAGATCGGAAAACATCCATTAACTACCTTAAAATGACCTTCAAAATATACTTAAATTAAATGGAGAAAATATATGTCCTTTGAGTATCTTCAGCATTATACTTTATTGTAAAAAAAATAATGGAAATCATGAGGCAATAAATAACGTAAATTACTTCAAGGTTCAGTTTGATAGCTTTCTACTGAAATTATTAAAAAGAATGTCAGTGCACAGTTATTACTGTGTGTGTAGTGTGTGTGTGTCTGGTGTGCTATCAACAGAATTACGGTTGCGTTTATATGTGTACATGTAGTGTTCATTAGCATGATGTATGTGTATGTGTACGTGTACAGTTAGCATTAAGAACATGTGGATGTTCGGTCAGCCTGTATATATATATATATGTGTGTTTTGTGATATCAGCATGAAATGTGGTCATGTGTGTATAAGTGGAGGTAGTACTAAACGTTTGGTATGAGCTATCAGGATGAAGTGTGTGTGTGTGTGTGTGTGTGTGTGTGTGTGTGTGGGTGTTAGTCTATCAGCGTGAATTGTGTATGTGAGTGTTTTCAGAAAATTTTATAATTACAAAAAAAAAACATATTTTTGGGAAATAAAATTTATGCTTTGTACTCACCAAAGAGAGGGCGCTGGAAGGCAGACTTACCTGTGAACAAAGTAGCGTTATTGTAGACCACATTGAACAATATGTATCAAGATAGTAACAAATGGATAGAATATTTTTGAGTGAATTATCTGGCCTTAAAATGTATTGAGATATTAAATAAACGAAAATTGTAAAACTTTAAAGGCGGCCATGAACGGTTACATGTTTGAATAGATGGCTTTGTGTGGTGCTAATGATCTAGCATTGCAGTTCTTGTTTGTCGTTGACCTTAACCTTTGCTGATTAATGGCAAAACTAGAACTGGTAAGCTGACGTAGGTGATGATTTGCTTTTTGTAAGAATGAGATCATTAAGTCATTTAAAACACAACGAGCAGATAACTTAGTTCAAAGGAGACTTAGCCACTTGGGATTTGAATTACTTTCAGCTAAACCGATTATACATCAATATCTAGATTATTTTGTTTAAATTTGCGCTTTTATACTCATAATCTATTTATATTTCAAATTATTGATCCAATGAACGAATTATACATCAGTCTGCACAGAACTTGAGTATACATTAAGAATAGAGTTTTGGTATTGGGAAAAATATTGTAATGATGGACGATAAAACCTTGACTTACTATCTGCTACTGTCCTCAAATATACATCTGTAAAAGGGGGATCATACATTACAGGGGTGGCTAACTTACATATGTTAGGAGCCAACTTTATTTGGCAAACCTGTATTGGCGGTGGCCTACTACCAAAACTAACTCAGTTTCACCTATCAAAAATCAAACGGAAAATTTATGAAATAACATATTTCACTCTTACTTTAACAAGAAAATTTAATATATGCTAAGATTTTTCTTCTCGTTTAAGGTGTACTAAACATAATTGTAAAATAATGTAACAAATTTAGTGCATTAGAGTAGTAGAGGGGGTCTATTATTTATGGTAGAACACCATGTTCAAATTTTCAGTCATCACGGTTACAAATGAGGCTCTTTATGAAGAAGAAAGGGCTATTTCTTGTCGGAAGATTAGAATAAATGCTAATTATGAAGGTGGTTACTATAAGAATTTCATTTCAGGTTTTGTTTCAAGTGCGTGGATTAATTCTTTTTAGGCACATTTTGAGTGACAGCAGTTTCAAATATGTTGCATTGTCTTCAAAGCAGTGAGAGAAAAGCTGAATTGTGAATGGAGAGCCAAGACGACTCGGGAACAATAGACTGAGGCTGGTCAACAAAGGGCGCAATTGTGACAACGAAACGACTGTGCCAAGTGGCTCCGACAAAGAGGTAATTACCTCAGCCGCGTTAGTCCTAGCCGAGCTTGAAGCGGCCGAGGCACGCAGAACATTAGCAAGTGCTTGGTGTGACCGCCTTGACGGCGCTCTGGCCTCACCGCTATCAGACAGAGCACGCACAGCGGCATCCAGCAGCGTCAGCTTCGCCAGTCTTACCTTCCCTATCAATGCTTTAATGGAAAAAGTCATAGATACTTTAGTGCTTGTACATATATATATTGTTAAATAGCAGAGCAGATTCTGCATTCACGATTTGTTTCAGCAATTGTTCTTTTTTTCTAATCACTGTTTTATGCTGCAAATGCAATGAGAATAACAAATTTCCCAGAGATATACTGGAGATAATAACACATTCCAATAACTGATAACATATATTAAGGACTAACTATAACTAAATTATAGAAAAGAACACAAGATTTCGACCTGAGATTTACACTCAGCTAGAAGAGTGTAAAAACAGATAAGTAACAACACAAAATAACAATATATATATATATATATATATATATATATACTTAAAATAAACTGTGTTAAATCGAAAGAAACGTAACAAAGGACTACTTGGCCGTCGACACTCCGTGAATCCAATTCATCACCGGAGGACGACCGCCATAACGGTCGAAATATTGAAAAATGTGTCCGTTATGTGAAAATTGTTAAGTTTCTTCCTTTGCATCCCAGTTTATTTTAAATTTTATCAGTTCTTCTAGATCACATTTCGTTTATTATATATATATTTGATTGAAATAAATGGCAGCTTCCGCATTCACGACTTTAATACTCATCCTTTCCAGTCTCCTGACTATTTCTCTTTGAGTGGAGGAAAGTTCCCACAAAATTTGTCCTAATGACATGTAATAACACTGTAGGCACTCGCTCACTGTTTAAAAATACTTCAGTAATAATGTTGTATTGATATAAAAATTACTAACTAGTTTCTGATTTTCATAAATCATCATGAGGTTTTAATATAATATAGTATACTAAGGATATAGTAATAATAAACTAAGCTACAATACAATTACAGTGATAATAATCATAATAACTACGGCACAGTAAACTTAACAATTCGAAAGTCCCGCTGAGGTTAAGGTTGCAAAACTGTAACTCAGCTGATCCAGCCCAATCACCTCAATACTGCAGAAGAATCATCTGGTGTACCTGTATACCTGTAATACAGGGACATGTGCTGCCTGAAACACGTTAAATCGGGAGGACGACTACAAAATTATCGAGGCGCCTCACCCTACATCTGACAGCGGGTGCTCCGAAGAACCACGCAAAAGAAGTTCACAAGATTGCACTGACAATTGAAATGCTAGTCAATGGAACAGTAGTGTTAAGATCTGAAAGGAATTGTAGCCACCTCCAGATCCTTGAGGCGCTGTATATTAAAGATATTCAGCCCTCAATGAATGAATGTTCAGTCCAATGTTAACTTCATTATTCCCAGCTGCAACTCTTTCGACAGTGCTTTTAAAATAATAAAGGAGACCAACGGTTGATTGGGCCTTTTAAATTTAAATTAAACTATAATGGTCAATGTTTTGATCTTTATTGAAAAACTTTTTTACAGAAATATATGAAATTGAAGAAACTATCGGAAAATGCATAAATTAAATAATATGAACATCAAAGTATAAACAAATGAACGGATTATTCAAGACAGTACAGTATCAATTTGAAATTAGAGAATCTGACCATATCCTGATACATTTATTCTCTTTATATTTATAACGATATATATATATATATCTAATTTGAAAAACTGTAGAATACTCAATAAAACATAATATTTATTATTGTAAATATGATAAATGTAATGTATTGTAAATATACAAACTTTATACCTTTTTTTTAAATTGTATGTAGCCATTGTATTACCATTATAAAGAATATTTAAAAACTATTCTATGATTTTAATATTTTTGAAAAATAAATATATCCACTTGGTTACTCAGTTTCATATTATGAATGTAAATATAGTAATAAATAGACAATTGGTCCAAAGCTAATTTTGTCTTGGTTTTAATGAAAAAAAACAAACAAACAAAAATAAAGTAGGCACACATGCAGTCTGAATTTTGAGGTCAACTGTCACCAGGAGGAGAAAAGAAGATTTGTTGTCGTCAACCTTCCCTTGATTGACAGTTCTACCAACTATAGTTCTGCCAACACCCTATATATTCCCTCTCTTCTAACCAAACATTGAGGCTGTAAGCATAATTATCTATTGTGTATGCTTCATTAGTTGGTTATTGAACTTATTATATACTCTATATATATATATATATATATATATATATATTATAATTAAAATGAGCAGTGACACATAAACAGAAACACAACAAAGACTCACTTTTCAATATTTCGACCGCCATTACGGTCGAAATATTGAAAAGTGAGTCTTTGTTGTGTTTCTGTTTATGTGTCACTGCTCATTTTAATTGTTATTTGTCCTGCCGGACCGTTTTTCGTTTATCATGGTATATATATATATATATATATCACTCAAAATTCGAAAAAAACGATCCAAACTGGACGCAAATCACCTCAAAAACGAAGAAAAGCAACACACAGAGAAAGAGACACACTTACAAACTCAAATTTTCGGATGATCCGTCTTCAGGAGAAAAGAGAATGGGCGACCAAGCATGACGGAAACACAACGGCAGGAAACCGTCCCGGCAACCGACTGTCAGTCGACTGACAGTCTCTTTTCTCCTGAAGACGGATCATCCGAAAATTTGAGTTTGTAAGTGTGTCTCTTTCTCTGTGGGTTGCTTTTCTTTGTTTTTGAGCTGAGATATATATATAATATCAGTTGGGTGTTTCACTCTGACGAACGTGAACTAACAACTAACTCTGAACGTGAAACGTGAAATAACAATCAACGTCCAAACCACAATAATAAATGAGAAAAAGACTAATAACTTTCAACCATAACAAGCGGTGTTCGTTCGAGTTGGGATTTGACTCTGATATTCATAATATATATTCGAAAATTTAAGGCTATTTATGAAATAATAGGCGAAAATGAAATAATAAGGCTATTTCAATAAATAAAGCTTTAGAAATCGATGTAAATATTTTTATAAATAAAATTTTATAAACTCATGTCAATGAATAAATCAAAAGTTATATAAAACAAATACAAGTTGTTATAATTTACAGTAAGCTACCAGGCAGTTTAAACTGAAGTTTATGTAATACAGAAAACCTTAGAACAATTAGGAGAACAGGATGTTCTAAGATTGTAATTGGATTTACTCAGAAGGTTGTGATTTGTAGATTGATAAAACTGAGAATATTTTTTTTGTCAGTTTGGGGTACGTAGTACATAATATCCTTGAATGTCATCAACCAGGTTTAATTCATAAGTCAAAATAGACTAATTACAGCCCGGGCGTTACACTGAATAAGTCAAATCCTATCATTGATCTGTCCATCCCCTAAATTAGCTGTTCAATTTAGGAGATAGGGGTTCAGCACCCCAATCGTTTTTGAAAACCTGTAATTCATCTGTGGGAGTCAGTTTCACCACTTTTGAGAGCTCCTGTAGTCGAGCGCTGAACGCTGGATGCGCATCGGATCGGTCTGCTTCTTGGAGGACTGTGCACTCATCCAGGTTACGTAATCCATCCATCCACTTCCACAATCAGTACATTATTCACATTAAATTTATTCTTACAGATAAACTAATTGCAATTTTGTTTTGAAGTGGGATAGAACTTCTGCAATTTATTATATTATTATTACTATTAAGAAATAACGTTATACGTAGGTGTTAATACTTTTTCTGGTAATAACTTTCAGAAATCAAAGTTTCATTGAACTCTATAAGTACTCTGTCTTCCTTAACAGCCAACACCATACCCTAACACCACAATAGAATATTGCCTAATGCACAGCTTGATAGTTTTCTAGATAAACTGAAGTTTAAAGATATTAATTGGCTCAAAAAATGGTTGATTTCTTTTCTTTGCTTCAAAACACCTTAGATGCAACCTATTTGTCGTTCATGTATGACTTTGACTTTTAAAAAGTCATCAGTTTTGAGAAGAAAATATTACATATATTCAAATGATTGTTATGTTATCTGGACAAGAGAAAAATATTGATTATGTTTGAAGTTTAGATTTAATGCAGTGTTTATAAATATTTTATACTGTTCTTTGTGAAGAAAATTCTGATTCTCCCAAGAGTTATAAAGGAAAAAGGGACTCTCCCGAGGGACACACGAAAAAAGACTCAATAAGGTGGCCAGTAAAGAGAAACAAGGTAAAACCCTGGAGATATACATTATTTTAAAACCTGACGACGATATCCATCAAGACAATTTTAAAGATATTTGAGAAGAAAAAATGGTTGGCACTAAATCTCACAGATTACTTGACCTGGATATGTGGGTGTATTGTTTAATGGATCATATTGATATTATACTAAAACAAGCCCATTCAGTGTAGATGACTACACTTATATCTTTGTACAATGCCTGTCTCTTCATAAAAAGTTTACTCTACCGCCCAATCATGTTTTTAAACAATTATGTGAGATTTCCCCTAAAATGATAATTCTAAACAGTTAAAATTTTGCAGATGTTCTGAACTAAAACATTTTATGATTAAAAAAAATAAATTTCTTTGATAAACAAGAAATTAAAGTTTTGTTTTAAAGATAAACATTTTGAATTATTCGATTAGAAATCTTTTGACAACATACTGTTTACAGCCCACAGCATATAATAATAAAGAACTTAAAAATAGCATCTATCGGAAAGCTATATAATTTTTGGTTAAATTTCTTGAAGATAAATGAAATAAACCTTGTAAATCTAAGCAAGTATGTTTTTTCTCAAATAATAAAACTAGAAGATTTTAGTTTGCCTCGCACTATCAGCTACAAAGCATTCAGTTCTTTCAATGTCTATAAAAAAAACTTTTAGACTTCAGTAATTTCAACTCATTCAGTAATATTTACTCATCTCGAAAATATACTAGACTGTAAATTTAAGAATAAATATGTATGCCGATAATGTTACATATAATTAAAAAATAACGTTTACTTAATTCAATGTCAATTTATTCCAATAAATTGGAATGTCTAATTATATAGTCGGTTGAGTGTGTTGTAGACTCCATAATTTGTTTGAATACTAAATAATAAACTGAGCAATTTGTTTCAGGTTGGCTGTTTTAAGATCAGACGCTAAATGGGTTTCCCCATTCATCACTCCCTCTTTGTTGAATCTAATGAGTCACACAAGACAAACGTCGAGTTTATTGGAGCAACCTTTAAAATTGAATCTACTGAACTCTTTATAGCAACTGCAGTAGATTCAATCAATCCAATAATAATGACTCCCTATTACCTTGCATTTAAATTTACTCAATTATGTATTCTAATGAACAGCACTAGTGAGAAAACAGTCATTTATTTATTAAAAAATGCAGAATTTATCATTATTCAAAGAAATTTCTATTATGTGTAAAGACCGAATGACTACTAAGTTTAAATATTATTCTACAGTGAGCAACAATAAAAATTGCAATATTGTAAAATTATGGTCTTGATTTAAGAAGTCTTGTCAATTTTTTGAAATTCATGTCTTGGAACAAGAAAAAAATTAGAACTAATTGATAAGGAAGAATAAATGTGTAAAATAGCTGTTTTCTGTTCGTGTATTCTATAAAAATCAAAAATAGGACTTCAAAGGACGGACCCGTTTTCTTGGTAGTTCTTGTTTCATTTTTGCAACATGTTTTAGTTTAAAAAAAAATATTGACAAAGTAGTTGCGACATAAATTAACAATCAGATGTCGGACTTTCATTTACCTCATTTATACATTTTACATTTATTTATATATACATATTACATTTAAGGAAATTCAATTTAACTCATAAACATTAATGAATTCCTATCTACAACCTTGATAATAAATTATTAATTTAATAATAATATCATAGATAATGATCATATTATAAATTATAAATGTTACAAAGTAATTAAATAATCAGGTCTTCAAGTCAGGTAAAAAATATCTAGTAACACAATGAGTTTGGAGCTCAAATTTTGTACTTACTTATAAAATAAATACTTTCATTTGATCACCCTGACTCTGCTAGGTAACTCAAACAATTTAAAAAAAAATATCAAACACGCAGCTGAAACGGAGAATATTATGAGAGAAGGCAAATATGAAACCAGATAAAAAATTATGAGTTTTTTATTACAACGGAACCAAATAATAATCAGACAGTTTCGACTATCAACATGGCGTTTAAAAATTTGGAAAAATCAATCACATAAAAAATCATAAATTAATATTAATAAATATAATAAACCATAAAATTATTAATGTGGTTCATATCAACTTGGAGTAATAGTTTATGATTTTAATTTTACTATTTATTTAGAAGAATGAAAATAAACCACAGTATTAAAAAACATAATTACTAAAATAAATTTAATTCTTAAGTGTTTGGAATATTTGGGATGCTCTTGCATTAGTAGAATAATAACAAATGTCTTTTGATCTATATTGTATTTTAAATGTTACATTTTATTTGTTATATTGTTTTTATTTTTTATTATTTATTGATTAAGTTAATCAAATTAAAAATAAAGTTGAAATTTCTAAAACTAATTTATTTATGAATTATGTTTCTGGGTGTTAACCCAGAATGAATAGAGCTGTTAACATGAATTAGAAAAAAAATAAAAACATATTACCTAGAACATGCTGATATAGTTGAAAATAGATTGAAAAGTTATTTAAGGCATGCGTGTTAGAGTCTGATTTCGTAGTCTCTTAGTGCAATATAAGTGAGAACAGAGACTAGGGATTTGAGGGCGCATCTATTTCTGCATTGACTCTCAGGGAACAGTCTTCTCTCCCTTAATTCTGCTATTTCACTCTTAATGAACACCAATCTGTCTCTCCTCACCATTTCTTCCATTGTTCCAACCTCTCCAATATAAAAGGTATTCCAAAACTCTACCAGCTTGTAGAAGACAAGTTCTCATTCCTTATTCTACCAATAACTTCAGAAATACCTCGATCTAACCGTAAGAAATAGCACTTCAAATAAGACCATACTTGATCATTGTTTGGCTGTATATATTACTTCCTTTCAACTGAAATTGTATTTACAAGCAAGTAAACACAAACACGCACACACATACTCATAAGCATCTCTCTCTCTCTCTCTCTCTCTCTCTCTCTCTCTCTCTCTCTCTCTCTCTCTCTCTCTCTCACTCACTCTCTCACTCTATCTATCTATCTATCTATCTTTATGTATGTATCTATCTATCTTTATGTATGTATCTATCTATCTATATGTATGTAGATACTTTAAAAACTTTGAGAAACACGGATGAAAAACCGAAACTAGGTCATACAATCAATATTTGACCCTTTTAACGGTCCCCCTCAGGAATGAAAGTTGAGTACGACAAGAATACGAAAGTCAACTAGACCCCTTTAGATATATACTCGTATATAAAAAGATTTCACATAAACACGTGAAATAACAATCAATGATCAAACCACAATAAGAAATGGGAAAACAAGACTAAGATCTTTCAACCGTAACAAGCGGTCTTCGTCAGAATCAAAAACCCAACTGTTACGGTTGAAAGATCTTAGTCTTGTTTTCCCATTTCTTATTGTGGTTTGAGCATTGATATATATATATATATATATATATATATATGATATTATATTATATTATACTTCAAAATACGGTAAAGATGGTAAAACCGGACTTTATTAAAATACATAGAAAAAAAGATCAGAACAAAGTCTTCGCTGGAAGTGATATTTCTTTTCTTCTGAAAAGATCAGAAGAGACGAAGCAGAAAAGATGTGAATGGATTAACAAACCGATTCAGTCTTAATCAAATGATGATTTGATTGAATTATTGATGATTGAATACATCAAAATGCAAAGTGAATAAAAAAAAAACAATTTCAGAAATGGGACCAAGATCATTCGACCAAGTAACTGTTTTACGAGAACCTTTAGTTAGTCTCATTTCCAGATTCCTTAATATTGAAATATATTTTTATTATTTCTACTCCAATTTTATTAAGAATATCCACTCCAGATATTCCTATTTTAAATGTTTTGCTTTGTTGTCTGACCGGTGATAGATTCTAGTCATCACCAGGAAATTATTTAGTGATATATACATTATGCACATACAGTTGATAGTCATAAATTAACTATTTTCTCAAACAGTATATCAAAACATACTTCATATTGGTTAGTACATGTGGTAAATATTTGTTTTATTGTAGGTACAATAATGTTTTAAATTGTTCCAGTTATTAAATGAAAAATTATAATAATAATAAAGGGTTAGTGTTATTCCTCCTTCATTAAGAAAATATATAAATAATATTGCTTTAAAATTAATATTTCTGAAAAGGTGGACAATTTAGGAGGTCGAAGTATTTTCTTTCTAAATGGCGCAATAACAATGTTAATTTATGTTAAGTCTGCCATTTGTTTCGAAAAAGAAAGGATCCTTCAACTGAAATGATCCTTGCTCCAAGTTAAGCTTAATTATGACAGATTGCCGCTTTGAACCAGAGTTTACTCCACAGCATTCGTAATCACCCAAAAGTGAAGATAAATTCGTTCTATTTGATAATAAGCTTTGCATTTACCTACATACTGGTTTGTAGTCTATTTATATCAAGATGTTTTCTTTGTTTGCACTAATTCAAATGAACAATATGTAAATTGGAGGTAAACTGCTAGATGTTAAATTACAACATTGTGGAGTGTTCTTTTTTCTTTTTTCTTAGTTTTTGCCAATAGGCATTTTTTTGAATGTCGTTTGAGACTTTTGGAAGTGATATTAATCTATCGATTTTTATTGGTACCAATGAAGTAGTTTCAGCGCATCCATATAACATCCACTCTTTCAAGGAAGGGAAGGGAGGATGGTCTATATTTTTCATAAAGATGACATTAGGGTGTAAGACATCACGTGTATAGTATAGTGTACATTCAACAAATTCAAAATAATTATTTGTCAATACATAAGGAAAACTTATGTTTCAGTCTTTCCATCTAAATAAGAACTTTTCTTGGCATTAACAAATTGGTTATTCAAATTCTTACTACATCTCAATCATACGATCTGTAGTAGTTTTATTAGGAAATCATCTTTATTTATAGAATTAGGTCAGATGCAAAGTATATCGTCAACATATCTATACCATTTAACATGTCTAGGCAATATTGAGCTTAACATATTATTTTCAATGAACTCCATGTATAAATTACTTAGGAGGGGGAACATGTATGTATATATACATATTATTCCAAATATATACATATACATACAAGGCTACAACACAGTAAGAAGATCAGAAAAATGACCGAGATCATTCAACCAAAACAAGTGGTCTTCGTCAGAGTCTCACTGATACTGACAAGGGCCATTTGTATATTTGTATATTTCATGTTTGTACTATTTATATACATGGTGTTATATATGTGTTCGCTAAATTAGTTACCATTGCTAAGATGAATATAAATCTGGATATAAATATAGATTCCAGATGTCGATTCATTCAGTTGATCTAATAGAAGTAAAATTGATATTGTAATAAATGTAATGTGTGTAAAAAAATGTATATTAATTTGAACTAATTATTTGTATTATAAATATTTTTGACCAATCAATACTTCGACGAGATATGATCATTATAAAACTAAAAATTAATTAAAAGTTATATAACTAAATAAAAAAAGTAAAGTTGCAATAAAGGAAAGTAGAAAGACAATAGAAAATTTAAAAATAATTAAATATATAAGGCAAACATTAAAAATTAAAGCCGGGAAACTTCAGGAAATAGTTGACATGTTAAACGGTTTAAGCCAGTGTCTGTTATAATGCGTCCAACAAATGGTGAACTGTCACGGGAGCACATTAAACACTTATGTGTAGCTCCTCTAAAACCATCAACTAGGTCAACGCGTAAACAATAAATAATGTTTTAACTGGTTTTTTTTTTAGAGGCGATGTGTTTTCCAACAACGTTTTTTTCTTATATTGTTTAATTTTTTTGTTTTAGGGAGTCTAAACGTTTCCATTTCATTGAATTGCGTATTTGTTGCCATTAATCCTGTCTACAGAAAGGCTTTTTGAAAGACGTTGCCTGGATGGAGTCTCCGTTAATTGACTTTATATGCGACACAGGTATCTGATGTCTGGCACTGCTTGCTTGCAGACAAGCGCTATTACCGAACAATACCGTGGAGCGCTTCACAGATGTCAAGCCAGTGTCAATACTCGACACTCAGGCCTGCCTGCCTCACAATGAAGATAAATTCACCATGACGTTTAAAGCCACATTATTCATGATTAAACCTTTCAAACGTATTAATCAAGTTTCTATTTGAACTAACTTTCAAGAAAGAACACCATAAAAGAGACATCCTTTCAAAGAACTCCATCCAATTTTTTCATTCACTACCAACAGTCATGTTTTTTAAATGTAATAGAAAAAGCCTCATAGTGAGTTCACTATATTTAACCATGCACTTAAACCCTTCACTACATACGATGAGTTTACTGTCAGATAATGATAAAACTATAAACAAAAAGGGTCCGTTATAATAATTTCCGTCAATATCTTTATTTTTTTAGCTAAACAGTTATGCCACCCAAATGCAGTGCATTAGTATTTGAGAAAAGTTTTTTCATCTTTTGAACCCCAAGGACAATCTTTGCGCATAGTGATTATATATATATAGTTCACACAGGAAAGAGAAAACACAAATAAAGACACACACAAAAGACTCACAACGATATTTCGACAGTCGTCGTCATCGGGTAGAAGTAGTCCGTGAGTAGCTGAAGCTAACTGCTATATAACTAACTGATATATATATATATATTTTGCTTATAGGCCTACTTTGCACCCAAACTGTCAGTCGAAATATCATATGAGCTTCACCGGTACTTATTTTCAAATGTGAGAACATGGAAGACACACAGTCTTTCCATGCTGGCTGGTGATCAATAAAGAAGCAGTGTTGCAAAAGACTGAGTTAATGACGAGAAGGAGGGCTTTAAGCAGAGAATATAAGTGAAAGTAGGTGCAGTAGAGAGATGCGTGACAGGGTTGCCGAGCAGCGATAAGGCAGGCCAAGTCGAGGCCGGCAAAGCAGAGTGGGATCAGTTTATCTGCGACCCCCCAAGTCACCTGCTGTACCAACTTTAACTTGGAGCTTCTCTAGTTTAGTCACTCTGAGTCTGGACGTCTTTAACAACGCGTACTTGTCTACGGCTAATAAGGCTGCTGCTTAAACACAAGACAAAGTTTAGATGAACTCCTTAGCGAGACCTTCTCGTCCAACTTTTACCATCAGACTTTGAATTACCTGTTCGCAATGATAGTGATGATCTAAGTTATTCCTCTTTTACAGGTTTATTTATTTGTCCCTTTAAGATAGCATTCAGAAAAACATAGTTTGTTCCACTGTGGAAATAATCTAATAGTTTTACCAAAAAAATAAATCAAATTTCTGGTTGATATTTAATTTTCCTTTGCTGTAAATAAAGTATAGTCATTGAGAGAAAATTCCATTTCGAGATTTTGATGAAATTACATGTTTTGAGGTCCCAGAATTTACTTTATGTTTTTTTTTTGACGATGTGTGTTTGGAGAGGGGGAGATGTTTCCAAAATTGTGTTCACGATACAGTTCAGAATCTTAGATGGATCAAATTGGTATTTTACACTAAAATTGGTCTCAATGCTTATTGTTTGGGAACAATTATGCATGATGGAGAAGTCACTTTTTTTACCAACAACTTCTTTTTAAACAATTTTTTTCGCCTGAACTACTAATTCTAGAGATTTGAAATTTTGGTATTATATTTGAGGCTACAAAAGATATAAAAGAAAAATATCTTCAGAGTTTTAAAATAACAAGTAATATTTGTTTTCCAGATGTAAACATTTTTACTAATAATTCAAGATGAAAGCTTGTGAGAGTGATACAAGGTATACCGTTTGACGGATCAAAATGACACTATCTCTAAAATTAGAACATTCTGAGTAGGATGAGTTGAAATAATTTTTTTCAAAACTACATTCACCAAAGGGGTGAATTACATTACAATACATTTTCTGTTTTCAGATTTTTTTTTTTTTTTGACGCCAAACGGCTCATAAAAAAACCATGACATTTTGCTAAAAAAGCTGAAGAAAATTAACAATTTATAAAAAAAAAATCATGACATTTCAACTACTGCAGAAAGCAGTACAGTTATAAAAACAGAATATTGATCCTGGACTAATGGTTTACTTGCTATACTTGTATTTATTTACGTTCTTTACATTGACTTCGAAATTTTTGAGTGAATCCACTGAAATATAATTGATGTTTAGAAGATTAATGAAAAATTTTTAAATAATTTAATAACTTAATATGAGATGTAAATGAATCTATTTATTTCTTGTTCTGTGGCTAGGAGGACTCACATTGCAGTCATGGTGTGCGGCACGCGGGAAAACCTGTGACTATTCGTGTTTCTATCTTTTTTGGAAAACACGAACAGAATAATCGCCGAGTTTGCACCATCAGTCAACAGATCAGTTTGGGGGAGTGAATGTGGTTATTTGCAGCTTGTAGAAAATTGTATTATTTCTAAAGATGAATGAAAGATAGGGTTCTACATAGTCAAGCATACCTCTAGATATTATATGTTATCAATTACGTACTAATGATAAACTGCCATAGAGCGCTGTCAACACGAAAAATAATTGACACTGAAAATGTCAGTTCAGTTGACAAACTTGTTTGTGAAAATTCAATTCCTATCCAAAAAATGAATTTGTAGTCTTGGTAGTCTAACCCTATGACATCATGTCATCCATCTTATTAAAACTTCCAAATAAAAGTTGTGTTTATGAAACATTGTTCTGCACCATTAAAATTTATTTACATGTAATACATTTTGCAATTTAATAAATTTTGTATATTATACAAATAAATTCTTTAGGGGGCGGTGGCGAATCAAATTGTGTCTTAAGGGAGCGATGGTTAAAAGACGTTGAGATACACTGCTCTAATCAGTCTATATATTGCACCCTTCATCAAAACTTAATGTCAGATGTAAAGGTTTGTAGATTTATGAATCATGTTAACTTTGATTATTCTCGAAGGGTGAGGAATAGACTCTTTCCTATCATGTTGTTAGGAATATCCAGTTTTTTACTATTCTAGTCTAATAGTTCGTATCTATTATTTTTAAACATTTCAAGCTTCCAGCTGTAAAAGTTTTAAATTATACTGAAAAGTCTGCTTTGAATTTGAGTTCAGTATTCAAACTTGGCTAATTACTAATATTTTTTTCAATATACAATTACAGCAACCTTATAACAGAGTACAGCACGCAGGTAAAAAAGATAACACAAATTTATGCAAGTAGGAATGTACGTCTTGCATGTTCTCACATTTGAAAATAAGCATTGGTGAAGCACATATGATATTTCGATATCATATCAATATGTTCTAACGTAGTGCAATCAGTTATTATGTGGTATTTACTCATTGTAGGGTAAAAAGTTAAAGAAATGGTCTCCACATAAAAAATTAATGATATAAACAATGCGTTTTGAACACGTAGTGTTATTCCTCAGGCATTAACTAAATGACATCATATTTTTTAGTTAATCCTTGAGAAAGTACACTATGTGTTTGAAATGCGTTGTTTATACCATTAAATTTTCATATGTGGAGACCATTTCATTAGCTTTTTACCCTATAATATCAATATGTAGGGTTTGAATTTTGATGATTTTTACAAAGGGAAAAAAAGTGATTTTTTTAAAAAACACTAGCATGCCATGAAATTCCTGGATCATAATTTTATTAAACACGAAAAATGTAAAACATAATTCTAAAATTAAAAATTTTGTTTGAAAATAATAAATGAAATTATCCTACATCTTAAATTGAAAATTATCTTAAACGACTTTTTTTTACATGTTTCTGACATTTTTCAGTCAAAATAGGAATATTATCAAGTTTTAAATGAGAAACTTTGTTTCAATCTTAAATCTTCCATGTAGCAATAGGTCAGGTAAACTACGAGTATGCAAGAGATCGACTGGCTATTGGAACGAAGTCATGTTCTCCTGAAAGAGATTATTTCGTAATGCAAAATCTACTTTTGGTTTTCCAAAAATATTATTACTGCTGTAGTTATACTAATAATATGATTATATCTATGTGTGGTGTGATATATAAAAATAAACATACATACTGATAAGTGGATCAGTTATTATCTGTAGTACCGCCAGGAATGAAAGACCAAAAAACCTCTCCCATTTAGACATTTATATCATGCTTAAATGGAAAATTATATATTATATACCCTAGAAGTTTGATATTAAGTTTACTTATAGTAAAGTTGAGTGTAAGGCACTCCAGATTTTTTAACTATATATTAATGAATTTAATATTCAAGATATTCTCGAAGACGCAAAAGTGATTTGTGTAGGTGGCATTATTAAGTATGCTTTCTTGAAAGTGAATTTATACACTTTGATATTTCCATTTCAGAATGAACTTTCAATATTAAGAAACTTCCTACCGTTTGATGTTGTTTGATGAACGCAATAAGCTAACTGTCATGAGAAGTATATAAAATGTGAAATGTGAAATGATTTTTGTTATTTTTAGCTTCTAATTAAATATACCAATATTAAATTTCTTAGTAGTTAACAACAACCAAACTTTCATAATCTTTACTATAGAGTCTTCAAAATTGTATGAGTGAATTTAAATATTCTTTCTTATGTTATTTCAAATTTTCATTTCAAACACTGGGAAACTGAATTTTTACTGAACAGTTCAATTTTTGAATTCAAATAATCAGATGTGTTATTGGAAAATATAACAAGCTCATTTGAAGAAAAGTCTATGATTTTATCAACAAAACAAATTTAAATAAAGTTCTTTGAAGGTTCTCAAACATTATTGACTCGATGAACTCATACAAGTCATGAGACACGTCTTTCCTCCGAGGTGAGCTAGGTAATCACCTAGCTTCTCAGTGGTTCCAGTTGCCTTTCCTGGAGTTATAGCCTGTGTGCTATGAAAATGCATAAGTAATGACATCAAATGTGTGTCATCTGCACTGCTCTGATGAAGAAATGAAGAAGTGTCTCAAACTGTGAAAGAAGCAGCGCACGACACAAGAACAAGATACTTTTCACCATGATGGTGTAAAACCAAACCACTTTCCTTCATTCACACAGACGCCAAACAATATGGCATGACTTACAATTAGAATGAAAATAACTCAATTTTTAAAATCTGCATTCAGAATACTTTCTGAATTGTTTTGAAAACAAAATTGTTCAAAACCAATACTCTATTTTATATTTATTATAGAAAAGCAAAACAACTTTATATAACTTCTGTTGCATACAAACTGAGGTATTCATCGACTGTTTGTGAGACTAGACTTATTAATTAGAGTTAAGTAGAATATATTATTAATAATTAACTTGTTAGTATTATTCTTTAAATTTTTCATCTGAGTTTCTGTAGTTTGACGTCCCTTCTTGGAGTTCTCTAATTGATTCAAGCGAAATCTCATTTTATAATATAACTATTCCGTCATCCCATTCTCAAATAAACTTATAGAGACAAACGCTCATTTTACTGGCACTTTGTTACTACGGAGTCTACAGGGTTATTAGTTTATACTCATTAAGAAAATTTATTGATTCCTGCTGAAATCGCTAATTTTGTTCATAAGGAGTTACGTTTAAGTCTAATCAACAGATTGATGTTTGTTTAAGCGTTAGACGCACAGAGTCAAATCTTTTGTTGGGTTAATTTTACCAAATTTGAAACTACAGTCCTTAGAAAGTCCCTAGCATGAATGGGGTATTTACATTTTTGAAACATACTCTTAACACCTTCATTGTCTTCATTGCAGAGAGTTTTATCGTGGGTAAAACGGTATCTATTTTATCTATCCAACTAGGGTTAGATCTTAATTTGAATTGTAATTACACCGTCATAATTATCAACATATTTCATAAAACAGAAAGTTGTGATTTTTGTTATACTAAAAGAATCTGACTTCCAAAGAATACATGAAACAAAATTACAACTAATATCAAAATCGTTGTAATTTATAGAAGAAATTGTTACCTTTATCACTTTAACAAAAGCCATATTTTATAATATGTTTTATGTTTTCATCTATATATTTATTTTTTAATATTTCGATATTTATAAAATATTTAATAACAATATATATTCAATATAGAAAAGGACATATATTCATTTAATCAATACAGAAATATTACTTGTAAGTATGACAAACCTAAATAGGCACAGTATTCATAAAGATGGCAAATGAAGGAATTCATCAGTTAAGTAGGATTCAGATCATTTCATAAGGAACATCTCAGGACTTACAAACTCTTTCTTATTCAACAACTGGCTTCATTTCACAACAGGGGTCAAAAATTTTACCGAGCCAAGTTTATTAGCAGAGATTTTTAGTGAATACCTGACATTTATAGGTTTTGGACTAATGGCTTTAGCTACGAACTATAAAGCACTGGAACCAACATCTCTTGATTAAAATGTAGTCAGTTTTCCAACAAATTTCTTCGTACACACACACCACACACACACACACACACACACAACTACAAACAACAATAGAATTCAATAATTAAACTTATTAGCAGTTAATTATCATATGCTTTTAAACGAATAGTACATAATTTCCTTCACCTTTACGCTGAATTGGTGTTTCGTTCCAAAGAACCCTTGGATACTGGAATATAATTGTCATTGACTACTAACACATACTGAAAAGGCAAAGCCTAATGCTTGAAGTGAATTCAACTTGGTCAGTTGTTTTGCGTTTAACTTGATGGATTATCCATTCAGGGGAAAGTTAACTGAATTAAACAGTCACTGTTGACCTCGAGCTAGATGTTTCCAGGTTATGATGCTCTAAAATTGTTTGAAAGAGATAATCAATATGTTGTAATTGATTATTTGCGTCGATTAGTGCTTCGTCACTTAGATAATACCCCAAAAGAGATTTAACGAAATCCTCCAATGAGAATTTCACGAAGAAATTATCTTGTCAGTATTTTCAAAACATTTGGTACTGCTTTTAAAAATAATCTAGAAGTGTTTTTATAAGAGAAATTTTTTTGAATGGTGTACTGTCGAGGACAAACATTCATTCACAGTCGTCAATAGGGGCACCATAAAACATGTTACAGGGAGAATACTTTACAGGCTTCACCTGACCGGAAATAGCTATAGTCAAGTCTATCAATATATGGTAGACTAAAGGGTGTTTTTTTGGGAACAGCAAACCAATGAAATATATACCCCTACAATATTTTTTTTCAAGTATTTGAGATAAAATAACGTGATAGCTCAAATATAGGATTTTTTTGTATTCCAATTGCAACAAAAAGAATATATTTTAATAGATTTGTAGTGGTTACATTCACTTTTAGGAAATATATTGGCAAACAAACATTAAAATAAGTCTTGATCTAAATCTTCGTTTACTGAAATTTATTTGTTTAAGTAAATATGTCAGAGTAAATACAAAAAAATAATTTACGTTAATTTAAATAAGTTTTCAAATTATTAAATGCTTGTTTTATAAATTACAATGTTAGGTAATGTTCACTGAAATTTCTATTTTAGTTCGTGGCATGACAGTCCATGTGATCTACTCTGAGGACTACGTTGTTAATAGGAGTTATTTAAGAAGCTACCTGATGATGAGTGCTTCATACAGTCTTCGGATGTTCGTCTAACGAGCGGCCAAGCAATGGTTTTGTGTGCATGGTGAATTAGAGTTCATTTAAAGCCGAAGATTAGATTCATTTTTAAGCTGTTAACTTACATTTTCAGACAGTCAATGTTCTAACTAACAGCGAGTTACGTATCTAGCTACTTACTACTGCATGGCAGGTTTGCAAAACAGATTGATTAGTCTCAAGCACCAATCCAAGAGACAAACGTCTCTTACAGAATGATTAAAATCTCCAACATAGACGGTAAAGTGTTAGAAATGTTTGCTCGTTCTCACTCACTCAGTCACTATCTCTATGGATCACTGACTAGTAACAACAATCAAAAAGGAAACATAACTTACTAACCAGGCAAGATATTTATTATTATTGGAGTCTTAGTATCACTGCATTTCTAATACCTAGATACAACATGACCTTAGTGGTCGAACAAAAGCATTGGTCATTCCAAAGTTGAATGAATAGTGAACAAATCTTTTGTATAAAGCGTTGCTTATTGGATGGATTGCGGACGTAGCCGTACACTGGATACCATGTCATCTGCTAAGCTCATTCCCTTTGCACTTTATAACAATGTTAAATAAGTGTTTTCGCCAATGACACTTACTAAAATGTGAACTATCAAACTAAAAGTCACAAACAAAGAGGCTTTGGTAGACATGAAAGAACAAAGAATCCACAAAGCAAAGGCTGGTCAACTTATACTCCAAGCATCAACTGCATTTTTAGTCTATTGGGCGACACTCTCTACCATTATCCCTGCTGAAAACACCAGTTTAATAAGAGGTGCTGTTGATGAAACAACTCATAGTTTTAATACTTTGTATGGAATGCAACGGGTCTCCAACAGCTGATCTATGTAGAGAGGCGTATACCATTGTCGAACGAATAGAGTGCTTGAGCTCTAGAGAGCCATTATCTGTGATAGGAATCATACTCGTACTTCAAAACCAAAATTACAACAATAATAAGAACTGGTCTTAAGTTATGCAAAAAATCTGACGAAACGGTTGAAAAAGATATGTTGGACTTAAGGAAAATATTCTTAAATACTGTCAAGTAAGAAAGATAGAAAGTTTACCATGGCTAAGTAACTGAACAACTTAACCTCATTCATGGCTTCAAAATGCCAAGTTTTTTAAATTATTACAAGGGCACTCATAATATATTCAGAAATAGTAAAGTTCAAATCATTAATTTATAATAATTATTTAAAAGAGTTCTTATTTCTCCTTATTAACAATGATAATAATGTCTATAAAAAAAAATATTGTTATTAATGTCAATAAAACTTTCTCAACCTTTTTTTCTTGCTTTTACAATTTTCTACAATATGTATAATTTTTACTTTTAATCAATGATATATTTGAACCAGGTTAGTAGCATGACCTTTTTCTTCATTCATGTCATTTCTCAGATTTTTGAAAACACTTTCGAAATAACAGTGCCTAGTTTTAAAGTTATTTCGGCATGCTTTATTTTTACAGTAAATAGCTAGAGTAAATATTATATATATTGTTCGTATAAACAAAATTGTTTTAAAAACAAATACATTAGGAGTACAGGTTATCCTGCTTTATGTTTGTCTTTCATAGCAATCCTGTTGGCTTGTTTTGCAAATTATATCTTCGCACTAACAGCAGATAATCTCAAGAAGACACGACAAGTTTGAAACACGTTGTTTAGTTCAGAAATTTTTTTTATATGAAGACTTTCTTCTTAGTTTTCAATCATTAGAAAAAATTCGCTTTAAACTAAAAATGTTATTTTATTTATTACAACAAAAAACTTTAGATTAAAATGTCAAAATTATGTTATTTAATTTCAATGTTTCTGCTTCTCTAAATTTTATTTCTTACAATGGGGTAATGTTTCAAGACTTAAATATACTGTGTGATGGCAATGCAATCTGTTTATAACGCAATCTTCAGTTTCCTTTATATTACTTTACACTAAATAGCGTCCATTCACTTCATTATCCACCTTTCAATATATACATATTGTTTTTTATTTCCTCCATTTCTTTATTTTTAATGTAGCCTCCGTTTTATTCTCACTTTAATCCTTTTCATAACCTTTTGTTCTTTTAGCCATACATTGATTATTTAGTTGTACTCCATGAACGTCACCCTTTTCATCAGCAATGTATGACTGACCTGCTACACTGTGTCATTCATTAGGACTACTCTATGAGCATGAAGGACTACTCTACTCGTACATGAAGAGTATGCTCCCAATTGTTCAGATAGCAAGCTGTAGTTCACTACTAGGCCACCTTGTATTTGATTCTTATAAAATTCTAATAGAATCATCAACAAACTCCAAAACCTCTCCCTCTTTATGAGACTTTGGAATTGAAACCTCAAAGCCAACATCACGGACTTACGAACAAAAGTATGGGATCATTAATTCGGATGACACAAAACCCAGAAAAGCTCTATGAATTCTATTAGCGAAGAAATGGCTCAAATGTCCGTGGCTTTGCTCGCTACCCGAGAATTTCTGTCCGATTACTAGTTCTACCTCACATAAGTTAGGAAACTTCTGAACCTATGGTACTTCTTATGATTTTATACTTACTTATTGATACTTAAGTTATTTACAGTATCAATGCTAATTTTAATATATTTTAAAAGACGTATTAATAAACACAGTTTTTGACCATATACAACTCAAGAATATATAACTTCAAGCAATCATCTGAATAACGATGATGTTTCACGGAATGGAATCAATGTTTCCATGACCAAGACAAGAAAGCAACCTCACCAACTATCTACTTGGCTGGCCATTGTACCAATAACTTCACAGTATAAGTAAATATCTAGTTTTTCAATTATAAAAATTGCCAAAAAATGTTTTTTAAAGTGTAATAAACACTAAATTATTCTAAACATTTTAATTACATTCGTCCCTTTCGTTTCAGAGAATAACTAGCTGAGTTGTCGGACCTCATGAGTTCTTTTAATAATGCTGACATTTTAGAGTTCATCGACATGAGACGACTGATAAATGCGCCACGCTTTATTCCATTTTCTGCTTCAATAATAATGTTACGAATTTCCCACTCCCTATGAATATAGATTACTTTTTCTTTTACCAAGAAGTAGACTTTACCTTCGACTTGGACTTGGCTAGAAGACTTTAATGCGGGTTAAAACTTTATAATGCCAGTTTAATAGATGGCTTCGGCCAAAGCCTTGAGTCATTACTTAATGTCTACTTCAAGTACTGATTACACAAGTCTGTTCGAACTCTCTCTGAAATCGATAAACTCAAACTTCAAGTCAAATCTACTTCCAACATTCCAAGTAAAACCAAAATCCATTGTAACACTTTATAAATCTGGCATCTGTATTATAATAAATACAACAGTATTGATTCAAACGCAACAAACTACAAGAACGGATAAGACCCGTAGGGTCTATGTTTATACCTTTATAACTTTAACGGCAGATATATTGTTTTCTGATGTAATTTACGTCCTGGACATCTAAAAAAAGATGATAAGGTGTGGAATTGGTGTTTGCTATTCATCGTTTTTGACAGTCACTTGCGAGTAATGAAGTTATTTTTGGAGAGAATATAATATACGTTTTTATTACTTTAGATTTCATAATGCTTTATTTGTTTGCAATTAATTCGATTTGTGAAATTTTAAAACAAATGTTAATTAATATAATTGAAGAGTTCTAAATCAAAAGGGTCCAAGTACCAATTCATTTTTTGTTTTGATCTAGTTGTAGATTTGGATCGACTCTGACATTAATACCACTATTGCCATGCTATAGAACTAAAGAGTGTTCCGAAAGTTACTGTACACTCATATATTTATTTCGATAAAAGTCACTGTGCACTTTTCTAATATTTTTTTATATTTCAGAATCCGACCCCAATATGGCCTTAACAACTGAAGAACGTGTATGGCTCGTCGAACACTTATTCTGAGAGGGTGATACATATACATTGGGTGCGACAGCGTTTTGCTGAAAAAGTCCCACATAAACTTGTTCCACATAGCAACGCAGTTCGTAACCTTGTTGGTAAGTTTCGGGAAACAGGATCAGTAGATGACGCTGAACACTGTGAAAGACTAGGAAAGCTTTCGGAGGAGAAACTGTTAGACATTTCTGACAGTATGCTGCAGAGTCCATCAAAATAATTGCAAAAATTAGCACAGCAGCATGATATTGGTCTTGCAACTGCTCATAAGGCAGTCAAAAGGGAATTAAAGCTCTTCCTATATAAAATAATGGGAGTACAAGAACTGACAACTCCCCTTTCCAAATACGTGTTCGACGAGTCATACAAGTTCTTCAGTTGTTAAAACCATATTGTGGTTGAAATCAGAATTATAAAGAAAAAGTATTAGAAAAATGCGCAGTGACTTTTATCAAAATAAGTATGTAAGTGCAAAGTGACTTTCCGAACAGCCTGTACTACTATGCTTCACTGGTAACACAATCAAAAGGGTCTCTGTAAATAAGTAACCGTTTTGACGATTTTATACAAAAATTCTAAACTTCCCAAAAAAAAAAAACGTTTTTGCCACCTACACTCCTTCGCTATTTGTTGCTTTAATTCTATAAAACTTCCATCCAATTAAAATTGAACGTAGACACTCTACAGTACAAAAATAGTAAAACACACATACTAGTATTTTAAAGAAAGGAATTTTGCCAATAATAATAATTTTATTAGTATTTTTAAAATTGGTTTTTGTTTACTATGTAAAGTTGGGGTGAGCTGTCAGCAGGTGATTGTATTGTCAATTATTTGTTGTCGTGATTTGCACAAGTTCAGCACAAAGAGAAGAGATTGCAATAAATAACTATAACAGATAGCCCTGAACTAATTAATCAAAGGTTATAAATAAGTTCAATTTGCCCAAATAATTAAGTGTTGGCCTTATTTAAGTTTTAACTGGACAGCTTCAGTGTTGCTAACAGTGAGTGGATTTATCCTGAATTGAAACTCACAATGTCATTGTAGCAGTAATACATTATGTAGTAAAAGTTCAATCTTGAATTATTTCCCTGAAAATATTAGTCTATCCGCTACTACACATTTATTCTTATTCATTCATTTATATACTATTAATATATACCACGAGAGTATTGTTTTCACATGATGGAGAGTGAAATACTATCTGCAATATAAAGATATTTCTCTTTAAAAATATGTTACATATATTTTTTAAAGATTTAATGGTTAACATATGAATAAAAACTATTATACTTCTATATAAATGATGATTGTTTTTCTAGTGAAATACATTGAGTGTCTTCAAATTATTAAGTTTTTACCGCTCGAAAGATCTATGTAACCTGTTACTCCTTCAATTTGTTGTTAAAACCAATAAATAATAGTTGATTAAAACTATTTGAACGATCATATTGTGTAAAATTTTGTAAAATGGCGGTAATTTTGTGGGTTTGAGGAGAAGGTTGAAATGGACGGCGATCTCTCCATTGTCAGAGACTATGTATGAGTGGGGATAAGTTGCTGCACGTTGTCAGACAGCCCTGAGGCAAACAGTGTGTTAAAGTAAACATTGTTATATGGTGTTTCCAATCAGGCGGCACGAAACCATCCCGGGCAAACAAGTTGTAATCACGTTGCGTCATGAGTTGTTAAAATCCTGCCAGATTTCCTAATGCATTTTTTGAAGTGCGATAAAATATGAATTGAAACAAAATAAATTGTAACATATATCAGAGGTAACTCGTTCATAAATTCTTCGCAACTGAAACACCCCTTATTCCAATAGATATTATTCAATGAATTAAACAGTTGACATAATGAGTAATTATTTTACTTATACCTGAAACTGAAATACTAAAAGCTATTACCCCCGTTATGAATAAAACTACAGATTTCTTTAAACTACTGTGTGGTTTACAGTTACAGCAATGCAGGGTTTGTATCTTGCACCCTGTTATAAACAAAAGCAAGCACATAACTAGAACTGCTTCAGCTAAACTAGTAAAGGGTATTTCTTATTTTTCACTCAACCATATTTGCATTTTAAAATTGATCTTCAATAGTGTTTATTGTGGACCGATTAATATGTTATCAAGTTTAAGTACACTTATGTTGTAACTGTATTATTGATTTCTTTTATGAAAGATCATAATAATAGATAAATATTTTTTCTAAAGCACCTGAGTTAGCTGTGGGTAATATTGTTCTATATATTGTTTCTATATAAATAAAACATTAAAATATCAATATTCTAATATTTTGACTTTTTGGTAGGATATATTGTAATATGTAACATCAAATATTGGAAGAGTTAGGAATGTTATTTACTGTTTTTTGTTCTCCAACGCCCACATTTGTAAGGCTTTTACCTTTTAGTGTTGTTCTAGGGACAGAAATCGTGGTTTATTTATCATTTGACACCCATTTTAGTAATTATCGAGCCACATTACCTGTTGATTCTAAATTGAGAATCCTAAATTTTGCTTAACTCATGCGTATTTACAGTAGGGATCCTTAACGAGTAGCTAACATCGTACAGGCATGAGACGAATGGTTTAACGTCTTCTCTGAGTTTAACGTGGGAGTTTCACCTTCCACGTGAATAAATCAATAACCAGGTGGGTATCGAACCCTGGACATATCAGCTCACCTGGCCCCTATGTTATTTACTGAAGTTTACAATCTTCCTCATACGCTAACACAAATTTTGTACTACAAGTTTGAAATTGCTTGAAATGCATCTCTTATTTTAAATCTTCAACACTTCTTTATTTTCAACTATTAACTTTGCCCTTGAGGTTTTATCAAAACCCCATTAGGGTCACTTCGGTGAAATTATTAATACAATTTAAAGGCATTTATATTATTGTTGACAAACAAAATATTTTGTGAATGTGATAATTTCGTCACTCCATATAGCTTGATGTATAAATTATCACTGAATAAGTGTTATCATTTATTGCCCCCCTACTTTTAGTGCACCAATATAATCTACTACTTTGCGAAAAGAATCAAAGAAAATATCTAACCTATGTTGACTAATGGCGGTGAAGAGAAATGCAGATTCTTTAGGTTCACCAATATAATCTACTACTTTACGAAAAGAATTAAGGAAAATATCTAACCTATGTTGACTAATGGCGGTGAAGAAAAATGCAGATTTTTTAGCCAATTGAAGCTAGTCCAAACCTTGATAAGAAAGAAAAATAGTGTTAAATATATGTGGTCGAGATTGGAAAACATTCGTGTATATATATATATATATATATATATATATATATATATATTGTTGAAATGTACCGCAGCTTCGGCATTAACGACTTTCAAACTAAGCTGTTCCAGTCTCTTGACAGTCTTACGAATAGAAGATGGTAATTCCCAAATAAGTTGTCCAAAGGACATTGAGACATTTTTTTGAAACACTTTAATAGATATCAACAATTTTAATACAACTGAAAACTAACATCACAGGTAAAGAATTTAACATAACTTACAAGACTATTATCTACTAGCTTTCAACTATTCCATAGTCATCGTCAGGTTGGGTCTTACATTTTTCAAAATTTGGAAATTTTAAAATGTTTGAAAAACAATGAAACGATTTAAACAATTTTGAAATAAACTAATGAATATAAATAAAAGTTAGGTCAAAACAAGTTACTAAATATAAAACGGTTTTTCATCCTGTCGTAGGCCAATCAATTAGCATCCCTATTCATCTTGTAACTGCTTTCAAACATTTTCATGCTTGGTTTTAAACCCATATCGCATGTCTGACCATTAATTGAGGGATTTAAATCTTTGATATATAAAGCTTCTAATATGGAGCCTGTGGACATCTCTTTCTTTTCTTAGGATTGGCGTCCCGTCCACAAGCATTTCACGTGTCAAGGGGATATTATGTACTTCTCTGGAATGTTTTTTATGGGATCCTGTTGTGAGGTGAAGGGTGAGGTGTCGGGAAAGTTTGTTCGTAGTAAACCCTATGTATCAAGTGGGAAGGGCTTCACACATACCTTTATTACAGTTGTACTTGTATACAAGGTGGCTATTCTAAAGGTCCGAGATATTGTTATGAGGGGAATTCTGAAGGGTAAGATGTTTAGTTTTGGAATTTTTATAATAAATTTTTAGAGCTACTTTATCATCATTACAAGTAGGAGTGACATTCTTATAGACGATCTTTTTTATAGCACGTTCATCTTGTCTATAATTAGCATGCATATATGCGCGGTAATATAGGCAAATAGTAGTCCCTGAGTTGGTAGTAGGTTCTTCATCAACCTTGGTGTACCATTTGTCCATATGTTGTTTAATGACATAGGAAACTTCTTCATTGGAGAAACGGTTATTCACGAGAATTTGAGTGGATTTCTCAACTTCTTCGTGCAACGTGTTCCAATTGCTACAATGGGTAAAGGCTCTTTTAACATATGCTGAAATGGTGGCACGGCGGTATTGTTCAGGGCCATGCCGTATTTTATTTTTCAAAATTACAAATTTTAGACCCAACCTGACGATGACTATGGAATAGTCGAAAGTTAGTAGATAATGGTCTTGCAAGTTATGCTAAATTCTTAACCTGTGATGTTGGTTTTCAGTTGTATTAAAATTGTTGATATCTATTAAAGTGTTTCAAAAAAGTGTCTCAATGTCCTTTGGACAACTTATTTGAGAATACCACCTTCTATTCGTAAGACTGTCAGCAGACTGGAACAGCTTAGTTTGAAAGTCGTTAATGCCGAAGCTGTGGTACATTTTAACAAAATATGCTTCTAAGAAGATTTGCTGCCAACCTATACTAATATATATATAATATCAATAAAACAGATATATAACAGAAAAAGTTCTATTTTGTTATCTACAGATTGTAGGTGTGTTATTTTGTGCAATAAAGTGATGTTGTTTTGTTTTGATTTTTAAGTGTCTTCCCTCCGTCACCCACAATGACCATTTGTTAATGGGAACCTACATTACCACGATAGCTTTGTGAAATGGATACAAATAGTGTATAATAGCAATGCCATATTGTCATTAGTAAGTTTAAATGTTAATAACAGGTAAGAAATTGGTATCTTCTTTCTGAATCAACAGTTAAGTTCTTTACATTTCATTAACAAAATTTTAACTGCTGGCAATATGATCTAAACAAGATAGATGAGTTAACATTAATTGGAAAATGAGAAAAGTAAATTAATAGAACTACTCAATGAACCAGATACTGAACCTCACTGGGAAATTAAATATACACTAATGAAAAGAAAATGTTATTTATGTTTAAATAATCAATGTAAAATTCTATTTGAAAACAATTCCAACAATATATTTCTCTTAGTAGAGATAAATAATTGTTTTATCTATTATATTTTGTTTGCTTCTGCGGTATGAAAAGTTCAATATTTAATTTTCGTATTCAGTTTAAATTTAATGATTGTTATTTATAATAGAAATGGTTTTATTTATACAGATTACTTCTTTTAAATAATGTATTTATATTCATGTATGATAAGGATAACAAATTTTAAAGAACAATATTCTTGAAGAAAGCATGGTATTAATGTTTTTTGTAATTATGCAAGCTAGGTATTTGATTAACTCTTCTAGTCTCTTGTAATAACAATAAAAATTGTTGGTATCAAAATGAAACGGCAAGTCTTGAGATACACTAACAATCCAACAGCTAAGGAGTACGTAGAAGATATGGTCCTTTGACCTAGTTTCGCGCTCGCTTTTCCTTCTATAATCTGAACAACCTTGTTTGTTGCTTAGTGTTACACCTAATTTTTTACACATGAAAGATATCAATGTGTTGTGACTACCATGTATAACAAATACGACAGTTTTCAGTTTTGATGAGTTATGACATCACAAACGCACTATAAATCCTTACTAGAAATAAACTAAAATATGGAACGGTGTATGACACTCGACGTGGAATCAGTAATTTAAATTGATTCTTAGAAGAAAATGTGCATACATTTCTGAAGTTAAAACTTGTAAGTCTTGAAGGACCTTGGATGATAAGATCTTTCTCATATTTCTTGTACATATCTCCCTCAACACCACACACCAGAAGACTGTTGGATTAGCCGTGACAAAGCCATGACTTACTGTGATGCTTTTAATGAATATTTACCAAACTTTGAATTAACAGTACTAAAAGTCTGTTGAGATAGACATTCAAAAGCCCATACTGTCCCTTGCTGCAACATATAGAAAGGTCGTCATTATCAAGAACTCAAGAGGATATAAGTTAGCAAAGAAACTACAACAAGTAGTTATTGAAGTTAATTATCTAGTTTCTTCTAAATTAATATTTTGTCAATCATCATAAAAGTATATCAATTATTTATTAACCAGTTTCTAAAACAAATCATCATTAATTTAATTGTTTTTAATATATTCAAAAGTTGTTCTAGTATATTTTTAATTATTGCTATTTTTAAATCAACATATTTCATTACAACTTCCAAACTATCATAAAGAGGTAATGGTTATAATAATTACTTATTACTACTAAATACAATATTATATTTTGTATCAGTAATAACTTTATATCAATAGTTTTATTATAGTGTGTTGTATTGTAATGGTTGAAATGCATGCTAAACAAACTTTCTCTTCTACAGATACCTACTAAAAACCAACCATATTAGACAAAAGTAAAGCCCTTATATTAGGCATTGAATTGATTTGTTCATTCAAAATGGCACTAGGTGATTTGTATGTAAACTAGCAGCCTGGAGATTGCCAAAGAGGTGGGAGAAATTTACAGCTCCTCAAAGAATTGATTTTTGAGAAGAACAAAAATGTAGTTGAGTTTTAATATTTCATTTATAATATAAATATCAAGTTAATTACCAATAAAGTTATTAATAACTTAAAAAATACGGAATATTTAACGCAAATAAATGTAGTTTAAGAAGTTTTTTCTGGTAGGACTGAGGGTCTACATCTCTGAAGCAAATTCCTCAAGGGAATATTGCATCTCCCAAATGATTGGGAATTACTGCAGTGGGAGTCCTAAATTTTACCTAACTCAAGTGTATTTTGGGAAGGGATATTTAGAGTTCCTGACCGCAACTAACGAGCGCACAGATTTGTCAACCCCCCACCCCCGAGATTTGATTGCCGGAGGAAGAATCAAAGCCGGAGTACCAGGCAAGCACGTAAGTCACTGGGCTACCCTGGCTCCTCAACAATATGGTTAGCTCTAAAGTAATCAGCAATACATATATATATTTAGGTCAGAAAAATATATTGAATTATTCACGTCTCAATGTAATTTAATAAAAGATACATACTATGGTTAAATTTAATTTTATTTGACATGGACTATTATTCTCTTGACACAATACTTGTCATGATAACAACAGACGAAAAAATAAACTAAATATTTCTCAATTGAGTACTATGTTTATTCTGAAATATGTTTAACATGCTATTCTGTATTGCTAGCCCCAAACTAAGAATTATTTTATTATAAAAAAATTTTTAACGCAAAGTATATTACATAATCATAATATTTAACATACTAATGATAGTATTCTTAAACATTATTTATTGATACAGTGAAAGTATTTGCATTTTTTTTTTAAATTAATGATTTCATTAAATGTAGTTGATTGGAATTTTTCAATGCTATTTTTGGACTATGAAAATATTGTATAGAAGTAAGCAGACAAAGGTTTGAGGAGCTTCCATTCTAAAGCCAAATAGGGACACATTGAATACATACAATGCCTAGTATGTCAGTATTCATCTAAATAACCTCGTCAAATTTATAGGGACCTCAAAAATTTGACCTGGTTCTTGACTGTGCATAGTAACTTCTAATAAATAATTGCTTTATAATTTATCATTTAAAAATGTATTAACACATTGGTTGGAACTGTACAAGTAAAGGAATAAACGAATACTAATAAACGAATCATAAAGAGCTACAACTGCACATATACCTATTTCCAGCAATAACAAGTTGTTGAACAGCAATATTATTTATTTAAACTTTATATTTCTGCCTTTTGTAAATATTTACATAGAAATGAGTATTAATAAATCTTGGAAGTCTTCATGTAAACATGTATAACTATGAAAACGGAAAACCAAAATCATTTTTGACTGTTTTTTTGAGATCTTTTCAGTAATATTCTAGTTTTTTGAGATACTGTGTCTAAAAGACATTAACACTTAGATAATTTATCCATATTATCTCGATAATAATCAATGAAACTTCTTTTAGCGTTTTATTCATCATGGTTTATTACATCACTTCACTATTATTCCATTTTCATCTACAACTAACTTATAACAAAATGCATAACTAATATTATTGCCTCAATAGTCTCCTATTGACAATATCAGGAATTGTAGGTTACTAAATTTAGAAGAAATCACTTTAAAAAAAAAATGAATTTGTATAGTTCTAGGTTAAACATAGTACTGGACTATACCGTGTTTAAAGCACTTATAATGATTATTATTGATAGCTTTAGACAAGCTATAAATAAGAATCTCATTTACTGGAAAAAATAAAAAAGATATTAAAAGAAAAACATGCACTCTAATCAATAATACTGAATGTATTTGAAATGTAAGAGCTCAATAAATCTTACACTTCAAAACTAAAGAACTGTTTTCAGTATCTTTTTGACAAATGTATTTTTTTTAAAATAGTTAATGTAAAACTTTTTTATATATCCAGAGAGGAAAGTGGGCTATTTGTTATTAGGCACTCGTGTTATGTATAGGGCAGTTATACAACACATTTGATAAAAACCTCAATTTGCATTACTCCCATTTATAACGAGTTACTAGGACTTGTGACCGACAGCTAAGCGTCCCCTTTAAAGAACGGTATATCAAAAATCTCCATCTCCCATAAACAATCTCAAATGGTCTACACTCAAGTTTACTGTAAGTACACTCATTGACAGAATTAATGAAATCTGTTTTAGAAACAATTGGTGTATGACATGAAGATATGGTTTTTTGAATAATCTAATAAAACATATACCATCACCATTAAGTTATATGAAATAGTTTAGGAAATGATATTTCTATTCATCTAAGCAAACTAAAGCTACAACCAATACTTATATTTCTAACAGTCATTTAAGTATAATGTCGAAAAAAATCACTAAAACAAATGAAGAGTGCTTGAACCATCACCTAATGGATTATCTTTAGATAAAATGGAATTTAGTTGGTTAATTGCTTGGTTACATTGTTTGGCTATCACTTGAGATGATAGAAACATAAACTAAAAGCCGATATCATAAATAATATTTTATTTTTACTTTTTAAAAATACACTAGTGGAACATCACTAGCGATTCCTTAGAATAAGTGGTTATGTTCATGGGTGCCAAATAACAGTATAAACTTCAATGCGTTTAAGAGTTTTTAAAAAAAAAATATTTGATTAAAAGTCTAAGTCTATTACTCTGTGTATGAGTGATATAGATTCAGTTGTAGAACAATGATTCCAAAAGAGTTGATGGCATTGCTTTAAACTCCTCGAATTTTGCAGTTTTCATAGTGATAAAAGGGTTATCCCAAGGTGCCATCTATGCTGTTTATAGAGAAGTGTTTCTGTAGTGTCAATGCATTGCAGCTCTACTAAGTATTACTTGTCCAGTTGAGATATTCTAAGACAAACCTCTCTATGAAGCCAGTAGCTCTTGAGCAACAGGACCAAGAGCTACTTTAAACGACTACTGTAAACTGAGTCTTAATATCACTTCTAAAGACTTTAATTGCCCTGAAAATGACTGGAAGCCAGTCGAAACATGTCGGTTCCACCGTAATAAATATTCTCCAACATTTGGATGAAGGGAAGAAGAAGGTATTCAGAAATCTCGAAAAACTGGTGAAGAAAATGACATCAGTAAATTATACTCCTTATATTCTTTATTTTGAAGGATAAATTATTTAGCTGTAAACATTAACAAAATATAATCTTAAAAAACCTTAATAGATTAGAGAGACATTATTACCTGACTATATTATTGTACCTTATATAGTCAGTATTACTATTATTGTATATTTAATACCTTTGAACTTCCATAAATTATTCTGAGGTAAAATGGATAAACCAACAAAAGTTTCCACACAAATGAAGTTTTATTCAACGGGTTTCGAACACTTTGTGTTCATCATCATCATCATCATCATCAGGAAGACACTATAATACAAATTATATCTAATCAGTTACAAAATTAGAGTGAAATAATAAAATCCCATTAAGAGAATTCAAGACATACCCAAGGATGTGGTACTGACGGGTTGGTCCAGTGAAAACAACTAGTAGGAAACAGATCCGCTGCGAAAGAGTGGGGATAGGCATTTAGGAGATAAGGTGACAAAGTCGTCGGGCATGCTTGATAACCGTTAACTGAAAATAGAAGGCCAGAACCACTAATTTAGAGGAAAGAAACCTTTTTTTTATTTTTAACTTAAAAAAACAATTAATATCTTAACGAGTTGAATAAAACTTCATTTGTGTGGAGACTTTTGTTGGTTTATCCATTTTACCTCAGAATGAGTAAATACTACACAATTACGGATTGCATAACTAATAATTTCATAAATTAATAGAACTGTATATATATGAAACATTGGATATAAATTCCAGTACATTTAAGAATTTTATTTTCAGAGTATTTTGTTTCTGTTTGAGGAATATGCTTTAATTATCATGAAGCTTCAGTATTTTTATATCATTCCTATTTTAACAAGATACATATTTTTTCTGGTCGTTTTTGGATTCTCGCATATAATAGACGGTGAGGGTGTGTTAATTTTGAGTATCATTATTACCACCTGGATGTTAATGATCAATTAAATCTGACTGACCACGAAGCAAATATTTTCCTTGCTTTTAGTTTCAAATCACATGTCAATATCGATCGTTATTCAGATGTTTTACAATTATTAATATTTTTAAGTTAACCAAATTCAGGGAAAAAAAAGTTATCTCCCATTGAATGATTCATTCAGGTAAACAAGTTGTTGAATTTCGTTAAGAAATGTTATCTCTTATACCGTGTTGCTGTCATTCAGCCGATCAAGAGGACATTGCCTATTTTTAAACTTGCGTTACTCTTGACGATGGACAATGCCTGAAGTTAGTCGGAAGATTCTAACACCACTTACACTAAAAAATGTGATTTACCGATTAATATGTGATCCTAAATATCACTTCCACTAGCCTCTGTAGTACTAACAATGAGCGTGTGTTCAATAATTATAATCAAATTACATATTTACGTTACTGTTACCCCTGAGACGTTACTCAAGTTCAGTACCAATATTGTAATTTCTTTAAGAGGAATTTTTCGGAACAAAATAGTATTTCTATATTTGGTAGAAATCTGTTTATAAGATTTTGAACAAACAGAGTTTTGGTTAGCAATTAATTTTCAGTGGTCAACTTTTCAACAATAGTTCTGGTAAAGAGCATATGATATATTTTTAAAGGACTCTGATTATCCCAATGCAGATATTGTATAGCATATAGTCAAATAATATAACATATTTTCAATTTAGTTTGATTTATTTAAAATTATGGGAATTAGAAGGTGTTTTTTGTAAATGATAAATAACTAAGTAACGTGACATCTGATTTCCCACTAGCTCTGGTAAAAATTAGAAAAGCTACATTCCTCATATATAACATTTTTGTAACAATTCTTATATAACAGTTACCTACTTTTTCTTATCATTAATGTTATCTGATCACTTAACTAGCATATTTTATACATCAAAAGATAATCAATCTTATTTATAATCACTATACTGAATATAAAATTAAAACTCTGTAAAAATGAATGCATTCAAGAACTACATGAGGCATATAATATTTGTATTTCCAAAAAAGAAATACTAAATGTTAGTGTTTGACTTGAAAAACAATAATTCATTACGTTTTTACTGTACAAATCTATTAATAATGCAATAATAAATATGTATTTTTAAGTTTTTATAACAACTAAAAGAGTTGGTAGAAATAGTACCTCCATAGCAATATAAAGTACTTCTTTCTCTGCATAGCCATATTCCCAACTCTGTTATTGACTAAGAGATTCATTTTTTTTTAAAGCCATATGTAACTAAAATTTTTTATCTAAACATTTTAGTGATATATTTGTAGACTCTATGTCACTTATACATATTACAGAGTTAAATAGAAAGGTGATTTAAAACGTTTCCTACGAGCCTCGTCAATGTCCAGTTAACAATATCTACTTCCTTTTTTTTAGCTTACATAAAAGTTCACAGCCAACCAAAGTCATCCGAAATAGTGCACATGGTTTTAAAAATTGTGCGTATAACTTCAATACAGGACGTACGCGCACACTACGTAAGTAAGCAATAAATTCCCAAGTAATATAGTCTCAGACTACAAAATTTAATAGAGATTCCGAATTGATTTTTTTACATAAACTCTACACTTATCCGAAAGTAAATAATTTTTTTTTGTTGAGAAAGTAATTTTGTGAGAAACAAGAAATAAATAATCATCTATAATTTGATTTAATTACTCTAGAATGTTTGAAGTGATAATTATTTGTGATTACTGATTGCTGTGGTTATCTCAGCGTACTTCATTAAATCCAATTGAGACCAGGAGCACACACGCTCCTCTCGCTTAATAGCCTATTGGCGAGCTCCTGGCTTGCGATTCAATTCACTTTCGATTACATTACCTCATTCCCACAACTAATGTACAATATATATTAGCGAACTAATAAACATTATATAATATCATTTCTATAATCACCTACACATTCAAGTTTAAACTCCTAGCAGCTAAAATCAGGTTACGATGCCAAAGTATTTTTCTCCATTGACTGAGAAGAAGTTTTCCCCATTTGAGAAAAGGGAAACTTCAACAGAATCATTCCTTCGTTCAGGTGTCTTAGCAGTCTCAAAAAGCCTATGCGCTAAATTTTAAACTTGACAGTCAAATATTTTCTTCGTGGCAAAGATTTGGGTGGTTCTATAAAGCTCAAATTTTCTAATATTTGATTACGGAATAATACACTACTACAATTATTATGTTTCATCAGTAGTCACATGTCATCTTTATAACTTGTACATCATACATCAAAAACAGTTTTCACGCATTCAATTCAAACTCATATTTTCTCTCAAGTAGGTAAACGAAGAATCAGAAGAGCACATTACAAAAAAAATCGAAAATGTTTATGATGAAACAATTTACTTTGAGCTTTTAATTTACTATGATCAAACTCCCTAACAATCCTCAAATTTATATATTCAATAATGGCAGTATTTTTGCTTTCATTTACCAACAATGTGAAATCTAAAGTTGTGAAAGAGGTTGGGTGGACTTTTCAATGTCAAAACTTGAGTTAAGGTTTCCAGACTTCAATAACATGATGTTTACCAAAGTAAATGTTAAACAAAAGACCGTCAAATATTGATGTAAATATTAAATTTAATCCAAATTGTTTAAAATGAAAGAAGAAATATAATATTTATGCTTTGGTTAAGTAATAACGAGACATGGCGTTTATTTGAATCCCAGCAACGATTTCTGGTAAGAAAATAAAAAAAGCTTTTAGTGAATTGCTTTAATTCATTATTATTTTATAAATTCGTGAACTATAATGAAATAATAGTGATTTTATTAATTATTTAATTCATTTTAGTAAAATATATAATGAAACGATTATAAGTATTAGTTATTATTAATATATTATTCATCCGATTAATAATTATTAATTTCTAATCATTAATATAAGAAAGGGTTTATTCACTATTTAAAGAAAATTTAAACCCGAAAAAAATTATACTGATGATAATGCGAAATGAGAGTCATGAGGCATCTTATGCAAGAGTTTCTACTCGACTAACAGCACCACAAGCATAACATAGATGATTAGCATATGTTTCCTACAGTAAATAACATCTATTTTGGTGTTAAGTAAATAGTAGGTTTAATTAAGTCAACACTACAATCTAGACTCAATTTGATGAAACATATAAAAAAGTTAATATAGATTTAATTGATCAAACAATACTAAACAAAAAAATTTAAATAGCCTATGAAATTGACAAAGTACCATACATGAGTAATTTGCCCGTACTTTGGAGTTATATTTTTTTTACCCCGTGGTAAGAACGTCATAACATCGACTTGAAGACAGTGGCATCAAGTATGAAAACATATTGTGTCAAAGTCAAACGTTATCGGTAGTCTATAATGATAAAGTGATCAAGTGCCTATCACAACAAGACGTCAATATTACATCGTTTATAACTTAATTATATTGAACAAGTAATTTTGTTCTTAAAATTAAAACTTTACTTTTAAACAAGTAAATTAACAAAATGAACTCAACTCCCTTCCAATTCCTATTGTATTTATTTATATCCTTCTCAATCCACCTTTGGGAATGTATGCTACAACGAGGCAAATGAACTTCGAATTTGTCTGGGGAATACCTCTCATACAATCTTGCAGGGTCTGATCTTCGAAGAAGGCAATTTTTTCCCAAAGGAAATTCTCTAAGGAAGTAATATTTGCTCAGACTAAGAATGTATCCCCATTGCGAATGTGTCTATCGAACGCCTATAACGAAATACCGTTTCTAAGTTCCAATTTCTCTCTTGTTTTAGAAATAGATAATTATTAATGTATTTCACAGCTAGATAGAAAACTTCTGATGTATTTTTCAATTCTATGTACAATATTGTCGTATTATTCACGTTATTGAATTTATTTCAATTAAACTTTATGGACCTATTGTCGCAGACTTCAGTTTGATTAAACTCAATGGAATATTTTAAAGGTTATTTAAAGTCAAATTCTATATTTGTAGGTTAATTTACCGTCACAAATTAGTAGTGAAATCAATAATTAATAATTATATAAAGTATATATATATGAATGTAGGGTACATATGAAAGTATATAGATATATTATTTTTAAATTCCAGGTTTAAAAAAAAAAATAAATATATGTGAATGAAATACCACACGATTGGTTTTAGGGTTTCTACATTATGTGCAAACAAAACAGATATTATCATATAAGTGAGTTGTTTGTTTACTTTTGGTGAACTAAGAACAATTATTAGCATTACATTTGTCTTCAACGTGAAATTAATAGTTTTTTGATAGATCTGTTATGAGAAAACTATAAAATATTGGTCAACTGATAACCGTGGTATATTTGCAGAACATTTCAAACATCAGTTTCTGACGTCTCCGTTAGAGTGATCAGTGTTAAATATTTGTCAACTTTATGACTTTCCAATAAAGCTGTTTTGATGACACTTTGTGACATTGATCAAACAGCTGCAATCCTAACTCATACATCACTATGCAAACATCAGCTATTAACGCCTCTGTTACTGTAATCAATCTTAAATGTCTGTCAGCTTCATGGCATTAGACATTTTTGTTTATTGCCAACTAATTAATTAGTTTTTTTACATTGATTTCATATAAATTGAAAAAGAAACTTCACCGATCTATCATGTGACCAGCAATGATTATTCACCATCTTAGTACATTTAGTGCTTAACGGTATATTGGTTTTGACCTGAATCAGGAAAAATGAGCATGCATTAGAAATAACACTAGAAATAACTAAAAAGATTGTTAATTTGAGAAATATCTCCTGATTATATAGATTTTGGTGATTTAGAATTCGTAAGTGTTAAAAAAATCTTTACTTCATTTAAATGCAACCTTCTTGATGCAGTTCGAGTGCTACTTATTTGTTTTTCCCTTTACTAGATATAAATCATCAAGAAAAACAAGCAATAAAAGAAAATAGCTTTGAGATTGAACGAAATAATTGTTTTACTTTTCTCAGTCTAGGAGCCAGGATATCACAGTGGTTTGCATGCTCGCCTCTCTCTGGACTGGCTCGATTCTCAGTCTGGCCCTCCATTCCTTTACGCTGAAAAGATCTCAGCATTTCGTCCCTCAGAGAGGACATTAAACCGTGGATCCCGAACTGTACTGTATGTCAGCTACTTGTTAAAGATCTCTACTCAAACTAACTTGAGTAAGGTAAAATTTTAGAACTCCTGATGTACAATCAACCCACAATGTGGCTAGCCCATTATTACACTGGTGCAAAGTAAAGCTTTATCAACACTTTCTGCCTTTAAAACAGCACTAAAGGCAAACGCCTATAAGTGTGGGCATAGGAAAATAAAACAAAACTTTTTTTCAATCGCATGTACAAAGCATGATAAACAATAAGTAATGGGGTCATGTATGGTCAGTGCTAGTATGCTTACTGTCAGTTCTGAAGAATAAAAGTTTCAATTTTGGTTATAACCACGGATTTAATTTTAAAGAAGATGAAAAATTTATTTCGTTTAAAATTCAAAACATCTGACGCAGAACCACCTCAGTTAGTACGTCGACTATAACAGAATTGATGACAAGTAGAAAATGAGCTATTTATTCCAAACATGAAACTAAGTGTGTTAATGAAGATTGGACTGAAAGTTATTTGGAGTTAGCTGTTATTTCTATGAGTATAACTCGCGAAACATCAATATTGATTAGACTTAAATGTAGGAAGCAATAGAAACATTTCATTACATGAAAAATGTAAGTGTGTTGAAAAACAAGAAACTACAAAGTATGTAATTTGTAACATAGGATAAGAGTACTAAAATAATACATGACTTGTAGATAACTCTACCATAAAATGACAAGCTTTAGTACAAGTTTCACTCCACATACGTCAGGTGCATTCAGTCTAATGTTTGGAGTTAAAGATGCGATTTACTACATTCACAGATTTTTCCAAAACCTTCACGATTTCCGATACCCAATACTGTAATAATCTCACACCTGGTAAAACTTAGAACTCTTGTTAATAATTAATTCTGTTTCGTAACTCAGTTATTGCTATACAAATCTGGTTTTTAGATCATGCGACTTTCATTTACTTTATTTTAAATTAGTATCCCAGTCTTGTTTTGCAACTCAGGTATCAATTTACCCAACTAAAACACTTGAAAAAGTAATAACTGTTCTTTTAATTTTTGTTTAATTACTGTTGTACCTGTCAATGTAAACCTTCTTCAATATTTTCAAATAGAGCACCCATTAAAAATGTGCAAAATTAATAGCAACCCCACAGTTCAACTTCAGGGTCAGTAAGAAAGAGCATAACATGAAACTGACTTCTATAACAGTTTTGGTTTTTAATTTAACTTTTTCACATACACACAGAACACGCACAAACAGACACACAAACCAATTTGCAAAACCTATTTCTCTGAACTCAAAGAGCGTCAATACTTACTGGTTTTTAACATAGAAGGTAAATTAAAGTACTAATTATCAGTTTTAAAACACGCAGACTGCTTACATTCAAATATAGTTTTTGATGTAGTTGTAATATTTATCCCATTTGAACATGTAATTAATTCAAAATTACCCACTGGATGCTAGAAGTATCATTTATTTTATTAATATTATTGTATTGTAAATAAAATAGAGCAAACACTCTGTTTACGTTTTAAACATTTAAAAACAGTTATTTGTTTGAAAAAAATATTTCTTTCACATACATTTTTCTAATAATTGACTGTTCGATCAAAAGTGTAGATGTTTAATCGTATTAATTTTGAATTATTTTAAAAACCTTCCAAATAAGAGTATAGACTAATAGCATATCATCTATAAATGTAGAGAACATTTAATTAAATGATTAAATATATTTCTAGATCGGATATAACTGTAAAACTAAGAGTAATCTTATTTGAACATTATTATTTACTGCCAAATTATTTACTGGTATTACAAAAAAAGTAGCAACAATCTGGTAGACTGTATATATATTTTAAAATATTCCTATTATTTAGATAAGACTAAATTTCTCAAGACATGGCATCACTATATGAGCAATTGAATTAAATCAGATATCGATAGATTCAAAATGAAACGTTAGCTACAAATAGCGATGAAATAAAGTCGGGCATTAGTGAGTGGTGAAGGCAAAGTAGACCTAATCCAGAGGGTTTGTGGGGTCACCTAATTAAACTAACACGCTGGGGCCTGGACCTCGACCACAGGCTGTCAGCCTTGATTAGCTCAAAGTTAGCCCCATAACAGCTTTATTGACGTCAGTGTCGCCTTCCTCCGTCTCTGTCATCTTCACATGCTGGACTCCATCTTAACGCAACACTCAAACCTTCTGCACAGTCTCACTTCAAACTCTCCCGACCACCACTTGTTGTTTTCTTGATTTCCAAACCTCCTTTCTAATGCTTCCTACATTTAAGTCTAATCAATATTGACGTTTTGCGAGTTATACTCATAGCAATAACAGCTAACTCCAAATAACTTTCAGTCCAAACTTCATTAAATAACACTACTCCAAATTACATCTTAATACCTATTATTTTTAACAATTAATAAAAAAAGGAACGGGAAATAAATACTGATAATACATTAAATAATGCTTATGAGGATCTACAGATACCTTACATAAAGTAAAAATAAAGTTCACAGCCCGTTTCTTTAGATCAATAAACCTTTTGCCGGTTTGAAGTTCACGTTTTTACTTCCTACTAAATTATGTAAAAATATTAATTAAGAAAAAGAAATATGAATTTTAGATTTCAACGTGTGAGTGGGTGGGTCTATATCAAAATACTTTAATTACATTGAGAAAAGTCCTTTTCCATTCTTCTTCCTTGTTAACGTGATTATTTGTGAAATAATACACTCCTTAATGTTATCTTGATATTTATTTTAACAATTTGGCGTAAACTACAATTAACAGTTAACCATAACATGCAATCAGGCCCTGCTTTTTCTTCGTGCTGTTATCTGTGGATACATATGGAAACCACATATTCAGCTTTGTGGAAGTAAACACGCAGCGTATAATATAAAAACGAAACAATAATTCGTTTAAGTGAATAATCAGAAACTGATGGTTGTTTTCCTTTATACCTCATATTTCTGTTAGGTAAATAATAATATAGCTCTTACCTAGTAAGTAAGAGAGATGCATTATTAAAACACCGAAGACAGAAGCAGTAAGTAGTTATAATACTCCTGAATTACAAATAATACATAAAACCTTGTTTCTTTCAAAAAGAGTTACCTAAAATGAAAAGACAAAAAATAATGATATTTGAAATATCTCGAATGTTTAAAATAAAAATGAAGAAATTGACGTTAAAAAAAACGAATAAATGAGGCGATAAGTCTTTTGTAAATTTGTTTATCATTTTTTGATATCATGTTTATTTGTTTAACATAACGACTTACAGAAGAAAATAACAAAACCATAAAACAAAATATGCACCCAGATATTAATTTTAAATGCCATTTAAAATTTATTTTATAGGTGAATCATCATTGACAAGGCACTTGAACAACTTGAAAAAAAAATTATATAATAATTCATAAAATATAAACATAAAGGAATAATTTGAAAATATTAATCTCTTCTAATTAATATGAACTAATTGAAGGTACTTATTATTGCCGATGTAATAAAGTTGAAACAAATCTAGGAAATCTTAAAATGAAAAAGAAATATTACAAAACAGCGATGCAATAATCCATGCACCATTGATTAATCCGGCATTCAGTCACCTTCAACTTGGCGTTTATTTTTCCTTTACTGAATATCCATAACACTAATCAGAACTTGTCAAAAAAAAAACTGTACAAAAATATGATTGGGTTTTGATACATTGGTAACTGCTTTTGTCCTGCAGACAGGAGCATAAAATGGAAATTTTCCACCTTAATAGTCTTTTGAGATCATACGAGTAGGAGCTTTGAGAATATAACAGAAAATAAAACCATCAGCCACATCAATAGGAGTTCTATACTCAAATGTCAAATTACTGGTGTTTTATCAATTTCGTAGATGATAAACAACGATTCAGACTATTATTTATTCCTCTCCTTAATTGTATAGTTAGTCGATTTTTGAATCATAATGGAAGTTAGACTATCTCCACTTGAAATATAATTCCTTTTATAATTATCATTCCACCATTTAATATTTAGTTTTGTGTTAATTTTTGATATCTACTGTTTTTCCATAACAATTCTCACAAGTGGAAATTTCAAAACATAATTTCATTGAATGTATTGTCACTTTTTCAGGTTTTTCTTCTGTACTCATGAACTCAACATAGAGAACGCAGAGAGTTTAAAATGTGAGGCGTTTGAAATGTGGAATAACAAAAGAAAAGTAACTGTGATTTGTTTTTTAAATCATGATCATCATTTATCACTCTCCTCGTAGTCTATGATTCCCAGCAGTATCCTACATTAAACAGCTCCATCCCTATTCGTATTGAAAAGATGTTTATCCTGTTACTTTTCATACGTGTCAATCGATTAGAAAAACGTTCTTAACTCCAATATGCTCTCAACAAACTTCGGTACAAATAACCCAAGTGATTTATACTGAGCATCCGGTAGCTGCCTGATGCTTCACTAAACTTCACTAAACATAACGCGTCTCTTTTCTTTGCCCCCACATCCTTAATTGGGATTGCCCCCACATTCATAAGTTTCCAACTATTTTGCAATAAATTTTACCTTTCCAAATTTTGAGTTATTTGGTATACGTAATATTTAATTAATTTGATAGGAACTCCTGCAATGAATTTTTAAAGATAGAAAAATGACTCAAGTTGTACAAGAAAGTCAAGAATTGGGTTCTTGATTAATATGACGGAGTGGTACTTTAAGCTCGAATTGTGGCCGAACTATAATAGTTGAGACTCGAATCATTAGATGAGATATTATTATGAGACATTAGATGAGATACTATTATGAGACATTAGATGAGATATTATTATGAGACATAGATGAGATATTATTATGAGACATTAGATGAGATATTATTATGAGATATTAGATGAGATACTATTATGAGACATTAGATGAGATACTATTATGAGACATTAGATGAGATATTATTATGAGACATAAATGAGATATTATTATGAGACATTAGATGTTATATTATTATGAGATATTAGATGAGATATTATTATGAGACATAGATGAGATATTATTACGAGACATAAATGAGATATTATTATGAGACATTAGATGTTATATTATTATGAGATATTAGATGAGATATTATTATGAGACATTAGATGTTATATTATTATGAGATATTAGATGAGATATTATTATGAGACATAGATGAGATATTATTATGAGACATTAGATGAGATATTATTATGAGACATAAATGAGATATTATTATGAGATATTAGATGAGATATTATTATGAGACATAGATGAGATATATTATGAGACATTAGATGTTATATTATTATGAGATATTAGATGAGATATTATTATGAGACATAAATGAGATATTATTATGAGATATTAGATGAGATATTATTATGAGACATAGATGAGATATTATTATGAGACATTAGATGTTATATTATTATGAGATATTAGATGAGATATTATTATGAGACATAGATGAGATATTATTATGAGACATTAGATGAGATATTATTATGAGACATAAATGAGATATTATTATGAGATATTAGATGAGATATTATTATGAGATATTAGATGAGATACTATTATGAGACATTAGATGAGATACTATTATGAGACATTAGATGAGATATTATTATGAGACATAGATGAGATATTATTATGAGACATTAGATGAGATATTATTATGAGACATAAATGAGATATTATTATGAGACATTAGATGTTATATTATTATGAGATATTAGATGAGATATTATTATGAGACATAGATGAGATATTATTACGAGACATAAATGAGATATTATTATGAGACATTAGATGTTATATTATTATGAGATATTAGATGAGATATTATTATGAGACATTAGATGTTATATTATTATGAGATATTAGATGAGATATTATTATGAGACATAGATGAGATATTATTACGAGACATTAGATGAGATATTATTACGAGACATTAGATGAGATATTATTACGAGACATTAGATGAGATATTATTACGAGACATTAGATGAGATATTATTATGAGACATTAGATGAGATATTATTATGAGACATAAATGAGATATTATTATGAGACATTAGATGTTATATTATTATGAGATATTAGATGAGATATTATTATGAGACATAGATGAGATATTATTACGAGACATTAGATGAGATATTATTACGAGACATTAGATGAGATATTATTACGAGACATTAGATGATATATTATTATGAGATATTATTATGAGACATTAGATGTTATATTATTATGAGATATTAGATGAGATATTATTATGAGACATAGATGAGATATTATTACGAGACATTAGATGATATATTATTACGAGACATTAGATGAGATATTATTATGAGGCATAGATGAGATATTATTACGAGACATTAGATGAGATATTATTACGAGACATTAGATGAGATATTATTATGAGACATTAGATGAGATATTATTATAAGACATTAGATGAGATATTATTATGAGACATAGATGAGATATTATTACGAGACATTAGATGATATATTATTACGAGACATTAGATGAGATATTATTATGAGGCATAGATGAGATATTATTACGAGACATTAGATGAGATATTATTACGAGACATTAGATGAGATATTTTATGAGACATTAGATGAGATATTATTATAAGACATTAGATGAGATATTATTATGAGACATAGATGAGATATTATTACGAGACATTAGATGAGATATTATTACGAGAGATTAGATGAGATATTATTATGAGACATTAGATGAGATATTATTATAAGACATTAGATGAGATAGGTGAGATATGATTAATTTTATGTATGAGGGTGAACAAGTGTCTTTAAACAAATATGCGTTGATCAGTGTGAATAGTTCATGAGAGCATGTATATATATCCTCATACAATTGAGGAGTATTCGCTGTGTTTTTCTGCCCCGAACAACTGGTTACAACGCGTGTTTTACACTTAGATACTGGTAAGGTCGTTTAAGTAAATCCGTTTGACTAGGAGTGCGTGCGAGTAAACGAAAAGTTTTTGAATGCAGGAAGAGCCAACTACTTGAAGATTGGGTTTCCTCTTTACCTCTAGTGTGAGTGGAAGAATACGGAATGAGTCTCCTACTGACAGAAAGTTAGATAACTGTTTATTCAATTTTTTTCTTCCTGAACTTAAGGACCAAAGTAACGTACGGGCTTCTTAAAATACATGGGAAATATTCAATCCCTGGTCAGAGATTTAGGTGTTAAAAAAAAGAGAAGTGTTTTCTCGCAGAAATAGATTATTATATATCAAGACTACATACCATACTTCAAATACTATACGAAATAGTTTACACTGGTATTCAAACCATTAAGCATTTTAAAAAGAGGATTTTAAAAACTATCGATCTGGTATCAAAATACTTGAACACATATGTTTAAAAATTATGGATGTACACTTATTGAAAGTGGTAAATAATAACTCCATAATGTTGACAAACAAACAAATAAACTGAATGCAAAACAAGAATAGATAAAGAAATTTGAACATAACAACGATGTTCCAGCACATTTTACAGTACATACTGTGTACATAAAAGGGTATTAAAATTAGACCATAAACCTAGGGATCAGAAAGAGAAGATAGCAATAACAGAAAAAAAAACGAGAATATGAGCTAAATAGTCGTACAAAAACTTTCAATCTCCCATGAATCTCACCCGAATGAATACGAGACACTAGGGTGTCTAGTATTTATTATTATATCGATTATAATACTAAATAATCACTTTTTACATTTCGTTTCTAGTAACGGTCAACCCCAAGAAAAGGAACGGTACGGTGAAGAAATTAAAGTCAATATATATAATTGATAAAACACTAGTAAAATATAAATAAAACGTAGCATCTGTCTGTGTGTGTATGTCCGTATAATTAAAGGTACAACTAGAAAACACAAAGCAAAGACTAACACTCACGATACTCGGTCATTTCGGCTTTCTTGTCGTCTTCGGAAGACGAGAGAAAGAAAAAGAAACAGAGGAAAGCAGAAGTGAATACGTTCAACAACCAACACAAAGTGGCTCTTTGTATCCGATTAGTTACCATTAGTTACCGATTGGTATATCGTATATATAAAAACTCTATTCCTATTAGTCACTGTGGAACTACTCAGACACAAAGATTTGAGCCACTCAAAAAACAAGCAAGAAATGAAGTCTTCTCTTTCAGGGGCACTCAATCAGTGTAACCAACTTACAAAGGGAGAGAAGGTAAGACAAAATAAAAAAAAGTAATAATAAATAAAAAGAATTAAAAAAAATAAATTAAAGTAAATATTAAAAATGAATAATAAAGTAGGTATATATAAATAAAGATTTGCATGTAAACATAATTGTTTATAATGAATTATTATACAATAACAAGAAGAAATGGATAAATGGATGAATGAGGTTAGTCCAGGAGCAGATCTACAGAGGAACAACTTGTCTGCATTTCGGGGTGGTGGGTGGGTGGGAGTTTGTTTAAGCTTAATCGAAGAAAGGTTAAGACATTTATTGAATGTATTCAATTATTTAATACAGATTTCTTTACTTATTACTAAATTATTTACCTTTTTATATTAAAATTAATATTTTATATATATTTAACTTTAATTTCTTTCTGTTATTATTAGTTATTATTAGTTATTATTATTAGTTGATTTGTGGTTTCGTCTCTCTCCGTCGGCTACACTGATTGTGTGCGTCGTAATGAGGTAAATTTCGTCCTCACTTGTTTTCCGAGTGAAAACTCACATCTTTCTACCTGATGACAATAGAGTTTGACTCTACTGTAGCGAGTGTTTGCAATCTCTTATATGTGATTTCTTTCTGAGAATGTAGTTTATATATATATTTGTAAAAATTACAAACGTATTTTCAACTTAAATAGTGTTACGGTGCATATGTTAATGTTTCCACTGTTTCTCCAAACACTGACTAAAGTATAGATATTTTTCTTAATTATGGGATTTCTTATCACATATTATTTAAAAATGAATATTTCTTCAGAGATCACATGTAGAACTCTGATAGTGTAATTAAGTAAATTATACCATTAACTTTTAAAAATAACTTTACACTTAGATATTATATTTATGCAAATTCAACTTGACGGCTGATCATTGGAACTGAAGAAATCGAATTGGCCTTATACAGCTTATCACAGAGTAGCATACTTTTTTCTCACAACATTCATAAGTTTAGCCTATTATGATGACTAATTAATGAGTTAATAAGAAATTATACGCTATAACACAAGAAACTATCAATAGCGAGACATTACGTGATTTAAAAGTTGCGCTGTTAGTTACAATGTTTTATTTAAGCATTTTAGAAAAAAAATAAATACACACCCATAAATTATTTTGTACAATCGTGAACTTCAAAATATACTTAGTATTTCTGGTGTAACCAGAAGAAGAACACAATGTGTTTGAAACGTGTTGTTCGGATAAAATATTAGTATGTGATATTTCTTTCAAAAATATTAGTTTTTATTGTTTTTTTTGTAGTAGAAAATTGATAAAAGCCTTGTAGACAAGATATACTTAAAAGGAGGAATAAAAACAAATATTGAAGGGAAAACATTTTTTTTGTCAGTTAATCGTTCATATATAAAAATGTTAATGCAAGGTTCGTATTCATAGTTAGTCATAATCTGCCGTCATGATCCAATGAGACGTTTTGATAGACCCTATATGTGTGTAGAGTCTACTCAGTTGCGAAATACTTAGATTCATACTTCAATTTATAAGAACAAGTGCAGATAGTACGCATTCTTACCCCCTGATGGAATAGTCCAGTTTTACAAATTGAATAGATCAGCACAATGGTGTTTGCAGGTATCATGAATTTTGATTCCTCACACTCAACCCTTGGAAATAGGTGAAGAGATTAAAGAGGGTTTCATTATTCACGGATGAAAAATGCTGATATATCAGGATGAAGTGACCATTTTGAAAGAAAGTGGTAAATAAATTCGCATTGGACAGGGTTTAGAAAGGTTGTAGTTTTTGCTACAGAGACAAATACTATTTGTGGAAATATTTTTATTAAAGGGGGAAAATAAGATAGAGGTAAGGGGGTAGTAAATCTGCAACTCTGGTAGCGCATTGTACAGGCCTGTATAAATCTAGGAGGCTGTCTGACCGTGCGCTCTCTGTCGCTTTCCTCCCGATAGGCCCTCTCACGCTGTCTCCCTGCAGTACTCCTAAATCAACGCCTTCCTCTAGATTTACATCGGCTGGCGTAGGACAAAGAGCAGTTGCCTCGTATCAATGATACTTGCCAACTACAATTTGTAATCTTTCTCTTTCCCCCACCTTCTCGGTGAACCTTTTTTTTTACATATCATGCACATCAAATTCGAATCTATTTACTTTTTCCAGCATCCAATCGTTCACTATAGTTCAGATTACCATACTTGTTTTATACTCGTCTAATTCCAAGATACATGATTATTGAATGCCACCAAATTTGTAATCAAAAATAAGCCCAGATTGATAATCCTTTTTCTAAACAACGACAATAATTAAACTTCTGAATTATTATAAATCAATAATATTTTAAAAGAACAATAATCAATGTATATACACTTCTGACTATAACTATAACAATATTAATACAAGAGTACGGCGTACACGATGAAGTGCATTAAGATACCCATATATCACATGTGTTTCATTCATCACAATAAGGGTGAGTATTTTAAATGTACAGGTCTACAAAACTTTAAACTGTCAGTTCATAATGACACATAGATATAAAGACATATATATATATGTTCCAGAACGGAACACACATAGGTCAAATATTGGCCTCTGTGATACCACACAAAAAAGATTGATTCTACATTGGGGGTCCTAAATTTTTCCTAATTCAAGTGCATTTAGGGTAGGGATCTTGAACGAATACCTGGCATTGTACAGTCTAGAGACTGAGTGGGTATTGAACCCTGGACCTACCAGTTCAGAGGTGAAGACATTACCACTGAACTAACCTCCTCCTCTCCCTCTCCACAACCCTCGATTTATTTAAGTGGGAGGTGAAAAAATCGGATCACGTCGTCTCTCGGACAGGAGATAAGCAGTCGGTCCCAAGCCCGTAGGTTATCATGTACACGTTCATGGTGCCTACTCAAAACACACTTGAGTTAGGCAAAGTAGAATGAGTTAGGACTACAAAATAGTAAAATGTCCATTGTTTGTTATCTGTATGTTCGGCCTTTGTTATGTGGTTCCTTGCAAAACTACCTCTGCAACCTAACCTAACCTTGTTGTATTCACTGAACTAAGGACAAGCCTTTAGAGCAAAAAAGAACACTTTTGAACGATTCAATGTTGGCGGAAACATTGCATGCTTCAACAGTATTATCAGGTTTCAAGGATATGTAGACTCCTTGATAATATATGACAGATAAAATTAAGAGTAGAAGTGAAATAAACCTGTAAAAAAAATCAAAAGGAAACATGATTATCAGACAAATAACGAGTGGAATGTATGAATGTGGAGAGTTTGTGCTACAAAAACTCCCAATGGTAACTAAGCCAAATCAGTTAAAGTAAGAAAAAATAACACAACACCATGTGATTCACCGACTCCCCAGTGTTCTATTGAAACATGATTCAATCTGTTTATAGTGAAATGTATTGTTTCTTTTGCTAGTAAGAACTTAAATAATTCCCTTCAAATCGGACAAATTGATAACCTAACTTCAGTTTGTTTGAAATTAGATTCAAATTTATTTATGACCCCTGATATTCCTGTTCTCTCTTCCAATAAACATTTCATTTCTTTCACAATTCCAGAAATGACCATTTCAATTGCATTTCAAAAGCAACTTATCTTTACATATTAAAACACAGATAAAAATTCTTCAAATAATCAATGGATATTTCATCAGTTTATTTCATAAATTTAAAAAAAAATATTATCAGGAAATATTAATGATTTGATCAATTTATTATGTATTTTCAGTAGAATAACAAATTTACCGAGTGTGAATATATACACTTATCTAATTCTGTCACACTTTTGTTAAATCTACCAAACTGTACTGCTCAGATTAAATTAATAAAGTAATTTAATTGTTTGTGTACTATTCAGGTAATGGATTCACCACATGATTAAGTAAACCAATATAGATTTCTATGTTGACTTATGATTACTACAAACATTTTATTTTGGTCATAATAAATATTTATATTAAATAAATTAGTTTTAAAATTTAATGAAAGCAAGCTTTATTTTTGTTATTTGAGTGAAAGCAAGAAAGTGTTGGCGTGGGCCGCGTTGTTAGCTGAAGCACACTTGCGCTGATTGCCTTTGGTGTGACCGCAGATGCGAGCAGGCTGGCTTTCCATTAGGTAATGAGGCTCTGTTGTTGCGGTGGACTCTTTATTTCTTGTCGACGAGGCAGGGCATTATTGTGCTTTCTAGTAGCCGTCAAATCTCTTCTCTTCAAACTCTTCTCAATATAAAACAACTTACCGAGTCTTTCCTATTTTTTTTTTAGCACAAAAGTTTATACCTTTTTTCTTTTTTTTTTTTGAAACAAAGAACCATAATTATTGCTTTCGTTTTTTCTCTCAACAATTATAAAACTCATAACTCTAATGATTCTTTCTTTTGACGAAAATATTGCTCAACTTTTTGAAAAGTTCTCTTTATATATAAATAAATTAAAGTAAATCATACTTCTATTGTTATTCAAATTTCTTAAAAATACTTTTAAAAATAATTGTTTTTTGCTTTTGTTTATGTTTTTCATTATATTTTAATTGTATTTTCATGACCTCTTTGATGAATATTAAGTTTGATAACCTTCAAAAGTTATTAAACTTAAAATTTTAATTTATGTTAATATTTTTTTATGTTAAAAATTAAAAAGCATGTACCTTTACGGTCATTTACGTTAAAATCGATATACTTTCTTAATTTTTAATGACAAACATTTAAAGGCTTTCCAAGGAGGCACAGATGACTGTTGTTGAATATTTATTAATAAGCCAGTGCGTCCCTTAAACGTCAGCATATTATTGGTGACATGACGTCCACCCTCAAGCGAATGCTGAGGGAGTGGGGCAGACCTTGTCTGATCTTCAACATGCACTCCACTTCCTACCTTCTGGCACAGGGCTACCGAACCAGCAAACAGATGAGCACCTAATTATAAATTGATGAGATTAACTCCGCTCAAACCTAAATCTTAAACGAAAATGTTTATTGTTAAAACTCCCCATACTCCGTTAATACGTTTGACTTGCCACGGAACACTTGAAAGAGTGTATTTTCCTCATTAATATTCCATTCAGTTTTTAATATGTATATGTACATATTATATATATGTTTCATCAAATTTCTTGCTTATTTTCATTTTGGTTTGTTTCCTACATACTCTTTCCAATTTCCTTATAGAGGTTTTTCATCTATCTGGTATAATATAAATCAATTCACCATGGGATTTATTTTCCCAGAGAGATGAAAACTTGTATAAGGAAATTCGAAGGAGTATGTAGGAAACGTACCAGGAAGGAAATAAGTAAGACATTTAATAAATTATTTATAAATGAAGGCCTGCTTTCAAAAAATATACACATTAGAAAATGCTAGCGAAGAACGACGCTTGTGTGTCATATCTCGTCTTCACACCAATATACACATTAGAAAATGCTAGCGAAGAGCGACGCTTGTGTGTCATATCTCGTCTTCACACCAATATACACATTAGAAAATGCTAGCGAAGAGCGACGCTTGTGTGTCATATCTCGTCTTCACACCAATATACACATTAGAAAATGCTAGCGAAGAACGACGCTTGTGTGTCATATCTCGTCTTCACACCAATAGTCTCTTACTACTGGGTTACCAATCAGCTGTCGCTATCTTTCATCACTAATAAGTCTAGAAGCTGTATATTTCTACAAATTTGTTTAAAGTTTATTTGCTCTTCAAAATATATGAAAAGAAATAAAAGTACAGTAACCCACTCAAATCATGTATGCCCAAACTTTTTGGTTGTGATCTACTTTTAAAATGATCTACCAAATTATTATTATAAATATATTCTGCATACTTCATGTATGCAGCCTATACTGTATTTGATTATAAGTATTGTTGAAGTTGGGGATTTGTACGTGACGAACAGTCAGACATGCCTGCAGAGACATAAAAATAGGAGAAAACTTTGCTTGTCTAAATCTTGAATACACAACTACAAGTGATTTCTCTTATCATTAGTCCTGCAGTCGACACCAATATTACAATCTTGTAGGCAGTCCTTAATTTAAAAAAAAGTATAATTTTTTCCATATTCGTAGAAATCAGTTAACAATTTTAATTAAAATCACTGTGATTTCTTTGTTTTGATATTTAGTATGTAAGGTCTTTTATAAACAACCTTCTTCAAAGATGAAAGTTCAGGAAACTGTTCTCGAATAGAAGCAACCAAACTTTGATAAAGTTGATACAAATTTAGAAAAAATCAATACAAAATAGATAGGGACTATTAATTTGTTCCGAATTTACTAAACTGATGTTCCAAAATCGGTTCTTCTATCAACTCTCATATGGTGAGAAAAGAGGAAAGCTTTGTTATCTGACTGACTAACTCTCATATGGTGAGAAAGGAGGAAAGCTTTGTTATCTGACTGACTGACTAACTCTCATATGATGAGAAAAGAGGAAAGCATTGTTACCTGACTGACTGACTAACTCTCATATGGTGAGAAAAGAGGAAAGCTTTTTGTTACCTGACTGACTGACTAACTCTCATATGGTGAGAAAAGAGGAAAGCTGTGTTACCTGACTGACTGACTAACTCTCATATGGTGAGAAAAGAGGAAAGCTTTTTGTTACCTGACTGACTGACTAACTCTCATATGGTGAGAAAAGAGGAAAGCTGTGTTACCTGACTGACTGACTAACTCTCATATGGTGAGAAAAGAGGAAAGCTGTGTTACCTGACTGACTGACTAACTCTCATATGGTGAGAAAAGAGGAAAGCTGTGTTACCTGACTGACTGACTAACTCTCATATGGTGAGAAAAGAGGAAAGCTGTGTTACCTGACTGACTGACTAACTCTCATATGGTGAGAAAAGAGGAAAGCTGTGTTACCTGACTGACTTCCTGACCATTCCTTTCATCACGATAGCAGTGTCAACCTTACTCTTCCCCTTTGAAAAACAGATCATATTTAGTCTTCTGTATTAATTACTAAAATCCTATATTTCCTTCCTTACGGTAAAATTAACTAATATGAAACGATTATTTTCATTTTGTAATTCAGTTTCCAAAATACGTTTAGGGTGATATACGTAACGCTGAAAATACCGGAGTACTTACTGGTTGCATTCACTATTTTCATTCTATATTTTGTGGTCATATGACATGACATGCACTCTTTATCTTAAGGTCTGTATCAATGTAATATTAGTTAGCGTTATTTAGCAAACATACAGGTAGACACTGGAAAACACATCTCAATAACTCATTTGTTGAAAAACAGTTAAGTTTGAGAAAAGAGGAACAGAGACAAGTATTTCGAAGTTGCATGGAGGTTGAGAAAAGCAGTCACGTACAGACAGACACTTCATTCAAACTCATTTAGCTCCTCTCAGCACCGCAACTATTTGTCTTCCTTGAACAACCATATCCATGTAACATCAACTTTCACTTTCACTCCACCTCGGAATAGCTACCCTCAAATTTAATTCCCTCCACAGTAAAATATTCCGTTTATCATGCCTTTTGATTGTTTCGGTTCATTCAATTGCATCCAATATAAAATATACGTCAGGTAAATCACAATATCGGCCCAAGATTCTTATGAATAACTTCGTGTTATAGCTGGCAATTATCTTATCTACCATTTATCTATAAATGTTATTTTGATAACATTAAAATGAAGTTACTGCTGTATGATTTTATTTTAATAACTAAATAATTGCAACAGAAAAAAATAGTGTACAGACCAAACATTAATCGCTCTTAATACATTAAAACAATATAAATACCACATATTGTCATCCTGTAGTCATAATACAAATGTTATGCTATTTGGAGTTATTTTACACTCCAAATAGCATGCATTATTAAATTTACAAACTTTCTTAAAGTGAAATTTCTACGTCATTCATGATCTTAGTGCATTGACAACTTAACCTTCAGTTTCTGACTATTGCCTTCATGGCGGTAACAGCGTCAAAAGTGAAAGCTTACTCTGCTCTTTTGAAACATCATTTCATAAAACAGGCCATGTTTAGTCCTCAGTATTAATAACAAAAGTCTTTTATATTTGAAGATGAACTAATACGAAAAGGGAGGGAATATAAGCGAATTAACTTATATGGAAATGAGCAGCAAAACTGAGTTCTCGTGTTCTTATCAACTCATGAAAATATCTGATCCACTATATGACAGAACAGAAGAATTTATTTATATTATATATATATATATATGAAATATATATGTGTAAATCGCTCCAAAGCCTGAGTCGTTATCAGCCTTTGGAGCGATTCACTTCTTTTCCTGAAGACGAGGACATCGAAATATAGTAGTGAGTTCAGTGGTTTCCTTTCTATGTGTTCTTTTTAAATTCTAGTTTATATATATAGATATATATACCAATGATCAAACCACAATAAGAAATGGGAAAACAAGACTAAGATCTTTCAACCGTAACAAGCGGTCTTCGTCAGAGTCAAAAACCCAACTGACTCTGACGTCAGTCAAACCAAAAAAGTTGGGTTTTTGACTCTGACGAAGACCGCTTGTTACGGTTGAAAGATCTTAGTCTTGTTTCCCCACTTCTTATTTTGGTTTGATCATTGATTGTTATTTCACGTGTTTATGTGAAAGCTTTATATATATATATATATATATATATATATATATATATATATAAGTGCATATAAGAGTTATAATACTAGTAATAGCTACTATTGTCATAACTTAATAAGGAGTATTGATATTGTAATACATGTAATACCTACTAGTGGAGCATGCAGTTCAAGAAATAAAAAAAAATACTATTTATAATTATTATTGATATTAATTATTATTTTAACCACAAATATAATTATTAACAATGACTATAAAGCAAACTACCTTCTAAGTTTCTGATACACACTAAGTAGGAAGAAAACATTAATTAGTTATAAAGTTTTGGCATAATTAACATTTTCGTTATACCAGTTGAATTTTAAATGATATGCTGCAGGCTATTGAACATTTTTCTTAGAATTAAGTTACAAAACTTAATGAGCAGAATAGCTGAATATCTGCACTGCACGTTCTTGAGTTTTATTTGAGGGCTCAACTAGAGTAGCAATGAATGTTAGTGCTACAAGAAAAAACAAATTCTTTTCGCACCTTAATCTTCTGTAAGTTATTTAAGCTTTACAAATATAGTACAGTAGCTTTCTCCTATCCATTAAAATCTCGCTGTAGTACCAGATCAAGAAGTTTGAGTAGCAATTTAAACATCTGAGTAACAATAACTTATTTTTTAAACTCAAAGGACCTCATAAAGTGTATTTGTTGTATTCGTAACGCTTGTTGAAAAATCTATGTTGAAATTTTAATACGAATGCAATTCAATCATTGCTGTATATTTCACACAGAGTAGAATAAAATAAAACGGTAACAAGTTACATTCTTAGTGCATCAAGTATTCGGAAATAACAGTTCTTTTTATACTAGATAACTCGAAGTATAATGTATCGCATATTTGCATAGACTCGTGGACGTATTTGAACCATGTTTAATAAATCTCACCTTATAGATCATCGACTACGTTTAAAAGTCTTGTAATGTAGAATAGTAGCTTTTCCTATCCTTCAAAATCTCCCTATAGTAACAGATTGGGCAACAGTGTCATTTTCTTACCACTGCTATCCCAGTTTGAATGATTCCGATGAAATATGATTGGTAATGTTTTCACAACTGTCATAATATTGAATATTCTTGATAATATTACTAACTTAATTTGCTAAAACTTGTATGTTATGTATGAGTTATGTATATTATTACATTTATTTGGTTATGCATTTATTTACACATAGGTATTTTAATTTACCAAGATGTTACGTATTGTTTATTAAGGTTATGAATCTAGTTATGTCATTTTCTAAGAAATTATGCACTATGATTTCTGTTTATAAATCTGTTAGGTCAATTATGCTGATTTTCAAGGAACTTGATTGTTATGATCTAAAACAAGAAACTATCTCTGCTAACTTAACAAGTATAATTAGCCAATTATAGACTTACTCCTCAAAACATATGTTGATTTAACTTGTACAGATAACAACGCTGCCAAGTTGCCCAAGTATGGTAATATTTCTGATGTGGCATAGTTTTTTTTTTGAGAATATATTGTCATGTTAACTTATTTTTGGCACCAGACTGATCAATAATTTGAACATTTATTATTTGCTATGTGCTTCAAGGTTGTTTTCTCAATAGAATATACCTGAATAGATGATATTTGCTATGTGCTTCAAGGTTGTTTTCTCAATAGAATATACCTGAATAGATGATATTTGCTATGTGCTTCAAGGTTGTTTTCTCAATGGAATATACCTGAATAAATGATATTTGCTATGTGCTTCAAGGTTGTTTTCTCAATAGAATATACCTGAATAAATGATATTTGCTATGTGCTTCAAGGTTGTTTTCTCAATAGAATATACCTGAACAAATGATATTTGCTATGTGCTTCAAGGTTGTTTTTTCAATAGAATATACCTGAATAAATGATATTTGCTATGTGCTTCAAGGTTGTTTTCTCAATAGAATATACCTGAATAAATGATATTTGCTATGTGCTTCAAGGTTGTTTTCTCAATAGAATATACCTGAACAAATGATATTTGCTATGTGCTTCAAGGTTGTTTTCTCAATAGAATATACCTGAATAAATGATATTTGCTATGTGCTTCAAGGTTGTTTTCTCAATAGAATATACCTGAATAAATGATATTTGCTATGTGCTTCAAGGTTGTTTTCTCAATAGAATATACCTGAATAAATGATATTTGCTATGTGCTTCAAGGTTGTTTTCTCAATAGAATATACCTGAACAAATGATATTTGCTATGTGCTTCAAGGTTGTTTTTTCAATAGAATATACCTGAATAAATGATATTTGCTATGTGCTTCAAGGTTGTTTTCTCAATAGAATATACCTGAATAAATGATATTTGCTGTGTGCTTCAAGGTTGTTTCCTCAATAGAATATCCCTGAATAGATGATATTTGCTATGTGCTTCCATAATTCATATACATTTGTAATATGAGTTTTTATAACAATGGTACATATACAGGTTCAGGCAAAATGATCTGACACATTTGTAGGTTAAATAAAAGGCAAATACAGTAAATAAAAATAATGTTTTTTTATTTTCGAAAAGTATATATAATGCCATTTTGTTTTGTTGCTGTATATTGCCATTGGATTTGTTTTTAAAACCTAATGAAACAAAAATGTACTTTACGAAAAGAAAAACACTTTATTGTTTATTGACATAGTTATTTACCTTTTTTTTACCCTACAAATGAGTCAGATCATTTTTCCTGACCCAGTATAAAGTGTTGATATATAAACAGATATGTTTTATGAAGTGCTAAACGTCTTTAGTGAGGGAATAGAAGTTATTTTCTTTCCAGAAGTCAACCCAGACAGTAAATACTTGCAGTATATCTATCGCTGTTTCATCGGATTCCTCAGACATAGTCAATACATGAATTCCCAGTAGAATGGCATTGGGTGGCAAAGTAAAGTGCTGACTGGTCTCAACTGAAGTAACACTCAGTAAATTATATTGGTGCTTGACATTCAATTTAATATTTATCTGGTAACTTAGGTTCTAAATTGTTCTTTTTCTATCAAACGATATATTAACTCATAAATAAACAATAATGTAATACAATCAATTGTTGAAAAATTTAGACAATATCTGATTTATTATTCCTGTTAATATGATATAATAATATTAATCATAATACCTGATAATGAGTCAGACATTATTTATATGTCTTCATTATCTGTTAAGTAAAGAGTAATGCATATACAAAACAATCCATTCCACTAATAAGGGAATGCATCTCCATGACAACTTGCTCCTATTTTTGTTATACCTCATATTGAGCGATAGTGTGCTATTCCTTTTTATGAACTATACTGGTCAGAATGTTTTGAGGGATTAATATAAAATTTGAGACACAACAAACACAGACTGTAGTTTATGGGAAAATCAGAATAATGGAAGATATATTCTCCAATAATATCACTAAAATAGTAATCGTGTAAAATTGGAAAAAACTACCTTCCAACAATAATAGGATGTCATTATTCATGAAAAATTTATGTTTATTGCTACGACGTACCAAGTATAAACAACCAATGAGTCTGTTCACATAGTGTAGTATACATTCTAGTTAGTACTACCAGGACGTAGAACTAGTACTACTGTACTAGTAGTTCTACGCAGTAGTTCAGAGTATGAATAGTGTGGTCACTAATCCTACCTTACTATTACATGTAACTTCAGTGCTAGCTTCTCAGCTACTGTTAAGTTGAATTAACTGTGAATGAGAATAAGGCACACATGGTTATTATGTCCGACCATTTATATTTATTTTAACCTCTTTTTTTTGCATACATTTCTTATCCAATTCTATACCACCTATTGTATATAAACTAGGTTTCATGACTCTATTCTCCTCACTGCATTGTTAATTTATTAGTTGAATTTTTATTTTGACGGTTTTTGTCAGGTTTAGAAAACGTCTTTTAAGTTAACGTTTCAACGTTTATATTAGTAACACTACTGATTACTGTCATCCATAATTCCTCCCTAACAATAGGGCTCATCTACACCACGAGGCCCATTTTTGTGTAAAATATCAATTTGATCCATCATCAAAGATTCTGGACCGTAGCTTGGCCAAAAACTTTGGATACATACCCACCCTCACACACACACACACACACACACAAACACACACAGAGAGAGAGAGAGAGAGAGAGAGAGAGAGAGAAAGAGACAGAGACTTCATCGAAAAAACTTCATAAAACGACTTGGACCTCAAAACATGTAATTCCGTCGAAATCTCGAGATCGATTTTTTCGCGATCACTTATACTTTACTTATAGTAAAATATTAAAAAAATAAATAAAACACATCATTTTAATTCCTAGTCCCAATGAAGACGTAAAGACATGTCAAAGGGTTAGCATGTAGGAGTTTGATATCATTATCAACCGTAATACCTCGTCTAACGCTGATTAAGTCGCCCGACCGGTTTCGCAATGGCTGCATCATCAATGGGACTAATGTTACCTTCCAAAATTTCGGATATAAATACCTATTTTGACTCAATGGTGCCAATATATATGCCTAAATTTCCTACCTAACAGTTTTATTTTATTTAATCTATTTTTGTCTTTTACAATTTAAGTCATCTCTGTCCCGCCCGTGCTGTCGTCTTTTTCTGTTTTTATTGGTTTAAATATTATGTCTGCCTGGTGCTTGATTGTTCGTTTATTAAGTTATCAGTATTTATATCCGAGATTTTGGAAGGTAACATTAGTTCCATTGATGATGCAGCCATTGCGAAACCGGTCCGGCGACTTCAACAGCGATAGACGAGGTATGACCGTTGATAATGATATCATATTTATTAACCTCTGTGGCACTAACAATATGCATGTGTATAGGAGTTTATTGAAACCTCACCAAAACCATCAAAATATAAATTCAAGTTAACCTAGATTTGTTCATTTTACCAACATTATCAATGAGCTCACAAGGAGGTTTATTTTAGAATTTAAATAATTATAAAAGGAATTATTTAGAAAGTTCAAATCATGATCATGAATCTAAGTTTTTATATTAGTTTATTTATTGCAAGTTCAGATAAGATCACTAAATATTTTTTTCTGCAGAGAATTACATTTAGATGATTATAGACTTTCAATTAAACCCTCACCCAGTTGTTAAGCCAGTGATTAAGTATTTTTAAAAGACAAGATTTAATCTAATTTTCATCTCATAAACCACTTCACCTGATAAATTTTGAAAAGTATCTGGATCAATAGTTCAAAGCTCCAGCAAACTTTCTTCTCTTATTGTTATTCCCTCTGACCATCTATTATTGTCAAAAGTTATATATATTTATATATTTATGATAAGTAGGTAAATATCACATTGTTTGTTATCAATCGGTACGTGAATATGCTCTTTTAGTAATAAGACAAATACAGCAGCTTTTCCATATATCCCTTAAGCAAGCATTCCCATTTTAACATAGAGAACTTCAATAATACCGTTTGTTTATTTACAGAAAGTTTAGCTCATTTGTTATATGGCACCCATTTACGAGGTATTTGACATCGCACAGTTTTGGGACCAACAGCTATGTCCTCTCCGAAGGATGGCGCAAAAATGTTTATGTCCCACCTGAAAAATCTAGATTCATGGTCATGATTTGAACCTGCATTGTTCACTAGTAAAACTGCAAGCTATTCGTAAAACACTCCACAATCCCACTCTAATAATACTACACTTAATTATACTCCTCTCTCCAATTTATTACATCACTGTATTACTATTAGATGAAGACAACTGCTCCTTTTATTAAAAAGGTATAATAATTATCATTGTTGATAATGACATATCTTCTTAAAGCTAAGAATAACTTGCCCTTAATTTTTTTTTTGCAAAACACACAATTAAGTGTGGGTATTGAAGTTCTCTAAGAAGTTATATCTCTGGAAGAGAAAATTTCTCAAGGAATATTACGTCTCCCTAATGATTTTATCTAAGGAGCCTAAAGTATGACTAGCTCAAGTGTATTTATAGTGGGCATCTTTAACGAGTACCTGCCATCTTACAAGCCCGGGACAAATAGCTTTCATGTATATAACTAGTAGTTAGCTATATACCTCCCCTGCTTTGTGCAAGTATAAATAACAACAAAAAAAATTAATTACCAATATTTTTCTTTAAAATACTTGTATAGACGTTTTCTTATTTTATATTTTAGAATATCTAACCTAAAATCAATGGTTCGGAATTTGTTAGAATTAAAGAATGAAATACATATAAAATAAAAATAAGTGATATTAGATTAATAGGGTTGATATATTTGTTTTATGGTACGAGTATATGCATGAAATCAGAAAAGAATAATTTTTAACAATTAGCAACAGCTATTTAAAAATCATCTATGAAAAAGTTCAAACAATTGAAACTGATCACATCCTAAAGAGAAATAATGACTTATTGAACTCTAATTTCAGTCACATCGAAAGCTAACGTCTCCATACAGCTTGCACATATTATCTCTAGGAGTGCTACCACAATATTTTGTAGTTTTGTAGTTATGGTTCCCCATATTTTGTGGGATATTTGGAGCATTTCTTTGATTTCTCTCTCTCAGTTTAACCGGTTTGGATCAAATTTAGTATTTATTACTCCTGTCTATGTAATCAGAGGGTTCTGGAAGTTTTTAGATCACTATTACACAACAGTTTTTTAAACTTTAGTCCTAGAACAATGTGCTTTTGGTTGCGTCATTATAAATAATAATTATGTATGTGAATATACATACTAACTAAAATACCATAACCACAACGATTTTAATTAGAATTGATTTAATAATCTTTTCTTAAGATTAAGTTACAAATGGAAAGAAAACTACATTTCTATGCACTTACCCGCCTCAAAGATAGGAAAAATTGAAATACTAATTTTTTTATTATGCCTCAATTAGACTTTGAAATATCTTCACACACATGCACACACACACACACACACACACACACACACAACACTCTCTTATATATTATATATATATATATATATATAAAATAAAACTTTATCAGGATTCAATCACTTCTCTCAAACAACTAACCAATCTATAAAACTGTCCGAGTCCTGATAAACTTTTATTTTGTTTCTACTTCATGGTTGACACATTTATATATATATATTGTATGTTTTGTTTTTGAGAGCTAGTCATATAAAAGAAAATAAACTCCTTCCTAAGCCAACGTTTCGATGTATTTGGACATCATCTTCAGGACTAAAATTAGAGTAAGAACTATAATATATTTACCACACAATCTACAACCTACATAGAGAACTAAATTATTGAGATCAACACATACATACAAAAGGTTATTTTACAATCGTAGTTGTTAAGTACACATCTATTTCAAAATATCAAACAAAAGGAAATCAGTTTTACATTGAAAAGTGTGCTAATGGTTATTTAAGTTACATGAGAATTAATTGGTTATAGGTACAAAAAACAGTACTTTGTTATAGTTATCTATCATTTTAACAAACAAGCAGGGTGAAACATTTGAAGGTTGCACTATAATTGAAGGTTATCATCCATATTACAATGATATACTATTGTTATTGTGACTGGGGATGTGAAAGATGGGGCATGTTTGTATAAATATGGCTAAACTTTTCAATATCGGATCTAGAATTACATGTGTTAGGAGTTTTCAGTATGTGTATCATTTCTTTTATTATTTTTTTCCCAATCCAGTTTCTATGTCAATAATTTTTTTAATTTTTAAGGGCAAAGATGTGATTTAGAGAGAGGGCATGTTTTGCTAAGGCACTGTAATTTTCTTTTTCTTAATGTCCGTTTTGTGTTGTTCCAATCTATTTTCTAAGTACTGACTGGTTTATCCTATATATGTCATGTTGCAATTTGTGCAGTTAATTTGGTATACTATATTGCTTTTGTTTTGGTTATGTATGGTCGACTTTAGTTTTGAAAAAAACTGTATTGTTTAGTGTTTTTGTATTTTTGTACGCTATTTTGTAATTTGTATTACCTTTTATTGTTCTGCTTAATTGTTCTGATAGACCATTAAAATATGTGAGGCTAGCATATTTGCAATTTTCAGGTATTTGGTTGATCGGAATAATGTTTGATTCTTGGTTAGTGTTTGAAATTGGTCTCGATAATTTTCTTTTATATGACCTAGTCCTCAAAAGCAAAACATACAATACAATAGAAGAGGTCAAGATCAATTTTTTGAGAATATATATATATATATATGTTACCTAGCTTAGTTTATATATATATTGAATAGCTAACTGCAGGAGTAATTAGGTAATTATGCATCCTCCTACCTTCTGCCACTATAACAGAGTTAATTAAATTATGTATGGAAGATTGTCATTTTCACTTTGAAAAATAATATTTATAAACAAAAATTTGGTCTTGCAATGGGTAATTGTTTATCCCCCCTCCTGAGTAATTTACATATGGAATTGCCTATATTACATATAGTCAGTAATGCCTATTCAAGGTAACTGGCTTAGATATGTTTACGATATATTATGCATCTGTTCTAAATCTATAAATTAAGATACATTTCTAATAAAATTAAATTCATTAGTGTCGACAATCCAGTTCTCAATGGAAGAATATGTTGTAATTTGCCTTTCTTAGATGTCCTGATCCATAGGTTACCTAAAGATTTACGTTTTAGTGTAATAGAAACCTACGAAGGTACTTGAATATGTCCATTTTTATTCTTCCCAACCAAGAAATGTTAAAATTTCTATTTTTGTTTTTGATAGCGTTAAGAGTGTGTTTCACTGAGTTCCTTGATGATGAGATTAATAATATTAGATCCAGTGCCCTATCATTAAAACAACTTCGATTACGACTTCATTCAAAAGTCTTAAAATGAACAACATGCATTATAAATATTTAATAAGTAGTTATATGCAAAAAGAGGTGAAAATTAATAGCTGACAAAACAGAAATGTGATATTTCACTGTCTCTGAGAGTAAAATAAGATTTATGGTAAGTAAAGAAATCTGTCCAGAGTAGAGGATTCAAAAATTGTATTATTTTAAGGTGAAATAGTAAGTTTGGAGTATGGCTGGAGAGAACAATATGGACTGTAGTGGAGGACTTGCGGAGCAATCAGATGAAGTGTCCATTCATTATGAATATCTGATAAAGTCGTTTAATTGAAATGGCTCCGCATTCTGATTGGATCCCAAATGCAATTTGCTGATTGAAAGCCATATATATATTCATATGTGGTTCTCTACTGATTCGTAACGTGAAGAAAAAAAGCAACTTAATCATCATGCTTGCCTAAAATTTTAAAACCTTTTTAATAGCATTATTAACGTTGTAAACATTGTTCTATTATAAACATATTAATTCCTTTTAAAGGAGGGTATGCAGAGTTTGAAGAATAATCATCATTTGAAGCTGTCGTTGTATACCTAACATATTTATATATAAATGTAGAAACTATGTCTGTCTGTTTGGACACAAGATATAGCTGATTGATACCTGCATGTGCATGGCTAATTATACATTTGCATAATTATACTAAATTTTGTCCATCTCAAGTATATTTAGAACATGGTTCTTGAATGACTACCTGACATCACACATGCCTGGGACACACATCTTGACGTCCTCTATTAGGGATAACGTGATCAAATTTTTTTACCTTTCACGTGAAGAAATCGAGAGCAACAGTGAAAATCTAAACCTGGATCTATTATTCCAGAGGTGAGCACGCAAGTCACTGAGCTACCCTGCCTCTTCAGTTAATCAGTAGAAATTGAGACAACAGTAAAATTACGATGCATAATAACAGTTATTTACAATGACTTTCTTTATATTTCAAACATCGAAAAGTTATGTGTGAGGTTTATACTATTACTTTCAAAAAAGGAAATCTGTTGTAACACAGTCGTCTGAGTCAAAAAAGAAAAACAAAAGCATTTTCATATGACAGTCTCTAGATCAGATATAGGAACAATACTAAAAAATGATATCATGAGTACAAGTAAAAGATTTGAGTAAAAGAGCCTCAAATATTTTTTAAATAGAGAGGTCTGGCCAAAAGATAAAACTAAAACTAATAACTAGCAGACATAAATAATTCCTCGAAACTGAAACACCAATTTCACCTGAAACCATTATCAAAACATTCAGTGTCATGGCTAACTGATTAATCATTGCAAGTTAGAAAACTAATCTAGCTAGGATAGTGAGGTACAACGACTAGTCAATAATACTGTAAATAATTTCACTTTTAATATCAATAGAATTTTGCTTACCATATATATATACATATATATCACAAGATTTTACAATTAATACCTGAAAGAAAATCTAGTCAACCATTTAATTAATATAAACAAATAGTCATGTCAAATACACCGGTTTCCATACGATCACTTAAGTTAAGCAGTAATAAGCGCGGTTTGTACTTGGATGGGTGACACCATGTAACATTGTCACTTCAGTAAAGTGAGTGCTACAAGGCTAACGAAGAAGGATTTCTCCTATATGTGCCATTATAGCATAAAAAGTGAACCAGCTTGTTTAAAATTAGGTTTATATACACACAACAAATATTGTGATACGCAAAGTAATTCTCTTATAGAAAATTTGTAAGAAAATTTAAATAAACCTGATATAATATTAGTATTAAATAATACAAGGGTGCTCCTAACTTAAATCTCTTTACTGCTACCTGTCACAAAGGTCCATATTACGGATAAAGCCTCTTTCACAACTTAACAAAGACTTTATTACCAAGTTTCTATCTAGACCTCCTCCAGCTCTCCTTTCTACGAGAACTGATTAAAGGTCCCGAGAGATAACCGGTGCCCAGTAAGTTCACTTAATTCCTAAGAAATCCACCCAGAGACTTGTCCTCCGGTTCCTTTCAATTCATTCACAAGATAACAATAACTTTAGTTCTGTTCAGAATCCCACTGATCACGCTTGTTGTTTTTTAATTCCCAATTAACATTTCATTTGATATTTATCACTATTAAATTTCACATATTCAAACTTCACATTTATAATTTTTATACAATCTATATTAATATTTTCTTTTATTTATTCATACGGTAAAATAAAAACCAAAATATATTTCAAATTTTTATCAAAAAAAAACTTAAAATATACTTTTGACATTCATAGAGCGTTCAGTTTGAAAAACTACTCTGGAATTAGGTTAAATTAACTTTTAAATGGCTCTGATCTAGATGTACTGAGAGTAAATAGAAGTAAAGAAAGTATGTATAATAAACTTTCATTTGATGTCACTAAGCAACGGCCATACTGATAAAAATAACATTAAGATTATTCAATTGAAGTTCAGTTGTACCTCACGAGACTGATTTATATAAAAGAGTTCAAAGTTTAAGAAACTCCGTCATCTAAAGACCAATATATATATATCGATAAAAGTATCGACCGTGGAATAGAAACGAAAATAAAGTTTATCGGGACTCGATCAGTTCAGAACTGACCAAGTCCCGAAAACTTTATTTTCGTATATATTATATATATATATGATCAAACCACAATAAGAAATGGGAAAACAAGACTAAGATCTTTCAACCGTAACAAGCGGTCTTCGTCAGAGTCAAAAACCCAACTGTTGGGTTTTTGACTCTGACGAAGACCACTTGTTACGGTTGAAAGATCTTAGTCTTGTTTTCCCATTTCTTATTGTGGTTTGATCATTGATTGTTGTTTCACGTGTTTATGTGAAATCTTTTATATATATATATATATAATATATATATATATATCAACCTCCATTAGCAAATTTTATATCAACATCAAACCACAGTAAGGAATTAGAAAAAAGATCTTAGCCTTATTTTACTGATTTCTTGCTGTGGTCTGGACGTTGATTTTTGTTTCAGGTATTAATTGTAAAATCTTGTTATATGTAGGTATATATATGATGAGCATAACTCTATTAATATTAAAAGTGAACACTGAGAGTTACTTGCCGTTGCGTCTACAACGTGTTTGGTCACCCTATCTCTTTTCTCCTGAAGACGGCTTGCCCGAAAATTTAAGGTTGTAAGTGTGTTCCTTTACTTTTCTCTGCCTGTTCGCCTTCTTCGATTTGAACTTGTATTGTGTCCAGTTTGAATCGTCTTTCCGTTAGCAAAAGCAGTGGCCTTCCTGTTGTTACTTATGCCAGTTCTCACGAACTCAGTTTTAATGAATGTTTCCGTGTACAGATTCTGAGACAGATAACTGAAACTAATTCTAAAGTCACTTTGAGAGCTTCAGAGGAAGCACTTATAGTCTTCTGGGAGATAGATTGCTCCTGGTCTTAACCTCAATCGTTGATTATTCCTTTGACTTTTTTAGTCTTTTAATTTGTTTACTTACTTATTTTTATGTTTAGTTGGGTTTTTACAATATGTTAATAGTTTTCATTTAAATTCGTTTATTATTTATTCCTTTATCAGTCCTTGTCTCTCATCCCTTTGTTAGTTGACTAACTGTTTGAGTACTTCTTGAAGGCCAGCAGCCGGTCGAGCGATTCACATCTATCTACCTGATGACGAGGTCATCGAAATATATTAGTGAGTTTCTGTTTCATTCCTGTGTGTTCTCTTTATAAATATTGGTTATATATATATATATATATATATATATAATATATGTTAAAACTACAAAACCAAAAGAGAGACTAACATTCACGATTCACGATCATTTCGGCTGGCTTTCCGTCTTCAGAAGAGGAAAGCAAAAATAAAAACAACACATGATTGGAGCTGTGAATGTGTCCAACGACCGATACAAAGTGACAGCTTGTATATATATATTGGTGTATGATGGCAGCAGGTATTCTCTCAAACAGGTATTATTATAGTTGGCAGCAGCTTCTGCGTTGACTAATTTCTTGCTGATGATTTCTAGTTTCCTTACTAGTTTGCGGTAACTTTTGGGTATTTTCCATAGGAAGTATGATTTAAAACTTAATCTAAAACACAAGCTTTCGGCTTACATTAGCCATCAACAGGTAAAAAATCACCCTCCCTCCCTTCTGCATATTTTGTTCTCTATCATAGTTAGTTGTAACTATTCTTTGTACCGTAGCTTTTGTTTTGTTTACTATTTTAGTTTATCGTTTTTTAACTGATGATAGCTAAATTGAGCCAAAAACTTGTGGTTTAGATTAAGTTTTAAATTATAGTTTTAGATTAAAGTTTTAAAGTGTTTAGCATTCTACTTTATTTCTTTCATGTCGTTACCAGAACTCCCATGGAAAATACCCGAAAGTTACCGCAAACTAGTAAGGAAACTAGAGAACATCAGCAAGAAATTGGTCAACGCAGAAGCTGCTGCCACCTTTAATAATATATATATATATATAAACTTGAGTTTGTAAGTGTTTCATTACTCCGTGTGTTACTCTTCTTCGATTTTGAACTTATATATATATATATATATATATATTATATATAAAGTATTAATTATATTATACATTATTATATATATTATATATTTACTTCCCCTTCAAATCCTAACTGTTACTATATCTCTAATTCTTCGTCATGCATCTCTATTGATGGGGTCTACTCGGTGTGATGCATTCTATGTAGGTTTAATGATAAAAGTGCCTTATTCTTCCACATTAGAGACAAATGTCACTTAATAATCTGAGAAGAAGCAAAGGGGTTGGCATTTAAGTCATGTGAAACAAGAACAAACATTGGAAGCGCCCCCATGTCAGACCATATACTTCAACGTGCCTTACCATATTTAAAAAACATTTCTTCATATTCATATTATATTAAAAGAATTCTCACATTCTTTATATCACCGTATTAAAAGATTACACAAACTTACCGGCGTACTATATTTTAATAACTTTTCATCACAGAGAAATATATTTCACGATCACACTATATTAGATTAACTACCATCATACAGTATCATGATTCTCATTCAGTAGGAAAATGGTCAAACATCAATGAAGTAGAACTGCTGTCAGCGGAGAGAGAACAAGATAAAGAGGTGCAAAGCCTTTTGATTCTGTGCAGTTCATTTTACTTTATCATGATTCGGCTTTGTTTTTCTGTAGAGTTGCATATGTGTCACAAGCTCATATGTAGAAAATCCCCTGCAATACCAAATGACTATAGAATCAAAGAGCTCACTATAATTATGAATCAAAGCAATAATGTGAACTAAGTGACCTCTTTCATATGTCACTGTTATGAGTTCAGTGATCATATTGGTATATTTGGAATTATATAAGCATCTTTCCACCATTAAGAATAAATTTATATTCGCCAATTAGATCACATACCAGTTTCATGCTAATTCAACTACATTGATTCATGTTTTTAATGTTTATATTCTCATAATGAGGGATTAAATATCCATACACCAATATACAAATACGAGTTATGTAGAACTAGGGGATTCTGATGTGGAATGAGTTTAATAAAAATATTTGTCCAGACCCCTATGAATAAGAATAATGTTTGACCTTTAAATGAATTGAGGATACTTTTCGCACTCTAAAAGAGTACAGCGATATGCCCTTGGACTTCATACAAGGAGGCAGCTAATACCACTTCAATAATGTATATATGTATATATATGACCTCTTTATTACTGCACACAATGTTGAAACACATCAATCTTAGAGTTAAGCACCTCCATAACCTTCAAATATGATCCAAGAAGGACTTTTAAAAACAAAATTGTTTCGTAAAAGAAGTGACTTTAATCTTAATCGTGTGCAGTACTTTATGAAGAATAAAACAGGAGAAAGATCAACAAGTGATTTGGACCATTTCTATGTTGCTTCAAATTTATGAAGCAACAGTTGTTTCTTTCTACTTAATACAGTGGACGTACGAATGATTTTTCAACGGTAAAAGATCTTACATAAATTAAGCGCGATTCAAGTCAGCACCAACACTTTTAGTTTGACTTTAAAACTATTGGGCACTTTTTGATCTCTTCTAATGCTCTACGATTTGACAAAGTCGTCTACGGTGTCCCTGCCTTTCCCACTTGAGATATTCTTTATGGTAATGAGGCTAAAAAACGTATGTATTATTTGTTTATAACTATATCATATGGAATAAGTGAAAGTAACTGATAAGCCAAAATTTAAAAAAAAAGATTTTATAAAAATGCTTGATTTTTATAATAAAATAAAGAAACATTAACTTATAAAACAAACCCTCCATGGAATATACCTATGTTCATTCATTGTTCATTCTCAGTTTCTGGGTTTTTAAGCTAGTTGTCAAGATATTTGTTTAAGAGAATATGATCCTTTGGAATATTAATTACTTTATTTTTGTTCAGGTAAAGGGGATTGTAATTTTAATAACGTCTATATAAATTACGGCTATCTAATAAAGTCAGAATTTAGCTCAGACAATGGGAAATCAATCTCCAGTAACATGGGAACTGTAAGAAGTGTTTTACAATAATGTAGCTAACAGAGGGTCGGTAGGTGTAAGATAAAACAAAAAAATAGAAGGAAAATATGTAAAGTAAAAAGAATTACTGGTATCCAATGTAGAGAAAACATTGAAAGCTACATAACGTTGTATAGCTACGAAACAGAGATATACACACACTACTCTAGGGTAACATTACGTCTACGACTGAGGAAGAAACTATCTTCTACTTGGTTTCTTTAGGATGTAACAGAGAGTGAGTGCAACAGGCAGTAAACCAATATTCGAGACATACCGGTACTGTGAGGTACTTCATGTTGAAGTGAGTAATGTGTTCGCGAATAGATAAGAAAAGGGGGGCTAGGTGATAGCGCGGCTAGGACACGCTGCCTAATATGGCGGCGGCGGGTATCTGGGAGCGAAGGGCAGCGCGCAGGCGCACAGCCCGTGTCAAGGTCGCCTCAATGGGGCGCCCACGCTCGGCTTACACAAGTTTTCATTGATTTGTAGAACTACCCCTCAAAGATGACTCCCCTCTGTCCCAAGGTACACATAACATCTCTTGTTACACCCTCCAGTACCATTCAACCTCATTAACAATAACCCTCTTGACTTAAATCAGTCTCGCCTCTCCTCTCGTGAATCACACTTCACCTCTCTGCAGAGTTTTAAAACACTTCAGTAAGTTCGTGGACAATGACCCTTTCATCAACATAGAGCAATAATAATAATAGTAATAATAATATATACGAGTTCAAAATCGAGCAATAGGAACAAACAGAGTATCGAAACACACTTACAAACTCAAATTTTCTTTTTTCCGATTTTATAGTGAATAAATATATATATATATATACATTTAAAAAAAAAACGAAACATTGACAATGAGGGTTTAATTTGAACCTGAAGAACTGACCGAGTCATGATAAACTTTAATTTTGTTTCTATTTCACGTTGATAATTTTATCAATATATATATACTTTAAAGAAGGAAATAACACGAATAAAACCTAGAAACTGGGACTTAAATTGAATATTTCGACCTTTCTAACGGTCGTCCTCACGAAGAGAAGTAGTAGGAAAGTCAACTATATAGTAATATAAAACAAAAGGGTACATGAAAAAACAAGACACAAAGACTGTCAAAATTTTCCCTTGTAATGGTTGTTAGTAGGGGAAGAGGTAATATAAAGAAGATAAAACTGCAACTCATATATTTCAGAATAAACTATGAGTACACAGCAAATAGAAAAACACACTTACAATCTCTCATTATCGGTATAACCGTCTTCAGTTAGGAACACCAAGCGCACTTTCAAAGCGACAGTTGGAGACAAACAGTGTAGTTCATACGGGTACGCGGTTCAAGAGAACAATATCAAAAATATAAAAAATAAGTAAACACAATAAAAACCTTTTATTATTTTAAACAAGTTCATCTCTTTAAGTTTAGCCCCAGTATACGAGGTGCATATTTAGTTTCTGAAGGAGTTTTATACACCAGGGGTGAACTTGTCTTGAACTGGGCACATGTGTGACAACACTGTTGAACTCCACCCGTCGCTTCGCAAGTCCCTATCTCTTCTCTCCTGATGACTGTTAAACCAAAAATTGGAGGTCACAAGTGTTTTTTTTTCTATTTACTGTGCAGTTGTAGTTTTGAAAGATCTTATTCAATTTTCTGATTTCTCTCTGCGGTTTAAACGTAGAATTTTCTTTCACGTGATTATTGTGTATTGTGTATAAAAAAAAAACTATTTCATTTTAGTAATATAAATATACATATATATTATATAAAAAGATTTCACATAAACACGTGAAACAACAATCAATGATCAAACCACAATAAGAAATGGGAAAACAAGACTAAGATCTTTCAACCGTAACAAGCGGTCTTCGTCAGAGTCAAAAACCCATCTGAACACTAGATGCAGAAAACATCTGGTGAGGAGTTGTGAAGAGTGGGAGGGAAGAGTGGTATTTTAAAAGGGTGAAAGCACAGGAAAGGACTAATGTCCAGAAAGGGATGTTTGGGGAAACAAAGGAGTACAGTAAGAAAAAGTAAAAAACTATCCGCTAGCTGTCAACCCTCTTTGAAGAGGCTATTGCCCTCGTGACGAAAGTATCAAGTTTGAAGAGACCGTTACTAATGTTTATAATATTAGATCTATTAAATTTAATTAGAGACGATTCAATAATATTTCTTAACAACATTGATTTTTCATAGGTAATAAATTTAGCTCCTGTCCAATCAATATGATGATTTTCATTTTTTATATGCAAGAATAAGGCACTACTGTTTTCCTGTCTACTTACGTTATATTGGTGTTGTTTTACACGTGTTTTTAATGATTTACCAGTTTGACCAATATAAATTTTATGGCAATTTTTGCACGGAATTTTATAAATACCAGCGGACTCCAATTCGCTTGGAGAGTTTTTTATTAACATATTACCCACGTTATTACGATTAGAAAACACTATATTAAAATCAAGTTGTTTGGCTAATCTTGGAAGGGGGTCCAATGATTCGTGGTATGGCAAAACTATAGAATTTGATAATAAAAGGGGCTCTTTTGAAGTATTAGAGAAAGTTTTTTTAGCACCCTTCAAAGCTAAATCGATATAAGAAGAGGGGTATTTTAATGAAAGGGCAATTGACCTAATGTTATTAATCTCTTCATTAAGAAATTCTGGAGAGGAAACTCTTAAGGCTCTCAAAAACATATTTCTAAAAACAGAAATTTTAACATTTTTTGGATGCGATGAATAAAAATGAACGTATGCAAGTACATTCGTAGGTTTTCTATATACACTAAAGCGTAACTCAAGAAAGCGTGTATATAGAAAACCTACGAATGTACTTGCATACGTTCATTTTTATTCATCGCATCCAAAAAATGTTAAAATTTCTGTTTTTAGAAATATGTTTTTGAGAGCCTTAAGAGTTTCCTCTCCAGAATTTCTTAATGAAGAGATTAATAACATTAGGTCAATTGCCCTTTCATTAAAATACCCCTCTTCTTATATCGATTTAGCTTTGAAGGGTGCTAAAAAAACTTTCTCTAATACTCTGACGAAGACCGCTTGTTACGGTTGAAAGATCTTAGTCTTGTTTTCCCATTTCTTATTGTGGTTTGATCATTGATATATATTATATACAGAAAAACACCAAACTCTGAGGATGCCAACAAATATAGCCGCAACATTGGCTTTACGGTGATATATTAAGAAGTTTTTGACGCTGGACGAAACCTCGATAGAGGAAAATAAAGTTTTAATATAAAATATATATATAAAGTTTTAATTGTAAAATTAAAAATCGATGGTGGAAGACTAACTACAAGGAAGAATATAAAGCAACTTAATTATTCCGGTAACAAGCCATCATGAGGGGAAATGAGGAATCAAAATGGTTTACAGAACGCTATCGCTACTCCACAGACCGAGTGGCAATCGGTCTGTGAACCACTTACTTCCCATCATTCTGTTTCTTCATTTCCCTTGAAGAATGCATTTTGCCAAAACTATTGAGAATCTCGTTAGTGATGTTATAGTTGTATAGATGTCAAAATATATTTACAAACAATAATTTTAGGTAGAATCCAACCATTTGGCACTGTAAGTGCAGTTTTTTCTTTTATTTGTTTTTATTTACTTACTTGAACTCTAATTGTCTGTTCCATTTGTTTTCAGGACATTCTATGACCTGACATATATATATATATTTAAGTGTAATCTGTTAGGTTTTTTGTCATCGTTGGGTTCGCTAGAATATTGCCCATAGTTTTTTGAACGAACATTATAGAGAAGAAGGTTTAGTTCCGCGTTCCGCATTATAGGACTTCAAACTATCCAGAAAAGTTATGATCGATAGGTTGACGTCACAAACAAAGGGTTGTTTATAGAACAGGCCAGGCATTAAAACTTGAACCAAATAATATTGTTCGCTCTACAAGCTGGATACGAAAAAAATGACTATATTTTTATAATTCATACAATACTTTGAAAATATATATAAATTTAAACTTATTTGCAAAGCTTTTAAAAAAGTTATCATTATTACTATTTTTATTTTCAGGTCATACAATGATCATAGGGGATTATTCAGCGTTTTTTTTAAACAATTCATAATGGTATATTTAATATCAAAACCAATTGAGAGTATAATCAGGTCAAAGAGAAGATTTATTTTTTTTTATAGAAATACAACGTATCAATTCTCCTAAATTTGCTTACAGTACATGAATAAAAGGTCATTAACAATTGTATAAGTCGTTTTATGGTTCTTTAAATAAACTTTTAATATTTCTACCTACTTGTACTATAGATATATTGGATATGTATAAAAACCAAATAGCGAGGTTCCCTTAGAATTGTAGAAAAGGCTTTTTACATTACATGTAAAAACAAGTAACATATTCCATCACAACTTACTTCCATTTCAAAAAAAACACTAATGTTATAACCTTCTAAATGTTTTAAACATCAAGGGAAAACATCAATGGAAAAGGATCTAAATAAATATTGATGTGCCTTTGAAATAAATTTCCTTTTAAATGGATCCAATAGTTGTAGATTTTATTTTAAGAAAAAATTAAAAGTGCAGGTAATAAAAAACATACTCGTATATTGGGTATAACAATTTAGAAATATCATTTCTATTGAAATATTTAAACAGTTTTATTGAGATAAAACTTAATAACATTCAGAAATGCTGGGCTTGTGCCTAGCAAGAGAGGAACTATTTCAATACACAAGTTGCAATCGACACAAAAGATCAAGGAATTCCACTTTTTAAGACTCCTATGTCAAATCAACCCTGTCTTCTAAAAATATAAAACTTTTGGTTTATAATGGCACACAGAAACAGTGGTTCAGACTTCTCTCACCCAGAAAAGAAGAAAGGCGGAAGCGTGTATAAGTGGATGTTGAATAAGGAATAAAAATCTGATACTCAAAATATTGATATTCCTTTCTAAAGTTCATTGTATCATTGCTTGTAAAAAGAGTATTTACTTTTTTTAAGGTTATATCACTGTGTTCTTGCTTATGATCTAACAAAATAGAGATAAAAAAAACTGAGTTGTAAGCAGACACGAATAATATTTCAACACACTTCTATTATTGATGAAACCACAATAAGAAATGGGAAAACAAGACTAAGATCTTTCAACCGTAACAAGCGGTCTTCGTCAGAGTCAAAAACCCAACTGACAGTTCAAAATTCAAGAAAAGTGTATATTATAAGAAGTATATTCAAGATGAGTATATAAGAGTATATACGTATATATTATTTGATTACACATGCAATTCTAAAAAGTCTAATATTATTGTAAATTAAAATTTTCTCTTAAAAAAATAGTAAATAAAATAAAGTTTTACGGAGAAGTAGTACTTGTTTCGTTTAGGGCATATACACTTCATGATAGGAAATTTATAAGAATGGAAAGAGTTAAAAATATTGCTCACCGGTGGCAGAAGATCGAGTACTCAGGGAAATGAACAAAGGTCTGTTTATAGATAAAAGAAATAAAAAGCCACATAACGGAATACATAAAAAAAATAATTTACCAAAAGGGAGTGGTCATGAATAGAAGGGAGTATTTAAAAAAAAAATAGATGATTAATTTTATATAGACCAGGTGGGTGAGGTTTTAAACACGTCCTCCTGAAAGAAGGGTATATTTTCAAACTAATTATCTGAAGGTAAAATTATAAACAAACAATGCTATTATGTCTGGTATTTTGGGTTTATTATTGGTAAGACAGAGGTTGTTAATGCTAGTATTGGTGGACGCCAGTAATGTTAGACCTCAGTAAGGATGCCTCTCTAAGCACACAAATCAACAATAGAGACACTCAACCCCCTGGCACCTATAAGAGCCCACCTGCAAACAACAAATCAACCGCTTACCAGTCCAAAACCTAACAATCACTACCAGTTAACAACACCGCCAGACAACTGACACTAACAAATATTCAACTGCCTACACTCAAACTTACAATAAATAACCATAATATAAAACTCGATATTCAATTGAGAGTTGATTAATTTTATATATAGTGTACAGCAATCGTGTACACTATATATATAAAACACTCTGATATAGTATAACCAACACATATATAATCAATCTAAGAGTTTCATTATTGCTATAACCATTTTATCGGTTATAAATGGTAAACTGAGGAAATGATACATAAATATAATTTTATTTATGCATCAATTCCTCTGTTCATCCCTCATTTTTTTCTTTTATTTATTTATTGTTTTTTTCATATTTCTTAATTTAATGTAATTATAAATTGATTCCTGTCTACCTTATTCTCTATGACCGGGCGCACAGGTGGCAACATTGCTGGTCTCCAACCGTCTCTGGACCATTGCGCTTGGGTTTCTTCTCTTATATCTCCTAAAGACGGTTCAAAACGAAAATTAGAGACTGTAAGTGTGTTCTTTTGATTTCTCTATGTTTCTTTATGTACATTGAACTATATTTCTCCGTTTTGGATCGTATTTTCATAGAAAAAGTATACATTTATATTTCAATAATTCAAATATATATATATATATAAATGTATCATATATATATATATATATATATATATATATATATATATATATACGAGTTCGAAATTAACAAAGAGCAACACACAAAGTAGGGAAACACACTTACAGACTCAAATTTTCGGGTAATCCGTCTTCAGGAGAAAAGAGAATGGGAGACCAAGCACGTTGTAGACGCAACGGCAACGTGACGCAAAGACAACGTGCTTGGTCTCCCATTCTCTTTTCTCCTGAAGACGGATTACCCGAAAATTTGAGTGTTGCTCTTTGTTAATCTCGAACTCGTATTGTGTCCAAGTTTGGATCGTATTTTGTTTTATCAGTGAAATATATATATATATAACTAAAATGTTTAGAAGATTGTAACAGTACTACTTATCAAAAAATTGTTTGTCTATGAAGAAATATGATTCTAACTGCAGACTGGACTGGACTTCAGTAGCTCTGCGATTAAAACAGGTATCAAGATATCACTTTTTAGTAATCTCAACGTCTTGTCATCCCAAAAAAAATAAGTCATGAAATAAATAAAGAAATGTCATAAAATGTAATAAAATTTCTTATTATTTCTTTTATTTAGTTATTTCCACTGTTTATATTAAGATGAACTCGGTTATTTTTGTTTTGTTTCGGGTGCTAGTTTATTAGAACATGTCTTCAGCACAGAAATACCTATTTTCAGATCCATTGCATCCGTAAGAGACAAAACAAATTTTTAACATGATAACTATAGCTATCAGGAAGTATGCTACTTGCATTAAGTTGATAATTAGTACGGACAGAAGAGTGTCTGCAGGTTAGCCAGGTATCGATCGCCTCGCTAATGTGAGAGACACTATTGGTTGCCAGCTGTCATTCAGTTATTCAATTTCCATGAGCTAAGCAATTTGGCAGCAGTGCAGCGCATGTAACTTGTACAGCTCGTAATTACATCAATGCGTACCTAAGCGGTTACTTCAGTCGCATTTAATAAAACTTATTTAAGGTATGTCACTGAAATTCTATAAATTTGTACTTATTGAAGAGGTAATTTTTAAGTGCATTAAGGTAAAAAGTTATTTAAAAAATTACTATTTAAAAGGTAGAAAATAGTTCACAGTTGGCTTTCAGATTCTATAGCAGAAACCTTTGGTTCATTGATATACATACGTATCGTATTTATATATTTAAATTTAACTTTCGCCACAAGGTTTACACCTATTATGATTGCAACACTTTCTGTGTTCCTAATTACGTAGTGTATTCAGAGTTTCACTTTTTACTACAAACAAAACTATGCTGTATAACGCTTAAATAAATAAAAAACTACCTATACTGAAACAGTTATGAACCTAATATTAAATATTGCATGAACGGTTTAAAAAGTAAAAATCAATCAAAAAAGAATACACTTTCTTGAACTTTCCCACTACTCCTCATCCTTACCAATAACATCATATAGATTTCAACTGCCTTGAGAAAAACTATCAGTTCTTGGCTATAAAGAAGATAAAATCACAAAGCAAGCACCGCATTTGACATAATGACAATCTTATATGATTTTGATCTCATCTCCTAGGAACCAACAAAATCATGACGCGTCTGCTGCAAAGTTGTAGCCACTATTACCAGAGAGAAAAGTCTGTTTAGTGGGAAGAGATTCTGAACCACGTAGGTCCCGCTGTCTCCTTAAATTCATCTTCTTCTTCCTTACCTTCCCACTTTTTTCTCTAGGACATCACTTAGTAATTATCTTTTCCCATTCATCTTTCTTCATCCTCATGATATATACTGCCACTTCCATTTGAGTGCACACACTATAGTCAAAATATTTTGTTGTTCCTGTTTTTCTATTTGTTATTTCACACTTTATATTGTCCTGTTTCTTAATCCCTTGTAATATTCTCTCCATTGCTCTTTATGCATAATTATTAATGCTCAAATCAGGTTTTAAGTAATTGGTTTACAGTATTATTAGTGCAATTAGCTATAATTTTAAAAGTGCACTCAAATAACTTTCACTTCGTGTGACAGATGTCTTTGGTTTATATAACTATCCATACAATGGATGTATCTAAAGAGACTATTAATCTCTCAAATAACTGTGAAGTAAACATCAAACTTTTATCCATCTAAATAATTTAGGATGAACATAATTTAAAATGTTCAATACCAAATAGTGAAACAAGAATTTAATCTACAAGTTTGAAAAGCTATTTAATTCGAAAGTGAATTACATGTTATTGTGAAACAATACCAGGGTCTGCGGGACGCTCTCAGTAATTCGAAGCACAGCTGTGAGACTAGTGCGTTTAATCCGTTGAATCTATTAATAACTACATTATTCATGGCCTAACACATTAATGCGTGATTAAATTCCAAGCCAGCCTTGTGACGTCATCCAAGACCATAGTGTCAAATATAGCGTCCACATATGCCAAGGTAAACTGCACAAATAACTGCAACAAATCAATACCCCTGCAAGCAGGCATGTGACCATGATAACGTTGGATCAGGTGGCTCAGTACTAATCATATTTCCACTTAACACCAAAGATTCAAGCATTGATTACTAACAATTCCACTAGTCTCTACAATAATCAAGCAATGTACAATAGTAATCGTGAAATATTATCGCGATTTTACTGATAAGATGGATATTCACTTTGAGATCCTCAGAATTCATTTTTGATTTTGTTTTTCTTTGAAATCTATATGTGTGTGAATCAGTAATTAGCATATAATCACATTAAAAGTTCCATCATTTATGTATGACTTTTGTAAGCCTATACTTCTATATAATGAAAAGTATTCAATTGATTTTGGGTAACGTTCCATATTGAAAAAGGTACTCTGTGTCAAAAAGAATAGTACTTGTTCCCGCTCTTTCAAATATTTTAGCAAATAATAATTATATATATTTAGTGTTGACTTAATATGAGAGCAGCATGGCCAAAGGTTCATTATGTGGATTATTCTAAGAGGCCATATATAACTAATTAGGTATATACTACAATTCATTTCTATTATACTTGTGTATTTTTTTAAATATCTGTTCCTCTAAATAAAAATATAATAAAATTAACTGTTTAATCAAAATTGTGATACTAATGAATAATCAATAATAAAATATATTCAACTATTTTTTTACATTACGATATAAAATATTGTATTGTATTACATTTGAATATATTTAAGTAGGGATTCTATACTATTAAGTAATTTAGAATTAAATGTACTTGTTTGAAATTAAATAATTAACTATTAAAAATAGTTAATCATACTAATAATCATACTAATGATCATACTAATCTAAATCGAATTAAGAAAAATGTTTCCATTATTATTAAGTTTACTATTCAGTCGTTAGAGTTTAAAAAATCCCTGAAATGATAAGCAGAATAAATATGTAATATAATTAAGTTGGTAAACTGTACCTTACTGATTTGTAACGCGCAAGATTTCTGCCAAGGATTCTGATTAATGATTTGATTAATAATATTATTGAAGGAGTGATTCAATATCTTCGTTACTTTTCCGATTATTTTTAAACGGCGTAAGAATGAATCTACTTTCGTTATAGTTTGCAAAGCGGAGATAGCTATATTAAAATAAAATATTTTATTAAATAGATTGCCAATGACTTTAACTTATAATAAAGTTAAAATTAGGCTTTTTCGGTTTTTTTTATATGAAAATTGAAAATCATGAACACGCCATATATTCACACTTGAAGAAGTAAAGGCCTATACGAATAGGGAAGCTATGAAGCATTGAGGGCCTATAAGACAGCAGGGACTCGTAAAAACACCCTCTGCTCTATAAACTTGAGAAAGGTAACATTTAGCATTCTCCATGTAAAAACAAAACTGATGATGTATTTTTTTGTAACAATACCATCTTGGCTTATCCTGGCTGGTGATTACAATGAGAACTGATTATATTATGAAACTGTATACACACCAAATCTTTTCTCATTAAAACAACACGTTTTTTTAACTCATTAACTCTCCAAACAATCCTGATTCTCCAAATTATACAGAAATAGATACATTAAAATATAGAACAAAGCATGTTTAAAACAAATATAATAAATGTGCTCTACATTTCTTGAAACTTTGTTTCCAGTTTCCATTTCAAAGTCTAGTTTGTCTATGCAAAATTCTAAATATAATAATTAGAAATAAAATCTTATAAAAATTGATTGAAAAGTAATTGAGTTGGAAAGCATGACTAATGTTTTAAATGACCAGTAGTCGAGAGTAGAGGAGAGTAAATTTGTCTCTTGTTGCGACTTTGCCAAGTTCATATTTTCAAACTCCCCTAAATTTCCTCCCCACCAATCACCGCATTTTGCTACATTTTATTGCTCTTAGCTCTTCATATTTCTAAACTTTTTTCTCTGGATGTTTTTAAGAAGTTTTCACGTGGAATACTAAGGTTTTATATTACGGTTACGTTTGAAATTCATTCCAATATATTTTGGTCCTAACATTTTTTCAGTCCTTATTCAATACATATAATGTAGTTACTTATAATTAACGACATATTAAAAAATAAAAACAAAAGAAACTCAGTTATTTTTTTCGAGATATTATAAAATACATCTTGAAAGAGTTATAAACATGTTTAGTTTTATTTCCATTGAATATACAAAAGTATTTTTGTCAAAGGATTCCATGTTGTTTGCAAATAAATATGATTCAAGGCAAACAATTAGATATATTAAATTAATAGAAAACATTATTGATATAATTAATTTTCTATTTGATATGTGATTGATCTATATACCTAAGCTGAACGGTCAGGATCCTGAAATAGATAAAGTTGCATACGCCTAAATGCTATATACAGGATGGGCAAAAATAACCTGACACATTTATGGGCTCAATAAAAGCTAAAAATAATAAGTAATTTGTTGTTTTTTGCTAAAAAGTTCTTTGCAGATAGATCGGTGTGTACCGGCGTCTTCTCCTGATGGAGAATCCATGAGGCCTTCTTCCACATCTCTGGTCTCCTTCATACCCGTTCACAGATGATATTCAAAATATTTTTATAATAAATCTGATTGACTGTCTGACCTTCAGGCACCCAATCAATGTAGATAATTCCTCGGATATAAAAACAACAATCATCATCATCGTTTTAAATTTGGATTTGTTCATGCGGGCTTACTTCACTCTAGGGGTGGAAGCTCTTCCAATGCATAGATTGTCGCTTAGATTCTGAATTGCGTTGAAAAATTCCAAGTTTCATCACACGTAGTTACGTTTTGCAGGAAATCAGAATTACTTTCAATGTTATAAAAGAGCATGAGAATCGAAATTCTATTAGCACGTAGCATGATTACAATGGAACTCAGATAGAAGAGAGGCTTCTGACGACAGCTATGGCCAGACTATTCGCAATTCATACGTCAAACTTTTCATTCTGGTAGGGGGGGGGGGGGGGGTATCTGTTAATTCTTCTTTGTCATCGACATCGCCGGAAATGAGGAGAAAAAAATCAATCCCGTTTCTTTATTGTCACACCGTACAATATTTGGTACATACAAACACACACACACACACATATATATATATATATATATATATACATACATATATATACAGAAATATATTATTATAGAAAGAGTGGAAGGAGGATGTAATAACAAGTAATAGAAAGCTAACTAAGTGTTCTAAAAAAAAATTTGTTTATCAGAGTAACGAGTATACAAGGAGATTAGTATACTTTTAGGAATCAGAAGTAGAGGGATGGTATGTGAGCGGGTCCACAAAGATTACTATTAATCGCAAGGAAACGGAGTAATAAGTCCGAGCGCGTCGCCACATCACATTGACATCTAGCTCCCTAGGTTAAAGGACGGCTTCTGTCTAGATTTAAAGGTATGCTGAAACGATAGCTCTCAGCTACAGAGAACTCTTACAAGAATGTACATTCATGTTACATTCAAAATAATTCAAAATTTATGAAACAACAAAATATGGGAAAGAGCATGCTTTGCTACAGGAATTGGAAAATAGGTTTAGCTTGTAGAGGAGAAAAAAATATTTATTCTGTTTTAAGAAAAAACGCTTGGTTTCAGTCTATGTAGAAATCATCACAGGTTATTCAGGAGGCCAATGCAGTGATGTGGTGGTATGCACATGAATTATAGACTTGTTGAAATGATTAGAAAGTGCTACAATGGGACCGGTTTCGCATCAGCGTCCACAACATGAGTTGGTATTTGTAGCGGTAAGCCAGAGATTTTGAAGATACTCATACTTACTCACCCAAACGCACACAGAGATCATTGAAAAAAATTCATAAAACACCTTCTGGGACCTCAAAACACGTAATTGTGTCAAAATCTCAAGATCTAATATTTTCAAGATCACTATACTTAACTTATAGTAAAGTAAAACCAAGAAGAATTATTGATGTGTAATTGGAAGCAGATGACTCAGGTATAGTGGAAGGGTTATTTATGTGGTCACTCAAGGGCTTTCCTTTAGAGCATTAAAGACTTGGGGCAAGCTATACATCATTAAAGCCCTTTGAATCTTGCAGTTTAGGAATTTTATATCATAGACACATATTCGGAAAAATCTAAAATCGATATGAAGCAGGAATGTGGTGTAAAAGAGAGGAAAAAGGAGAAATTATGAGGGAATATTTTGTGATACAAGAAAAAATGAGGGTCTAGACAGTAGTATATTGCTTCACGTAGTATTATACTGAGTAATAAAATATACTAAGACATAAAGTCTTGATGTTACTCAAATAATAAATCGCTATTTTGAAATTTTGTTGTTTATTTTACAATGTTTGAAATGCTTGAAATTCCATTGTCATTGCTGTACTCTGGAGTGTCTGCAGTAAATTTCAACCGAACCGGAATTTGTTAGAATTAAATAAAGGAATAAAAAGATTACAAGTAAATAGAATTATTACCCATAGAAACACAAATGGATAATAAATTAACAATGAAATTATGTGGAAATTTTGTTCCAGTCCGAGTTAAAATTTATTAAAGGTTGGATGCCTGCCGTTTTTTCGTAAATAATTACAAAAGAGAAATGAAGGTAAAAAATATTTTGAAAATTTAATGTAATAGTACCTCGCCCAATTTTTAAACAATGAATTTTACCTGACTCTAATAAAAGTTTTAATTTACTTTGAAATACAAATTAATACTTAATTGTTTTACTTGCCCGTAATTGACTTACAATTTATTAGATAAATTATTACGTCCACTGTGTGTTATTTAGAAAAACAACCAAAACAAATTGAATTTTTATGACAGTGTTCAAAATTGAAAGCCTACGCCAACAAACAAGTGAACCAACTTTCATCTGAAAATAATTGATTTAAAATTTATTAATTGAATTGCTAGAGCCTCTGATGTTGCATGAAAGAAAATTGAATTTCAAGTTTAGCCATTTCAAACCTCTGTCAATTAATCACCATTATTTTTGGGATAACGGATTTAAGTTTTCTTTGATCGCGATTTATTTAAACGCGAGATTACTCAATACCTCCAACGTTTCTTTTGAAAATAATGAATATATGACGTCATAATGGAATGTTATTCTCTGTGTATTTTCAAACATTATGTCTAAGTATTAGTGCGTTAATGTATAGCAATAACACACTATTAAAAACTCCTTCCATATCCAAGAAGTCTAGGGTGATTTTTATAAGCCTCAAAGTTTTTTAAATTCTCAATTACCTTAATAAAAAAATCTTATATAAAAGATTTTTTTTATAAGAGATTCTCGATTTGCCCTTGCGATAGATCTGTAGTTCTAAATAATGATCTTTATACACCTAAAACCTAGCGAGTTGCTATAAATAGAACATCTGTCTGCTTTATTGTAATATTGCTCTACCAATATTTTAAGCCCATTGAATACTGTTGGTATTAAGTTTATTAAATCAAGAGAGAAGTGGGAGAATTGCAGTTTGTCATGAAAACTGTATAGTGCCTTTGCTATACTCCAATTACTCAAAATGACGGAGTTCTTAAACACACCAAGATATATTTTTGATAGTCGAAGAGTGTAGTGGCTAGTTTGATCGCATTTTCCAAGACAACGACCCCTTCGAACCGGAGAGCATCATGAAATATATATTTGCTAGCTTATATAATTTTAATTACTTTGTTTTTCTTACAAGTCGTAGTAGCTGTATAAAATATCTTCCAATTTTGTGTATTAAACCTTAAAAGAAGAATTAAGTTTGACTCAATTTTGAGAATAAAATTCTAAGCGAAAGTAAATAAGTCTTACAGGCACAGCACATTGTATATTAGTCCACGATGAGTTTCCAGTTTTTATATGTACACTGTATTCAAGGGTTTTCATTTTCATGAATTTTTTTCATAACACACTAATAATTCACCAAGTTAAACCAAAAAATGTCATATGCCTACAGCCTATCATTTATCATTAAAAAACAGATTTCCTGAAACTTTTAATGAGCTCACTCATATATATATATATAGGTATTTTTTTTGCTGCCTAGAAGAAAATTTTACAAAATGTTATCATAATATTATTACTGTTTGTACTAAGCAGCCGTAAGAAGCAACTAAAGTAGAAGATATCATGATTTTTGAAAATACTTTTCGTCACAAGAATTGTTTGGGATCTCGAAAATCGTTGAATGTGAAACTAACGTCACTATAGCAGATGGACGTAACCCAAAACAGGTCAAGTGAAATAAGTAAATTACGAGTATGATTGCAATTCTTTTGTAATTGTTTAAGAATGTTTTGACTAGAAGAATATTTCTAGTTACACTTTATTTTTCTAGCCCAGAGCCTTATTAAAAGGTTCCCAAACTCCTTTATGAATTAAAAGGTGTTTGAGTAGATATGAATATTACTCAGAGATGGGTTTTGGCTGGTTTCTTGGAAGAAGCACAAGTTTTCAATTTGCTACGACAGTCCATTAGGAATGACAAGGGTCAAGACCCTCTGCCCTGCCGTGTGTATGCTGTGGGGCAAGCCCCTGAAGAGATTAATTGCTTCAAGCCTCTGACCCTTGTCCTCCAGGACACTAACACAAGTGTCTCTTCTGCCAGCTTAGCCACTGTATCTATAATTTTTCATATTTACACAAACATAAGCCCGACTAGGCTGCTTCCAGGCCTTTTTCTTATCACAATAATCTTTCTAACACACCAATGTGTTATAGTAACCTAATAGTTAGTAACAGTCACTGTTCCTTTATGACCATTTCCAGTCATATCTTTGATTTGAAGAAAATATTTCTAAGTCAGCTGCCTTTTTCCTTTAAAGCTAAACTTCTTCTCTTATTTTACCAAGCAGTTCATTCTCACCTGAGAAAATCTTGTATTATTGAAAACATGATTGTTTCAACGTCCGGACTTATAGAATGTCACGTTTGCACTTTTTTAGACACAGTGTGTGGCTTATTTGAGACATATTTTATGTTATAGGCCAGACTTGCATTACTAGTTTCGTTTTAGGTTGGAAGGACAACAGCATGGTCTCAATTTGTTTTCAAATTGGTGAAAGATATGTAAAGAAGGAACATGTGGATATACGAGGGTCGTCCAGAAAATAAGTTCCGTTTTGGTCTGTAGGGCGGTAGGAGTGGTTTTTGCCAAATCCGGCAACACTGCTCGAAAGAGGAGAGGTGGGGGAATAGAATGAGAGGTGGGGGACCTCAGTCGGTCAATTACCAACGTCAGGGCAGGTAGTTGAAATGGAGCCCTCCATGTCACGTCCCGCCACCTCGGTCCCGTTCCCTCTCGATTTGTTTTGCGCGGAGTGATTCAATTTCTTTATGCACAGGGTTTCAAATCAGTTCAAATTCACGAACAGCTCATTTCTGTTTATGGAGAAGGTGTAATGAGTGAATCAATGGTGAGGAGATGGGTACGTGAATTTAAGGCGGGAAGACATTCAGCTCTCTAGGGACCCACCGGGCGGAAACTTTCCGAAAGTCAAGTTTTTCCGAGACGATCTCATGGATGAGGGATCGTGAGATGTCTGGGAAACTCAGGTGGAGTTCATCCAGGGTTGAACGACGATCTTTGCGAATTGCATTGTCGATTTCTGCGACAATTTCGTCCGTCACAACTGAGGGTCTGCCTCTCCCACTTTCATCCTCAAGTGAATGTCTTCCCGCCTTAAATTCACGTACCCATCTCCTCACCATTGATTCACTCATTACACCTTCTCCATAAACAGAAATGAGCTGTTCGTGAATTTGAACTGATTTGAAACCCTGTGCATAAAGAAATTGAATCACTCCGCGCAAAACAACTCGAGAGGGAACGGGACCGAGGTGGCGGGACGTGACATGGAGGGCTCCATTTCAACTACCTGCCCTGACGTTGGTAATTGACCGACTGAGGTCCCCCACCTCTCATTCTATTCCCCCACCTCTCCTCTTTCGAGCAGTGTTGCCGGATTTGGCAAAAACCACTCCTACCGCCCTACAGACCAAAACGGAACTTATTTTCTGGACGACCCTCGTAAATCTAGCTAAAACAGTCTTGGTAATGTTCCCAAAGACAAGCAAAGCACTTTTCAAGACTTTTTCAGTAAGCTAAAACTCCACATCCATGGAAATACATTAAGCTTGTTAACATAATAAACTAGAGAACCTATGTAACGGATATATTGTATAAGACCACAAACGCAATGTTCTCCTGTAAGAAATTCTTGTGTAGAACTTGGGGTCCAAACCATAAATCTATTGTTTTTTCTACACTAAGTGATAAAACCAATGGAGGCATATGTATCTGGAGTGTGATATCCACAGACAAGTTTATGAAAAGAATTCCCAAACTACCTTTAATAAAGTTCAAAGGCACGTGTGTCTAGGGATTACAATGCAATGACCACATATCTGATTCCCAGTTTTTAATAGTTATTAAACCTCGCCCTTTCAGAAATTATAAAAAAATGAGACTATCTGCATTCTAGTGATAGTGTTTGGAAATGAAAATAATTTAATGGAATATAAAATACTTAAAATATAACAAAACCTAGTCTCTCAAAAAAAAATTAACAGTGAGGTTCTAAGTGATTATAAATATTCTTATTCATTGTATAGATTAAAATCATTTTTATTTCGAAAAAATTAATATTTTATGGTATACTTCTGCGTTAATAATTAATAACAAAAACGCATTGGATGATAAATAACAAATTATAACATTTTTAGAGCTCTGAAAGAAACAGTCATGACTTTCCAGACCAAAATGATAACGGTCATTTTATGAATGATGCCTTCTCAAACTATGCCCATAACTGCAAAGAATGTACATCTTAACAGCTGGCCAGGTAGTAAGATTAATCTTATTAATTCAAATGTATTTGGGAATATCTTATCTCTCTTCAGAATCTAACCAGTAAAAAAAGTTTACTGTCATGGAAATACATAAAAATGTTAGAAGAGGGAGGGCAGAGGATCAGTTGGTTGACTTGAAACAAAACAAATTAGTTGAAACAAAACTTGACTTGTACAAGGACAAGAGTATTTGTTCAGAGAACTGAATCAAGTACTCTTAAAATTAATAAATTAAGATATTCACAGGACAAAGTTGTTTAAACTTTCAAAGAACTACTGATCTTTCATCCTTCAATTACTGTTGGTTGTTGGACGTCTGCTAATTGAGGCTTTGTGGTCATGGTCTTATCGTCTTATAGAAGTCCTTCTGAAATACTTGATAGTCTTACGGAACATATTGCTACTGTTATTTCTATGTTTTCAGGCTTCAATTTGAATTTGTTCTATTTTCTTCAAGAAACAGTTCGTTGAACAGATAGTAAGACACGTCTGAACTCGTTAAAACAAACTTTTGAATATTTGGAGTGTAAAGAAATGATATGAAAATATATGCTATCATCTGAAATTCCTTTGATATTATTTTTGTAAAAAATTGTTATCGACCGACAGTTCAATACAAAAATGTAAAAACAGCAGTTAATGCAGAAGTATTAATATAGTACCTCTGACGTCAAACCTCCAAACTAATCTATTTGACCTACCTATTATAAATTCAAGATTAATTACGCCAAACATACTCATATAAAAAAAATTATATTATTTACTGAATGATCAGGTCACTTAAAGCTAATGAAGACAACATTAACTAAAATAAATCTATAATTCGCCACAGTATGCTTTCGCATTTAATTATTATTTGCAGGATACCTACATAAGATTTTAGAGCCAAATTAATATAAGTATGGAAGATCTTAAGAGCGAATATCCGTCAATCATAAAAGCCATTAATCTGAATACCCGTTGTTAAATCAAGACCATTATGGTATATAAAGAAAGAAATAACATTCTAAAAATAGCATAAAGAAAGTAGAAATGTTTTTTTTGCAATAAAAATACATTGATGAAGAAAAAATAATCTTAGAAAAATTAAAAGTAGACCCCCAAAGATCTCTGTATTAAATTATTTTTGAAAAGAAATAAAGATTTTAAAACCTCCTTTGCTTAAATCAAAGGATTTATTGAATCAAGTACTCTTAATGGATAAGTAAACAAGAAAAAATCTTTACAACCAAGAAATCATTCAAAACTGAATGTTTTTGAGAACTAAGACTGTCAATAGAACATAAGATTGTGCTTTTAATTTAAATGAAACAATTCGGCTGTATAATTGTTGCAGTTATCATGATTACATTTTTTCATTAAAATACAAGTAGAGATTCTCATTTACGAAACCTTGAAGGTACGATTGTAACTTATAAATCAAAAATGGTAAAATATATTCGAGAACTATACCATTTACACATTGTGTTAAAATTACTAATAAATAAAAAGTTTTTTATGCTATCATTCAAAGTGATTTTTATTATTAGGAAATTTTTCAATAAAAGAAAATATCCGTTGTAATTCTTATATTATTAGAATTTAAACACATATGACTGTCCCAAAACGAATCATGATACATACACTTACTAACATGTTACCTGAACATAAAAATTCACTGTATAAAACTGTATATGATTACAGAAAATTTTTTAGTAAAGTTTGAAACGATAAAACCTTGATAGGTTGATGGGCAGCATACTTTTTAACTATAACTGCAAAATTTCTCTGGGTCAATCAGTGTTTTCAGTAAATTAGTAAACCACACTGCATTATGCTCAATAAGTCATTTATTTTTTTTGCTTTACTGTACTTTAAGTACAGTGATCATGGAGAGATTTTCACGTTTTAATGTGTCTTCAATTAATGGTTGATATTTTTAGCATGTGTATGTACGAGTATGTAATTATAAGATATTGTCTGTATGGTGTGTACCGAAGGGTATTATTCAAACTAACGTAATCATTCAGCAACTGATACTATTCTAAGGTTCTAATAAAGTTTGACATATACATATACTTGGATTTTAAAAGATTTAATAGCATTAAAGTGTTTTGGAACAGCAATGAACCATAGAATTTCATCGACTTTAATATTCTGATCAATGTACATAATAATAATTTTGTATTTTCTGTCATAATATTATTTTACCATACAGATTTCATGGCTTTTTCTTCATTGTAATAGTGTTTACTGCCCCAAAGGACGGCAACTATGTTTCACATACATTCTGTCAGATTTGTTTACTTTAATTTGCATATAATAACAGAATGTGAAAAACATATGCATATCTGAATATATTTTAACTCCGGAAATATATTCTAAAAATGTATTTTATACTAAAATTGGATTTATGGAAAAATATAAACTTTCTTGAAATAGTAACACGAGTTCCTAACAACTAAATTAATTAATATGTATTTCTGCTGTCTTAATATAATTATTGCATAATATGAATGTTATGAATATTGGTGGATTTCAAGATGTAACATAACTCTAAAAAGACAACTATCATTTTTCGCATAACATGTCAGATTTGTTTGTTTTAATTTGCAACAATAAGATAGTAAGAAGCATATTTACAATCAGATTCTTAATATATACTTCTCCAATATATGTTATTATTCAAAAATATATATTTTTCTGTAAAAATTTGCATGTAAAAAAATAGTAAGAGTTTTTGAAATAACAACCATGTTTTTTAAAAGAAATATTTGAATTGATATCAATTTTATGAAGTATTTTAAAAATTCATTCACCTTTTTTTAAATTTGCAGAGTTAGAACTAGCTAAATGCGATATTTTAAGAAATATTGAGAAAATTACAAAGTGTTTGCCATAGGAGTTAGTTTGAGAAAATTGATGGCAAAGATATTAATCATTTTAATAGAGCGCTCGCCATCATGAATTCACCCTCTTTTATTATTAAACTAATGCAGTTCTTCATAGTCAAAAGTTCAAAGAATTTACAACCAATATATTAGTTCTATACCTCTTTAGTCGTGAACAAACAAAGGAGTCAATTTAAAATTTGTGTAATCAGATATTTTGTGGCATTTACTCTTTCTGGGAAAAATAATAATAATAAGAGTAATAAATTGATTAATTTAATAAAGTTTTGAAAAAATTAAAAATTTTAAAAGATCAGAAAGTTTTGAAAAATTTATAAGTTTTGAAATCATTGAATGATATATATATAAATATATATATATATATATATATATATATATATATATATATATATATATATATATATATACTAATAACTTCTCGACCGTGTGACAGATATATATATATATATATATATATGAAAACAAACCACAAGGAAAAAAAAGAAAACAGATGGAAAAAATGCTCTGAGGCCTTTCAATTTATGTCATCAGAGAGCAAACAAGGTAAGAACTAGAAAGTAACATAAAAGGTATGTACAAGGAAGGTAACTAAACAGCTGGGAAAACAAGAGTCGAAAAGGCATAATAAGAGAAAAACAAAAAATACCCAATACAATTAAACAATGCAAAATGAACAATAAGAAAATTAATTAAAATAAAAATATAAAAATATAAATAGAATAAGAAACAAGTGTTATATATAATTCCTAACTAAAAACAATATATAATAAATATAAACAAATAGATACAAATTAAATTAATGCAATATCAAAAAATAAACAATATTAAATTATTAACAAAACAAGAATACATGAGAAAGTAATAAGTCAAATAAAAATTATGTTCTATTATTAGAATCCACAATCTGGTCAGAGTTCATGTTCAACGTTGCAAGTACATTTTGAAGGTCACCCACAGGACCAATTTGCCTAACTATACCTTCAATTAAAATTTCATCCAATCTAAAAAGCCCATGACTTATATTTATTAGTTTATCAAAATTATACTTAATTAGGGCACTTTCTACTAAGTTCCTTTCCACATCAGATGAGAGAAATATCAATTCTTTGGAATCTTCCCATTATATTGAATGATTTTTTGAATTAATATGTTGGAACAAGGCACTTGATTCTTCTTGCCGCCTAATAGTGTATTTATGTTGCTTCACTCTAGTAAGCAAACTTTTTCCCGTTTGTCCAACATATGAAAAATCACAATCTCTACAAGGAATCCTATAAACACAACCTTCCTTTTCTTTTCTTTCACAATTATTTACAAGTCTGTTTAATAATTTCCCACCACTACTGAAAACAACTGAAATATCCATTTTTTTCAAAAATACCGGGATGTCTCTTAGAGTTTGATTAAAGGGAACAACCAGAAGGTTTCTATTTGTAAAGGGTTCTTTCTCATTTCTTGTTCTTAAGGATTCTTTAGTTTCTTTCAAAACTTTGTTTATTAGGGATCTTGGGTATCTTAATGATGAGGCAATTTGATAGATGTTTTCAATTTCATCATTCAGGAATTCTTCACTACACAATTTTAACGCTCTTAAAAACATATTTCTGAAAACACCTTTTTTGACATTTGATGGATGAGCGGAGAAAAAATGCACATAAGAAGGAACATGGGTAGGTTTTCTATAAATACTATATTTTAGATTATGCCCAAAACGATGTAAATTTAAATCAAGAAAAGGTAACTTATTATTGCTTTCAAGTTCTAAAGTGAATTCAATTGATGGAACGCACTTATTAAGAGTATTCAAAAATCTGCAACACATTCATTGTCCGGCCAAACACACAAAACATCATCCACGTATCGAAACCATCTAGCATTGCTTGGCAAAATCCTAGGAAGAAATTTCATTTCAAAACATTCCATAAAAATATTGCTTAAAACTGGGGAAAGACAATTTCCCATGGCTAAACCGAACTTTTGCCTATAAAATTTATCCCTAAATGAGAAACAACAATCACAAACACAAAGACGAATTAATTCAATAAGGACAGGCACCGAAATAGGCATGCTAAAGTTTCTTGTATCTAATTCTGTTTTTAAGTAATTCAGCGCATCTTCAACAGGAACATTTGTAAAGAGAGATTTCACATCGAAGCTCATCAAAGTACAGTTGTGAAAAGAGAGTGAGTTCAATTTTGAGACAAGGTCCAATATTGGTTTTAAGCAATATTTTTATGGAATGTTTTGAAATGAAATTTCTTCCTAGGATTTTGCCAAGCAATGCTAGATGGTTTCGATACGTGGATGATGTTTTGTGTGTTTGGCCGGACAATGAATGTGTTGCAGATTTTTGAATACTCTTAATAAGTGCGTTCCATCAATTGAATTCACTTTAGAACTTGAAAGCAATAATAAGTTACCTTTTCTTGATTTAAATTTACATCGTTTTGGGCATAATCTAAAATATAGTATTTATAGAAAACCTACCCATGTTCCTTCTTATGTGCATTTTTTCTCCGCTCATCCATCAAATGTCAAAAAAGGTATTTTCAGAAATATGTTTTTAAGAGCGTTAAAATTGTGTAGTGAAGAATTCCTGAATGATGAAATTGAAAACATCTATCAAATTGCCTCATCATTAAGATACCCAAGATCCCTAATAAACAAAGTTTTGAAAGAAACTAAAGAATCCTTAAGAACAAGAAATGAGAAAGAACCCTTTACAAATAGAAACCTTCTGGTTGTTCCCTTTAATCAAACTCTAAGAGACATCCCGGTATTTTTGAAAAAAATGGATATTTCAGTTGTTTTCAGTAGTGGTGGGAAATTATTAAACAGACTTGTAAATAATTGTGAAAGAAAAGAAAAGGAAGGTTGTGTTTATAGGATTCCTTGTAGAGATTGTGATTTTTCATATGTTGGACAAACGGGAAAAAGTTTGCTTACTAGAGTGAAGCAACATAAATACACTATTAGGCGGCAAGAAGAATCAAGTGCCTTGTTCCAACATATTAATTCAAAAAATCATTCAATAAAATGGGAAGATTCCAAAGAATTGATATTTCTCTCATCTGATGTGGAAAGGAACTTAGTAGAAAGTGCCCTAATTAAGTATAATTTTGATAAACTAATAAATATAAGTCATGGGCTTTTTAGATTGGATGAAATTTTAATTGAAGGTATAGTTAGGCAAATTGGTCCTGTGGGTGACCTTCAAAATGTACTTGCAACGTTGAACATGAACTCTGACCAGATTGTGGATTCTAATAATAGAACATAATTTTTATTTGACTTATTACTTTCTCATGTATTCTTGTTTTGTTAATAATTTAATATTGTTTATTTTTTGATATTGCATTAATTTAATTTGTATCTATTTGTTTATATTTATTATATATTGTTTATAGTTAGGAATTATATATAACACTTGTTTCTTATTCTATTTATATTTTTATATTTTTATTTTAATTAATTTTCTTATTGTTCATTTTGCATTGTTTAATTGTATTGGGTATTTTTTGTTTTTCTCTTATTATGCCTTTTCGACTCTTGTTTTCCCAGCTGTTTAGTTACCTTCCTTGTACATACCTTTTATGTTACTTTCTAGTTCTTACCTTGTTTGCTCTCTGATGACATAAATTGAAAGGCCTCAGAGCATTTTTTCCATCTGTTTTCTTTTTTTTCCTTGTGGTTTGTTTTCATTGATTGCATCACGTGTTTATTGTGATTTATCTGCATATATATATATATATATATATATATATATATATATATATATATATTGGGAGCAGACCTTCATTGATACATGTTTCGTTAAATGCCTTGCCTATTTTTAATCTAGTCCGTTTTTCGCACAACTTTCTGATTTTCTAATATAATTTCTCCACCAACTTTGAGGTAAAATGCACACCAATTCACCAAATGTTTTATTAATAAGGTTACTTATACTCATTCCGACGTTTCGATCAACTCTGATCATTTTCAAGGATAATTATTACTTTAACCATTTTTTTAAAATTTCAAAAGATCAAAAACAATTATTAAACACTAACTAAACTGATAATATACATTAATCTCATATTGACTAAAACCAGAAGTCTACAAGAGAAGTTAGGAAATTTCAATAAGCTAGTGTAATTACAAGCAGTGTGAAGGAAACCTGTTTAAGTCAAGGTTATTTTGACATTTTCCACAGAGAAAGAATTCAATATGAGATTAATGTATATTATCAGTTTAGTTAATGTTTAATAACTGTTTTTTATCTTAAAAAATGGTTAAAGTAATAATTATCCTTGAAAATGATTAGAGTTGATCGAAACGTCGGAATGAGTGTAAGTAACCTTATGAATAAAACATTTGGTGAATTGGTGTAAATTTTACCTAAAAGATGGAAAAATTATATTAGAAAATTAGAAAGTTGTGCAAAAAACGGACTAGATTAAAAATAAGCAAGGTATTTAATGAAATATATATATATATGTATATATATATACAGCTTTCAAGTAAACTCTTGAATGCATTCAATGTAATTAATGTTTTAAAATTTTAAATTATTTGAAATGTTTAAGACATTTAAACCTTATTTTATTTTCTGATTCATTATCTTCTTTGCAAAGGTATACTCTATCGGAACTAACTTGCTAGACTTCATTAAACCTAACTGTATTAGATATATTATACTTGCTTTTTAATTAATAAAATTCTTAACTGAAGCCTTAAGAAAGCTCATAAGAAAATATTATAAAAAAATTTATATTATTGAATGTTTTGAAAGCATTGAATGATATATATGTTTTATGATGTAAACGTTTGAATGTTTTAAATGTAATGAATATTTTAATTTTTTTTATTATTTTAAAAGAGATCAGTTTTTTAAAAGACTTAAAAGTTTTGAAATATTTGATAGATTTGAAATTTTTGAATACATTAAATGATATATTTGGCTATTTGTAAACTTTTACAAATAACAAAGAACCACTAATAATATAGCTGTTTTTAAATTCAAGTTACTAAAAACTTTGACTAGGATAACAACATGATTGAAGATTAACATCTCACTTAAAGGGCTTGGGAGATTTGGAGTGCCTCAGTACCACTTCACATATTACGCCCTGCCTTGCAATTCTTGAATATTTGTCATTCACCGTAATTCGCAAAATGGGAGTAGATACATTGAAAATATTTCTTTATTAAATGGATAGCTCATTTATGATACTTAATTTTCACCCAGGCAAAGTAGTTTATTGTAGACCAGATGGATCATTATCATTCGGATCGAATATAAAAGTATTAATCTGATGATAGAATGACAATAAAATTTTACTTGAAGCAGAAATGCATTTTTAGAAATTCTAGAAAGTTTTTTCTCAGCAATAGTGATTTTATTCAATATTTATATTAACAGCTTCCTGACAAATTCAATTGACTGAACATTCTTTTGAGCACCTACATATTAAACAAAAAATCTACTATACATTGACAAAAAGTTTATTTACTGAAAAGTCAATGCTGAATCCCATTAAAGTTATCATGTTGTGTGAATCATGAACCTCAATCTCTGAAAAACAATGATTTAATATAGAGAGGGTTTTATGTTATCAATGCATGTAACTTGGTATGACATACTTCAATAACTTATCCTTTTCATTTATGAAATATGTACAAGTCAGTTTTGTTCTAAAGTAAAATTTATCTAATATAATCTAAAATGAATGTGAAATGAATTGAAAATAGTCGTTTTCATTAAAGCCAAGGTGTTCTTTTTTAAATATCTTGAAACTATCACTGCACACAATTCAAGAAGATAAAGATCCTGGTTGAAAAAAAAAAATAATGACCTTTTAACACTCTTCAGATCTCTCCACCACTTACACCATTCTCTCCAAATAAAGATCCATTCATAATTAACAGACTTTCATTCATAAAAGTCCTGGCTTTTTCTGATTACAAATGAAGCACTATAACAACTTCTTTGCGGTAAACCATTACATCTACTTACTTCCTACTGCTCAGCTGGTACTTTACAAACAATGTAGAAGATAAATACATCATTCCATGAGATCTAAAGGTTTGGATTTCCGTCACACACTCATCACAAATTTCATCTGGTCTGGTCATAGCAAAGTCATAGATTTTTTTCTCTTATTTTGCCGTCAGGGCAGGTGAACCAGAAGAGAGTACTTTGGGTCTTTCCTGTATTCCACCCACATTTTTGTTATTTATGATTCTCATCACATGATCTTAGTCACTTTTGCTATCAACATGGTCATTATTCTTTAGGTGAAACTTCTAACTGACAAAATAGTAGACAGGTTAAATAAATGTAGAATAGATGTAAATAGACAAAAAGAGTTTACGTAATTTTCGCGCTGCGGGCCAATACTTCTTCTTTAGCCTTTCTAAAATGCACTCCAGTCTCACACTTTACTATCACAAAATACTCAGGATTACTCCTAGACAGACATTTTGTGTTAATTCTGGTTCCGTACTCAAATTAAAAAAAAACAACTAAACAGAGGCTACAAACTTCTACTTCACTTAATCGACCAACGTTCAAAATTAAAGGGTAGCAACAATATAATGATTTATAATACTGTGGTCATGCCCATTTAACTTATGGGGTTTTGATTCCCGAAGTGTTTGACTTCCAGAATATAATCCCTCTAATCAAAAACCTGCACTCTCCCTTACGAGGTAGCATTGTACCAATACATTTTGTTTTCCAATGCCCACATTTATAACATTTCACCTTTTATTTATATATTATTAATTAATTTATTCATATATTATTTGACACCCGTTTCGTAATGGGAGTCACATTCTGAATTTGGAGTTTTAGTTTTGCCTATCTCAAATGTATTTAGAGTAGGGATCATTAACGAGCATTTGATTTCATACAGGCTCCTGCCTGCATGAACAAATCGAGATATATCAATACAAATATTTTCTTAAATTAATTTTTACAATTTTATACCCTTGGTTCAAAGCACGTATTTTCTCTCCAAATATTTCAAGAAATCTCGGAAGTCGTCTTAAGAGTATGAACCAAAGAACTCAATGGTGAGTATAATTTGGAACTTTTGTTTTCATTACCACTTTTTGTCATTTTATTATTTGTTTGTACTGTCTCAGGTTTTTTGTACTATTAGTATAATATATACTAGCTTAATATATAATTAATACAATATATACTTAGGTACTATTTGTTCAAAGTCTCAGCATTATCCATTACGTGGTAAAGAAATCTATACAGTGGATTATTTATTTTCTCTTGTGTATCGTCCAGCATATCCTTTTAACAATTTCACTTATAATTTTGTTCCATTAAACAGTGTTTCCACTCTTTAAAAGAAAATTATTACAAATTAAAATGTATTTTATATTAATATTACATCCAATATTAAAATCAGGCACAACTAAATTTCGCATATTCCACCTCTAATAAAAGTTGTATTAGAAATTATAAGTGTCTGTTGTCAAAGATAAATATCACTGAGAACCACAGACTCTGAACACTTTGGCCAGAAATTGAGGAATTCCAAAACAAAAGAAAAACTGAGCTGCTTTAAACACGAGTTTACCAAATAAAGTTTTGACGATTAAATATATTGTCAAACTCAATCAGAATCAAATTCTTATATTCTAATATACCTGTCTGAACAAAATCAATTATAAGAAAAGTAGTAGAGCACAAAGTTTGTTGTGACTACATATAGAACCTAATACCTGTATTTATTAAAAGAATACTTAAAATGTGTTTTAAACTTTACAGTTCTACAAAGCATTCGATTAAAGCTAGTATTCATTCGTTTTGACATAAAATACAGAAATGTACCTTTTCCCAGCTTCAAGATTACCCCAAATCAAGCTGGTTTGCCATCACAGCAAACAAACAGCTAAGCATGCTTTAAAAGAATTCTTTGTAGAAACTTTTGCTGGATGCGGAAGCTATTTAAAAGTTGAGGACAATTCGACAGTGGCGTTTTGGCACAGGTAATCACTATTATATAAAGGTGTTGAATAATTATCTACCCAGGAGCAAACTAGTGACTGTGGGATTAAGTTTGCACCAGAAATTAATTATCCGCTCTTAATTGGTTTCAACTGAGATGCTTTATTCCAAGAATCTTAGAGAAGTTTCAATTTCAAACTCTAAACAATATTCGTGCATCGCAGGGAAAGCAAGTAATAATCACTTATTGTATTCTAATAAGTATACACAAATTAGTCCCATATTGATTTCAGTAGTACTTCTTCAGCCTAAATAACTTTCTAGATGTTATTTGTTCAATTTTTCAAATATTTTCCGGCTCAATTTAAAATAAGACAATTGACTGTATCATTCACATCAACACTGCATGCTTCTAACTTATTTTTCATTTCGCTTGATTCATCTGCAAATGACTATCTGATAGTTGAGCTTCTATGATATAAAATGGACTAAACTAAGGGTCAATAGTGGAGCATGTGGAATTTTTACGAAACCAGCCAACAGTTGACCAGACATCCAGACATCCAAAGTACTCGCACATTCGACTTGTTATAGCATGATCATGTAACGGTTACATTGTAACCTAATATGTCTACCCATGATAAAAAACTTTTTAGCAAATGTAATACACTTTTGATTTAATTTTATTTTGTTAGTGATAAGATAAATTATAAACTAAATTAACTCACTAATTGATTATAATAGGTAAATACTAAATTTATGTAAAAATAAATAACAGATAAATACTCCATGCGTGCACAAAGCATATGTTATTACTGCCATCTAGTAACCGTTTCACTAAACACATATCATAACACTATTACGGGGATAATTCTAAAAATTAATTAATTAATTGTGAGTTCCTTTTAATTTATACTGTAAAAGTAGCACACCTTATCAGAAAATACAAAGAAAACTCACATTAAATGCACTAATTTTGCACTCAAAAACAAGAGCGTAATTCATTTCTCATATAACAGCTTTTCTTTATAATGGAAAACAGTAACGAGATTAATATGACATTAACAAATAACAGTAACGAATGTCATATGATATTAAGGTTTCTGTGTTCCACTTCAATTGCTATAAATAATGTTGTTACTGTCACGACTGTTGTGATAATAACGACACTAGAGATTATCTGTTCTGTTATTTCACATTTAAATGTGATCCGGCAAAATCAATGAGAACGTTTAGTCATCGGCCCCGAGCCTATACAAGTCAGGTACTCGTTAAAGAGCCCTACTCTAAAATAACTTGAGTTAGGCAAAATGTAGTTTCCAGATGTAGGATGTTCATTATTCATTGTGTGGTATCAAAAAGGCTCAATGTTTGGTCTATATGTGTTCTCTTGTGGAACTGGCACTGGGACCTAACCTAATCTTAACCAAACTTATTTGCACGCTCCTTATTTCCAAAGTCATAAATAATATTTGAGTGGATGGAGCTGGAGCCACAAGTATACCTGCTAGGTATGTTTACATGAAATTCAATTTCCATCATACAATACATATTCTTGTTAACTGAAAGGTTCTAAAGGAAAAACTCAGTCCAACCATCTTCACTACATACACCAAACAGAGTGAATGAATTATGAACACAACTTACCTGCAAATTTAATTAATCTTAGAGAATGCAACTCATCCGTCATTAGTGCCATGAGCCAGTTTCAGTTATTTCATGTGAAAATAAAACGATCACATCGTTGGCCAGTTTTGAAAACAGTCTCGAGAAGTGCAATTATTTACTTGTTTCACGTGTTAAAGTTATTGAAATGAGTGTCGGGTAGTTTTCAGGGAGTGGTCAGGGAGGATTCAGGGATCATAGAGGTAAGCGAGTGTAAGCGTCGAGCCACGGGTCAATAGTCGCTGATTAAAGGTGACTTCTGCCGTAATAATGCACCATTTACTGTATTAGAGCGGCAAATGATCCATTTGCAAATCCATTTCAACAATGCAAATGAATGCCTAAGCACCTCTTTCTATTTGTATAGTTGAGGCCGTCACTCTAACTAGACCTTCATACGAATTCCCTTAACCTTTATGCAGTCGACTTTCTCAAAACTCGGAAACTTTATCAAACAGGGAATATATTATAAGCCATTATTGATATTGACTTAGCAAATGACATAAAACTATCAAGCCATTTGCCTGCAATTTTTTCAAGATTTTAGTGAAGCATTTTACATTATTTCATCATATATCTCCTGTACATTTTTTCTTGACATATCAACATCGCAATTATTTTTGTAGTTTTTCATACCACATATATGTTTTCTTAGAAATCAAAAATCGTCTACCCTGATTTATATTGTTAAAATAAAAATATAATTTCTTAACTAATAGGTGCATTTTATGATCAAACCACAATAAGAAATGGGAAAACAAGACTAAGATCTTTCAACCGTAACAAGCGGTCTTCGTCAGAGTCAAAAACCCAACTTATATTTATTTTCATCATTCTTTCTTAATATTAATAACATTCCCATGGTGTACACTCTTCTTTTCTTAGGCTCTTGACTTAATTTTATTATTATTTTTACTTATAATTTTTCACATTCGTATTTTATTGTGTATTTGGGTGAGTATTCTGTTAACGGCTTCTTTACAAACATGCACTGTGAGCCTGCAAATAGTGAAATTGTGGTTTCTTTTACTTGGGAACAGTTCTTCAATTAACATAATATATTTTCAAGTAAATATGAAAATATAATATACATTTTTTGTTCAACCTATTCTGTATTTAAACTATTTTTCTTTATTTATAATTTATCATATTATTGCCGATGAAATGAATTTTCTACTGCGTGCTACTTTTAAAATATTTTCATCCATTTTATACTTTCTGAATATAAGTTCTGTAGGATATTGGACTGTTTCACATTTATCCATCACACATCTGCTAATACAGTGGATTCCGCTTAATTGGGACAGCCGCTTATTTGGGACAAATCTCAAAGAACGGAAACCAAACTATGAACCACAATTGTAAATTTGTATGTTTAATTGGGACAACATTCCGCTTAATTGGGACAGTAAATTTAAGATTTTAGTACAGTAGAGTCCTGATTAACCGAGTATGTTTTAACTGAGTTCCAGTTTAACCGAGCCGGTGCAACGGCAAAACAAACACCACCCCCTTCTAAATCCCGGGAAAGCCAGAAAGGCGGCTTCTTTCTGAACCCGATACCCGTGTTTTAAAAATCCGCAGCTGCCTCATGTTCACATTTGCTATCTTTTCCATCCGAGCCAGTGCAGCGACAAAACAACAGACAAACAAACAAACAAAACAAACAACAAAACAAAGAATTATTGCATAAGTAATTCTAAAGCAATAGAATAACTATAACAAAATCCTTATGTTAATGTATAACAAAATAATCCATAGTCGTAATAACTGATTTATCAATAAATTTCCTCTTTGTTTCTGTGCAGATGAAAATGTAACAAATTACCAAATAGTAGTAATAGTAGTGCTAATTGTAAAACAATCATGTAGTAGCCCTGAAGATGACATAAATATATGTCGAAACGTCGGCAAAAGGACTAGTTTAAATCATTGGACCTCAAACCTCAAAAAAAAAAAAAAATACATGTTATAAATATTGGGTCAAGAAAACAATTCAGGATGTATATATATGTATATATATATATGTTTTATTAAAAGTAATGCCCAATTTAACTTTTACACTTTTTCTTATCCGTTTTTCAAGTTACCTTCCCAGATACAAATGACGGATGGAAGGTAACCAAGAGCCTGGTGAAACCTCAACATACCTTTACCTTTGATAACCTCCCTAGTTGTGAATATGTGTTATGGACTCGTTATGTTTATTTTAGTTTATTTTAATTGTTATTCACTTTTCGATCATTAATAATTTTATATATTCTTTAACCTTGAAAATGGTCAACGATGACCGAAACATGTCGGTGTATAGTAATAAAAATTTTGGTGAACTTATGTTTTTAGTTCCAGAACCATGGAAGTCAAGTATGAGAAACACTTGAAAAACGGATAAGAAAAAGTGTAAAAGTTAAATTGGGCATTACTTTTAATAAAACGTGTATAAATGAAGGCCTGCTCCCCAAATATATTATATATATATATATATATATATATATATATATGATATATTGATATATATATATATATATATCACTTATCAAACCACAATAAGAAATGGGAAAACAAGACTAAGATCTTTTAACCGTAACAAGCGGTCTTCGTCAGAGTCAAAAACCCAACTGGCCAGTTGGGTTTTTGACTCTGGGCCAGTTGGGTTTTTGACTCTGACGAAGACCGCTTGTTACGGTTAAAAGATCTTAGTCTTGTTTTCCCATTTCTTATTGTGGTTTGATCATTGATTGTTATTTCACGTGTTTATGTGAAATCTTTTATATATATATATATATATATATATATATATAATATATATATAAATATATATATATATATATATGTCAATGATCAAATCACAATAAGAAATTGGGAAAACAAGACTAAGATCTTTCAACCGTAACAAGCAGTCTTTGTCAGAGTCAAAAACCCAACTGAAACACTAGATGAAGAGAACATCTGGTGAGGGGTTGAGAAGAGTGGGAGGGAAGAGTGGTATTTTAAAAGGGTGAAAGCGCAGGAAAGGACTAATGTCCAGAAAGGGATGTTTAATCTGACGAAGACCGCTTGTTACGGTTGAAAGATCTTAGTCTTGTTTTCCCAATTTCTTATTGTGGTTTAATCATTGATTGTTATTTCACGTGTTTATGTGAAATCTTTTTCAGCCTTTCTGATATTCATGATTTGTTAAACATGATTGAATATTTTCTGTGTATAAGTTCATGGAAGAAACTTATCGACAGAAAATATTCAGTCGTATTTAAAAAATCATGCATAATGTATACGTTTACATATAAATATAGAAAAGTCGAACAGTTTTCCTAATATTTAAGACTAGCTTGCGCCCTCGTCGATGAAGATCATGATTCTCAACTAAAGCTAATCACAGAAATATCTGTGCTATAAAAACTTAATTTATTAAAATATATACTTTCAGGTTAAAAATATAACCAATTTCATTCAGAATATTTTGTGTGAGTAATGTTTGTATAAGAAAAACTTATAACTTTATTAAATTAAGCTAAGGGATATATACAAAACAATGTTAACTGGTTATTTATTTATATAGAAGGTTTCTTGTTTTCCCCTTTGTCGCAAATATAACTATATTCCTTAGTGTGCCAGTGCAAATATAGTGCTAGAGTTTATTGTTTAAACTCACAATCCGAAAGAAATAAAATAGATGGTTTATTTTTACACAGTGGTATATTTTGTTCTAATTTAATCCTTAGAAGCAAAACTTATTATCGTAAAAACCTTTTTTTTCATAATATTTATTGCTTGCAAGCTGTTCTATGTATGGATCGTTCTTTTTTCGTACCAATCATTAATTAAGTGAACTAATAATGATTACACTACCATGAAGTAGAGATTTCAGAAATAAGTTGTCAGTTTGAATAATTGAAATGACATTAATTTTAAAAAAATAGGATGGCTCTCCAAAATTAATTATTACAACAAATTAGTTACACTAATTATAAATGTGTGGTAAACATATTTTTGAATAATCACTTATAATAATTACCCAATTATGAATACATTCAACGGACCAATACAATAAAAACATAAATATTCTCATTTATAAAGTATATTGTCACTGTTATAAGGTAGTAAATGACACAAGAAGATAATGGCAACAGCAAGAAGACATTTTATAAATCATTTTATGTATTTATATGGTATATTTATGTGTGACCTTGGGAATGCTTAAATAGCTGAAGTTGTTGGTTTTAATCCACATTTTTAAGTCATTGCTCATTCTTTATACTTGCAATAATAGAATCTAGTCTACTGAAATATTATTTATGATCCTTAATTTCAAACAGTACATACTGTGTTAAAGTTTCGAAAAGTAGCTAATTCATTTTATGAATGATATGTTTCAATACTCTAAGGAGTCATTGGAACATTCCTCTAAGGAGGTACAGTAGCGTCGCTCTAAAAGTATAACAATGGCCTAGCAAAAAGAGATGAATAGTTAAAAAGTTTAAAATATATTGCAACTTTTAAAAACAATATTTTGTACCAAAACTACGGAGACAGTAAAGGGCACGAGTCTGTATCCCACAAACGGAATAATTAATAATTTTAATTTGGCTAAATTCCAACTGGCAGGAACCTTAGCCTCTGCACGTGAGTTAGTTGGATACTAAATAGCGCAAAGTTGAGCCGACTGCACACACACTAATGTTGATTGCACAATTATTAGAAAAATATTACTCAACTGTACAAAAATTATATATTGACTACTAACTTCTAGAGAAGCTATTCTCAACCTTCTTACTTTTCATTTGCCCTTAAAATAAGTGAAAAGTGTCAACCAAGAAACCACTGCACAAAAAAAAGATTAGGCTAGGTTAGGTTATAGTGGCCGTCCCGAGAGAGCCCCTTGTGGTACCACAAAAATATATACACCACATCTTTTTATGTTACTTTCATAGCAATCTACTTAGTAAACACAGACAAGAGGGCCCAATGTTCAAAGAAGCCCGTCTAATACTAGTCAGCGTGTTAGCAATGGCTGTACAGCGGAGACCCACCGGTCTCCAACCGCCGCTTCGCAAGGGCGCTTGGTGTCTCTATCTCTACTCCCATGATGATACATCAACCGAAAATTTATCGGTTGAAAATTTATCGAAAAATCTATCTTCATGAGAGGTAGGAAAAGGAACACAAGAATGGAGACGTGAAAGTGTCCACCGAAACGGAAACATATATATATATATGATCAAACCACAATACGAAATGGGAAAACAAGACTAAGACTAAGAACTTTGTTCAGTTGGGTTTTTGACTCTGACGAAGACCGCTTGTTACGGTTGAAAGATCTTAGTCTTGTTTTCCCATTTCTTATTGTGGTTTGATCATTGATTGTTATTTCACATGTTTATGTGAAATCTTTATATATATATATATGGATCATCCAAAAATTTGAGTTTATATATATGTATATATATTTGTAAAAGTTGGAAGCAGTCCTTCATTTTATATATATATATATATATGGATTAATTACCACAATGAAAACAATTTTTAAAACAATGCTCTAAGGCCTTTCGTTAATACATCTTCGGAGAGCAAGTGAACTAAAAAACAATAAATACTTGCTAACTTGGCTGATTGAAATTTCCAGAATTGATGGCAACCCTGAATGTGTTTAATGATGAAGTCTTCATCATTAAACACATTCAGGGTTGCCATCAATTCTGGAAATTTCAATCAGCCAAGTTAGCAAGTATTTATTGTTTTTTTAGTTCACTTGCTCTCCGAAGATGTATTAACGAAAGGCCTTAGAGCATTGTTTTAAAAAATTGTTTTCATTGTGGTAAATTAATCCATCTATTATATCAAGTGTTATTTTGATTATTATAGATAACATAATATGAATATATAGTTCATATATATGAAATATATATATATATATAGTTCAATACAAACAAAGAAACATAGAGAAATCAAAAGAACACACTTACAGTCTCTAATTTTCGGTTTTGAACCGTCTTCAGGAGACGATAAGAGAGGTGAAAACTAGCTGTTTCACCTGGTTCTATGACGGTTGGAGACCTGAAGTACGGTTTCAAACCGAAAATTAGAGACTGTAAGTGTGTATCTTTTGATTTCTCTATGTTTCCAAATTTGTTTATATATTGAACTATATTTGTCCAGTTTTGGATCGTATTTCCAACGAAAAAATTGTTATATATATATATATAAGCTCAAAAACGAAGAAAAGCAACACACAGAGAAAGAGACACACTTACAAACTCAAATTTTTGGATGATCCGTCTTCAGGAGTAAAGAGAATGGGCGACCAAGCACGCCGGAAACACAACGGCAGGAAACTGTAACGGCAACCGACTGTGCCTCCACGAGCGCCCGGTTCAGGAAGTAATGAAGTAGAGACGAACAGAAGAAATAAAATTAAAATTAAGACAAGCAGTTCTGGTAAAATAAACAACAGAAAAATAAATTAAGTACGAAATGGAAACGGTAAAAAATACCTAAAAGCATGAAAAAGGAAGATAACAGAGTTGGTAAGGCGATGAGAAACAATTGAAAATACATAGAATAAGATCAAATAAATAAATAATTAAAAATAAAAAAATAAATAAGTGTAAATAAATAAATAAAATAATAAAAAAAAAAATATTTTTATTGCTTAAGGTTTAATCCGGGTTTGGTACGTGCCTTGAGCAACCAGATGTGGGCCACCTCGGATGCTCTAAGAGTTACGGTATGGTCATCAGGGGGGATCTGTCGCAGGATCTGTACTCTGAAGCATTCATTTTAAAGAGTTGGCAGTGGGAGTTAGCATGGATGGCAACAGGTAAATTTTGGTTGTTGCTAACGGATGCTCTATGACCGTTCATACGGAGGCTGAGCATGTTAGAGAATAGGCCTACGTAGACGCATCACAGCGGGTACACTCCAGTTGGTATATACAGTTTTTGCAGGTACAAGAGCAGTCCCTAGCAACTGTTGCTTTTATAAAATAGGAATAGGTATTTCCTAATACCATTACACTCCACCTCTCTAGCAGTATCCGTAATTAACACATTACTAACATTAACATAATCTTTACTTTCTACTTTTACTAATGAACATTAGAAAAAAACTATATTACATTACGATAAAGCTTGTGGAAATAAGTTCAATAACATGATTAGAACAGGATAAGCAAAACTAGGATACTTTACACTAAAAGTGCTTCACAATACACTGGTGAATTAAATGAGAATTGAAAATAATAATTGTAATAACAATAATAAAATAATAATTCAAAAATATTAATTCAGGTCTTTTAAGAAGAGTAGGTTTATGATGTTCTTGTAAGAAGAGACACTGGTGGGTTTAGGACATATACTAAATTGTAACGGTTTAGGGAATATATGAATGAGAATATCTATAAAGAAAGGGTAATTGACAATTTACTTCTTCCACTGTAGTTTGTTGGCACGAGTTTGATTATGTAAGAAAGTCGGTTCTGCTAATCGATTTCGCCAAAGACGTATTATATCTGCAATATACTGAACCAAGTAACTGAGTTAAGTAAAATCAAACTTGACATTACAGTTTCAAAAAATGCATCATATAAATTACTCAGCAGAGGGAAAAATTAATTAGCAATTACAAAACTAAATTTTTTGTTGATGCGTTCCTTATAAGAATTTAATATAAAATCAATCAGCAACACATAATTAATTAATTTGATTTTTGCTGAAATGAACTCCCGTTTATTTTCAAGAGTATGTATTACTGTACTGTGCTTCTGTTTGATTACATGTTTTTTTCTTCCATAAGGACCAGTATTCTACCTCGATATTCAAATATAAATTACAAATGTTCGTTACCAGGTTAAAAAAAAAGATTAATTGAAAAGTTTAACGGAATTGTCTATTGGTTTTAGAATATTAATATTAAAACAAATATTAATTTAAAGTAGATTTAATGTAATTCTGCTTATTTTCTTTATCTGGCAAAGAAAAGATATTGCTTTAACAAATTTAAAATATTGGAAAAGTGATTAAAATTATTTAAAATAAATTTATTGGTAAAGTGATCTTAGAATGTTTAAAATTATGTTTAAATTAAAAAAAAATAACAAAATATAATTATTATAGGGTAAGTATAATTTTTTTTGTATGTTTTGTAGTTGTATCAAATTGTCCATAAAGGTGTAGGAAAGATTAATAGAAGTTTGAGGCAGGTTTTAAAATTGTTGATTGGATAAACATAACAACGTTTCGATTTCTACTTGTCAATATGTACATTATGGGTATTTTTGAAGCGTATCAGCGATAAACAAAGGATTACTGAATTCTTAGTTGGAACATAACAAATGATCTGCAACTAAGCAAACCACATACAGCATAATTAGAGCAGCTTCAACTTCTTTTAATTTAGCATTCAACAAATCTTGGATTATCACTAATCTAATGCTAATTAGCCTATGCTAATCTACTAATTCTGTCCAATGAAGAATAGCTTTCAAATAATTTCGTATATAATAATTTTCAAGAAACTCTAGAATTTAGTGTGACTTAACAATTCACATAATAAGATCATGCACCAAAATATTGACTTTAGCATGATACATTATGCAATGTATCAAATGAACTCATTAATTTCGTAAATCGTATTGATTCAAAGATAGTGTTACATTTGTATTGTGTTATTCTTCTACATTCAAATGAATTTAGTTTTATTTATAACCTTTCATTCGATAATAACAGTTTCGGGTTTAGAAAACTATTATTGAAATTGAAATATAGATAAATGTGGTATATGTTGTCATTTTTTAAAAGAAATTTAATAAAGACCACATAATAAATAGAAAAAATATAGTTATTACAGTGTTTTTTAAACTGTAGAAGAAAATATGATGGAGCGTTGTATAAAAGAAATGATAAATAACTAAAGATTAGAGATATGAAAGTGCTGAGGGAAATAGTATTTTGATCAACGTGGCGACGAAAATGATTTAATAGGGTATCAAAAATTCGTTCACTTTAAAAATATGCTCTCTAAAAATATTTTGAATAAACTGGACACTGATGAATGGAATGAAATGAAGAAAGTATTTGACTATTACTCAAAGGTAAATAGCAAACTTTGTGGAGTTATCAGTCCTCCCAAACCAGTGACAAATTGTCTTATTCATTTTGCGAGGCTTATAAATGACATCTTCAAAATCCTTGTAAGTAGAGGATTTGTCAAGAATTTGAAACAAACGGTATTACACATAAATAGGTTATATATTTAGTTGAAACTATGTTAAGAGGTATATTTACATCTCTGTAAACACTCAGTACTGTATTATGGACCTACATCAGCTGGAAGCACAGAGAGTTCCTTTTTCCTTAGCCAACATAATTATGTTGTTGTAATAATATATATAATTATATAAAATAATCATAGTAATAGTGCTCTGATTATAATATATATATATATATATATATTAAATTAATAAATAAATATTACACATGTCATACAATCTTAAGTAAAAAATTAGCTGTGGCAGTGAAACAGCACCAGTTGGATGAAGGGGAGTACTTAGTGCTAGCTAAAGAACGAAAAGTGGAGACCACCAGGTATATCTCCGCGAAACTACAGAAGAGACCGACAGCAAACAAGGTTACTTATAAAGGTATCTCTACCATGCAGGGGTGAAAAGCACAGGAACTTGTTATTTATACCAAGTTGATCATATGGATTCCTGATATTTGAACGCTTGCCTTGTCGAACATTAACTTTGCCGAAGGTTTACCCGATTATTCCTACAAGTAAAGAGATATTGGGCTGTTAGACGTTTAATTACTGCAGAATATCACTGATGTTGTATTATCAAAAATAGAAATGTATGCTAAACCTTGTAAGCATCACAAGTGTACGATTACTAATTCCATAATTGAATTGTAACAGACAAAACAATTGAATGAGATGGACTATATGACTAACTGGCTAGCTGAGTTTAGAAAGTGGCATACCTCGGATGACGTGAGGTAGCAGAGCCGGGAGTCGGTGCTCTCGATGGACGTCTGCTGCACGATACCCGAGCAGCGGCCCTCCCTGTCGCTCATGTAGTCGGAGCGCAGCGAGTCCTGTCTGTCCAGCATGCTGCCGCGGCTGTACAAACGTTGTCTTTCAACATTGTGTCCCCGTCTTCTCAGACATTATTATTCATATACAATTAAAACAATATTGGCTCCTTAATGTTTATTAAGGTATTTCAGGATTCTTATTTTCATGTATAGTACACTTTAATATTATCCCTGTTATCTAAAAAATCAAAAAAAAAGGCAAAATAGTTATTTTACTTGTAAAAGCTAGGTTTTTCCAATAGTTAAAGAGGAAAGGTTCACTAATGAAAATTAAATATGCCAGCCACTTTAGTAATGTTGCAGTACTAATAGCATTCATGCTCAATATAACATTAATTGATTATTTTACATTAATTATTTTACCAGTTAAATACAAATGTCTGCAAAAAAAATCTCTATGGTTGGCTATCAAGAATACATAGTCCATGTATCTGTCAAGGATAGCTGTTGGTGCTAGAATTATTCTGAATAGCAATGAGAGAACCAATAATCTTATCAAAAAATAACATCAAGGAATTCATAAGCTTGAGTTAGTACAGTATTCAGAGGTTAGATAATGTATTTAGACCTTCACTAATAAAATTAGATTGTTCATGTAGGTAGAATCCTGAAAACTGGCACTTGAGTCTGAAATTAACTATGAGTTATTCTTACTCTAACTACCGAACTTTATGTCTAAATATGATTTCCATTTAGTGCGTCTTACAATTAATGTATTCATAAAGGAACACAATTATTTGAGTAATACCTCTGGTCGAAAGAATCAGCTCGAGTTGACTTGTAGCCGCTGTCATTGAGACTGCCCTCGTGTCGAAGGGAAGGCAGAGAGTCCCAAGGAGACCTGGAGTGACCGACAGAGGAGCCCATGCCTCCCACAGGGTGTCCGTAGCTCAGAGTGCTGCCGGAGCGCCAGCCGTCTGAGTGGCGGAACCACTGGGCGCGCGAGGAGTCTCCCAGGCACGAGGAGCACCGGCTGCACAACCACTTGCTTAGACATATACTACGTCACTTCCCATTACTCCCAATACCCTTACTTTAATTACATTAATAATTCATCAAATCACTATTTCTGGTTTCATTTTCTGTTATATTAGCAGCTTATATAAAAGTAATAACATAGTGAACGAGCAAATCATAAACTCCACCCTTTATTACTGCTTCCATGTGCATACAACCTCATGCATCACTCCCTTTACATTTAATTCTACTGCAATGGTTAATGTATTTAATGAAATGCCACAAGAACAACGTTACCTCATCATGCTAAAGCATATGTGAACATCAATCAACTCAAAATCAAAAGAAATTCGCACTGTGTTGGAAGACCTTTAAGTTTTATGTGCACACATGCACACTGTTATTGCATGAAATATATTTTTTTTAAAACATTATTTAAGTTATAATTTTTACTAACACTATTCAAGTGGAAATAAATACCACGAAACTGAAAATACTATTCACATTTTTTTAATAAGTGCTATTGTAAAAACAAACCTTAACCAGTTTTCTTTTAAGAAATACAACTTGATTCCACATGTTATCTTCATAACTTTAAGTTATTATGTTTTCAGATGCTTTTAAGGATTTTCATCCCACATTATAAATAACGCCATTATAATATATGAATGTTTTTAATAAATATTTCTTCCAAAAGTACTTGTAGTAATTAATATATTACTATATAATATTTTTCTGCAAGACGGCTGAAGACTTCTACGTTTCTCCACACTTGCTCTGTAAGGTAACTATCTGCCATCACACGCACTTCCCTTGCCCGAGGAGGTAAAGATGAAGCAAGTATGGCTCAAGGATCTTATGTTATTTTATTTATATTTTTGAGCTAAACTCAAAGTATAAGTTTGCAATTGCCAAATGGTAACATACACCAAAATTTCAACTATTTATAATTTTTTCCTTATTTAAGAACAGAAAGATAAAAGTTCGTTTCATATCATCAAATAAAATCACCGAATTCAATCATTAAGTGATCATCGGACAACTTTTGATTAATTCTGTAGTTTATTCTCATTAGAAACCAAAATATGTAGGTAAGACAAATCATTAAACTTTGAAAATGACAAATTGTCTCTTCATTCATTGCCCAAAAAACTAATTAAGACAAAATACCACCTTTGGGTCATCTCTGTTTCACCTTCATAACCTAGGGAATGTAGTAGCAGGTATCAAATAGATGTTTATCATTTAGAAGGGACTGTTCAGGTCCTTGGATGTCTTCAGCTGTCATTTTGAAATATATACTTTTAGTGAACACTGGTGGTTTGTAAGTTGCCAGAGCATGCAGTAATAACAACATTATGTATCCACTAATCCGCTTTGTTCTGAAGATGCAAGTAGTCTTTTGGAAAGGAAATCCTGTTTGAATATTAAAATACACATTTTGTTTTTCAGTCATAGGCAGGTGAGGGAGCGGTACCTGGAAGAGTTGTGGTCAGAGAGGTAGCCTGCGCGGTCGCGAGCAAGCAGCGCCTCGTTGCGGTCGCTATAGTAGCCGTCGCGCGGGTGGGGCGGGCCGGCGGCCGCCGAGGCAGGCCGGTCGTAGCGCGTCGGCAGAGGCAGGGTCGAGGACTTGTTGAGCCCCGAGGCGCTGCCCACCGGACCTGCAACACAAGCCTGCTCAGTGGGGGGCCCCGACTCGGCACTACGCCGCCACCTCATCTGACACTGACGTCGCCGCGCTGGGTGGGGGCTCCTCGACGACGAGGGAGGCAGCTGTTCCGCCAACTCTGAAACACAAAACATATTATAGTTAGAATTCTCATCTTGCTTTAAACAACCATCATCGCTGTACCTACTTTACAAAGAATCAAGTAGAATTACAAAAAATTAAACACTGTACTTTTGTTTATTAATATTATATGTTCGTGCTATTACAGAAATTGCAATATATGTATAAAGTTCAATGTAGATGAAGAAACATCGAAAAATTAAAGACACACATTTACAGTCTCTAATTTTCTCTTATCTGAAGAGATAAGAGAGGGAAACCATGATCACTGATACACAGACGGTTGAGGACCAACAATGTTGCAACATACACGCCCGGTTACAGAGAATAAGGCAGACAATAATAATTTTCAGATTAACTATAGGACAGGAGATATGAACAAATAATATTGAAAGAAAAACAGAGCAAATGAAACATAAATAAAAGTTAATGACTAAGCATTAATAAACATATATAATAGTATAAAATAAAGCTTAAAATAATATTCAGACTACAAATAACAATATTAATAAAATAATTAAATTATAAAAAATAAATAATAAAAAGTAAATTAGATCATAAAAATAAGAATAAAAAATAAATGCAAAGACAATAAATGAATTAATGGAAGTGTTATCTCTTTAGATTAAGGACAGGTGTACTACGCACACTGATCAGCCAAATATGAGCTTCTTCGAAGGCTCGTAGGTTAGATCTTTGCAATCTACTTCCTTTGCAGTATGAGCTTGTCCACGATCTTTCTATGTAGGTTTGTATTTGTTACTTCTTTTATTGAGCTATTCTCTTTTACATGTTGGCATGGAATCCCCTTTTCAGTCTATGTTAGCTTTAAATGTAACTTTTTGATACTATCACTTTTTAATATGGCGTTTCCATTTCTTTGTGTTTTTCCATTTATTTTCACATCTGCTTACAAATGTAATATCATCATCCACACAACAGGACGCGAAAGAAAATAAACGCAGAATCAGATTATTAAAAAAAAAACACTTTTTTTTAATAAAAATAACAGAAACTCCAAGACAATTGGATATGAAAAACAAAAAACCGTTCAAGAAACACTTATTAACATACACATCAAAAATCAACCAAAATCCTTAAACCTAAACCCTTTCAGAGAAGCATGGAGTAATCTGCGCTCCATTTAATTCACATAACCATATGATAAACTAAATTAAGATAAAGCGCGATACTCAATTGATTTATTTCTGGCTATCTCCATTTTGTCAAGGAAGATGAATTTTTAATCACTTTAATGGTACACTGTCATAGTGACTACAGGTGGACTTAATAGTTGTCTTTTTTAATATATTAAATTTATGAAATTGTTTTCAAGCTTTAATCATATAGAGGCAATCCTTAATATAAAATTTCTAGGATAGCTAGAATAGCTAATCAATTAAAATTAGTATCCGTTTTGACATTAAATACGATTTAGTACATTTCCTACAATTAAATGTTGCGAAGCCTTATAGTTCTCTACCACAAACAAGACAGTATTCTGTCAAATGCAGTTACGGTAAGTCAGACGGTGGGTCTTATAAACTGCTTACAGCCATGTTTAATAGAAAATCACACCATTGAGTCTGGTGTCCATCTGCACTCAGTGACACACAACAGGTGGACATCATAGAAAAGAGATTCAGAGGAGCTCTGAACACATTATGAGCGAGTTAACAGACACGAACCAAAATTTCAGAAGCATAACAACATGAACAACCTCTAACATGGGAAAAATATTAAATGACTCCTCTTAGATACTTCATCAAGAAAAAAAATTTACAGTCCATTTAGACCTGCCACGAGATGGAAATGTCTGCATGGGAGACTTAAATTTCAAAAATGCATTAGAAGGAAATATTAATAATTAGGCTTTATCTTATCAAATAACTCTTAGGGAATGTTAACACTTTTACAGTGTTAAAATGGTTACCTGATTTGGAAGCGCAAGAAAGAAGCACTTGTCCCCATACTGTCAGGTCAATATGAATAATAATATAGGCAGTAAAAACAAGTTTTGTCTTATGAGGGTGTCTGGACAGAAGGGAATAGAAAGAATGTGGCAGTGGACGGTTACAAAAGTCAAACAAACCTCTGTGGCCAGGATCACTTCAGCACAACGCCTCAGCTTTTTCAAGGATACAATTCCTGAATGGATGAAGAAGGAAGAAGATACAAGGTGGTTAGAACCGGGTATTCTTTTATATAAAGGCTCATTCTAAGAAAACTGAAAGTGAAGAAAATAATAAATCTTCAAAGGAAGGATAAAGAGTATATTTAAGATATATAACTGGACATTGTCCTCTCAACTACCACATATAAATGCTGTAATTAGCATCATACGTATAATGTATACTCAATCTACAAGAGCGGTACACCAATGAACACATTTTATATGAAATTTAAAGGTTAAAGGGTTTCAGCAAACGCACCTAAAATTAATTGAAGCGAGAAACAACGGATGAGGAGCATTACGAAGTTTGTAAGGAACTTAATATCTTAGTTTGAATTTAGTTTGGCCTTGACAATATGACAGATATGAACACGGTGTGCACGAGTCTGATGAGATTCCGGCTCTCAGTTTAATAATATCAGATGATCATTGATTTCAGTTTCATATAATTGTTAAAATGAATAGAGCAGCATTAAAACAAATGAAATCATTATACATTTTCTATGAATTTGATATTACATCTACACGACAGCCAGTTTCAAATAAAACCAAAGGCCAATTGATTATCAATTGGGTTTTGAGATAAGGTAAGTTTACTTATGGCAAAGTTAAAATAAGTGCCACTTCACTTTAAAAAAAAATTTTTTTTGTATAAAATCTGTCTGCAGGCATATTAAAATTATCTTATAAACTCATTTTGTATTGTGAAGCATAGGTTAGAGTAATACATAAATTTGGAGTAAACATAAGCTCAAAAATTTGGAGTAATAATAATAATTAAAGGAAATAATAAAAAGTTAATAACAAATGAAAATTTCCTTAAAATCACTATTCTTAGATTAAATTATGGTGCAGAGAAAATATTTAAAATAAAGTTATAGATAATAATAAAATAAAAATAAAATCGATAAAATAAAAATTTGATATCGACTGTGTGTTTTCAGATTTTCTCAAATAACCTTGTTATAAAAGTATTTTAATCTGAATATTTTGTTTTTCATGCATATTTTAAAGCTTAAAATTTTTGCAGATTTAAGCTAAGGCTCAATCTGAAAATTCATCAACATAGAGTTATTTAAGACAATGGTGTAATGATATCTACAATAATATATATATATATATATATATATATATATGCATATATAATTCTGAAACGAATAACTACCTAATAGTTAAGGGGTCCTTAACCGCTTGTGAAGAATTTCTGGATTTGAGAATAGAATATAGATTGAGCATTAGATGTATACCCGACTCTCTTTTGCCACAAAGGTGTTGCTTAAATATTAATCTAAGATCTTTCATACGACCCAGATATTTGGCATGAGTTTCGTTGAAAATGACCTCGTTTCCCAATGATGACAGGAGGAAACGGAACACGCGCCCTTGCTACAAGTAATATCCCAACTCACTATCAGATTCAATGCTAATTATTAAATGGTAAAAATTAGCAATGGTAATTATTATAGGTTAAATGGTAAACCTATGCAATGGCCCTTCAAGGAAATATTGCATTTTTGTAGTTGCATTACCTACTCTACTCATGAGGTACTTATGAGGTAAAGCTAAGTGTTAAAAGATATCAATGGCTCATTAGTAGCAAATATACACCGAGTACGTTTCATGAACCCCGAAAGTACCAAACATACAATTTCTTTGACATTAATTATTTTTAAAATTATATGAAAACTAATTCTTTTTACCACGAAAAAGGACTAAAAGCATTTTAAAAAAAATGTCGCCTCTTATCTAAAGTTTGAAGTCATTTGGGTTTTTCTAACTGATTTTATATTGAGAGACACAAATGACACTATGATGTCATTTATTATTTTTATGTTAAGATAAATACTTAAGATTACAATATTTATTTTGTTAGCTGTTTTATTTGGAACAACAGATAACAGCTAGTAAAGGTGGCTAATACTGTTAATGCAAGCGTACTCATTGACAATGATGGGACAAGGGTTGTAGCTTACCTAGATTTTCCATGCTCTGCGACAGAAGTGCCTCGAAGGTATGCAAGCTGTAGCTCTCCGCGTCCATCCCCTTGGCCAAGGTGTTCCTCAAGTGCATTTCGTACTCCATGAGAAGCCGGCTGGTCGGCGACCCCGGAGTAGTCACTGACTCCTGGTGATCCCCTCGCCAGTATCCACCTCCTGGTCCAACAATCAAAGTCTTAAAACTACTACTCACCAACACCAATAAAACACTCTTAAGAAGCTCATTCAATAGCGAAGGGGTAAATATTCTTATCATTTTATACTTCTTGGTTTACATTAATTTTATAATAATTTATTTTAATGACTTTTTTAAAATGAAAATGGCTTCAGACTGGGAATAAGTAACAGAAAATGTAAAATTATCTCACTGAATAAAAATTAAACTATAACTAAAAAATACAACAGCATGTGTTAATTCCTAAAGTTATAAAAATGAACCGTAGTTACAACTGCAATGGTTATTAATAGGTTTTTAGTGCATCATTCATCATTAACTTCTAAGTATTATTTATAAGAAATAATTTTTTTTAATTAGTTTTTTTGGAAAATACCATAGAATAATATCGTAGATATCAGTAAAATATTGTACAATAATCATTATTTATATTTATTTAAAGTATGTAAGTCCGTTTGCGTAATAGTAAGCATTGGAGTTTAATGAAAATTTTCTATGGTTGAAGTCTTTTCTTACACAAAAATGATTTACATTTTTTTTAAAACAGTTTATAAAAAACCATATAAACTATTAGTCTACCCTACATAAAACTTTACTAGTAATCAATCATAAAAGAATTAAAGGATTTTTTTTTAAATCATTATTTTTTAAATATTCATTTTGATTGTTCATTTTATTCATTTTTAATTTATTTTATTTATTAATTTTATTATTTATTTTGAGCCAATGGTCTCGTTTACTCCTGTCTAATCCCAGCCAAAAGCATTTTCACTTTTCCTCATATGCAAATACCTATATAAGTTTTGCAAATCAAATTTACATTTTCAAATAAATTCCATCTTTCTTTTTGTAAATAAACAAGAAATGTTTAGATCTTTTTTTTTATAAATCATTCACGTTTAAACATATATTTCTTGTAAAAAAAAAACATGAACTGCAAATTAATTAGAAGAAGATAAAATATTTAATTACAATGGTTATATATAAGTATTTGCAATCGATAACAAATGCATTAAAGATCATTACATTAAATTAATCTATACATAAATAATTTATATTTCTTATAAAACATATTTTGAATCTACATAGCCAAAGAAAATATTAGTTTTGTACATTTACATTCTTTTATGTAATGTTAATGAATTGGTAATCAATTGCAAATAAATATGCCATATGTATCTTTTCCTAAAAATAGTTTTCTAATAATTCTTAACCAATGATTCTGTTTGCAAAAGAATCATTTTAACTTGAAAAAGAATTTGATTTGCAAAAAGGCTAATTTGATTCAATAAATGTAAATTAATCTGCAAAAATAATTACTTTCACTAGTTGAACTAAAATAACCATTTAATTAATATTTCATAGTTGTAAACTTTTAATTGATAAAGACGTTAATACATCATAACTCAATTAATTTAACGTTATTCATTGATATAAAAATATTAGATATTTATTCATATCATTTAAGCGTAAGATAATGTAGATTTAAATAATAATATGTAGAATTATATATAAAACTATGATTATATTAACAGAATAAAACTCTACAAATTGAAGTTTACAAATTAACTAGATTTTATTTTCCAATTAGTTTTATTCTAAATATTATATTCTAGTATAATTTTGCAAGACTCTCCTGAATCTGATAAAATTATTTCTACTGTTTGTTATTATACTTATTTATTATTTTTATTTTAATTATATTATTATTAGAATGTCTACAGTTGAAATAGGATGCTAATACATAAATTTATAGATTTAGTACTATTAATAGTTATTTTCTATAACTAAGAAAATGAAATGGAACTTGGTATACATAAAATAAGAATAAATTAAGAAAATAATGAAAAAGGATTGATGAATGGAAGGTGACTTATCGTAATGCTAGCGAGGATTGAAAAGAGATTATATAAACAAGCAGAAAGAAGCGGTTATAGTGGAAGGATAAACCAAGGTTCTAACATAAATGATGTGCAGGAAAAAGAGAAACAAGTGCTTGGGAGGTCTGCTTTTAAACTTTCAAGTAAAAGCGGGAACAAGTGAGATGGTAACTGATTAGATGAATGAGTAACAAAGAGAGAAAGGAATTGTTTGAGTTTTCTTTCTTTTTGATTTTGTTATGAATAATACTGAAACACCAATCAATGTTGTACGTACCACCACACCCAGGGTCTGAGGCAGGCGGAGACAATTCAACTAAAGGCACATCTCTTGGCAAAGTTAAATAATAATAAAAAAGAGACAATCATTATAGACATTTTAACAGTAAAACCATTTTTTAAAAAAAAAAATAAATACAATTTTCTTCAGACAGTCACATCATTTGTTTTGTGCAAAATTTGAAGAAAATGAAAACACCTGCGGTAGAACCTTGATATAGAGATGCCAAATGTGTAATAGACAGGGAAATAAACGTGAATAAAGGAAGACTTCATTTCGATGTAGTCAAGCATCATGCTCATATCTTAAGTGAAGAGAGACAAAACACATTCAACCTGACAGTCATATCATGTTTGTCTTATATCCTACTGAATCTATACACATTAATAACGTCTTTTTTCTTTGCAACGTACGAAAATATTCTACTCATTTTATAATTTGAACTTTCATATAACAAATGAAACGTGGGGTAAGATTTGATGGAAACATTAAGCACTTGACTTGAGCACACAACTTCCCATCTACACTTTGTAAGACATGTTGATTTAATGGAACTTGAACACCGATTTCCATTTGATTGAGTTATTCGTTACCCAAGCACGCACTCTGTATATGTTCATTTCCAAAGTGCATAATAAAAGACAATTTCCACATTTATCAAACGCTGACACATATTAAAAGTAAATGTCGGTTTTGCATATTCACTTCATCCTTTTGCAAATCAAATCACCTTTTTGAAGTTCAATTCATTCATTTAAAAATTATATTCACTTTTTTTTCAATTCAAATTTGTTCTTTTAGAAACTATTGAAACGATATATATATATTTGTAAAATTTGGAAGCAGTCCTTCATTTAAGCATATTTCGTTGAACAGCTGACCGTATTTCGCTGATGTAATTTTCTTCACTAGTTTTTCAAGGTTTCTGAATACCTTCTTCTTTCCAACGCTTGGATGAAGGAAAGAAGAAGGTATTCAGAAACCTTGAAAAACTAGTGAAGAAAATTACATCAGCGAAATACGGTCAGCTGTTCAACGATATATATATTATATACATTAAACTTGGGAAAAATGAAACAGAAATTAATGAATGGGATCATTAATTGTAAATTTACATTACAATTAATGTAATTATAATTGTTTCTTCTTTTGTTGCTCAATCAGTTATTATGTGATATTAACTCATTACAAGAAACTGTGGAACATATCACATAAAGTTATTTCATTATAAACAAAACCGTAAAATAAATAACAGTATATCTCACACATATGAAAATTCACTTCAACATTCATAAGATTATAAAAAATCAAAATATTATATCTTTTTTAAAAATATGAATTTATATACATTTAAATTTACAAACACACTTTTTAAATCTAATTTTCGGTAAATCCGTCTTCAGGAGAAAAACTAGGGGAAGATCAAGCAACCGAAGAAACAACGAATGGCCACCACCCAAATTATTTAAATCGAATATATATATATTTATTATATATATATTTATATATATTATAATATATATATATATATATATATTATATATATATATATATATTTTTTCAATATACTTTCGTATATAATACTCTTAGTATATAATTTTGTATATACTCGTATATAAACAGGAATATCCTTTAGCTAGCTTATTTATATTTCAAATTAGAAAAGTCTACTACCCTCATATGCGTTTGAGAGAATTATTTTTTCAGTTTGAGTAGCGTTAGGAATCTTATTATTAAAAACATAATTCTCAACTGTTGATTTCAACATAATCATATTTTTGACTTTAATAGCATTGATTATATTCGTGTTAAAGAAATTAAAATATCACTCTACTTGCAAAAACATAATATATAATTGATATAATTAGTTTTCATTTTTCGAAGATATGGAATCAAATAAGATATTCTAATTTTAATTTAAATAGATTCCCAATTCAGAGTAATTATTTAATTCAAGTTATTGCTTTAACTCATTTCAAAAATCATATGTGTAACTATTGCTCTAACCCTACTACAGATCATAAATTTCCATCTAATTTCCTTTTCTAGTAGTAAAATGAACTAAACTGTAAACTGTTTAGTGCTGATAGTAACTTGACAGGTTGAATGCCACATATTGTAAATTTTATTATTCTAAAATTCTAACTCGTGACAATTTATTATAAACAAAAGTTTAATGACAAAGTAAAACAAGTTACACTTATACAATAAGAAAGAGGGAAAAATTGTGCAAAATGATGAAGGGACAAAAATTTTGCAAACAAATAACAACATAGAATTTTTTCTTATTGTTTTTTTTTCAATGCAGGTTCAAAACTTGTTAATAAAATTTAATAATAAGGTTCACTTTTAAAACTTGAATAGTTTTTCTCCTCCCCACCTCTATTCAAACCTGATAATAACATTTACTTTGAAGCATTAAATTGAACAATATTTTAAATTTTTTAAAGCACCTTTGCCAAATATTAATGTAACTTTTATTTACTGTTTTTCATATAACCATAAGTAAGATTCCATTATGATCATAAATTTGTAAGAAAAGCACAGATTTCGAGGCTATCATTTTTATGATATCTAACAATTAACATATGAAATGATTTGTTCAAAAATTAGATCAAAGAAAACAATTCGACATGAAATTATTATTTACTTTTAATACTTTAAAAAAGAGGAAAATATTACTGTGGTGTAATTAAATGTTTATACCATATTAATAATTACTATTACTTTATCAAGAACAAAGAACTTATGATATTTTGAATTGAAAAAAACAAGAGCCATTGCTAATATTTCTCCCACAGTTTGAAATCAGGAAGTGTAGTGATTCTGTCTAATGGCAATACTTTCACAACTGAAATTCACATAAAAAATATCACAATGTAAAATTGAAATTTTCCTTTTTAATTTAAACTGTTATCATATAGTTACAGTTCATAAATTTAATATACCGTACTAAATAATTCAAGAAATATAGTCTATACACTATTATGTAAAATCTTCTGCATGAAAAACGTGAAGTCGTGAGAATAACTATTAAAGCTGTTAATCATTATAATTAATGTAATAACCACAATATGTAATAAATAGTAATACATAATTGTTTATATTGTACATAATGCAAATGTTTCAATTGTATTGCTTACTCTTTTTGTTTTAAATAGAAGTTGGATAAACTCATTTGTGTTTTTCTTTAAATTTTAATATATAAAGCAATTAATATTTTAACTAGTTGTTAATAATTTGTAACATTATTAAACTGCAAGCTAATAAAATTTTCTGGCATAATCTATGTTTATTTCATTCTAAGAAAAAGAGGCTTCAATCTTATTTTGAATAATCAGAGTAAACTTTATTAACATGTAAATGTAATTGTAAATAAAACTGGCATAATCAAATCAAATGTTATTCTTAGGTAGATTTATTAACTAACAAGAGTTTTTCGATTAATATTGTGGATTAAAATATTGAAAACACTCATTTAATATTAATTTAGGGATGGACGAATTTCTGATGAGTTTTTTAATGAAATAGTTGAAAAGATTCAAAAATTTTAACAACATTTATTTTGTTAAGTTCTTATTCAGTTTGTTAGTCCTTCTGACATTAACAATAATATTTAAAACTAAACAAAAATACATGTGTATTATACTCTTAGCAATTGTTCATTTACTTTTACTTGAATATAAAGGTATGAAATATTTGTGCCCTTATCAAAATTTCGATATAGGTTTTCCAACTAAAAGCACATTTCGAAGTCCCTTTTACATATAAGTATGTATATGTATACTTAGTATGTATATATGAGTGCATTTGTGTGTGTTTGTGGCAGTGTATATGTGTGTATGCGTGTGTGTGCGTACAAGAGAGAGCGCACTGCTGTGGTGAGTCGCATGGTGTACTCAGTGTGGCATGCCGTGAGGAGAATGCTGGTCAACTAAGTCCCGTGATTTAGCAGGGTATTAAACTCAAATAAGTCATTGATTTTCTAATGTCTCCGTTCTTTACTGTGAAAATTATTCTTTTTCTTAAAAAAAAATATATAAATATTTATGGCCTTGGACTTATTCCTAGGGGGCATATAAGCAAAAGCCCTTGTCATCAGTACAGGCTTGTCATGTACAACTACTGCTCTCAAATTTTATTCTAGTTAGTGTACTTATTTCATTTTCTTTTGAGGTATCACTATTTAATCAGAACAAGCTAAGGAAGACACTAAGACAGAGGTTCCCTTATGTCTTGACTGTCGCTACTATTTGAAGAGCCAAACACACAGCCAATGGCCATAATCATGGTAAGTACACCATTAAATCACCGAATTTAATGGTGAACTTAGGAGTTGGTCTTGGGCTGGGTGGTGACATCTATGGTACAGATTGATGCCAAATCATTAATGATCCTCACTTACTTTCGCCCCTTGTCAAGCCCAAAAGGCGTTATAATCTGGACAGTTAAAAAAGTGAAAATAATATCCTTTAAAATCAAGCAATCAATCTTTTTCTAAATAAAATATACTGATTTCATTATGTTATAGTAAACTGAGATTATCCAGAAAGCACTATTTTAGCGTTTAGTAAATTTGTTGAATTTATACAGTCGTTTGATTTTTCTGTAAAGGCAATAGTGTCAATATATGGAATTTATAAATCCTTGAATTGAATATGAAAGTGCATAGAGTGCAATTTTGTATTATATTTTCTCTTAGAGAAAGGAATTCAATAAAGAAAAATTTTGGGAATTACTAAATCGATAGAGCAAACGTATTTAAAGATTCATGTGTGTCAAGAAGTATAAATATGTATTTAAAGTAAATATTTGATTTAGTGATGGAGTATTTTTAGTGATGTTGATTGTCCAAGACAAACTGTGTAGATTGTAGAGTAAGAAAGTTAATGAACTAGCCTCCAATGTAGAACTTTAATAATATAAACAACTCGTTTTTAACACGTAGTGTTCTCCTTCACGTGTAAAACCAATTATGAGTATCTGTGGTACAACAAGTGTCAGTTGTACCACGGACACTCATCCTTGGCTTTACAGTTGAAGAAAGGTACTACGTTGTACCAAAGGTAAACATATTGTTTATATTATTAAACTTCTCTATGTGGAGACTATTTCATTAACTCTTTTACCCTACAATGAGTAAATACCATACAATAACTGATTGCATTATCATAGAAATTGTAGAGATTGTTCATTTCTATGTACGGAGGTCCACAAGTCTGACGTAACGTATATTCCAAATTTTTGATGAGTTTCAAGCCGTAAAATATTGCCAATCAAAAATGTACTTTACTGTTAGATATGGTTTTGAAAAAGAGTCAATGGCAGGGTGCTTGTTCTCAAGAGACATGGGTTTGATTATTGGTAGGGGAGGTTAGAAAAGGTTGGAATGCGTGTTTGAGGGGAGGGTGACGGCCGTCTCTACCTCGGTTAGGCTGTTCAGGGTCGGAGTTGCCATTGCTAGAACTGGGTGTGGTGGCGTAACACTGGTTGTCAAAGAGGACATTGTCGGAGGGAGGCGAGTCCCCACCTAGAGATCCTCCGTGATCCAGCATGGCTGCTCTGTCTCGAGGTCTCCAGCCCAGCTCCTGAGATGATCTGCTTCCTGTCGACACATTACAACACATTCAATATTCTCCCAACAGTAATTGTTAGATACCACCAATGAATATATAACTACTAAAGAGTATAAATAAAACAATTCCCACACACATAGTCATCATGGAAAAATACAAAAAAGTAGACATCAAAACGTGTCAATCATTCAAAATTTTCAAATACAATTTTCCATGATTACTATACATTATTAATAGTAAAATAAATTAAACAAAACCTCTTAGATTCTTAAATGTAGAACTTGTAATCAAACCACAATATGAAAAGAGAAAAACGAGTAAGATCTTTCAACCGTTACTAGAAACACTAGATGCAGAAATATCTGGTATTTCAGTTGGGTTTTTGATTCTGACGAAATCCTCTTGTTACGGTTGAAAGATCTTATTCGTTTTTCCCTTTTCATATTGTGGTTTGATTATTGATAGTTATTTCACGTGTTTATGTGAAATCTTGTTATATATATATATATATATATATATATTCCTTTGCAAATCTTTTCATGGCGAAGCTGGAACAAGATTTCCTTGCCACTCGCAATCTCCTCCCCATCCTTTACGTACGATACATAGATGATATTTTTTTCCTGTGGCCCCATGGTAAGCATGAGTTAGATCAGTTCCTTACGTCATTTGATTCCTTCTCTTCATCTATTTCCTTTACTCATCAAGTGTCCAATAACCTTATTACATTTTTGGATGTCAGCGTCACCTACGATGGGGGTCATCTTTCTACATCTGTCCATATCAAGCCTACTAACGCCCAGCAGTACCTTCATTTCAATAGTTGCCATCCCTCCCACGTAAAAAAAGCTATCCCCAGATCATTGTCCATACGCCTCCATAAAATTTGTAGCAGAATAAAAGATCGTTCCTTCCAAATAGATTTATTGAAACAGAAATTTTCTGACCGAGGATATCCTTCTAATTTCATTAACAACCGTATAGTCCCTGCAGACGTTCATCATAATTCAGGTCCTAGGAGGGATCGCAGTGACTCTAATTTCCTCATCACCACTTATTTTCCTGGTGATCATAGGCTGGGTGCAGTTGTCAGGGAGTTTTTCCCTATACTTTCTTCTTCCTCCTGTACTTCTTCAGTCTTTAGTGAGGCACCTTCCATTTCCTATCGCAAACCTGCTAATCTTCAATCTATCTTCTCTCACATCTCTTCTCCTAAGCCTCTAAAAACTGCTGGTGGTATGGTTCAATGTGGACGTCGTGGATGTCTTACTTGTCCTATCATCAATCCTGTTCCTTCCTTTACCTCTGTCCATAGTAAACGCACCTACCTTATCTCTCACAAGACCTCTTGTACCTCTGGTAACTGCGTTTACCGTTTGGATTGCACCCAGTGTGATTCTTTTTATGTGGGTTTGGCTTCCACCAAGCTAAGCCTGCGTATGAATAATCACAGGTCATCCGTTGGCAAACGCAGTGACCTTCCCGTTGCTACTCATGCCAGTTCTCACGGACTCAGCTTTAATGACTGTTTCCGTGTACAGGTCCTGAGGCAGATTGATCAGACTAATTCGAAAGTTACTCTGAGAGCTTCAGAAGAAGCACTTATTAGTCTTCTGGGCGGTAGATCGGCTCCTGGGCTTAACCTCAATCGTTGATTTTTTTTTTTTTTTTTTAAATTTGTTATCAGCTTTTAATTTTATTTTAGTTAAATGTTTTCATTTTTTAATTTTTATTTGGCTTTTATCTCTTTATCTTCCCTGTCTAACTTTCCTCCGAAAGTTGGCTACACTGTTTGAGTGCTTCAGTTCGAACGCCAAGTCAGTCGTTATCAGCCTTTGGAGCGATTCACTTCTTTTCCTGAAGACGAGGACATCGAAATATAGTAGTGAGTTCAGTGGTTTCCTTTCTATGTGTTCTTTTTTAAATTCTAGTTTATATATATATATATAAGCAAATGAAACGATCTATAAGCTTTCCAGAAAAATTACAACAAACGCAATACAAAGATAGTCGCAGAAATAACCCACGTCTATGTTTTTCAATTGTCGTCTTCAGGAGGCGAAGTCCCGTTTGGAGGCACTCAGGACTCTTCTGATGACTACAAGTGTCAAAATATAGGAGTGACATGTTTCTGTCCATCTTTTTGGTAAATTCGTTAATACTTAACTATCTATATACAAACATATATATATATATACATTTCAATAATGTATATATATATGTGGTTTATCCACATATATTCAACACTATTATTTGTCGTATAGAGGTTTAGCCCAGGATTTTCTTTATTCTAATAAAGAAAGAAAAATAGAATATTCATATCTATATATATTTTCTTCACCACAATAAAGCAAGAGTAACAGCAGAAGTAGAAGTTGTTGACGATTGGGCAAAACACAAATACACTTCTCCTAGGCCAACGTTTTGCTATATTTGTATAACTTCATCAGAATCACAACAAATCATTACATATGTAAACACATAGTTATAAAGAAAACAAGAAGTAATATACATAGTTATTACAGTGTTGCCTGAATTCTGTAATGGTTGTATATATTTCTTGTTCGTTTTTAACAAGTATTATATATAGTATAAACAAGTATCTGTTAACATAATCTTTGATATTTTGTAAATCCCTGATGATACTATACTTTATATAGTGAAACTTTAGCCTAGGTGAAATGTTTGTGTTTCCACCAACCTACGAGAATCCCTTGGGGTTGTAGCGTCCTGGCTTTAGAATCTTGGGTATGAACCTAGATTACTTATGTGTGAGATGGTAATCGTTTTCACACCGTCACTCGAAAAAGATATAAAGCTGTCTAGTTGCATAACCTGTACTATAGTAGGTACTCATTAAACATCTCTACTGTTATAAAATGGTTTGTTAATTGAGACTGAGGGCTGCCAATGCAGAATCAACTCGGTAATGGTGCTCTCTCATATCTGAACTATGTGTACATTAATGAATGAACCTTCATACAGTACATTACTCCAACACTTTTAAAGGTGAATTCTTATACCTATATATAGGTGGGATTTTGAAATAAATGAAGATCAATTGAAAATTGTGTAAAGTAGTATTGACATTTTGCCTGCTTCTAACAATTTATCATAGCATTTATATAGTGCTGTCTTTAGAACTCTACGTCTTCTAAACATATTGTTTATATAGAGCATTTGTTTGTGGAGACTTCTATTTTTCTTCCTAATACAAAATAGCAATTGACTTGAAATGAAAAAGCACAAAAGTCAATAATAACGAAGAACTAGGTAAATTGTTTTGAGTTTTTGGGAGCTAGTTGGCTGCCTGTTTGCAAAGTGGGTACCTGAAAAGCGAGGCCTATGTCTCGACGTCGACTCAGACTCTGAGAGCACTTCTCTCTTCAGGTTGTTGTTGGCCCCATTGCCTCCTTGGTGTCCGTACTGGTTGTAGTAGTTGTACCTGCTTCTGCGGGTCATCTCTGGGCTGGTCACTGGGCTCTCTAGTGAAGACATTGGCTTCAACATCTTCTTTAGAGTATTTGAATCCAAACTCATTTCCCTTCGATCTGATATAAATGACAACTATTAGTTTTGAAATTATAATTACAACCAGAAAAACCAAGAAGTCAAAACGCCATTACCTGATTTGAATAGAAAACAATTGTAATACAGTCAATGGACTGTCTGATAGAATATTACTAAATAAAATCGAGACTTGATTGGTTTTCCATATTGAATTCAGCATTCAAATGTCTATGTAGATATGAAAATATATAACTATATACATATAAAACTATGTCATTATTATGGGTGTATAGTACAGCACGTGCTATGAAACTTGTGTGAGAGGTTTTATTACCGAATAAAGAGCTGAAAGTATGGCCTGTTTTTGATAGGGCACTCATTAACCCTGGTCAAGGCAGACTACTGATGGAACGTGTGCCACTAATCTAAGGGATATCCATGCTCAATGTGCTGATCCAATGACAATAGCCAATACTGCTGTGACTGTAGCCAGTGCTTTCACTGTCACCTCACGTCAGAAGTGACGCGATCTCATTATGAGTGACCTTAATGAGCACTTCTATGTTAATTTCTGTTCACAACAATATGATGTTTCATAGTTAAACTTAATTTCATTCTGAAATTAAAGACTTTAAGTTGAATAATAGAGATTGTTGGATATCTCTTTTCAGTATTCATAATTTAACGTTCACTCTAACAGCTTTTAAGTTTTATTTCGTAAAACGTTTTATCGAGGGGGTAGTGGTGAGGCTCATTTCTTCATAGATCTTGCCTGAGCCTCAATACGAATACCAACGGCCGTGCAGGACCACCCATCTCAGTGCTAACCACGCCAAATGTTACTTAACTTTAGTTGAAACTCCATTGCATTATACACTTGATAGAGAACTGAAGTATCAATTACACTGTTTTGCGTATGTGATTTGCGATTCCATGACATAGGCTGATTCTTAACGAGTTAGCTGTGCTCCGGAGTTTGGGGTCAGTAAGTCATTTGTTACTGAGGCTTTTGACTTAACGTCGCGGTCGTATGTTTTAGTTGTTTCTTTGGAATGGCCAGTCTAGAGTGGATTTATTTTTGAAGGGTATGAAAAATCACTGTTTATTGAGTCCTTTGATGAAGATGTTTATTTTTCTTTATACGATAAAAAAATGACACAGTATTCAATAAGTTTAATTGAATCATTGTTAAATGACTGTACGTATGATATTACAAAAATGTCGCTCCCAGTGCATGATAGTGTGGTTACCCCTTCTCGAGAAGCAGCAAATCACAAGTATAATGTACACAAGACAGCTATTGGAATAGTCATTGAACAAGTGTTTTTTTAATGCCCGCATTTACAGGCTTTCGCCTTTTAGTGTTGTCCTGTGGCCGAAAGTATTGCTCATTTATTATTTTTCATCCAGTTCATTAATGAGAGAACCATATTACCGGGTTAATTCTAGAATGGGAGTCTTACATTTAGCATAATTCATATATATTTAGAGTTGGGTTTCTCAAACATCCTCTCTGAGCAATGCGATATTCTCAGATTTCATCACCTCCCGTTTGAAAAATTAGAGATCAGAGATCGGTCAGTAGAGAAGTGAGCACGCAAGACACTGGGATGTCTTAAGCAAGACTCTTAAGTGTGCTAGATTGGATTTCTTTTACAGTTATACCTTGCTTATCAAGAAATATAGAAGTGGTGACTTATTTAACTTATACCATACTAAAGCCGTTCGAAAATCCACATTTCCTTCACATACAAGTAGCCAGATTAGTTAAATTATTTTTTTTGCTATAATGATTAAACATTATTGCATTTTACTATATACGACTAGCGAAAATATACCTATAGTTCAGGGTAGCCTAAATTACCACCCTTAGATGGTAATATGTTTACATATAATATAAGGTAAACATAATATTCAATAAAATATAAATAACTTTTATATTTTAATCTTTTATATATATCAGACTTTGTATTTATATATATACAAAGATTAACAAAATAGCTTTTCAAGATGTATTGAAATACTGTTTTTTAAATAATCTTACATCCAGGGAATAAGACTCATTAAAGTGATACAAACAAGTTCTAAAAACAGGAATTCCTATGAATCAGCAATTTTTAAATTGTGAGCGAACTAGTTTTCTTGGAATATTTGAATGTTTTTTTTTTAAAGATCGACAGGAAAATTTTGCATGTAAACAGACAATTCCTTTTTAAACATACAGGCACCGAGTATTTATATTCACTCGTGCCAGAAATATATTTGTAAAAAGAAAACCATTAGTGTAAATTACGAACCTGCAAAGTTGGACGTCTTCTTACCTAGTCCATCCTTAGCCTTATTGATGTTGGAAGTAGTGGTGGAAGCAGTCGACCTCTTGTTGTTGTTATTGTTCATGTTGTTGATGTTGTTGTTGTTGTTGTTATTGTTGTTGTTGTTATTCATGTTGGCCCCAGTGGTTGAGTCGTCAGCTAGGTCAGAGCCCTTCACCTGGCTATCCTTGCTTGTCATCCTCGGAGTGCATGTTCCTGTCGATGTCTTTCCTGTAGCCTGAGTTCCTTCGCTCTTGCTGTGTTCCTATAACCATCAACCACTTCTTATTACCCATACTTGAACCACAGAATTCAAAGTCAAAACTGAAAATCTTAACATTCATACTTATCAAGAACTAGTTATAATACTTCTAATTAACATCCCTCTAGTTTTTATAACACTTCCCAAAAATTCATCAAGAAAAAAGTTAACAAATTGAGAATTTTTATAAAGGTAATCAAAAATTGATATTCGACTCCTAATTACAACCAAATAGATTACTTTTAAATTTAAAGTAATCTTATCAAAATCTAGAATGAAGGAGTAACAAAATGTTTTCTTTTCGCGTTATGAATGTAGTTTTGTAATTAAACACAGATTGCAATTAAAATTGACCTTGTTATTGAAGTCAAATTAGATGGCATATTTGCATTCAACATTCAAATCTGTTTGTAATGCTAAAATTCATGTTCTTGTTTGTTGTTGTTGTTGTTATTGTTGTTCCAATAATAACAATAACATTATTTCATGTATTATATGTTTCATACATGAGTATTATATGAAGTCTATAATACCCATGTTTAATATGACTTGTGTAAGATTGCTGATTCCAGTTAGTCTACTGCTACCAATTCAATCATAGAAATCAGTTAAATTGTCGGTATGTCAATGTTCATATTGATAAACTTCGAAGATTGTTTTTTATTTAGAAAACAGTACTTTAGTGCATGCAACATAAACCATGCAATAGTTTTCTATTTAATTAGAAACTAATCCAGACACAAATTGAGCTTTATATATTTTTCTTCACAAAAAACAATATTTCCAGATTGCTTTTTATGTAGAAGTATACCATATATGCGTACTCACTAACTTACACCTTTATACGTTCCTTGTCATACTCTTTTATGGAATTATAAAGGTTTACAACTTTCAATGTACTGAAATAAATTCCAGCTTTTGATTTCACCTCAAGCAGAATGCAAGAAAAAGCTTAGACTAATGCAGAGATTAGCGTTTAATATGAATCGTGCATGATTTGCTGATGCAGTTAAAATAATACATTAAAAAATTATGGTGATTTAATTTTTATGTTGAACTCGGAATTAAAGACGAAATTTTGTAATTTGGAAAAATATAAGACGAAACTGAACAAAGTGGAAACAGACATCCAGTTTTCAAAAGCATGCATTGAAGAAGGACTGCTCCCATGTATTAGTCTAAATGCCATTTATTAACAATCAGTTTATATTAGCATGTCAATTTACTGCATTTATATTTTAAACACAATAAGGTCGTGACATCTACATGACCAATTTCTTAAGAAGTATGAAGGAAGACAAATGAAAAAACGCAGAAATTTGTTTACAGAAACGTTAATGCATGTTTATGCGGTATAGAGGGTATAATTACTATTGTTGTTCATGAAGCAATAGAATAATATTCCTAAGAAATGCTGAAGTTTAGAATGCAGTATGCGTAAAAGTATACAATTGTTTTCTATGTAGAAAACAGTAAATACTGCAGAGCAGACAGCATAGACCATACAATAGTTTCTATTTAATTAGAAACTAATCCAGACAAATTGAGCTATATATATGTTTGCTGTAAAATTTAGACACATGTATTTGGATTAAAGATTAAATATGGTTTCTTTCAATCAAGTATAGTTCTTTATTTCTTATTACTAAATTAGTAATGAAAGTTAAGTGGAAAAAGTATAGGGTGACATAAAGCGAATAGCACCCGCGGAAGGCAAATCGACTACAGGAACCGGTGATGTGATCAATCAGGCGACAGAAATCGTAGAAACTCCTGTTTAAACCATGTGGTCTACCCCACACTCCCTACCTTAGCCTAGTGTTGGGGGCGGCTTTATGTTCTCACACATTCCTAGCTAATCAAGTGAACTGGAACCATAAAAAGCCCGGGGAACACCTCGCTTCCAAGATACATCAATCCATGATTTACAGAGGGTTACCCATAGTGAGGGAAATTCTGCTAAGATCAATTTAACAATGGTTGAATTGATACAAAAACGTACATACTGCATAATATTAAATACATTTTCTATAAAAGATGCTAGAAATAAATTGAGACAAGGTACATTTAGAGTTGGGTTTTTGACTCTGACGAAGACCGCTTGTTACGGTTGAAAGGTCTTAGTCTTTTTTCCTTTTTCATATTGTGGTTTGATTATATATATACAAATTTATAGAGATGAAAGACACAGAATAAGCCAAAATCAGTATTCTTTCCTCTCTTTAACAGAGCCATTACAGACAGTGTCATATATTTATATATATTCATTCAATAAAGTTTTATTTTTACTGAAATCATATGAATATATGAATGAGAATAATATATCTTTGTCCCGAAGACAATAAACATTCACTTTCAAATTTTGAAAAAAAAATACGCTTATAAAGGAGGTGATCTCGAGGGACAAATTGGCTGGCAACACTTTGAAATTTATGACTCATGAATTCTAACTTTCATGAATATCATGTGACAAAACTAACACAGGATACTCGTGAAAACTTAGGCAGAAACTCTGCGTCTTTATATTTCATTTACTCAGCATTCTTGTCCCTAGGTGGTGATAACATTTTTTTTGTAACCTATTAAAAAGTTTTAATTATTGATACATTTTAATCAGTTGATACATATCTTCTTGCGAAATTATACTGTCTTCGTAACGACTCATATGTATTTTTCAAAGGTGCTAACCATGCAATTAATAATTATGATCTCTGCTTGACAGGTATGCATTAAAATGTAAAAATGAACATCAAAAATGTTATCTAGTTTTTAACGGCTTACATAAATTAAATCTGATTGGTTAACAGTGTGTTTTTTAGATTTAACCAAATCAATAGTTGCATATCCGGGTGTAACTTGGTTGAAGAAGTGTGGTGGCGTTACATCGTCTGTCTGAGAGCCGGCCGTCTGGGAAAGCAGCTTGGCCGAGGACGTGCTGGTCTCTCGGTCGCGGGTCTGTCTTGCTGAGCTGGCCGACTTGTTGGTCGTCACGTTGTCATAGAGTGACGTGCTGGACGTGGCTGCAGTCACTTTGTCACCGAGTGCCGATGCTCTGCCGTCGGCGAGGTCGTTCAGCCTGGACTGGGCTCGTGGAAGTGTTGAAGATCCTGAAACACGCTTTCAATGTTTAGGGCTGGTACTCAATCACTTCAATATCAAATTATCCAAACAATAAAATCACTTCTAATTTTAAACAAAATATATGACAAATATTAAAGACAATCTGAAGGTTTTTAGAAAAGAGAACTAATATAGCAACGAATGGCTCATTTGATTTACAAAATTTTCTCCATTAAACTGATTAGGTTTCTCCAACTGTCCAAACCATTTTGGAACGTTACCCAACATGACCATTAACTCATGGTCACGATATGCTACAATGGCAACATCAGACTTTGGGAAACGCTATCCATGCGAATCAGACATTCTAGATATGACTTACAGAGTACATGCTACATCAGGTGAATTGCTATTGGAACAGTAATTCACTTGTACAGACGGCATTGTTTAAATAAAACAAGAGTTTTGAGTATAATTAAGAATGCCTACTTATTATTAATTTGCTAAGTTAATTCAAATAACCCAAGATTAATTGAAAAATATTTACATTTGATGATTCAAACAGGTTAAAAATAGTAGAGCATTTATAAAACCTCATCTCAACTGAGCTTAGAAGCAGAGAACTGAAGACATCAATGTTTTTGGATATGTCGCATGTAAGCATAAATATGATTACAAACAAAAAACATAATTTTAGCCCACACATAATTTTCACAACATGATTGGTTCCAGAACTCGTCCATTATCAACAGCAAACTGAATAGCATGTTATTTTGTATTTATGGCCTCTTGAGTGGAGTGTTAACATCTGTTCATCTACACTTATTTTACTATTGATGAAGGACTACGCCGAAACCGGTAGTGTTGTGAAGTCTACGCCACGAAACAAAAATGTATGTTTTTCATAATATTAGTAACAGCTTTTGCGGTGCTATCAGAAATATAATTTAAAAACAAATCCAGATTGTAAATTAGAATTTATCATGATTCTTTTTAAAATAGTTTGATACCTATTGTTAAAAATTTATTTCAATAATTTTTGAATACACAATATATTTTAATTATAAATTAAATGTAATTTTATAATAGTTGGGGGGGGGGGGGGGGGGAATATTTTTACTCTGAATGCAGCTGTCATAATGAATAAGGTCTGACATCAAATAAACCAAAACTGAAATGAAGAAGCCACGTGTTATTTGTGTAGCTTCTTCAGTATACTTTACTCTTTTGTTTGACGTTTTGACCTTTGTGTATTACTTAAAGAATATTGTGAGTGTTGTCTTTTCATTATCACTTATACAGCAATGACCTACAGATAATATCCTAATCTAACCGCAAAGGGCTATGTTTTATCTTTTCACGACCTTCAAGATATTATATATCACAAAAATCATGGCAAATAATTGTCGACATCAGAATACATGGTAAAAAAAATACGATAATTTGTAATAAAAGATGCAGTAACTTTTTTGTAATACTGGGGAAAATATAATGAACATTTTAACAAAAACATTTTATTCAAAGTTTAATTTGGGATGTACCCAAGATGCATAAAAATTAAAAATATGCTACAGTTTGGATCAAGGCCAATGGAGTTATAGTGCGCAAAGCCTCACGCTTCAAGTGGTTTCAAAACCATTCCAGGAAAGTTTCGTTGTTTCCAGCCTTCCTTTATGGCCAAACTGGATAAATGAAATAATTTTAGCTTAGTATAGACGTTGCTGTTTAAGTGGTGTTTAGCCTCTAAAACCAAACTAGTTTCTTTAAGCAGAAAAGTGAATAATAATAGTTGTCAGAATAAATATTATGTTTGTTGTAATATATAACTATAAAAAAAAGTTCTGTTTGCCTTCTTCAAGAGTATTAAAGAGGCGATTAATGCTAAATCAACAAATGACTATCAAACCAATATTAATTAAAGAAAAGACAATGCTAGACAAAAGAAAGTTCTTAAACACATTGCAAATCGCAGGTAGCAATCATCTCCGTTAATATTATAATACGATCTTATTAGATAAGCTGAAGTGTCAAGGTAGCTCAATGGCTTACGTGCTCTGTCCTAATGATCCGGGGTTCAATACCCACCCTTGCCCAGGATTTATTCACACAGAAGGTGGAAAAATTTTGAGCACATCGCCTCTGAAATGACATGCTTGTTATTATTAGTTATATTCCTCATAATGTTACTTGTAATGGTATTTGACTACTCCAGTCGAAGGAGTACTTGTCAAGATTGTTAGTTTGTATAAATAATGTAAATTTAATTTTCTTATTCGAAAAAGTTCTTACTTGTGTGCCTAACCGTCGGTCCCGAGCCTGTACGATGTCAGGTACTCGTTAAAGATCCCTACTCTAAATACATTTGAGTTAGGCAAAATTTAGGACTCCCAATGTAGAATCAATCTTCATTGTGTGGTATCACAAAGGGCCAATGCTTGGCCTACGTGTGTTCCCTTGTGGGACTGCCACTGCAACCTAACCTAACCTACTTGTGTGCCTATAAAAAGGTTTTAAAATAAAACTGAAACGTCAACAACGAGAGTTTGATTTTGAACCTAGAAAATTCACCGAATCCCGATGACATCCTATAATACATCTATTGTATAAAACGGTTGATATATTATTGAATTTGTTATATATATATATAATGTTATATATATAAAATCTAAGTAGTACTTTTATAAACAAATTAACCACTGCAAAAAAAATCATTTAAATCGCAAATAGAAATAAAAAGTGGGCTTAACAGGCTTTATAATGAAGAAGAATAAAAAAATATGAAATTCCCTAATTTATATAAAAATTAAAGGTCAATGAACTAAAATTCAATGAACTAAAATTCAATGAATAAAGGTATTGAATAAATTTTAGGTGTCAGCTACTAGAAAAAGTATGAATAGATGGCAAAGCGTAATGATCTTAATCATATCATGATCATTAATATGAAGCGTCAAATCGTACGATGATCTTGGATGTATTGATATAGAACATTTGCAATTGAAGATGACCATTGTCCTATGTTAGCAACACTTGTGTACCAAGCATCAATGTTTATTTAAATGTATTTTGAATTTATATTTAATTTTATATGATGGGATTTATGTATAATTTTATTAAATTTTGTAAAAACACTGTAATTATTTATAAAATCCACGAAAGAAACAAAAAATTCTTTTACAATAATACGAAATTTACAATAATTTTTTTTTTTTAGTTTGGTTGTTTTTTTTTCAAAATTAAGGAATCTGGTTGTTTGTAAATATGACAGGATGTATATTCAGAAAAGACTGATTATGAAGAGGGACTCACACGCAGAATCTAGTCATGACTGAATGACAAAATGAGAATATTAGAATGCAAGTGGGATGATGCGAGGGTCTTGTAGTCTACTGCGGGTGCTTAGAACACAGACTCATATTAAACTACCCACTTCCACAAGGTATTCAGTTATGCTGAATGAATATAACAACATAGAAAGACATCAACAAGCATATCTTGTGATACTGAAGCTGGACTGTGACTCCTTTGAATACTAAATAAAGTAAACGAATGGTAGACTTCTATAATGCCTTTGAAACTACAATTACTTTTGAGTTTTATTCTTTTTAGATTTTTTAGTTCCATTAAAGTTATATAAATTTTGAAAATATGTTGTAACTGTGTTATTAATGTATTGCAAATCTTACTGGGTGATTTGCTTACAGGTTGATTTAAAATCATCCGAATAAAGATAACAGAAATAAATACCAACAGAAAAGAAGCGTTAATTTCATTTTAGAAATTATATAGTCAGTTACTAAGTGTTATTCACTCTTAGTAATGTATAAAAGTTATTTATATTAACGTTTTGACTTTATATTCTTCTTCAAGTTCTATCTAATGTAGTAATGAATGTAATCAGTCCTCTTAATCATTAAAATCTTAGTAACCCAAAGAATAATAAAAGTATTTTGAAACACATCACTTATATAAAACATTTGTAGGTGAAGGCTTTGTCTAATCATTATAACAGAATGTCTATTAAAGAAGCAAGAATATATGACTTAGTAACTTTTATCCGGCTTTCTTACTTCAATTGGTCGAGAATTCTTCTTTATTCAACTAGTCACAGATAGAAAATAGAAAAAAAATCCTAAGACAATCAAATGAGCAAGAAAATGTCAGATGTAACATATTTTTTTTAATTGTTAAATTTTGCTAGTTCTTTTTTGAAGTGAATACTTCCTGTATTTTAAAAAAAGTGCTACACTTTCTCTGCTTTGTGCCAAGGGGTCTTTGTTACAATACAATTCAAAAAACTAATATAAATAACGTAAGGTTTGTATTAGTCAACTAAAGATGAAGCCTTGGATGTTACGCACAGGTCAAACTTGGAATACTTGGAATACATACCCAGAATCTAGTCATGACTGAGAGACAAAATGAGAATATTAGAAAGCAAGTGGGATGAAGGAGGGTCTTGTAGTCTACTGCAGGTGCTTAGAACACAGACTCATATTAAACTACCCTGTTAAACAAGGTGTTTAGTTATACTGAATGAATACAACAACTGTTAATTTCAGTTTAAGCTGTATCAATCAAATAAATATTCATGAAGGCAGTGAGTAATATAGGACTTTACAAATAGCAGAAATAAAAAGAATGAAGAATGAAAAATAGATTCTCTCAACATAAGGCAGGTAAAATTATTGACTCCAGTTGTAAAATCTATTTCTTTACAAAGGAGCTCCTGTCATGTATATAAGAAATGCTGATCTACCACGCTTATATAATGAAACAAGACTAATAACTGAGGAGCTTTCCGATAAAGTCATTGTTTGTAAAATTATCGCATAACAGTTTCAAGAGGGAAATAGTTTTAATTCCATGATCAAAATTTGTTTTATCTAAAGAGGGCAACATTTCTTTTTCAAGGATTCTAATTCAGTTAGCATTTGTCATGACTATTCATAAGTCTCAAGGAGAGACTCTACAAAACGTTTTAGTTCATTTAGGTGAAGCAGTATTTCAACATGACCAATTACATGTTGCTCTCAGTAGGGTACTTAAGAGTTTATATTCATACGTGAACATGATTGCATGAAAAAGGAAGGTAATAGATGACCCAACGGGTCACGGGTAGTCTAGTATTAGATAAATATTAAAATTGATGATTTTAACCGCAACTGAGTATATAGTCTGTGTAATCAAATTTTGTAAATAAAAAACACCTACTGCATCCTATCTTCTAATTTGTTACAATTTTGCAATATATAATTACGCTCGTAATGTTAAGTTTCAGAAAAAGCGATAACTTTAACATAGTGGTAGGATTTAGTGTGACGTACGACAATGTGTTGTATGAGTCTAAAAAAATGGATGTCATTGGGTAGTTTATAGGATTCTAAATGGTTATGTATACTTTGAGAGATCTAATATTATTACCGTTATTATTATAAAGTAAAGCTTTTTGTAAATGAATGACTGAGCGAGTTTGACTGTGTGTGAAGATTGAGACTTGTGCCTGAGGGTACCTCTAAAGCGGGGGTCCTGGGCGCGGAGGCGCGCATACTGGTCCGCCGTCATGCAGGTGCACTGGGGCTCGCGAGAGCGGCTGGGCGAGGCAGGCGTCGACAACGGCTTCCTCTTCGTCTTCACCTTGTTCTGCTTGCTCGGTGGCTCCAGCTTCAGACTGTACGAGGAAGAGGCTTTTCGCGAAAACTTGAAAGACGGTGACTGCAACACAATACACCAAATTTATCTTCTTTTCTCGAATTTACTCTATTAATTAAGCTTATGCACTTGAATCTTACATCTAGAACATATTAATTAACATCACATTATTACATAAATCTGTCTTACATTGTGAATCGTTATTATAGTCTCTGATGGGTTTCACACATAAGACGTGACCAAGTAGTGTGAAACCGATCGGTCTGCTACGACAACAATTCTGTAGTACTAAAAATATCCACATATTAATCAATTTGAGTTGTCCTTAAATAACTGAGACAATATATTGTCTCATACATTTATCTTACCTATAATACAAATAAACTCAACTCATAAACTTGCATAATAATTGAAGTAAATGTTAAAATTTTGCAGTTAACTTTTAGTTAATAAACAGTTTGATTTGATATTAGCTATGCCAATGCCTATTTCTGCAATTGTGTTTTATGCACTTAGCATGGCATACTTACATTGTACCCTAATTATTCTGTCCCAAAGTTTATTTCTATTTCAAACTCTATTAACGCTATTATAACTGCTGTTGTGATTATAACTGCAACTGAGTATATAAACTTTGTAATCAAATTTTGTAAATAAAAAACACCTATTGCATCCTGTCTTCTTATTTGTTACAATTTTGCAATATATTATTACGCTCATAATATTATATTTCAAATTAAAAGCATATGTACGACATATGGTTTTGAGTTTAATTAAAATATTAAAAAAACTAAATGAAACATAAGTTACGGATTTGGTGGCCTCAAAGTAACTACGAGCTCTAATAAATAACAGTTATTGGTTTTTGTTCTTAAAAGTTTAGTATTTTTGGTATACTATTTATTTCAATGAAACAATCTATAACGGTCATAAAATGCATTGGTTTTAATCACTTAGTTGTTAACCATTAACTTTAAAATATCTTCTTTTCTCTCATACACTTCATTAATTATACATATAGAAATAAATGCTACATGCAGTGCATATTGATTAACTTCATATTATTATATAAATGTGACTTACATTTTTATTAATATGTAAAGCTCCTTTAACCCATTTCCTGTATTGTTTTTGATGAAATCTGTGTTATACGGGTGAGTAAATGGGTGTGCAGAAAAAAATTCATCACAACGCTACAAGTCTCACTATTTGAAGGATAGTATAAAATAAAAATCATAAGTAGTTTTTAGTTAAGAGAGGGCTGCATACTCTATGGGCAATACTAAATCACAATATGGATACTTGTCATAAATTATGCTAAACCGAAATAACTATTTTCTCACTAATCTGGTAAAAGTAAAAAATGAAAATTTGGCTAATAACATTACTGTAATATAAGGACCGCTAGAAAACTGTCATAATGTTTAAACATAATAGTATACTAGAAATCGATAAGAGTATACTATATAATTTTCACTTTCGATCAATTTTAATTGTAACTTTCAAATTTATTTTCTTGTATTTAATAGCAAAAAATTATCTGCAAGAATTGAAACGATTGCCGCGACAAAATTCAACAATCATTTGGAGGTTCTATTTGAATTAATGTTTAGTTTGTGTTGGCTATCCCATGAGAGGGATATTCATAAGGAACACTATCATTGTAACAATGCTGGAACCGTCCTATGTAACTGAACGTGGGGGGAACAAGCTGAGACCGCACTTATATTGCAAAAAAGCAAACATCTAATATTGCAGATAAATAGGATCCTTCAGAAAATGTACCTCAGAAACAGGAATTTTAGAGTTTCACATTTTTTTTAATTTCCATAAGTTTCTACTTACTAAGTTAAATTACTTAAGTTGTAAATAAGTAATACAACACTGTCTTCAAATTACTTTTGTACGTTTACATTGTAAACTGAGTGTCATATGTGATCTATTAATTACATGTATGTGCAAAGGTTTCGGGTCAAACCATTATTAACAAAGTATTTTACTTGTAGACATGGAATATTGTGTGGTTTACAAGTGGCACCCATCAAATAAATAAAATAATAAAAATAAATCAAATAAATTCCTGATACAGCTAATTTAAAATTAATAAAATGGTGTAATTTTGCAAATAGTACAATTTAGGGTGCTTTTTAGATAAATAAATTATAAATAATATCAAAGTTGTAAATTCATAAAAATGAATACACTGCGCGACAGAAAAATGTTGCATGATAGATGAGATTCGCTGTCATTGCCTGTCAGAGTAACATGTCTATTCTCTATCACTCTTATCGCAGTAAACAATGCGGAAATAAGTATACATTGACGAAAAGTCCTAGCTACTTACAGTATACATATTAAATTATAAAATAAAAACTTCCTATGTAGTTCCCTAAACCAAACATTACATGGAAAGTATAAAGTAATAACTCCTACTTAAAAAATACAAAAGTAAAATTGTCTTGCTAAATTGCACGAATTGGAAACCATTTAACAAAATGGGATTGAAAAAAGTACGTTAAAACATAATATTTTTTAACTAAAAAAATTATGCCAAATCAGTTTAGTTATATTTAATGATAAAATTTATGTTCTCGTATTACAATTATTTTATCATTTCGATTATGAATAATAAATTTAACTATTACAATTTTGATAAGTGAGTTTTGTGTGCAGTTATTAATTGGAAATGTGGTTCAAATTTTACATTATGCAGATGGTTTTTGAATGTTATTGTAATGGGGTTTAGGTTCCACACGTTGTAGAATGAAGATTTCAGGGAAAAATAGAAGAAAGAAGAGCATATGCTTCTACTTAGGTTTGGTTAGGTTGCATTGGCAGTCTCAGAAGGAACACTGGCTCCTTGTGATACCGCATAATGATTATACATTGAAAGTTCTAAATTTTGCATTACTTCTTGTGTATTTTGAGTAGGGATCTTTAACAAATACTAGCCGGGTATTGAACCTCGGATCTAACAGCCCAGACATACTCCTTTTTAACTGAACTAATAAAAGATGAATAAGATTGCAGGTTTTAGAATCATCTTGACTTTACTTTTCAGGTTTTAAAATTAGAATTACCATTGCATATAAACCGTATTTTAAACACACGATGCTGGGATGGATTTGCTTAAGTAAGAAAAGGACTCAGTGTGCTTGCTACTTTGAGAGAATTTTTGAAAACCACTGACCTAAACTGAATACTACGACAAATCATTTGAATTTTTTAGTTAAAAAATATTAGCAGTAAATATTCTTTTTGCTTCTCAATTGATAAATTTAGTTTATTGTTTTGGAAGTCTTACATCCTCAACTTTCAACGTCCATTTTCAAACTCCCTAACGACAGTAATTATTGTGAGGTTATTGAAACCGGAGATTTAGCTCCACCTTAGATTATATTAGTGCACCTATAATTACTTACGATTTTCGTTTGTTTTTATAAAAATCTAGTGAAAATATCTAATGAAGATTACAATTTGAAATCTTCACTAATAATGGCAAGTTATATAACAGGTTTAATCAATGTAATTCATTAAACTTTAATTCTTTAATTGAAAATCACCATTTTCCTGTTTTGATCTGTTTTATACTCACCCTAAATCAACTAAGTATTGAGGTTTCCAACAGTTGATTATTTCTAGAATGGTCAAACTTGATGTGTTGTTTGATAAAACCATATTATAATAATAGATATTAACCTATGCTTGCACCTTTATTTTTATCTATCTATTTCAAAGTACTTAATAATTTTTTCTCAAGTCCACTCATTGTGTTAATGAGTGAGTGATATTAGGAAGTTCATTTCTACACAGCACTCCTAACATTTCCTTTCAACTGACTATACTTGACAGAGTTATACCGTATTAAATGTTTACTAACTGGAATATCTATAACTATAACCACAACCATAACTGTATACATAATTAAGGCGATGTCAGCCTCGAGGTACAAAAAATAGGCTCCGACAGCAAAAATGTCTCTAGAAATGAATTGATCAAAATATAAAAGTAGTTTTAATTACTTACAAGTACCTTATTTAAATGTAATTAATTAATCTTCTGTTCATGTTTCAATAATTAACTGCAATTACGATAGTTTAATGTATACTTAATAGATTGTTTATTAAATTATGTTATTCGCTTTTTTCATAAAGTTGATTCTCCTAATACATCTAAAGTTCAGATTACAAAAAGGAAAAGTTCAGAATTACAAAACACTTTTCTGGAAATGAATTAAATCTTTCTATCATGAAATAAAGAACTGCTGCTTGATAAACATACGATTATTATTCCTTTTTTAATCCTTGAAGGTAATATATCAATATTAATAACCCAAAGAATATTTTTCAATTTAAGGGCGCTGATATTTCTTCTATTTCTTTTTAATTTTTACAAAAGAGGAAATCTCAAGTTCCAGAAATATTATTATGAATAAATTTCATAAAATAGTTGATAAAATTGTTCAGGTTTAAATGGTAAATTAAAATGGTTGATTTATATTTGCAAAATTAAGCGAAAAACAAATGAAAAAAATATTTATTCCAATTTTGAGATATTTAATATTCGATGAGTCCCTCAACATTAAAGGTGTGTCATTAGCTATAATTATTCTTATTTGATGCACTTAAATATTGTTTGAGTAAGTGATTCACATGTGCTCATGACTTCAATTGGTCTATCTTATTTTATATTAGGATTTAATTTAAAATAAACTTACTGAATTAAGACACTATTGTTCTTCTCCAAGATATCTTTGAGAAACATATTTTTTCACCTGCATGTTAGATGCAAGGTATGTGACGTAATATCCACATCATCGCTTGTTGTTGTATAGCTAAAAAACATATCCAAGGACTGTAGAAATGTTAAATACTTCAGTTCCCATAAATCATCGAAGTTAAACTACATTGGATATAGTCAGCTCTTGGAATTGTCGCTCCCCTGTTAGTGGGTACTCAAAAAAATATAGTGACCAGAATTCATTTTTTTTGGGTCCGTCTCTTTATTGATATACCTTAGCCATTGAACCTTAATAAAGGTTGTCTTTATTACTTATTTAAGTACTTATTCATAAAATGTCGATGTTTTTTGCTACAAAGACTAGCGATGCTATAAATATGACGTAACATTCTTGACATCTAATATATAGTTGCAAAAATTTCTTCACTGTTACAATTGTTGTGACATGCATATAATGTCATACACATAGAAATTAATATTCATTTATATTTTTTTCATGTTTTTAAAAATAATTGATGGATTATTAAAAATGTCTTTACAAGAGTATTAATTTTATCATGCATATAATTACGGTTTTATGAAGAGTTATATTACATGATGTGATAATACTCACGCAGCATTCTCTAAACTGTTTGGCGTCAATAGGAGAAGTAAAGTTGAGTCCCCAGGTGTCATTGGTCATGGGGTCCTTCCAGTAAACGAAACATTCTGAAGCTTGTCCTATCCTTGTTCCTGGAAAAAAATCAGCATTTACTTACTTGCACTGATTAAAATTACATACTCTTAAAAAAAACTAGACGCTGTACTCAGCTCTGCTGACCTATCTTGGTTTTTATAACAAATCAATCACACAATGCAAACTAAATGTTTTCAGGATGGCTTTTAAGTAAAATGTATCGGTTTTTTAGATGTCTACTGGTAACAGATTTCGTTCTTGCTTTATCTTCTTTTCTGCCATTCAGATTTCAATTATTCTCTTAACTATTAATTATACCCTAAATTCTCTTTTATTGAAATGTCTTGCTTTTACTGTTCTTTTTTTTTTTTAAACTCAGAAGATAGTTTTATAACAGTTTCTATTTTTTTGAGATTTATTTTAACTTACACACATTTGATGATTTAAGGGATCGTGAAAGGTTATGATAATATATGTTCTTTTAATAAAATCACTTCATAATTATTTCAGTTAAGAAAACTCTACTAATCACAAGTAAGTATGAAGGTAAAGGATTATTATATAATCACTGTAATGTTTACTTTTTGACCTTCAATCAATTATTTTTCAAAAAATATAATATTTAGGAATGTCATGTGTTAAATATGTACATTTAAAACATATTTCAGATTAAGACTAATAATATTTCAAACCAGCAGTCCAAAATTAATTGAAAAAAGGAATTTAAAGAAAAAAATAGTGAAAAAAAGTGAATGGAAATTTATATGCCATACAATTATATGTTAAAAAAAATAGTAAAGGAGAACAAGAATGTGATATTATACTAGAAATGTTAAGAAAATCGTTTTTCACATAAATTTGTTTAAAAATTCTTTGTTACGACAGGATATAAACCTTGCGTACTCATCGTATCGTAAATCAATCAATAAAGTCCTTCTTTAATAATTGAATACTTGTTTTCTACATTCGTGTCTTCTTTTCCTGCTACTTACCTAGATTTATCTACATCTTTCAACAATTTTTTACTTTTAAATCCTCCACGTTGTCAGTTATTTGATTTCAAGCTTTCCCATAAATTATACTTTTTCTTTTCCTCAAAATATTGAATTAAGTTCTACATGCTTTGAAATATTTGAATTTACATGTTCCCTATTTTATTATTTTGGTAAAAGTAATCTACTAAGGAACCATTTATAAAAAAAATTAATTTTAAGAATTTCAATGTTAAATGAAACCTGTCTACATATATATTTTTTATTTTATTGTAAAGTAATAATAGTTTACTTAGGCAATATCAAGGTACCACAATTTTTAGATTAGTTTTTACATGGTTTCAAGGTTTGTTCGAAACTAGTTACAAATTTTTGAAAACTATAGCACATTTTATTATATAGGCAACAAATTTTAAGTCTTCACTGAATAGTGATGATTTATTTTGAGTATAGTGATTAAATAAACTTTGTGTGTGTGTGTGTGTGTGTGTGTGTGTGTGTGTGTGTGTGTGTGTGTGTGTGTGTGTGTAATGTGTATGTTGGTGGGTAAGTATTGGTTGGGGTTTGTGGTTGTATGTATCCAAATTTTATAACCACCATACCAGTCACAATATGAAATGTTTCCGAAAGTATATATCTTTGCTAATGGAAACGTTGGCAATATTGTACCACAGCAGATTTCCTTTATCCTACATCATAGCTAAACTAGTTCTAATACTTCCTCCCTTTTCTGCTAACTCAAGACCCTTAAAGTTTGAGTCCATATGGGTAGTCTAAGATAAAATTTTGGGACATCTATATTATTAAAAAGCCCAATACAATACTAAATACTGATATTTTTTGCATTGTGTGACTTTCATTTAACTCTATGTAAATTACCTGCCTCGGATTGGCATGGGTGACAAGTAATAATATTTATTTTGACTGGCAATTGTTTAAAATAGTGGTATACGTACATGTTTTGAGATTCCTGTATTGTAGATTATCTATTTTAAATGGCAAGTGAATTGAATAGATAATATTGATAGATAATGAATTATATATGAATTTATCGTTACATGCATGAATTCAGAAAGAATAAATTTTATTTTGAGAATGATGCTGTTATGAAGATGTACCGTCATATGTTTAACAAATAGTGTTCAGTTCCGAAAGTGTTGAAATATGAAGAAAGTTTACCTTGGTTTACGGTATATTTTTCTAATAATAAAACAGAAAAGAGTTGAGGAGGTTTTTAGAAATAGCCAGAACATCCCCACAATGCTGAATTCTCTTATATTACAGATAGTAAAATGCTCGCCTTTTATATGGTTAGAAGAATGTGAGAGGGCTTTCAGGGAAATTAAACTATACCCCCTGCAGAACCGTTTTATCACCACCACATATATGTTAGGTAGAAAATTCAAGTTTGTGGTAGAGCCAATGATATGGGAGCTGGAGGATGTGGCTCTCCAAAAAAACAGTGTAGACAATCTTGTTTGTTGTTATTCTAAAGAAAATCACTTACTTAATGAAATTACTCGACCGTCGGGAGTAATGTCTAGCAGTGATCCAAACAGCTGTAGTTTTTGTCACTAATTTCCAAATAACAACTACAGGCTGTTGAATAGAATGTTGTTCATTGTTGGAGAACTATTGCATCAAATATTGAAAAAAAATAGTAGTACCTCGATATACGAGTGAATCTATATATAATTTTTTCGAGGTGCGAGGTATAATTGATGGCGTAAGTGGTCAGCACATAGGGCAGTCAAAGCGCACTGCGGGAAACATAACACATTCATTAGCATCATAAGTTTTGCGTCAACTCATTAATGCTGCCATTAATGAAAACTAAAAAACTACTAAAAAGAAGTTAGCATATTGTTAAGAGTAATTACAGTAAAAATTAATGTCTAACTGTTAGTCTAGTAAGTTAACACTTGTTTATGCTTTCCCATACTACTCGTAACATTGTCAAGTGAATTCCTTTTATTATTTCTTAAATAAGAAAAAAGTTGTTGATTTATGAATGAGTATAAAATATTAAATTCTACACATTCTTTCTTGGGAAGTGAATACTGCTTCTCGCTTTCTCCGACTGCCACACATGCCCAACTGTTCTATTTTAGCTATTACAATTAGAAGCATCAAATATTTTGTTTCACGGCATAATATAAAATAATAATTATAATATTTTTTTCGAAAACTTACTTCTATTTAGCTATATATTTAGCTCTACCGTATGCAGATTTTTAGAATATTCACTTATGCCATTATGAAATACACCGTTGTATAGCCGTCATCATTCTTCAACCGGTTGCCTCACTGGTTCGGAAGTCATCCATTGTCAAGAGAAAAGTGAAACTTATTCATTATTTAAGATTATAGGAAGAAAGTAAATGATATTTCCTTGATTCTATTATTAACTTCCTACTCTAGTCAATGTAGTTAATAACATTCTATTTATTCTTTAAAAGTATTTACATAAATATCTTTCCTCTAATTAATATTTATAATTAACTAATCTTAATTTCCACTTACTTCTATCGGTATCATCTTCGTCAGTATCATGGTCCTTTTCTATATCTCATAGAATCTTTCAGTGGGAATGATAAAAATGATACTTATTACAGTGGCCAACTATCTGAGGAGCAAGCTATTTATACTACTGGAAAAATGACTTGTAAGATACAAACAAAACGACTGGCAAAAAGTGGGAGATGGGGAAACAGTTCAAATTAAATTCAATTAAAGGGTATTTTATAAAAGTATTTGTAATTCTAAGGTAGTAATGACCAGGATAAGTCGAATAGAAAGCCAACAGTGAAGTCAAGGAACAACAGATCAGTGTGGTTTTCTCTTTCCAAAAATTAACAATATTTACCAGTTTTCTCTTTGCAATAGGCAAGTTCTGAAACCGGTCAAGGGTGATGAAAAGGTGCCAGAGTAAGACTGTACAGTGTTACTAACAACCTTTGTAGTATTAGCAATAATATTTTTATTTGAATTCATTTTATTTTAAGGAGATATGTTCTACGGTCAGTTAGGTTAAATGTAGGTTATGACAGTTTATAACCAGATACCAGAACGTTCTTTTCAAACTAATTTTGAATTATGTGATTTCACAACTTTTATAACTTTCTTGTTATAATTATAATATTGTACTTTGGTAATTATTAATATTAATAATTGATAATTATTTATACTAATTTAAATATTATATAATTCATGTAACTGATAAAGAAGTTGCATACGGCTGGGAAATGAACATAGATGTGCCTCAATTGGTATCCTGTCACTTATGTTCGTAAGGACTTACTTGACTTTCCCCTCTAACACTATACAAGAAAAACAGCACTAAATGAGCGACTGTAGAAACAGATCTTCACCTCAGTCGTTTACAGCCCTAGCCATGAGTTCACGAACATTGATATCAAGTAAAACTTTCAACATCTGTCACTTCCTAAAGACGCAACTTCAGTGTCTTTGAGAAGCCGATGACTGTAAAGGCCTTCTTTTATCTTTTTCAAGAAAACTGTGATCTTTTGCACGTTCAAAACAAAGGCATGTTTTAGATTGTATGTAGGAGAAACCGAACAAAGGCATCAGAATATGAATGGTGACACTGCGCTTGTTGAGTCTCTTCTACAATCCTACATAAGCTAAATAAAATCTGTTTGTGAGATCTATAAAGAAAACACGCCTTATTGAACATTCAAATTATAAAATAAAGTCCTTAAACATTAATGCAAAAACTACTTATATTCTTCATTTAGCATATCAAGAAGAAGCGGGAGGTATTTTCAATTAACCTCCAAACATTTTTTTCCTTTTTTAGCACTAATAATAAACTCGTAACAAGAAAGAACTGCAAATTGAAAAACGTATAGTGAAAATTATTTGGCAACCATATTACAGAAGAAATAAAGGATATTCTTTTTCTTACATGCATGAATTCTATTTGTAAATTATTCCAATTAAATTTTACCTTAAGGGAAATGAATAATTATACAGGAAGGAAGTCACTGCCGTCACAACCGTGTCAATTCACACACTAAATGATTAAAGAAACTTTGTTAGAATGGTTACCTGGCTGGACGAGCCGTACGTCAAGGATCTTGTCGACTTGGCTGTTGTAGGCTGTGATGTGGAAGACACACTCGGGCGAGTCCTGCACACAGGTGATATTGACGGGTACAAGATCCTCAGAGACCTGCTGCCACTTCGCCGCACCTGCCCCGCTGGCGCTCACGTGGAACACCTCCGCCCACAACCTGTAACCCAAGTACTGTCAGATTGTCTTCCACAGGACGCCATCAACATGGATCCGAGCACACACTGTGAGCAGGACTATTTAACTAACTGTAACAATGACAAGATATAGTCTTCAGGTTAAAAACAAAGTCATCTCAAATCTGCATTACAGTTCCAGCTCTTTAACTATATTTCTAACATATGGAGAAGAAGCTTCCCATAAAACAAACAACGAACGCTTATAAGTGTATACAGAATTATCTTAACTAAATAGTCATTACAATCCTTAAGTGGCCATATATGTGTTTACACTAATATCAAGAAATACCTCACACTATTTTTACACCAAACATACTCGTACATAGGCAGCGGTCTAGGAATGCTTTAACTAGTCCGTTCCTCTTTTTGTGTTAAACTCCTGAAGACCTGGGAAGCCAAAATTATAGATAAATGACTGCATCTGTCGTTTTCTTTTTCGTCCCTAGTTTGAAGCTAATTTTTATAAATATTTTAAAAATAAATTAAATATGCACACCCTATAGACTGATCCAATCTACGGTCTCAACATTTTGATCCAACCACTATCAGGAGGAAGAGAAGAGGGAAAACACTGCACACTGTCAGAATGATGATCGACAACCTATATGGGTAGTTACCCACAGACAATGAGTTGTTAACATGGCCTGCTTTCTGTGTTCTCCCTTTCCCCTTTCTCCACATGACGGTTAGCTGACTCTTTGAGATAGTAGTGTGCCGTCGTTCAGTTGTGTGTGCTTAATTAGTTTACTTTTGAGGAAATATAAATATATATATACACTTTAAGTATCCTTGACTTTTTTTCATTTTTCAGGTATAGTAATCATAAAATGGTCAACATCAACATCTTGATAGTTCACTAAGTATTCAACTCTCCAGAATGTATTTCTGATATTTTTATGATAAGGTCCAGGTGGTTTACAAATGACCACCTTTTTTGTGAAATCTTGATATATATATATATATATATATATATGTATACCATGATAAACGAAAAACGGTCCGGCAGGACAAATAACAATTAAAATAAGCAGTGACACATAAACAGAAACACAACAAAGACTCACTTTTCAATATTTCGACCGTAATGGCGGTCGTCCTTTCGTCATGACTGTCTTACTTGACTGTCGTCCCTCCGTCAATTCACTTCTTCTCCTGAGGACGACCGCCATTACGGTCGAAATATTGAAAAGTGAGTCTTTGTTGTGTTTCTGTTTATGTGTCACTGCGTATATATATATATATTGGTATAAATAGGCAGCAGATCTTCTTTTAAACAAGTATCATTAAAATTAACCGCAGTCTCGGCATTCACGATCTTAAGACTGAGAGATTCGATCCTACGAACTAACCTCCTGCTAACAGGGTTCAACTGGAAAAGAAGTTGGCCAAGTGACATGTTAAATTAAAATCGATGACTCATGCTTAGTCATTGCTATAAATAGATCAAAAGGATAGTACAGGTTAATATAAAGAGAAGGTTAAAGGTCAATAATGAACAAGAAACAAGCGGTTAGAATAAAAGAGTTGAAAGTCCAAGAAATTCAAGAAAGGCCAAGTGCCGTGTTAAATTAAAATCGATGACTCATGCTTAGTCATTGCTATAAATAGATTAAAAGGATAGTACAGGTTAATATGAAGAGAAGGTTAAAGGTCAATAATGAACAAGAAACAAGCGGTTAGAATAAAAGAGTTGAAAGGTCAACGGTATAACTGGACTAATAGAGAATAAATAGATTAAGAAAATTAATAATAATAATAATAATAATAATAATAATAATAATGTTAATAATAATTAATTATAATAATAATTAAGATTAATAGTAAACTAGAAAAGATATATTAAATAACGAGTTGATAGAGAGTAAGAATTAATAGGGAAGGTATAGTTAGTTAGAAAAAGAAGGAAAAGTTTATAGTTAGTTATAAAGAAAAGAATAATAATAAATATAAGAAAAGAAAACGTATTGAGTGCGCAAGCTTTCGACATCACAGATGTCATCGACGGGCGAAGTTGTTCCTAGGAGATCCAGGACGCAAAAGGCATAGGGAAGGGAAAGCAGGCAAGTAGTGGGGGTAAGGGGAGTGGGGGAGCCCAACTGGAGAACAGCTGCAGATCACCTGATGCCGGAGGCCGACTCGCGCCGAGCAGCCTCGGGAATACCGACCGCAGGCCGAGCGCCCGCCCTCACCCCACTCTCCGGTCCACCAGCCCGAGTCACCAGATCAACCGAGCCACTATTATCAGCAGCACTATGTGGCGTTACACTCAGTCCGGTATCCCGCTGCACCTCACCGCTTACTACCATACTCCTCATGCTGGGAATGACGAACATGTCTACCATCTGGCAGTTAAGGGAAGGCTTCTTAGACCTAATGTAGAGCGCTTCCAGGATTTTCAGGCGGTTAGGGTCACTTTGCAGTTGAAGGACTTTGGTTCCTTCGACTAACTTCTCCCTAGTGAGACGAGTAGGTTGATTTTTTAAGATAGTTTTAATTTTTTTATTAAATGAACTATTGACTCTTTCCAAAGGATTAGACCTTAACTTTGTATACACATTTTCATCATTTAGCATATTCTCTATTTTATCGACGTAATCTTTTTTATTTAATATTACTGTTACTTTAGATTTATCGGCTTTAGTGATTTTTATAGTATCATCTTTTTTAAGCTTAGAATAAGCCTCGATAAAACGTCTAGGAACGCTAACAACATCCCGACAACAACCCGAACTTATTACTAAATTTATATCAAAATCCCCTTCTTTGCCATATATGTACGTGTTGATCAAGACACATAAAGATAATTACCCAAAACGTTTAATTGTGAGTTCGGTTGGTTCGGCATCATATGGCTTGTCCAAATGGTTAGTACTCGTAAGTATTTTAAGCCCCTTAATTGGAAAAATTTCAGGCAGCCATATAAAAAACAATGTCGATTTAATTAAAAAATTAAAAAGCGTCAACATGAACAAAAATTATAGATTAATCAGTTTCGATGTGAAGTCTCTTTTTACGAATGTACCTGTAACTGATCTGTTGAGCTTACTCCAGGAGGAATTAATTAATTATTCCCTTCCCCTTCCATCTACCACTATAATAGAGTTAATTAAGTTATGTGTGGTAGATTGTCATTTTCAATTTGAAAATAATTATTATATACAAAAATTTGGTCTTGCTATGGGTAACTGCTTATCCCCCCTCCTAAGTAATTTATATATGGAGTTTTTTGAGAGTAAAATGTTAAGCTCAATTTTGCCCAAAAATGTTAAATGGTATAGATATGTTGACGATATTCTTTGCATTTGTCCCAATTCTTTAAATAAAGTTGATTTCCTAACAAAATTGAATTCATTAGTGCCGACAATCAAATTCACAATGGAAGAAGAAATAAGTGGTAATTTGCCCTTCTTAGATGTCCTGATCCATAGGTTACCTAATGAGTTACGCTTTAGTGTATATAGAAAACCTACGAATGTACTTGCATACGTTCATTTTTATTCATCGCATCCAAAAAATGTTAAAATTTCTGTTTTTAGAAATATGTTTTTGAGAGCTTTAAGAGTTTCCTCTCCAGAATTTCTTAATGAAGAGATTAATAACATTAGGTCAATTGCCCTTTCATTAAAATACCCCTCTTCTTATATCGATTTAGCTTTCAAGGGTGCTAAAAAAACTTTCTCTAATACTTCAAAAGAGCCCCTTTTATTATCAAATTCTATAGTTTTGCCATACCACGAATCATTGGACCCCCTTCCAAGATTAGCCAAACAACTTGATTTTAATATAGTGTTTTCTAATCGTAATAACGTGGGTAATATGTTAATAAAAAACTCTCCAAGCGAATTGGAGTCCACTGGTATTTATACAATTCCGTGCAAAAATTGCCATAAAATTTATATTGGTCAAACTGGTAAATCATTAAAAACACGTGTAAAACAACACCAATATAACGTAAGTAGACAGGAAAACAGTAGTGCCTTATTCTTGCATATAAAAAATGAAAATCATCATATTGATTGGACAGGAGCTAAATTTATTACCTATGAAAAATCAATGTTGTTAAGAAATATTATTGAATCGTCTCTAATTAAATTTAATAGATCTAATATTATAAACATTAGTAACGGTCTCTTCAAACTTGATACTTTCGTCACGAGGGCAATAGCCTCTTCAAAGAGGGTTGACAGCTAGCGGATAGTTTTTTACTTTTTCTTACTGTACTCCTTTGTTTCCCCAAACATCCCTTTATGGACATTAGTCCTTTCCTGTGCTTTCTCCCTTTTAAAATACCACTCTTCCCTCCCACTCTTCTCAACTCCTCACCAGATGTTTTCTGCATCTAGTGTTCAGTTGGGTTTTTGACTCTGACGAAGACCGCTTGTTACGGTTGAAAGATCTTAGTCTTGTTTTCCCATTTCTTATTGTGGTTTGATCATATATATATATATATATATATATATATATATATGAAAACAAATGCATTTATTCTATTCGACCAACTCTTCATAACAACTCACCTTTCTCAAATAGCTTTATTTTTTTATAAATTTGTTATGATCAACTGTTTAACTCTGTTAGTTTTTTTTTAAATTTCGTAATGTAAAATTGCCATATGCGATTTTAAACATGGCCGGCAAGTGATTCTTAGTTCATACATTATTCGTATTACCCTTATGAAAGCAATATTTTTCCATACACCATTCTGTTTTATTTTTAAAATCTATTTGTGGCACTAATATAAGATGTAAATAAAGTAAAAAAAAAAAACTTTTATACGCCTCTCGACAGTATTCACAACTTCTTTTATGAGTGAAGGCCTTAAAACTTTCGGCTTCATTATGACTAAAATGTTAAGGATTTGTAATTTAATGAAATCATTTCTGAAATTGTTTCCTTGCATTATTAAATTTTTCATTATTCAATGTTTCTAAAATGTTAACTCTTTCTTGAAGAAAACTCATTAACATTAACATTGAGGCAAGTTTATTTTAATTAGTCACTCTGCCTTCTCCCAGAGTCACTCATTGTTTTAATGATAGGTACTACCACGGCATTTCACTGTTCAATTAAAACAACCACTTACTTCAATGATCTCAGGGATGATGAATCGCTATATATATATAATATATATATACTGTATAAGGTAAAGAGATTAAGAAAAGAAGAAAAGTAGATGTATGAAAGTGAAAAGAAAATATAAGAAGAAATTATCTTCGGTGCAACAAAAAAGAGGAAAAAATATTAATGGAACGTTAAATAAGGATACAAGACAATAAAAAGATATAAGGCAATAGAAGAGGCTAAATACTACGGTTTAACCTTTAGCTTTAACCTCATTTAATCTTCCCCTTTTATGTTATAACTTCATTTAATCTCTGTATTACCTTATAAATTCGTTTAACTTTCTTCTATTATACAACGGACTTATATAACTTTCTTCTTTTTTGTAGTAACTATTTCTAACCTTCAATATTTGAATTAAAATCTTATTTAACAATTCATATAGCCTAAAAATCCTTATCCTATTCTTTAGATACTTTGTCTAACCTTCTCCTCCTGTCTTTTGATTTGTCCTCTTTATAATGTTATGTCCATCTTCTATTGTATTATATAATTTTATTGTTTTAATCTTTACTTAATCTGATGATGAACATTTCTTCGCTGTTCTCTATTCACTGAAGATAATCCCTTCTTGTGTTCTTCTATAGCTGTGTGTGTCGCAAGGATACCTCCAGTTTGAGGACAAGTATTATGAAATTATTGATAGTGTGGCCATGGGGAGTCCTGTAGCACCTATATTGGCTGACATTGTAATGAACAAACTCCTGGATAAAGTCCAGATGATACCATTTACAGTCCCTTTCATCTTTAAATATGTCGATGACATATTTAGCCCTGCAGGTCGATTCTGAATCTACAGTCTTAAATAAGTTCAATAGTTTTCATACCAGACTCCAATTTACCATAGAATTACAAAATAATAATAATAACGAACTGCCTTTTCTGGATATGTTAACCAAATCTAATGTAGATGGTGTAGATACCTAACGTAAGGTGATAGATACCTAAATTTTACTTCTCACCATCCAGTTCAACATAAAATCAACACTGCTAGGGGCCTTGTTTTTAGAGCATTGCACCTAAGTGACAATATTTATCACAATAAAATATTGCAATAGTCAGACGGATGCTGAAATTCAACAACATTCCCAAAAAGGTTATAGATAACATATTACGTACAACAAGCAATATAGCAACATCCAGAAATACGGAAATTAATAGTATGCAGCCATCCAACAAGTATAAGAGTTCAGTGTACATCAAGGGTTTGTTTATCCGAACAATTAAAAAAAGCTTTAGGAAATAAAAGAGACTGCAAATTAGCCCCAAAAAACCTAAACACAGTCAACAATATAATGTTTTCCAAATTAAAGAGTCCTGTTGCTTACAATAGTAATAGTAATGTCGTCTACTGGGTGAAATGATCAGATTGTGAGGTATTATATATTGGACAAACCAGTTAATATTTAAAAAACAGTATCAAACAGCATCAAAATGATATTAGACATAAAAGAACAGTTTGTGCTCTAGCCAATCACGCATGTTCAAAGGGACATTCGTTTGCGTTTCACGACACTAAAATTCTTAAACATGAAAAACACACAAAAAGGGGAAATTTAAAAGAAATGATAAACATTATGAATACACCAACTGCCCGTAATAAGAGATCTGATATATCCAGTCTTAGTTAAATTTACTCCAATCTCCTTCAATAGTTTCCATTGAACTGTTTTTAGGTTGACATTGTAGGGGTAGCTTGTTTTCTGTTTTTATGAATCTTCTTGTATATTGTGTATCTGTTATGATGAAGCAACTAGCTTCATTAAGAGTTTTTGTTTTCTCTTTGTTTCTTTTACTTTTTGGCTCTTTTTTTATTGTTTTGTAATTTTCTGTGTTTGTCACTGTGTGTTTTGCTTGAATGCTCTGTATAGGGGTAACAGAATTAGTAGTTTTGTAATAGTGTGCTTATCTGTTTGAAAATTGGGTTTTGGTGTTTCTGAATAATTAATAATCATTCCTCCCGAAACGCGAAGAAGACTGTCCCGAAAAAGGAAACAGGAAGTTACTTTCTACCGAAACGTAGGGAGCCTGAATGGGACTGTCGTTGGCAGAGGTCAGTGGTGATACGGTTAATGCGGATGGGCAGGGAACAATGTAGGGACTTTTTTATGTGAAATAGGTGATACCATTGAAATGTAGATATTATTGGGCATTGGTAGGTTTTGTGTGTAATGTTTTGTAATTTCTCTAAAAAAAAAACTGGTATATATACATGTAGTCGACTTTTCCACCATTGGAAACACTGGTATTCTTTTTTAAAATGATTTTAAAGTCAAATTGTGATTAATTAAATTTTCGTTGCTAAACGATAAATTTGAGATTTTGATTCAAGAACTAAAGTGACTAAATAACTTTTTATCAGACAAATTGTCTTCATTACAATCATTAATTAAGCAGATAACAAAGATTGTTAGTGCAGTTCTAGGGTTTAGTGAAGATCACTTAGATTTTATTTCCTCTACTTGCATCTTTTCAAATTTTGTCTAATACTACTGTAATGCACGTCACCTTGTGTTAAAATACATCCCCAGGAAGAAGAACAAACCCTCAAACTTAGCTATACAAACCACGATTCCAATCTTGTTCCATTTTGGCATTCTTAGATTCCCAGTTTGTAAACTTTCAAAATATGCAAAAAAATATTCAAACATTATTTATAACTAACCGTTTTGAAAAATTAATTTCAATTTTAAAAGGAATAACAGATGAAAACCGTAGTCAAAATACTGGCCTGTTTACAAATTACAAAAATCTGTTTTTAGACATACGAGTATGTTTTGAGGCTGATAAGAAGTTGCTTACTTGAATTGCTTATTAACAAAATTACAGCAGTAATTCTCTTGATCCTTTTTAAAATACTCTATTCCTTATATCGACAAAGCATTAAAGGTTGCTAAAAGAATGTTTTCCAATGTGACTACAAAAGATGTTTAATGTTTAACGCCTTATTTTTTTTACCATATGATGGGTTGGACTCACATTCTAGGCGTTATCTCAATCTTGAGTTTCACATAGTTTTTTACAATTGTTATACCGTAGGTAATTTTTTAATTAATAACATTCTAGAGAATTGGAGTATAAGAATATTTGAATTCCGTGTTAAGCCATACCGGTAAATCATTAAAATATGTGTCAAACAACATACTCTTTTAGGTACTCTGCAGTTGGGATTGAACAAAGTAGTGCATTATTTTGCATACTAATAATGAGAGTCATTATATAAATTAGACAAAAGCTGAAATAATCACGTATGAAAGATTAATGATTATCAGAAGTGTAGTCGATCCTTGATTAATTAAATTTAACAAATCAAATAATACCAACATTAATAATGGTTTATTTAAATTAGACCCACTCTTCACCGGAGCAATGATTTGCCTACAGTGGTTGACACCAGCAGATAGCGTTTTGCTTATTTCTTCCTGAGCTCCTTTGTTTACCCTGACATGTCCAGCCTTTTGTTCCCTTTCCTTGCCCTTTACGCCCCTTTAAAGTACAAGAGCTCTTCCCTATCTATCTTCTCAACACTACGCCATATGTATGTTTACATTTGTTCCAGTTAGACCTTGACGAAAACCAGTTACGTTTGCTGAAAAGCTGATAGCCCAATTTTGGAATTCCTTACGCTGGATTACATGTTGATATATAAATAAAAAAACCGAATGAAAGTTAAACTCTACGGCTTACTTTCAATACTTTGACTTTCTTTTCTTAATGGTCGTCGTCAAGAAGGGACATGGCACGCTGAGTAGACCAACGTCCACTGAAAAGTTTTTGTGAAAGAATACCGAAGCATGCTGGCCACACCATGATAAAAAAAAAGGTAAGGATTGGAAACAGAAGTATATAATTAACTAAAGAATATATCAACATATGACTAACAATTAATCAGGAAATAAATCATAGTTTCATAAATTAATAAATAAAGTTTATAGCAAATAATAATTGAAACAATTGTGAAAGTAAATAAATGAATGTTTCAAGTTGACACTAGGATGTGAGCGTTCTACTATAAATGTGACCTTCTTTAGAAGATTTAATATATATATATTAAATATATATATAATATATATATATATATATTTCAACGACGTACCGCTTCGAGTTCTGGCATTTCTAAGCATTCATCAAAGCTAAGACTGCTGGAGATGGCGTGAATAGCGACAGGAAAGTTACTGTCCCCACTGATTGAGGATCTATGATTATTCATGCGAAGGATTAACATAGTGTTTGCTAGACCTACATTGAATACCTCACACCAAATACAGTTAAAATGGTAAACACTTACTAGAGGTGCAAAAGGAAGAAATAACAATACTATAACTGTTAAGATTAAATAAATAAATAAAAAATATATCTCATTTCATAATGCGACTGGTAAGATAACCGCAGTTCATTTGAGTAAATATAAAAAGATTATGGAGTTGAACAAAGTATGGCGGCTAAGGATAACATAGGACTAGAATGTTTTGAATATAGTGAATAATCACTTGTTATAACGGTTCACTATGACACCATATGAACAAGATATCCTCAATGAAACTGAAACGGAATACAAAGAAAGTACGAGTATACACGTTGTTGGACAACTTTGTTTTAGTTGGGAATTGAACAAGTTTGCGAATAATAAAATCATTCTTGTTCTATTGTTGTAATTCTGATTTCAAGACAGAATTCTCTCAAAACTAAAAGTTCATTTTCACAATGTATGTATAATAGAGTAAAATATATTTGACAACAAATTGGAAAACGTTGGATAAATGTATTGGTAGTTACTTTCCTGTAATATAGCATTTTTAATGTTTCTTCTTTATTATCACAATAACATGGATTGCTGACATCAATTACTTTGTTCACTAAGTTTTGAGCACATCAGATTTGATTCATAGCATGAGAAGAGTAATAGTAAAGATTCTTTCAGAACTGGCAGATATTGCATACCAGTCAGTTAAAATATTTGCCATTTTTATACTTTAATTATTACTTATCACAGTGTACCAGATTAGTTGAACCTTATTCAATTGAAATTAATTTTCTCATTGAATTCAACAGTGTACGGAATATTACTGAAACATTTCTTCACATATTCAGAAAGTTCATAAGTTGGTAACATCTTAGTATAATATAATATTAAGAATTCGTTATCTTTAAATCTTTTTCTTTTAAATTCTTATACCCCTTCTAAATTCATCGTCATATAAACTCATAATATTCAGAACTCGTACGTAAACAATTATCATGATGTAATGTAACTTACTCATATATGCCTAAAGCTGCTTCATCATGACATATATCAATGACGCTTGTGAAGGTCTAACCACTTTTCCTTTTTAATCTCATCAACATTTTTTTACTTTAGTACACAAATTGAAGATGCATCTCGTTTTGAAGTGGAATAGTTTTCTATATCTTCAAGTATCATTTTTATTTCAGTTTTGTAACATTCTTTTTTACTATAACATATTAAATCTACTCATCTACATTAAAAAAATAAATGATAATTTTCAATACCAACAATTGAGAGCACATCATCCTTTCTTCATATATATAAATTTAAGGTAATTTTGATATGAATTCAAAATACATAAATCATTTGTTTTTTCTTTTCCAATTTGTTAAAAAAATAGTTACACGTGCTCCATGAATTCAAAAATAGCAATACAATAAAAAAAAAAACTAAAATACTGTTCTCTGAATTAGTCTTTTACAATAATATGCAATAATTAATATTCATTATATGTCATTTGTATAGCCTGAGAAGTCTTTATGTATATGTTTTATTGTTATAAACGTTTTGCGTCGCAGAGCACAGGGATGGCTGAGTGCGAGCGAACCATCTCGAAGGGATAACAAATGAATAGCCTTTTTCAAGTGGAGACTAAGCCAGCTGCGGCCCTTTGTCACTCCTACCTTTGACCCTATAGTTTCAGACAAATCATGTTATTAACCTTTCATCACGACCCATCTGACATTCAGCTTAACAATGACCCTCTTATGTCACGACGCCCTGTTGTCCGCCTCCCAAACTACCCAATTCTTTAGCAATTACTCCATTAAATTATAATTATTTTTAATACAATTTATAATGGGACTATAGGATACAAAATAAGTTATAAATAGAACAATAATTGGATAATATAATATAGATTGAACTAAAAAGAGAAAAATTTTCAAGTAAAAAAAATGTATGAAAAAGACTCACTTTATAACACGGTTTTTTTTTCTCTAATTTGGCAAATGCTTTAACTATCAGTTCTTTATTTATTTATTTAGTGAATTTATCAATACAATTGAACAAAATTCCTAATTGTCTGAAATGCTCTGAGGCTTTCATATTTTTCCTCTTCTTTCTGTAATATATACATAAAATAAAGCACTGTTTTGAATGCTTTAGACCATTTATACGTATATATATATATATATATATATATATGTCACTAATAATATGTCATTATTAATATGTCACTTGGCCAGCTCCTTTTCCAGTTGAATCCTGTTAGCAGGAAGTTAGTTCATACTTAGTTCAGTCTAAACATCGTGAATGCTGAGACTGCGACTAGTTTTAATAGTACCTGTTTAAAAGAAGATCTGCTGCCTATTTATGCCAATATATATATATATATATATATATATATATATATATAGTTAACACATGAAAGAGAAAAAACAAATAAAGATGCACACAAAAGACTCACAACGATATTTCGACAGTCGTCGTCATCGGGTAGAAGTAGTCCCTTTGAGTAGCTGAAGCTAACTGAGAGGTAGACCGAATGCAAACGAACACGCACGCACTCTGTCGGCCGTCCTAGGTAAGCTACTAACTACAGAGAGAAAAATAACTAAAAAGAACAAATAAAATCAAATAAAAATAACAGAAGGAGAAGAATAGTAAATGAAGCAATAAACAATTTAAAAAAAAAATAAAAAAATAAAATAAAATAAAATAATCAAAATAAAAAAAAAATAATAAAAAAATAAAAAAAATAATTAAATTAACGGTACAAGTTAAGGCCAGGAGGAGAGCGAGCTTTGAGAAGACAGATAATTGCCTCCTCTGAAGCTCTTAAAGTAACCCGAGAAGACGGAACAGGGATATGATTAAGGACTTGGACCCGGAAGCAGTGATTAAAATCCAGTCCATGGGAATTAGAGTGGATAGCAATAGGGAGGTTTTTGCGTTGACCAACGGAAGCCCTGTGACCATTCATACGCAAGTTGAGCTGCGTAGAGGCCATACCAACGTAGAATGCATCACACTGGGTGCAGTCCAAACGGTAAACGCAATTAACCGATGTGCATGAGGTGTGGGGAGGACAAGGGTAGTTAATGTTGCTATGGGGGGAAGTAAAAAAGGGATTAGGGTTTATGATAAGACAGGTTTGGCATCTGCTCCGTCCGCACTCCACCATTCCCCTCCCAAGTGCAGGGTTCAAGGGAGAGTGATGGGAGAAAATGCCTCTGAGGTTCGGTGGTTTGCGATATGATAAGGTGGGGGCTTCAGGAAAAATAGACGAGGTAGAAGGAGAAGAGGAGATCAATGGGAAAAACTCCTTAATAACCGAGCCAATCCTATGAGCACCAGGGAAAAAAGTGGATATCAGGAAAACACTATCAGTGTGGTCTTTTCTCGGTACGTGCCGGTGAACTATTTCAGCCGGCACGACACGACTATCAATGACATTAGAAGGGTAGCCACGATCAACTAATTTTTCTTTTAAACTGTTAATATGGGAACTACGGTTTTTCAAGTTATTACAAATCCTGTGGATGCGAATGGAAAGGGATCTGGGGATTGCTTTTTTGATGTGGGTGGGATGGCAACTACTGTAGTGGAGGTACTGCTGTGCATTCGTAGGTTTTATATGTACAGAGGTGGAGAAACTGCTATTGTTGAGGGTGACATCAACATCAAGGAAAGTAATTCTATTACTGGACACTTGGTGGGTGAAGGAGATGGAGGAAGAAAAGTTTTGGAAGGTATATATATATATATATATATATATATATATATATATATGTGTGTGTGTGTGTGTTCTATTAAAACCTATGCCTATTTCAATTTTGACACATTTTCGAATTAATTTTTCAAATTTCCTTACCTCTGGCTCCATAAGTTTGGGACAAGATAAATCAGTTCTCCAAAATTTTTATTTCTGTATATCGACATGTTTCGGTCTTCGTCGACCATTATCAAGGATGTTATTTAGAATCGTAGTTTCACAATTTACTTAAAAACTAATATAATTTTAAACTGAAAAAACTATTCGCAAAGCCAACTGCACGTAAACATGACAACAGAAGTTATCAACAGGTAGTGACAAGGTGAGGTTTCCCAGGGTCTTTTCTTTACCTCTCATTGATTGGTTCGTCTTCTGACTGCCTTCGTACAGTTTCAGAATTCTTGTGAATCCACTGGCCTGGCTGTTGATAGTGGGTTCATTATCTAGAATAAAAATGGCTTCCGAAATTTGCAGTCTTATATGGTCATGTTCCTGTTTGAATATTACGGTGTTGTCGTTTAGCATTTCCCTCGTTAATCTTAATCCATGTACTTCTGATTTATCTTGTCCCAAACTTATGGAAGCCAGGGGTAAGGAAATTTGAAAAATTAATTCGAAAATGTGTCAAAATTGAAATAGGCATAGGTTTTAATTGAACATGTATCAATGAAGGCCTGCTCCCCAAATATACGAACATATCTATATATATATACGGTCTATGCAAACTAATTAAAAACTGTATATATATAAATAGTTTGTTAAGTTATTTTTATCTATTAATGAAAAAATGTAATAGAGTTTTACCTACCTTAATCCTTCTCCTACTCCCTCCCTCTCAATCTCTCTCTCTCTCTCTCACTCTCTCTCTCTCTCTCTCTCTCTCTATTATCTATCTCTCTATCTATTTATCTATCTATCTATTTATCTATCTATCTATGTATCTATCTATATCCTTTGCACCAAAAAGCTGGTAAATACAAACAGTTTTAAATATACACTCAGTGTTTTTCACACTAAGCCTAATTTAGTATACCCGATTTTTTTGGGTTCTAGGTCAGTACAAAAGATTTAGTTAAAATATGTATTTTAGATTTAATTATTATAAAGTTTTTAAATGCAATTACGGTATAATTACTAAAAAAGAAAGAAAAAATGGATACATCGATTCTTGTGTATGGGATGATATTGTAAAGAGAGTTGCAGAAGAACCATTTCAACTTAGACCTTAGGCACCTGTTTGCTAATGAAAGCATAGATCTCGTGATATTAGAAGACGTGAAGTGGATAGAGTAGCAAACAGACCACCCAGCTGAGGAGAATCACCTTAACATTTGGACTTCAGTGAAGATGAGAAAGCAGGATCGGAGAGAGTCTATGTCTACCCCGGGTAAGTCACTTTGTTTAACCTATGGCGACCTATAGACTCGACAAGTAAAGCCTTCTTGCCTGACATGTAGATCTACGATGGCATATATATATATATATCAGTTCACAAACGAAGAAAAGCAACACACAGAGAAAGAGACACACTTACAAACTCAAATTTTCGGATGATCCGTCTTCAGGAGAAAAGAGAGAAAGGGCGACCAAGCACGCCGGAAACACAACGGCAGGAAACCGTCCCGGCAACTTAGTCCCGGGTTGCCGGGACGGTTTCCTGCCGTTGTGTTTCCGGCGTGCTTGGTCGCCCTTTCTCTCTTTTCTCCTGAAGACGGATCATCCGAAAATTTGAGTTTGTAAGTGTGTCTCTTTCTCTGTGTGTTGCTTTTCTTCGTTTGTGAACTGATTTGCGTCCAGTTTGGATCGTTTTTTCGAATTTTAAGTGGATATATATATATATATATATATATATATTCAAGAGTTTTATCACAGTTTTCTAAGCTGAGAAATTACTTAGACTTAACGTCAAATATAGGGATGAAGCTTATCCTGGTCAGTAATGATATTCTTCCACCAAAAGACAAATATCTGCAAAGTCACTAATAAAATGAATATATAATTATTTTTAAACTAAAATATCTATAAAATGTTTGAATAAAAATTTACCAATCGTGAATGCACCTCAGACCGTATATAAGTGGTAGGCATTAGGTTATGCTGTTAAAACTATGTTTAGGCACTCACAAAAAAAACCTTGATTTAAATAGGCTGTTAAATAGGAAGCAGTTGAACAGAAGACTTAAGTGACTGATCTGACGAATGAAAAGTCGGTTTTGAGGTCTGATGGATTTAGATGCTTGGAGTCCTTGGCAGGTATAGGCTGCTAACATTGACTCATAATGCTTATCTTATTTTCTTTGGCTACGTGAGATATTCTACATATGGAGTTACAAATTGTCCATGACAAAGATTCGTTTTATTTCATCATAACGAATACAAATTGTTAATAACTCAAAAGAGTAAATAAAACAGAATGACTGAGTAACCAAAAAATATATTTAAAAAACAGTGATCTAGAAAATTAATAATGGGTATTTTGTGGAGGATCTTATATTGTGTGTGATTTTGAAGTTACTTCCAGAGGTTCGGATAAAAAGAGTTGTTTGGATTTAAAAATGACTTGAGGAAGGATATAAAGTTGAAAGGGATGTAGGGGAGAAGGAGAGAGATTTAGAGGTAAGTGAGAGGCAATGTTCACAAAGAATCAAGCAGGTTATTAAATGATGCATGGACGTAGGCGACGCAGCTGGTATATGAGGCAGTGGTTAATGCATTGTAGTGAAAGAGATGTGCTCCACAGAACCTTCTGAAATGACTTTTCAACATACCAACCCTTCTGCCTGGCTTCAAGCAACTTCAACTCCTTCCAGATGAAAGTGTGCAGACCCCAGAAGAACACCGTTACACGATTTAATGCCACACATGTTAGCTATTACACAAACGCAATCTGGTACTTCTATGAAAAATATGTTCATCACAAATGAGCCATGCAAAAAAAAGTCTTTTACATTCCAATAGTATTAACAATCATCATGGCTCTAAGGAATAATTATTACAACGTTATTTACAATTGTAAACCCATGTAACACCTTGTTTTCTTCATTAAACTAGTTTTTGGTCTTCCCAGAATAAAACTGGGAGTTTTCAACGAAATCAACATCATCTAGAAGATACTGAATACTTGAAATCGTTCAACGAAGTAAAAAATTCTTCAATAAACTTCATGAAGAATTAAAATCATGTTGTTAAAACGTCTGTCAAACTAACAATATTAACATTCAGCACAACTCTATATAATCACGAATTCTAAAGACATTGAAGAATCAACTTTATCTCCCACTTAAGTGCTTAGCTATTACATTCAGTTCATTTTAAAAGGATTAGTCCATACGTGATGCTATTGACGTCAATTCGTTTTAAATCATTGACTAATTTCGTGAAATGGCATAAAAGGCTGTGGAATTAAAAGATACCTCAAAATAAATATAATATCAAAACCCTATAGTTAGGATCAATCAAGTAAAGTATATACAGTTAAATGAAACTACATGCTATCAAATGAAATAAGCTACAAGAATGATTTATTATTTTTAGGAATCTTGTAATTATATAATCCTATCAGAGTCATTAAATATGAAAACATAATGATCGAATGTAGAACTCTACACAACCATTCCATAGAACCTTAGATTCTAAACTTTAACATTGTGCAACACATTCTTTCACTGTTAATGTGCTCTAGTGTATGTGACTTTGGTAGTATATGCACTTTTTCGATAAAAATACGATCCAAAATGGACAAATACCGTTCAATGTATTAAATACATTAAAATCACACACTTACAGTCTCTAATTTTTGGTTGAACCGTCTTCAGGAGAGATAAGAGAGGGAAACAAGCGCACTGGTACAGAGACGGTTGGAGACCAACAATGTTGCCACATACGCGCTCGGTCACAGAGAATAAGGTAGACAAGAATCAATTTAAGATTAAATTGAAAGAGGAATATGAAAAATAATAATAATAAAAACAAATAAAATAAAAACTGAGAGATGAACAGAAGAAATGATACATAAATCAAAATTATGGACTAAGCTTTAATAAAAAATAGAGAATAAAACTTATAAATTAAATAAATGAAAAATATAAGATAAAAAAGTGTATAAAAACATAAAACTAGAGGCAGAGACAAGAAACTAATACAATGAAGCATTATCCCTTAACCTTAAGCATTATCTAAGACCAGGTGCACTGCGCGCATTGAGCAACCAAATATGGGCTTCTTCGGAGGCTCGGAGAGTGAGGTTTTTGCAGTCAGAGGGGATTTGTCGCAGAATCTGTAGCACTCATTATACGTAGATAACAATCGTATTTATTTAAATGGAGGGAAGGATTGAAAGTATGCAAGTTAAAAAAAAATTATAAATACAATTTGAGTTTGTTAATAATTTTATTTGCAATCTAGTTGAATTTTACAACTGTGATCAGCCTCAGATGTTTATAAGAGTTGATTGAAATAGGCATATGATTTTAGGTACTAGTTAGGGATAAAGCACTATAAAGACCAAACAAACTATTCAAAACTAACAAGGAGCTGTATTTACTAGTAGATGAAATTTTACCGTTTTTAGGTCATTCAGAAATCTCTAATAATACTAATTAAAAGATTAACAGTTAATAAATGCTTAATATTTAGTTTTAAATATTAAATGCTTTATTCTAAAACTTAGAACTAGGAAAAACTAGGAAGACAGTGTGAGAGAAGGGGACTTAGTGGGGCGGGTTGGTTGGTAGGCTATCTCTTTTATAATTTTAAAACCAGGTATAATGCTAAAACCACTGATTTTTTTATTCAAAGTAAGATTGGAAGTAATCTTTCATATCAGTGAGATGTAGTTTGAGTATTTCTGTTTATCAGATAATTGTTGTACATCAATTGACGAATGGCTCTCTCTTCTTGTCTATATTGACTGATAATATATCCATAATAGAAAAGACATACGTACTCTTATGTGAGTTTATTTCTGGATGAGCAAATAAAATTTACATAGTAGCTACAAATATTTGAAACATTTCGACTCGTTTAGAAAATTTCAATATATTTTATTAGTGGACAGGGTTGCAGTTGCAAATATTGGATAATAATAAGTTTCTGTATGGACTAGTTTGCTTCGTGGGTAATGTTGTTTTGATTGAATATATTTTGATATAGCTGTTGTAAAAGTTTTCACATATGGTGACAAATCTTTTTAAAATAAAAATTTATTTGCCTGAGCTCTTTGAAACTTTGGATAATACACAGTTTTGACCTAGTCTTTTTAAACGCTTTTATCATTGGTTTATAAAAGACATTTAGTTTTTCAGTCAAGCCTGAGATTTCAAGGTTCTTACTTTAATTATGTTTGCGTTCGTCATATTAGCATCTTGACAAATTGATAGCCGCAATGAAATATTGCAATACAATGTAAATGTCATGGTACAATCTGAGCACAGCATGCTGGGGACGACAGATGATGACACCCGGCACTGCGCCGACAGCATAACCGCAGGTGTACGGGTTCCATTTACAGTTTTCCAAGCAAGGCAGTCGTTGACTAAAGAGAAGTCTTCTGCGTGGCGATAATCTTCAGCTTGATAAGGGAAACTTGTATTGTGTGCTCCCCTCATAAGAAAATAGGTAATAGTGTATAAACACTAATACCCATAAATATAGTACTGATATGTCTGGTTATGTGTCCAATTTCACTATAGAAAATACACAAATAATAGTTAATTTAAATAAAAGACCTCTCATTTACTGAAAATTTTCCTGGTTAAGATTTATTGGAAAAAACTTTAAAATTAATGTATATATACTTTTATGAAATGGTTAAAATAATAGAAATGGCGATACATGACTTTTTTCGAACGCTTTAACTCACTGTGTGCGCTACAAATGGTCTAAAACTGGTATCGTTAATAACATCTCAATTAGTTTTATAAGCAAAAGTTTCCAGAAAGTGTCACTTAAGAAATCTGCAAAACTTATCGGTGGTAAAGTTATTGAAAAAAAAATGTTGATTTCATAATATTCAGATTCAAATATCTTGCAATCCGATGACTTTGTTGGAGTCTAAAAACTCACTGTCGATTAGAAGTCAATAACATTTTTGTTAGACACCATTCTTTTTCATTGTGACGTTATTTAATACTTCGAAACTTTGAAATAATGTTATAATTTCAAAATATAACATATGACACTGTTTTCCATGAGTGAGCTCCGCCTATAGATTCAAGGGTTCTGAATAGTATTTGACTTAATATTTGAATGTAAAATCGTTAGTAGTCTATCCATGAGATGCCAAGAAATGTGTTATATAGTATATAAGATGAAAATATATTTATTACAATATATATGTCTAGTGTAAGCAGGTGACTCTTCACAACATTACTTTCAAATTAGAACCACACGATATGTTTTTAAACGAAAAGTCGTTTAATTCAAAGCAGCTGCAGAGCATACATCTTGAGCTTGGACTGTCTTCTTCGCGTGCTTGACAGTACTCAGCTAAATGCATTCTTCTTCCGGACTTTCTTGCAATACTTTTTTCTAAATACACTATTATTCATCCTCCCTCCTTATCTACAAGATGACAGTTATGTTTCAAGTCACGAATACAAGTTTTGCGTAAACCATCAAACAGTTAATTTTATTGACGGATGTAACCTATATTTTTTAGTCAGCTGAGAGTAATAGTTTTTTCATTTTTTTAAAAAGTTAATCACAAACGATCTGATGATTATTATTCATATATATACTTTATATATATATATATATATATATATATGCATGAATGCAGATGAATCACAATAACAGTAGAAACTAAAGAAGGAAAAAGTTATATATATATATATATATATATATATATATATATATAACAGATTCAATAATATATCGACCGTTTGATAGAATGGGTGTGTTCTCTAATCGGGGTTCGGTCAATTTTCCAGGATAAAAAATCAAACTCTCGTTGCCAACGTTTCGGTTTTATTTAAAACCTTTTTCATAGGCCTACAAACAAAGGATAATAAGAAATCACATATCAACATCAAACATATACACAATATGAAAATGGATTGTTACAACTTATGAATATTACAAGCAGAAATATTTCAGAGATACATAAAACAATATTACTTACAGAAGTAAGAATTTTTTAACTAAGAAAATGAAATTTACATTATTTAAAGGAACAACAATGTTAGCCGGACAAAACCTTCGACTAGACTAATAAGATAACATTACAAATAACCCCAACACTGTTCACTCAAGGAAACTAAATAAATCAAATTTCACTAAACCTCAGCACAACACTCCAGAATAAATATTACTTAAATTAGTAATATCACTTCTATGATTAATCGAACTTAGATCCTTTTTAATATATAACATCTCAAGTGTCTTCCTTCTTTGCTCATCTTTTTCTTTTTCTATTATAGTTGTATCTTCAAAATCGAACGTGTGACCTTCGTTTATGGCATGCCCAGCTATATTAAAAAGTTATAGTTATATATTAAAAAGGATCTAAGTTCGATTAATCATAGAAGTGATATTACTAATTTAAGTAATATTTATTCTGGAGTGTTGTGCTGAGGTTTAGTGAAATTTGATTTATTTAGTTTCCTTGAGTGAACAGTGTTGAGGTTATTTGTAATGTTATCTTATTAGTCTAGTCGAAGGTTTTGTCCGGCTAACATTGTTGTTCCTTTAAATAATGTAAATTTCATTTTCTTAGTTAAAAAATTCTTACTTCTGTAAGTAATATTGTTTTATGTATCTCTGAAATATTTCTGCTTGTAATATTCATAAGTTGTAACAATCCATTTTCATATTGTGTATATGTTTGATGTTGATATGTGATTTCTTATTATCCTTTGTTTGTAGGCCTATGAAAAAGGTTTTAAATAAAACCGAAACGTTGGCAACGAGAGTTTGATTTTTTATCCTGGAAAATTGACCGAACCCCGATTAGAGAACACACCCAATATATATATATATATTGGTTGCAGGCATTCTTATATATGCCTGATTAAACACAACTGAACATTTTCTGTCGATGAGATGTTTCACTCTTTTCCAAATTAAAAAAAATTAAATTCTCACAAGGATAGATCAATTTTTTGAATCTTAGAAAAAACAAAATGCAGTCCAGAAGACTTCAATCAGCCAGGTTAACTTGTTATTATGTTTTTTTTTTTGGTTGTTTCCTTTAGCTCTCTGATGATGTTGTGACGAAAGGCCTTAGAGCATTTTAATTAATTTATATTGTTTATTGTGGTATTTAATTCATATATTATGTCAAGAGTTATTGTTGTTTATTAATTTATATATATATATGTTGAAGAAACACTGAAACCATGCATAAGATATACTGCAGTTGTTATAGAACCAATATTCGGACCAACACAAAGTAGATGAAAAGGTACTAAAAGACATTATAAAAACCAACATAAGATGTAAAAACTCCAGCGATAGAGTCTATCTGGTCACATATTATAAAAGCCCTACAATGAGCGGCCTTTTTATGACTAACAGAAACCACTGCAAGGACACTCCATTGAAAGAAACAAATCTAGTGTACGAGAACAAATGTAATTATGGGGACTACGCAACCCAGAAACACTCATACATTTATGTCTACACTTTCTAGGAGACTCACTATGCACCTGATATCTGGAGCCCCTAGAAAGCACACAGAGCAAGTCCATCATTCTAAGTCAACTAGGGAAGCTCTTGTTGAAGGAACACAAATAATAAAGAAAGAGATCAGCATAGACCTAGAATAACAGAAGCCATACCTATTAAAAAAAAGAAGCGATATATTAATAAACAATTAGAAACTAGTTCAAAAGTTCTGAAATTGTTTAAATCAACTTCAAGCCAATTAGACCCTCTCCCAGGTAGCTGCAACGACGCCCTAGGTCACTCAACCCTCATAGATTAGAAAAACAACTTTAATCCCCCAACCCCAGCAACACATTCCACCTTTCTTATGTAAAGCTTTAAACTTGAAAATGCATTCAATTCTTGATAATGGTTAAGGACAGCAGAAACATGTGTTCATTTAGCATGTCAAGTGGTAATTCTGTGGATACAGTAACAAGATCGTTATTCAGAAAACTCAAAAAAATTATGAAAAAGCAAGTTTCATCTAAATACGAGTATGGTCTAATTTTCAATAATGTGTGTATACAGGAAGGACTGCTACTAAAGTTTATATGTATATATATGTAATGAGTACTTATGAAAAGGAAAGTTTGGGACAGTTCATTTTTTTATTCCCCGAGGAACTGAGAAGAGCGTGTAGGAAATTAGAGAAACTCTCAAAAAAGGTAACCAAGCATGAAATTGGCATAAAATTTTTAGAAACTTTTTTGCAAGAAGGATTGCTACCAACCTTCACTAATATATATATATATATATATATATATATATATTATTACACAACAATGATTGTGCTTTGATCATTGATATATATATATATATATATATATATATGTATATCAAAGCACAATCATTGTTGGGTTCAAAGTCAATCAACTGAGTTGGGTTTTTGACTCTGACGAAGACCGCTTGTTACGGTTGAAAGATCTTAGTTTTGTTTTCCCATTTCATATTGTGCTTTGAACATTGATTATTTCACGTGTTTATGTGAAATCTATATATATATATATATATATATATTTATTTACTATCTGCTAGCTTACATTTGGAACTCTTTTGCCATACATTACAAAAATCATTATGAAGCAGTATTATTATAATAATCCATATTTTCATTTTCTTTTTATATCATATAAATTCCCAAATAGTTTTTTTTATAAAGTTTACAGATCCTCTTAACTTCCTTCTTTTTTTTAAAAAAAAAAAAAAAAAGAATGCTATTAGATAATCCTTCTGATAATTACTGAGATAAACAGTTCAGACGTAAATACGTCAAGTACTAGAGCTTTAGACATTTTTCAAGGAAGAGTTTTTTTTTTTAGTTGTAAGACAAGAAATGTTATTTAAAACCAAACTCAGGATATAAGAATTGATTGATTTATCATTACATATTACAAAAATAACTATTTAGAGTAAAAATGAGAACAAGAGTAGTATAATATATATTAGATATATTGATTTTTCGTCACATTAATTATTAATTATTTATTATTTTATTGAAATTTCCGTTAATTTCATTAATACATGTACTAAATTAGAAAGAATTAACTTCTGTTATAAAAAATGTATAATATTTAATATTATTTGTTACTTTAGTATAAGTTAAAATGAAAAAATGTACTCTGATGACCCCTAGTTTATTTTAAATTTTTCTTTGCGCTTTATGAGTGTATTTTTATAAGAGGATGGTTAGTATGAATCCAAATGTTATGAAAACTGCAAGCACACATTGTTCCTTTGCTCATTTTGACATCATACCTAAAAATAACTGTTTCAATGAAGCTGAACAGTTTTCGCCCAACATAGGAACTAGGGGTCAGCGGACTTTATATTTTAATAAGGTGATATATTTGACGCTAAGAGAAGGTCGTAACAAAATGAGTCTCAATTTAATTGAAGAAAAAAAGAAATTGCATTAGTGCTGCTTATTACTTTTTGTTTAGGAACAACCCCCTAATGAATCCCATTAGTCATGCTTACGGCACTGCATTTCAGTTCGACACTAAACATAATCATCTCATTAAATCCTCATTATGGAAAAGCATATTAATTTGATAACAAGTATAAAACTTTAAGGGAAGTTCATTTACATAAATATGCATAATAATCTTGTGTGAATCGGTATACTGCATGGTTAAGTAATTAATAACGTTTAATTTAAATCTGCAATTATTTTTTAAATCATTTTTTTTAATTTAAAAGTTTGGTAATTAGAAAATGAGTATTAATTTAAGTTATTGAATGAAATTAGTCGTACTGTTTTTAATAAAATTTCTTATACAAAAAAATATGGATAATTCAGGCTGAAGTATACTGTACATAATGTTTTTATTAAATAAGAAAAATTGTATTTCACAGTAATTTAAATATGATTAAGAGATCTTAAAAGTATTATTTGAAGAAATTAAACTAATTTTAGTTTTGTAAATAAGTTAAGCCAGAACTGTATGTATGTTATAGAAAGAAATATTATGAAACACTGAAGTTTGGTATAATTATTTGGTCACAACACTAACTAATAAAGTATGCAAGTCTGTTTATTTCATGAATTGTCAATAAATTATATATGCTCAAAAATATCAACAATTGTGTGTATGTGTGTTGTGTATATATATATATATATATATATATATATATAGTGTGTGTGTGTGTGTGTGTGTCTGGTTAGTGTTTGAAAATGCACATGTTCTTTCAATTGAAAACGAAAGAAGTTTTTTTTATAAAAATGTTTGGTCTTTATGTATTACAATGTCAGGAGTGCATATATTGTTAGTGACATACTGTTTAGTGATATATAAATATTTAGTGCGAATATAGTAAAACAGTGTTAAAACAACTTAATCAACTTAAGCCCTGAACGATCTCTAGTATTTAGATACCTAGGTCACATATTCTATTTGACTAAGAATAAAGAGCACAGCTTTCTAATTAACTTATAAGTAACTGGGCATATAAATATGTATATTAAATTATTCAATGAACAAACCACAATAAGAAATGGGAAAACAAGACTAAGATCTTTTAACCGTAACAAGCGGTCTTCGTCAGAGTTGGGTTTTTGACTCTGACGAAGACCGCTTGTTATGGTTGAAAGATCTTAGTGTTGTTTTCCCATTTCTTATTGTGGTTTCATCATTGATTGTTATTTCACGTGTTTATGTGAAAGCTTTTTATATTAAATTATATTTAAATGTACTTAGCATGTAGTTGGTACGCAAACCAACAATAAGGCAGCATATCAAAAATAAGTAGTACCAAAAAAATCGCAAATGAAAACAAAGGAAACAAAGTAAAATTAAGAAGAACTACATGCATAAATGGTCGAATGATGATAAATAGCTACTAACTAAGATAAACAATTCATTTAATTAGTTTACTATAAAAATTAAATGAAATATAAAATACATTAAATGTAAAACTCAAATATAATAATAGTTTAAACTTTTATTAAGGCTGTCAATAACCACCCAAAAGCAACCGCTGCCTCTGTGTCGATAAAATAGGTCTAGTGGCAAAATCTATATATAAATAAATTTGGACTCTTATTTTGTTAATCAAGAAATTTCTCAACAAAGATAACATCACTCTAGAGAAATACAATCGATCTTTGACTTATAGATGGCATGATTTACAATGGACTGAAATTTTTATAAGTTGTTCCGTTAGAAATCATTTAACGATGGGTCAAACGATATAATGTCAATTGCCGTGAAGAGAAGTGAAAAAAGGAATATAAATTAATATAAAAGGCATGATGAATTCACTTGAACTTCCAATGGTTGAGAGATCTAACCATCAGGTTTACTAAAAGTCACTAAACTGTCATTGGTATAATGAAAGGAGTGCTGAGCGCAGAGAAGGGACGGATAGAAAAAGTTCAGCCAGTTGCGAGACCGAAGGGAAACACTCACTTTCTGATTAGGTCTCCATGCAGATGTTTGTTGATGCCTTAATGCAGTATTATTGATTTTTCTAACGTGTTCTTTTTATAATTACTTTGCAAATCATGCTGCTTCAACTAAATTGACATTTTATAAATAAACAAGCTAACTTAATTTTCTAATTCTGTTATTTTCATTTAAAAGTTATAGCTATTTTTTGTGATAATTAATGAATTTATAATTCTTATTATAAAAATCTAACATCTTATTTCCTATAATTTCCTTACTCGTTGACCGGTTTAAGAATTCGTCCATTGTCAAGAGAAAACCCGCTACAATAAAACAACAGCAACAACAACAGTTTGCTCCTGACAACGGAAGAGTTAGAAAACCTGTTCGAACTGTGTGGAAATTATTCAAGGTACGACAGTTTATTTTTACATGATTGCTTTGTAATATTAATGTAATACTAATTGTAAAACCTTTGAAATACTAATAATGTCACTTGACATTTGTTCTTAATAGAAATTGAAATAAAAATATGCGTCTTATGTTCCAGAAACTTGTTTTGCTTTGATATTCATTCATTAATGTCCATCCATGATAACAACTCACTGATAACGACCCACAGTCTTTGCAAAACCGATCGGGTGACTCCACCAGCGATATACGAGGTATCACGGAAGTTTATAGTAATATTATCTCTATTAACCTCTATGATATGCATGTATTTATAATGTCATCAATCTACTTTTTTAATTGTTATCAATTCTTGTTTTAAAGTAATCTATTGAAAATATGCACACTTATTCGTGTGACAAGCAGCTCTTTTCCTTAGAATTTATAATCCTTAGATAGACGACTAAACCTGCGAGACGTATGCAAGATAAAAGTATTTACTGGCTTAAATACATTAATTATTTCTTATTAAACAGACAATTAGATATTTGTTTTTTCTCAAAAACAAATTAAAAACCAATTCTTCCAAACATCATGAGAGGAAACATAGCATTCCTTAAAAAAAAATTTTAGTTCATTCTACATAATGATTGGCTAATAGAAATGATTATTTGAAATCCATGATAAATCCATATTGACACTACATTATTTATGGATTAAATGGGTTAATTAAATAAATTGTTTAATTAGATAATTAGAACTTTTTTTGGCAGTTAAAGTGGAATATTAATTTAGTTTGATCATCTTTTACTGAACAGATTTTATCGTTGGTTTATGGCATTATATTTTGCTTATACATTTCATTCTAAAATTGTTATTCCCTAATAACGTATTTTACCTTCAATCAACCAGAACTGCTTTTCTTAATTCTTAATTTTAATTTTAATATTAATTTTCTTCTGATCGTCTCTACTTCATTACTTCCTGAACCGGGCACGCGTGGCAGCACGGTCGGTTGCCGGGACGGTTTCCTGCCGTTGTGTTTCCGGCGTGCTTGGTCGCCCTTTCTCTCTTTTCTCCTGAAGACGGATCATCCGAAAATTTGAGTTTGTAAGTGTGTCTCTTTCTCTGTGTGTTGCTTTTCTTCGTTTGTGAACTGATATATATATATATATATATATATATATATATATATATATATATATACACGAGTTCAAAATTCAAGAAGAGTAACACATATAGTAAGGAAACACACTTACAGACTCAAATTTTCGGGTAATCCTCTTCAGGAGAAAAGAGAAATACATTTTCAAGATTTAGAATTCTTTTAAGTATTATTTAAAAAAAAACTGCTTATTTTGTTACTTTTAAATCTTGTAAAAAAGGGGATAAAAAGGTAAAAATCTGGCAATTACTATTCCTAAAATATAAATGCTTATCTCCCGGCATTGTCGTAAAAAAATAATGTATCGGGATTTCTTTATTTTTTTTAGAAAAAAATTAAAAAAATTGTTAATGTAGGATCAATCGTGTTCTGACAGTGATTAGAGAAGGTTGCGTGCTGGTGCTTTACGTGTATCTCGGTTCTTCGGTGACGGTTTATTACTCTGGGTGATCCCTGCATTCCTGGAGTTCTACAATTGCAGAGTTATATTGTGTTTGCCGTGAGGGACGAAGGTACGAAGGATTTATGAGGGTACCATGAGTTGACCGACACTCAACCCCGGAGGTCAGACCATTATACCTGCTTTTCATCCCTTGTCCCATACTAGTGAATATTATTGTCACTTTACACCGAGACCCAGAATTCTTAAATTTAAGTATAATGGGTAAGATCTCATCCAATGCTCATCCAATCTATCCTGCCAAGAACAAACACCCACAAATTGGACCAAACAGCTGACTCCCCACCCCCTCCCCTGACGCCCCACCCACTCCCTGGCCGTCCACCTAGAAAGAAAGAAGTGGTAACAAACGAGAATGCCTAGTGACAAGACAGTACTCAATAAACCGACTCACAAATTACACAAACTGATACGATTATATAAAGAACAACAAGACGAACAAAAACTTACGCAGCTAACTAGTACAAACTTCTCTATGGAGAGAAACCAAAAAATATTTAAAGTATAAAACAACTTCCTTCCCACTCAATGTTAAAGGCACATGGATCAAGAGTTATGAAAAAAATGTATTCGCAAACTACTAGACTCAGCTGTATTCACTACCTAACAACAAACTTACTGAGGAACAAAATGACACCCTGAACTCACTTTGCAAATGACACTACCACCCAAAGCATTCAGCCCTTCTGATGTGGCCTACTGCATCAAAGGCTTGAAGTGGCTACCGGATTTGACCTCAAAACAGATGAAATCCTTTCTCACCTCCCAAAAAAGGCCAGTTCCTAACATATATCTACAATGCAATATTGCGCACGACATACTTCTCTGTGTTATGGCGGTTCTCAATATTCAAAATGATCCCTAAACCTTATATGCCAGTCTATTTCCCTACATTCTATCGTCCAATAAGTTTACTTCCTATCCTGGGGGAAGTTTTTGAAAACCTACTACTTCGCCGATTACACCGATTCTTGAGTCCCATCAAATCATCCCAACACATCAATGTGGCCCCTGGTCAGCACACAGCCACTATTCAGCAGTTGCATAGAGTAGTAGATGAAATCTGCTATGCCTTGGAACAAGGTCAATCCTGCGCTGGCGCGTTCTCAGAAATCATCAAGGTTTGCTGATGAAGTAAAACGTTTCGTTCCCTTCACCTACTATCTAATTCTAAAATCCTACCTTTCCAACAGATACTCACAAGTATCTGTAGACAGTTCTCTATCCCCGATCTTCTCTGTCCTAGCTGGAGTACCTGAAGAGAGTATACTAGGTCAAGTTGTGTATAACATTTACACCCATGATATTCCTGTGTACTCTCATACACCTCTGTGCACTTTAACCGATTATACAGTGATCCCATCACGAAACCCTACACCCATAATTCTACAAATACCCTCCAAGAACACCTAAATAGCATTGGAGCCTGGTTGCAAAAGTGGCACTTAAATATTAATATAAAAAAAAGTGTTCACGCAACTTGTATGTTAAAAAATCACCATGTTCCAATATCACTATGAATAGCGCTCCCCTTCCAACTGCAGATGTTGTCAGCTACTTAGGGCTCTTCATTAACAAAAGACTAACTTAAAATTCTCATACTCGAATGAAAAGACTTGACTTAAAACGACGATTCTTGTACAGACTTCTAGGGAAACACTCGAAATTGACGCTGTCTAACAAACTACTGCTATATAAAACACTACTGAGATCGACCTGGCCTTGCAGACTTGAATCATGGGGTTGACAAAACCTTCCAATGTTTATAGAATACAATCGTTGCAATCTAGAATCCTCCGCACTATCACAAATGCTCCTTATTACGTCAGAAACTACACCCTTCATAAAGACCTAAAAATTCTATTCATTTTAAATTTACCGTCTGTAGTGTTATAAGTCATTTCACAACAACCTTTCCTCTTACCCAAATCCATTTGCACTAATCCTTGCTTCCTCCTCACCTTCCCAGAATCCCCCAAGACGACTCAAGAGAACATGGCCCAGGAATCTACTACTAGTATAACATACTATAAAACAAAGTGAACAGTTGAACCAGTGGCTTTCATTCTTTACTCATTTACATCGAGGTTATTGTGTGGTCTGTTATTATATCTGCTTGTTACACAAAATATCTGTACTTGTATATATCAAGATGTATATATAAATTTGTATATATAATGTATAGTTGTGTTATATAATATATAGTTTTATATATAAAGTGTATATATAAAGATGTTTAAAAGAATGTAAGAAACATTAAAAGAACAATAAAACAATACAATTATTATTGTGTAAAGTAATTAAATATGAATGTAAAAAGTAAGTAATAAAAATAAAATATGATAAGTAAAAATAAAAGTAGTAAATTAAATTGACGTTAAAAAAATAAAAGTATTTATTTTGAATCTAACTTTTAACTTTGATTTTAAAGCAAAATTATTGTGAAGTATTTGACAAAAGATGCTGTCACTCTATTATTTTTCTGGTAGGTTAGTTTTTATTTTAATTTTACACAAATATAGGAAGAACTCAAATAGGCCTGAAGAGTTCACTGTTTAATTTATTTGAATGTAGGCCTACACTAGCACAGTGCATTCTGTTTGTTGTATTCAGTGGCTGTAAGAGATGAATTTAAAATAAGATTAAGCCTTGATAAGTGATGTCGTTGCTAAGATAATACATGATAAAGGGCTGTAATGGTGAAGGTAAGCGGGCTTGCCTGAGGAGGTGGCCGTCGCGGCGGCGCGAGGCCTGCCAGGGCGAGTCCTCGTAGCGGTAGGCTTTGCGGATGAGGGGCGCGCAGGAGCAGCTCAGTTTGTTGCCCATGTCCAGCAAGGCCCTCCTTACATCCCAGTCGGACCTCCGCCTCACGCTAGCACTCCGGGGGCCGGCCCTTTCGCCGCTGACCTGCAACAAGTCACCTACATCAGTCAACAACTTCCAACCCCTACTCGCTATGGCAAAGCTATAAACAGACATGACAACTGCTCAGGATCGCAAAGTACCATTGAAGCGACCTCAACAGTATTTACTTTTGATTATTCGATGCATATACAGTCTTTATTTACATTTCAGCAAGAAACATAGAATATCCAGACACATCAAAAAAAAACCCAGTGACCAATTCTGTCTCATAGTAGATCAGACTATAAACATGCTTATTTCTAAAACAGTCCATTTAGAAGCGATATGAAAACAAATTGTGCAACTTAAAATATATTTACATATTAAAATTGAGCTTCTAATGTAATAAAGAAAGATTATTACTTCCTAGAACCCCACCCCATCATTATAAATAACAATATTTTGCTCACAACAAATTCCCTTTCACTTCAGTTTTAACTACAATTTTTTTTTTTTTTGATTGATTTCTTCAATAGTCATAATGATCACTATACAGTTCTGAAATAACTCTCGTCACGTTAATTACCATAGTACTTAGTTAAAAAGTTAGATGTTTTAAAACGAGATAAATTTATTACAAAGTTGAAATGATGAACTCCAAACTTATAATTACAAAGTTTGTTATTAAATTGCTCTTTTCAGCCAAAAAGTTATACCATAATTATCATGATCAAATGAAGAGTCATTATAGGATAATCAGTTTACTGGTTTTGATATTATTAACGGAATATCATAACTAATTAATTATAAATATAAATCCTGAAATTATATATTAAATACAAATATTAGGAAATTTACGACCATAAATATAAATAGAGTAGATATATCAGGATTCCGTCAGTTTCTCCAATGCTTAATCTGAAATTGGAGAAACTGAGCACATCCCTTTATATATATATTTATGAAATAAAAAAGATTACGTTGATATAGATGAATTAAACACCACAATAAACAAATATATATTAATTAAAATGCTCTAAGGTCTTTCGTTACAACATTATCAGAGAGCTAAATGAAACAAACAAAAAATATAATAACAAGTTAATTTGGTTGATTGAAGTCTTCAGGATTGCTGGCATCCCTGTCTGAATTTAATGTTCCTAAAATTGAAGGATGAGGAAAATTAAATTCTGATAGGGATGCCAGAAATCCTGAAGACTTCAATCAACCAAATTAACTTGTTATTATATTTTTTGTTTGTTTCATTTAGCTCTCTGATGATGTTATAACGAAAGGCCTTAGAGCATTTTAATTAGTATATATTTGTTTATTGTGGTGTTTAATTCATATATTATATCAAGAGTTATTGTTGATTATTAATATATTATCAACGCCATTATGAGAAATAAAAAAGACTAAGATCTATTTTCTCATACTTTTGTTGTGGTTTGGACATTGATTGTTGTTTCATCTGTTTTTGTGAAATCTTAAAATATATAAACAAATATATATGATACACAAATCTAACACAAACAGAAAACTACTAAAACTCAATTCAGTATTTCAACAAATATCAAAAAACTGTTGGTAATAAACTTGATGAGTTTATAATAAAGGCTTGATTGGGTAAAAAAGTGTAATTTGTTTCTTGCATGCACATATTCTGAAATCTTATTTTAATTTCGCAGTTTCAATGAGTATTTAAGAGGGAAGAAAACCGTCATAATTCATGAATAACAAATCGCTGAAACGCCAGTATCCTAAAACAAATATCTATTTAAATGATATAGCAATTTTAATAGCATATAGCGCTCATATATTATTTTGCAAATGAAAAACATTTGACAAGCAGTAGGTTGTCAAGTCAGTAGAAATAGTGTATGAGAAGTCGTCAAAATTAATATATTTGCCCTAATTTATAATATCACTCTTTATAAATTGATTTTCCATTATTTTTAATTCTGAGTCGTTTTATCAGATATAATATAATATATGTTATATAATTTCATATTTCTAATTTTTATTGCTAAATCTGACAGGCAAGTACCATACTTTTTCGAGATAGTATGAAAAGGGCGACTGATGTATAACAAATATAATTTGCCTTTTCCAATACTATCATATAGAATAGAAATTAGAAATAAAAACTATTTGCAGTGCTTTTTTTCATTTTCATTGTTGTCAACCTGGTCATGTTCTTTCAAACTGTCCAGTTGGCTTTCATCTTCTCACCGTACCATTTCCTGAGGACAGTTAGAAGGGTGAAAGTATTCAAAGATTTATTTTAATTTCTGTTCACATTACGATCTGATATATTTCATTTCTTTTCAACCATTGATAATTAATCAATGGTAATTAATTACAGTTTAAGAACTGTTCGATCATTAATATGACTGTTAATAATTCTAATTTTCTAAAACTGGCGTATAGCCATAAATTCAGAGATAACTTTGGATCTATTAGTATTAACTATATTTCAGTCCATTTGATGGGTTATTTTAAACGAATTCCAATTCACTATTAATTCACTAAGAACTTGGCTGCTTGTGTATATAATGAAAATGATCATGTGTTTTTGCAGTCCCGTAGGTCGTATCTAATGATAATTGGATAATTATTGGACTGCTCACTTGATAATTGAGATGACTACCTCATTATAATTGGACGTAACTAATTGGTTTTATCGCATTGCTAGATATCAGCATGTATTGATTTCTAGTTAAAAATAACAATCACCCTAATTATACAGATGGTACATTTATTTCTGAAATCCACATCATTCTGAGATCACATTTATTTCCACAATTACTTAATCGGTTTATCTTGCCCGTCGAAGGTAATAATAATTTATATATAAATGCTGCTTGCAAAAAAATGAAAACTAGAGTGCCTAGAAGTTTTACAATACATGTTTACTTTCAAAGCATATATATAGTAAATAATTAATTGTCTAAAAAAATTATATTTATGTAAAAATTAGATTTACTAATATTTATATAAATCCAAAATTACTGTTTATTACTTATTATGTCTGAAGCAAAATGAGATATCCTATTATAATCAATTTTCATAAGATTTGTACGGTTTAATGCTCAATCACAAATCAACATCAAAATGTTGCAGCGATGCCATGAAATATAGATTGAAATAATTGAAGCCAAATTATTTGAAGTTGTAAAGAAGTATTTTATTTCATTAAATGAATATATAACTGAATCGCTTTGCAAATCTTACAGGACACATTCCAGGCAAATTGCATGCTAGAGATGGAAAGCATGCTAATTACAGCACATATGTTTAGAATTGAATTGTGAGAGCCTAAACAAGCAGAACACGTGAGCTAAAGTTAAAATTTAATTGACGAAGGTTCAATTATCAGGAGTTAGGTCACCTTGTCAACCCGCCAAAAACGACATGACTGCACCAGTGACGTTAACGTCGAAATATAACTTCCTTTATGTTATACCAAAATTAACAGCTTTAGACAAACATCAGAATGAATCGTTTAAACATATTTTGTCTCATTAGTTTTGGAAAGGGAGTTAGAAGGAAAGAAAAAAACGTTATATGGCATTGTTTGATTGATACTATGAAAGAGCTACCGTATCATTACAATGCCATGGGCAAACTTTAAAAAATTATCAAAATTACATTCTTCTAATTATGATCAACTAAAAATTATAGTAATGATGGAATTGAAGCAAAATAAACCAAATTATTTCAAAAATATAGTGTTAACAATGCAGCATTTTGGTATAAATGAGTAATATATTTTCAGAACTACTTCAGAGGTATTACTTTTAAATTTACTGAGTTGACTAATCTGTAAACAACATTTGAGCATAGAGCAATACCGAATACCTTTGTCTTAACGGCTTTCTAGGTAGGCAGCTACAGACATTGTTACTACTGCTAATATTAAAGAAAAGCAAGCAGTTTAGCTTAGAGGCAGAATGATTCAGTTCTACGCATATGTTCACATGGGATGCTTGTTCATATCGTCTCTCAGAGAGGGCGCAGGCTGTGTGATTTGAACTTCAATAATATCAGGTGCTAGTTAAAGCCCCAAATGTAAATAAATTGCAGTATGTTAAAATAGAATGCTCCCGATTTAGAATCAGCCTCGAATTATGTTCAGTCGTAACTAAATGCACAATCAACTCCCCTGGCCCATTAAGTATAAAACATGGTTCGGAAACTTATGGCTTGTAAACAAAATATGATAATTGTATCTGGTTCTTAGATAAATCATAACAAGGATATCCTAACACAATAAGTAATGAATAATTAGCTAATTATTGCCTAAAAGTAGAACCTTTTACACTTCAAATCAGTAGTTAAACACATAATTGTGTATCATCCTTTTGAAAGTTCATCAGAATCCTTAAGGCTACAAAAAGATCTGAAGCTTCTGATTATAAACTACGCTTCTATTATGTGTTATTCAGCCCAATAATAAGCCAGCTTCGCTGGTTAAGGACTGTATTTTGTTTCAATACGTTATTTCGACATTTCATTTACTAAGAAAGGAAAGCAGTTAAATAGTTAGTTCAACTAATAAATTACTTTTTATTGGTTAAATATGCATGATAGTTAATATATCACTGACTGATCGATAATAAATGGAAGCATAAAATACTTATGTTTTTAAATTTCGTAAACTCGAAACATTGATAAACATAGAGCGAGAAAAGTAAAAAGAAGAAAGGGTAAGTGTTAGCAGATGTTGATCAATGGAGGTGGTATCGGCGGAGCCCAATCCATCTTAGGATACCGCCCACCTGTCCCCCGTCGGCTTAAGCTGGCTCACCTCATCTCCCATTTTTTATTAAAAAACATTTCTCAAAGCTTAACCTCCATCAACAACTTTTAACAACTGACAGATTACCAGATTATTGCAACCTACAACAATAAAGCCATCCTTAAATTTTTCAAGCAGGTTCAATGTCATTATTAAACTGGCTCAAATCTCACCTTCGCTCGGTCGAGAGCAAATAATTACAATAATTAAATTCTTTTTTTCATCCAAACTAGATATGTTTTTTTGAGATTTCTGTGTATTGTATACTAAATTTCAGAAGAATAGGAAATCAAAGTTAATGTTCAAAAATTCATACAAATAAATAAAAAGCTATGCATTAATTCACGGGAATACGCTTGAACTTAAAAAAAAACACTTTTAACAATTACTACTAATCCAATTATGTTTCGTCTATAACTACAATTGGTAGTAACAAATGAGTAAACCTTGCCGGCTCTACAACAGGACTTAAGGTGACTACGTATAAATGTGAATGTTGAAACAAATTATTATTAATTAATTTACTGTTCTTAATTTTACCAATGAAATATAGAATAAATAAACAAAAAATTATCAACTCTTGACGATTTGTGAAAATAAATTAATAAAACATATATGTAATAACACATTTCTCACTAGCTGGTGAATGTCAAAATGTAAACAATTTACAACACACTTTTAATTTTTTTTTGATATTTTGAGGACTGAGATGAAGTAACCGAAAAATATTTTTAGTACAACGAATGCATTTTAATTGACTATTCGTTGTCAAGGAGGAGATACGAGGAGTGAAACTACACTAAAGTATCCCTTAATTGCAATGACAGTGATCCACCATTCTCTGGGAGGGAGAAGAAATAAAAAATATAATGATTTAATTCAAAAATTAATAATTTATAAATGTAAAATAAATAATCAAAATTAATAATAAATATGAAAATCATAGTTACGTATAGATATAAATGAAAACCCAACATATTGGTAGGCATATTAAGTCCGGGGATAGTCTAGCGCCAAATAGGTAAATGTGTGCCTCTCTGGTGCGCTCAACGTCAGAGAGTTAAGAGTCGGGATCTGATTGACGATTTGAACACAGATGCAATAATTGAAAGTCAGTGTTTGAGTTTTAATGGGTAGAAGAGCTTCAAAGAAGCACATATTTGCCTCCTTGGCTGTATATCTCCTGCTCCTACTTTTCCACTAAGTTTACTTTCAATTATTTTCACACCTAACTATGATTTACTTATTAATTATTAATTTGTATTATTTGCTCTAAATGATATGTGATTAATTTTGTTTTTAGTCCCTTGGTATACCCTAGCAGACTTCACCCCAGGAGGAGGGATTCTTTAGTATGGTGTCGCTCCTCAATCAGATCACATATCATCTCCTGATGACAACAATTCATCAAATTACCGAAGTAAAGTGTCTCAGATCTTTTTATGTATTTCTTTATGTGTAATTGAGTGTTATAACATATTTATTAAATATAAATCATTTCAAACAGTCTGCAAATCCTTTCACGCATTGACAATGTGTTTTCTTGAATACGCCATCATGTGTAAGCTTTTTATAACTTACAACTAGATTTTTTTCTTTTAATATAGTGTTATCTTAATCATGGTTACATCAGGACTTTTAGCCTCCAACTCTTCCACCAATAGACAGATGACTAATTAGATCATTTAAAGACATTTACACAACTTAAGTAAAACGTAGAAGAAAAGGGAGCTTGAAACAGGATATGGAATAGAAACTTATTAACACTCATATTTCAAGATATTATGTACTTAATGTAATAGATTTCGGGCAATAATAATTATTTTGTTTTTTCAGAAAGAATTTGACGTTTCTAAAATAAAAATCTGGAGTGGCCTATACTCAACTTTACTATAAGTAAACATAATAAGAAACTCGTTAACCACCAACTGATGTTTTGTGCTCTTTACATTTAATCAGTATGTGTAATTTGTTTAAATTTAACTGTAATCGCTTTATTAGTTATAAGAATCGTGAACATGACATCTGATAACAATGGTTAAACTGAGAGCCTGAAACTCATCGGACTCGTAGGCTCTGCAGTCATACTGTTGTAATAGCATATGACATACTGCTGTCATACCAATGTTGTAACGCGATTTAACTTCAGATTTTCTGTTCATTAATGTAAATAGAGAAGTATTCCTCACTTCTATAACTTTAGATAAGATTTGATAGAAATCTTTGTCCATTCTGAGATGATTGCTTCGAATACAGATATACGAGTACCATAATGTGATTAAGGGTTTCTACCTTTTCTAGACACAGAGTTTGAATTCTTTGTATGATGTCAAATATAGCTTCCATTCGTAGCAATAAAGTAAATAATTTAAAAATAACGATACAGAATAAGAGAAAAAAATAAGAGATAACATTGTTTAAGGCCAGAAATTACTAAGGCAAATTATGAAAAATAGGTATTACTAATAAACTAAATAACTGTTTTCAAAGATATTAAAATACATTTCTTGAATTATCTTATACAAATAATCATATTGATTCAGTTTGACAAATTCGTTGAGCCTACAAAACTCAATAGGTGAACTTTTGCAATATATACATGGAGGTAATTAAGTATTCTATTTTCCTGGTGAAGTGAAAATAAATATAAATTATATACACTTATATAAGAATTAGCAAAATAAGTTTGGTATAAAAATAATATAAATGATGTTAAAAATATAATATTACTAGATAAGTGTAGATAGTCTAAAGAACAATTAATGCACTTATAATATTGAAAAGAAAATTAATACAATATTTCCACTAACCGTGACTACGATGTTCAATACTTTCTGTATTCTTGCATTGTCATTTAATCAACGTAAACTCATATTTAAAACATATATTAAACTAAATATTTCAATGAATGTACTCTTTTAAACACAGATACTAAACTAAATTTATCAATAAGACCACATTTGAAATAATTTCAAACTGTTACAAATAACATGTACGTCGAATAGAAACGCAATTAAAAATTAAAATGGCTTGAAAAAATGAGAGCCGATGATTGGTCGAAATAATCATACGATGAAAAAGACATGCGCATTATGTACTGTTGGCGGGAAATGAAGGGACTTCATTCTGCCTGAATAATTATTTACATACTAAATAGAGACCTATGAATCTTCAGCTATATTGAATTCAACTATTTTAAAAATTTCTTTTCTCCCAGTTAATACTTTGATAAGAGGAACTTCGTTTTACTGGCACTATTTAATTTGATGGACTCCGTATTATAAAGTTTTCGTTTTATTTATACCAAATCTTATAAAATGGTAACAAATCTGAAGTAGCCTGCACTTAATTTTACTATAAATAAAAAAAGTACCAAACTAATTTACAACATAATGATTTTTGTCTCCTCAATAGCATTCACATGCAATCATAGATCAAGATTTTTACATTTTTATTGTTTTAAAAATTTGACTATTTCTTTCGTTTGTTTCTTCTTTGATTAAATCATGAATATGCACTTTACATCGCTGTCTTAATGTCCTATCTCTTTATCCAATGGAGTCGTGTCTAAAATCATTGCATCTTATCCTCTAAAGCTCATTTTAATTTATTATAATCACTATTTAAAAAAAATACAATTAATTACCCACAGAAATGAATTACAAAAATGAAACAGTTTAATATATTTATATTATGCATGCTAAAAATAATAATACAGCTGTAATGATAACAATGTACATATAAATAATAAAACCGTTTATTTATGCAATATGTTAGTAAATTAATGAAAAAAAAAGGTACAAAAACATATATAAAAATCTGAAGTGGCCTACACTCAACTTTAATATAATTAAACTTAATACCAAACTTCTTGGGTATACAATATATAATGGCTTATTTAAGCAAAATGTAAACATCTAAATGGGATGGGTTTATTAAGCTTATTTTTGTGTATCACACCACTGATGCAAATAATCTCATTAGTATAACTCAGCAGTAATCACAGTTTTCAAAAACCAAAGTGAAAATTCCTTGATACAAAATAATCTACAAGATAACATGGCTTTTTTTCAAATAGCCAGTGGATTTCTTATATCATTTACTTGGTCTCCTTCTACATTGAATATTTAAGTCAAATTTTCAAATTTATAACAAGAAAATACTCTTATTTTTGCTGAAAAACATCGGAGAAAAAATGTCATTTTAAGATAATTTATAATTAAGGATGTACGATAATTACATGTATTAATCTTCAAACGAAATATTACAATTTTGAAATATGTTTCACATTTTTGGTTCTTTATAGAATTATTATACTGGGAAATTTATGGTTAAATACTGAGAATAAATAAATAAGTAATTAGTCAGATTTACACACAATAATTAGTAATTATAACTAATATTAAGTTTTGTACAAGAGTGCAATGTACAGATTTACTACAGCATTTTATGAGACAAATCCATCATGCCATGGAAGACAAAAGTGATTTATTAATGTTTATTGGCGGTGATTTTTTACATGTAAAAATTTATTCCTCTTATATCTCGTATAAGTCAATAAATTATTTAAAGTTTTCCTTTTATAAATATCAATTTTATCTCACTGGATTCGCTCATAAAATTTTTAAGTCAATGTAAACATTGTAAAAAAATTTCAAAAATTCGACAAGTATAGCAGGTGATTCATTAGTCCAGGATAAACATACAGTTTTTATAGCTTTATGGCTTTAAGCCATGATTGAAATTTCATGAATTTTTTTTTATAAATTGCTAATTTTTTGATTAATTTTTGGTCAAATTTTCCTGATTTTTTAATGAGCCGTTTACCGTCAAAAAAACATTTTCTGAAAACAGATATCATACTGTAATGCCTCTTTGAAGAATGTAATTTTAAAAAAAATTAGTTCAACTCATTCTACACATAATTTTCTATCTTTAGTCATAGTTTCATTTTGATCTATCAAACAGTATGGCTCTCACAAGCTTTGAGATTGAATTATAAGTCAAATTTTTACATTTTATTAAAAAAAAATATTAAGTTTCATTGCCAAAATTTCAAAACTCTAGAGTTAGCAGTTTGTGAGAAAAAAATCTTTTCTAAAAAACAGTTTTTGGCAAAAAATTTTTTCATAATTCTTTCCAAACAATAGGGATCTTCTACGCTATGGGGCCCATTCTTGTGTAAAATATCAACTTGATCTATCAAAGATTCTGGACCGTAGCGTGGTAAAAAGCAATGCTAACACACTCACCCACCCACCCACTCACACACACACACACACAGACATCATCGAGAAAACTTCATAAAACGACTTCAGGGACCTCAAAACATGTAATTCCGTCGAAATCTCGAGATCGAATTTTTCACGAACACTATACTTTACTTATAGTAAAGTAAAAAAGAAAAGATGATATGATTAATAATTGTTTTGATGTAGAGTACTTTATGATATTCTCATGCATCAATGATACTTAAAAACTAGTGAGTTTATTTGTACACAACGGATGACGGCAAGTTTCATTTGTTTAGTAAAACAGAGAAACTATTAGGGTTGTTAAATAAAGTTTGATACATACTAAACCATCTACATATTACCTTAATTATCTAAAATAAACTCAGCAGATATCAAAAATGTATATCTGTCAACATCTTTTAAAGTTTTATTACTATATTTGACTTACAGTAAAGTAAAACAACTCTACTCACATAAAGAAACCCAAAAGTAAACCAAGCCTTTGCTTTCAAGGCTTATTCCCTTGGATTTGTAGACATAAATATACACATTGTGTTGTATCTAAACATGTTTCAGTTTCACAGATATATACAAGGGTAAAAAATTAACTTCTAGTTAGTATCCCATTGATTTCCCTTATTGTTGACTATATGGCTGTAAAGAAATATGCATCATGATGAAGAACTGAGACCTATCTGTCCTTAGTCAACTCAGGTAGCTAATAATGTTTTCTTGAAAATTATTTCAACTGAACAACTGAAACATTTCACACTTTGCCTTAAAGGGTACGACTGGAATAATTTGTTGATACAAACAGGTTTCATTGATTTTCGGAGGGTCCATATTGTGAATGACCTTGCAAAATACGAAAATTAGGGTGAGATAAAGCAGTGCTAGAGAAGGAGAATTTGTTGGTGGGATGTAAGAACGTAATTTAGAGCTTTAATGCCGTCTTCTCCAACACCTTCAGCGAAAACTGAAATCATAAATATAGCAACAATTTCCTCTTTTGACTTGCCAGCATCTCAACTCTAACTTTATCTTCTCCTTGAACTAAAATTTTACTTCAACTAACAGGAATCGAGCGCTTATTTATTGAGCTCCGCAGTGAATTTAGTTTAACTTTCTGTTTTTCTCTAAGAATAAACAACTGAAACTAAAATGTCATTCAACAACTTTGATCTAAAGTAGATTTTGTTTTCAATGAGCCTTAAAGGGAAATATTGGTAAATATATATGACATGGTATTTATTTAGGTCACACCTTGACTATAACATTTTTAATATTATCAAGAATTTTCTAGTGGGTGAACGGAATAAAAGTATTCGTAACTTAAATATATATTTTAGAGGAAAACCTTTTATCATTTTTCAATGATAATCATCTTTCAATCAAGACAAATTTAAATGTAATATTTAAAGAATTTATAAATACAAAATTATATTTTTACAACGTATATTTCACCAAAAGTTTTGAGTGAAGTGAATTTAACAATGCATACCTAATATTGTAGCATAATATTAACAAATTTTTAATAATAGCAATCACAAAATCTTGTGTATTAAACTATACGAATATCAACGTCTCTCAATACTTTTGTTCTTTAAAAGATCTTTGTTTTCTCTGATTTTTTTACTATGGTTTAGACGTAGACTTTTGTTTCACCTGTTTATTGTGAAATATTGTTATATATATGTTAAAATACAAATAAAAACACTAACTGAACTTATATAATTCACTATAATTGACTATCTTTGACTAGAATTTTTCAGTCACCTAACCGATCACTTATCTTCTGTATCAAAACATAAAGATATGAATAAAAAAAATAACTATATATATATACTCTCACGTACATACAAATATATACTGGAATGTTAGAAAAACTATTTGGAACAAAGAGCAACGTTCAACCAAATAAAGGAAGAAACACACAATTACAGTCTCCAATTTAAAGTTTCAATCACTCTCAGAAGAGCAAGGAGGTAGAACAATCGCACGATATATTGATGGTTTCCGACTACCAATTCTAAACCATAAGTGGGTTTTTATTTCTTTTTATAGTGTTTGTATTTATTAACAAAAATAAACGGTATATGAGGACAACAAATTGTCATTAAAACTCTGACTAATGTTCCTTCTGTCTATATAAAAGTCCCATCAATAAATATCCTTCATCCGTTCATATACAACTTGAAAAATCAAGCCTTGACAGCTCTTAAGCCAAACCCCGCCTATCTGAAGGTTAAAGTCTCCTTTTCCAAGTTCTTTTTAATCTTATCCAAAATACTTTCTGCTCTTCATACTCGTATACTTCCCTTATTCACCCTACTTTTTATTCGTCCCTTACATTCATCCTAAATCATCACTTATCGCCATTAAACTTCATCTTCAACATTTAAACCACAATGAGACAATCAGAGATGTAAAGGAATCTTTCAACCAAAACAAGTGGTCTTCGTCAGAGTCACTCTTACTGGCGATGACCACAGGTTTTGATTGGAGATCTTAGTCACACCTTTCATTTTCTTCCTGTTGTTTAAACATTGATTTTTATATAGGGATTCCTGTGTAATCTTGTTTGATATATATAACATACATACGCCACTTGAAACATAATGTAATAATATTGTGTATGTACCAACAATAGGAATATAGAAAATGTATTTTTCTATAGAGCTAAATTCATTTCTTTGTAGTTATTTATTTGTTATCTTCAAACGTTAAGCCTCCTTCTCTCTTCTCTCTCCCCTACTATAATAAAACGGCCAAGAAGTGTGTAGACCACTGGTTTTAATGTGTGTGAACGTCTGTAGTCTTAGATGACCACTGCAAAATATTAAAAATGAATGAGCCTTGAAATTTTAAGCATTCCAATAATATAAAACTAATTATAGAGTGCTCTTGTTCATACATGGAATTATGATTATTCAAGATGCGACAAATTTTTAAGTTGTCTCTGGATTAACTGGCTCAACAACTTATAAAGCTATTGACACCACATTTATTCTATTTTAATTTCCAATTCATGAAAACAGGGTCTTCATTCACAACAGTTAAAATAAACATTAAGCCAAAACAAAATCAAAGAAAGAAATGATGGAGATTCTGGGATATGAGATTCTATGGAAATGCCAAAAACATTTACTGTACTTAATATAATTATGTTAATGTTTTATTATAGCTCACAATTGATCTGAATATTTTAACCTTTACAAAAGGGTTGATTAAAAGAAAAATGACAGTTGTTATAAGAAGTTTTTTTTATAAAGTTGACATCACTTTGGGCAAGCAGAGACTCAGAAAGGGACGATCGTCAATCGAAAAGGACAGCCAACACTGAGGCAGACAAATGGGCACTGCTCCAACAGACTGCTCGAACAGTGCTCACTGAATACATGCAGGTCACGCATGATCTAGCACTAGCGGCTTCATGCAGCCCTTGCCGTGCATGAAAACCTTATAGACCAACCCCAGTAAACATACTCCGCTTAAGGTTACATTTACTTAAATAATTGAATATATCAATCAATTTACGTAAGTCTTTTTATTTCTTAAATTATAATACATTTACTTAACTGTGTGTTTTTATCGATGAAACGAACTTTATTATAAATTAATGGAGGAGATTTCTTACTTTAGCATAAATATTTATTACTAATAAATATTTTAGATAATTAGGCAATGATTGTTGAAAGTAAGATACCACTATAAAACGTTTGTATGTTTTTGGGCACCTTATGTAGCATCAAGAAAAACAATGCATGAAACGGAACGGAGTGTGCGATAAATCCACTTGGAAAATAAGAGAGATGGAGCAATTCTCTAAATCTTGTTCTGTGATGTGCATGTCATACCCCGGAATTTATGACCAAGCATTGAACATACATCAGAGCATTCACCTATCTAAAAACCATTTTTAGATGCTACTGCAAAATAACATATAATGTAACATAATTGTTAGTTTTAATTTTTAATAAAAAAATCAACACAATACATTACAAATAAAACGAGAATAAGACGCGTTATTACTCAAGTAAGTTCTTGTTTAATTAAACAACATAATTAACTGATTCATTCTAACAATACAACATAATTCTTAAAAAAAAAATAATAATTTCATTATACTGGCTATAAAAAGATTTAAATTTCATCCTCAGATCACATTTGATTCTTCGATTTGGCAAAAAAAACGTACGGAGTCAGAAGATATTTTATCTTTTATATTACCATTGAAATATTTATTCATTATCTTAAAAACACAGATTCTTCTTTTCCACTGTAACTTTCCCATTACTTCTTTTTCTCTTTAATAACTTCACATCATGTTAATTGGTTTACTACAAGTTCTTTTCTTTCTTTCAAAATTAATATATGTTTTTTGTTTTTTTTTTTTGAAACTAAAATAAAAAATAATATATATATATAAACACTTTTTTGATGAAATTGCGATCCGAAAAGGACAAATACAGTTCAATGTACATAAAGAAACATAGAGAAATTAAAAACACACACTTAGAGTCTCTAATTTTTGGTTGAACATTTTGGTATGTGGCAACATTGTTGGTCTCCAACCGTCTCTGTACCAGTGCGCTTGGTTTCTCTCTCTTATCTCTCCTGAAGACGGTTCAACCGAAAATTAGAGACTGTAAGTGTCTGTTTTTAATTTCTTTATGTTTCTTTATGTACATTGAACTATATATATATTGTTATAAATTAGACCATATTTACCTGAAATTTGCTTTTCAATAAGTTTTTCGAGTTTCTGGAATAACGATCTTGCTACTATATTCTGTAGATACAGTAACAAGTTCGTTACTGCGGTTCACCTTAATAAAGTATGTTTAAAAGAAGATCTACTACCTATTTATTCCAATATATATCAATGATCAAACCACAATATGAAATGAGAAAACAAGACTAAGATCTTTCAACCGTAACAAGCGGTCTTCGTCAGAGTCAAAAACCCAACTGAAACACCAGATGAAGAAAACATCTGATAAGGGATTGAGAAGAGTGAAGAGTAAAGAGTACCAATATATATATATAACCTTATATAATATATAAGACACCTTTCAACCAAAACAACTAGTTTTCATCAAAACCATAGGCTTGTAAATTCCAAACAGAAAAGTTCACGTGAAATATTAACTCTTCTATAATATTTTTTTTCATGTTCTTCTGACTTTGAACTGTGATTTTATAATATTGATTATAGTAAATGTTTTGTTGTATTTTGTGGTGCCTGAAGATGACCAGAGAATGGTTCAAACATATCGCAACTAATATAATATAATAAATATCATCGAGAGGTCACCAGGCTGAAATATCTTCCCTTGAACCAACCATCCAGAAATATTAACGTTAACAATCCGCAGTACAAACAGTGTAACTTCAAATTCAACAAAACCAATATCTCGAAGGAGTCTCTATGTGAAGAAGTTGGAGTCTATTGTCAATACATATAATTCAAGAGGGACTGTGCAACCTCTACTCCTATTGACATAAAGACAAAAGCCACTTTGTCTAGAAGACTAACAAGAGATTCAAGAAAAGTAAAATTAATATCAGTATACAATAGAGATAACCAACTCCCAACCACCATAAAAAACAGAAGTGGAGAGGAAATCAGGAGTTCACTGCAAAGTGAGGCTCATGTTTTCTGCCTATATCCTTATCTCAAAGAGGGACTGTGCAACCTCTATAACTATTGGCGGAATAACAGAGCTTTCGCTGGACAGTGAGTGACTGGGACCTTTTAACAGCCGCATACGTGGACTTATCTAGACCTAGAAAATACTCTATTCCTATTGGTCACCATCCAAAATAATCATATATCTTTCCCCGGACCTCATGGAAACCAATATATATGTATATTATTTTAAAATGATAATGTTTAAATTGCTTAATGATAATAATCAAATAATAATGATGTTTAAATAATAATAATGATGAAATGTTTATTTCATTATGTCAATTAAATTTGAGCGAAATATCATCAAATGATGTTTACTTATATTGGAAAAAGTAAAAAAAAATATCGAAAGAAACAATAATTAAGTTCAAGCGACTTTCTACTGTTGATTATTACCTTTTGTAATATTATATTTATATTTAGAATGGGATAGACATTCTACTAAACTACAACTACTACAGTAGTATAAACTTGAGGACATGCAAGGCTAGAGCCTGTTGTAGATAGCTAAATACTATACACCACAACTATTAAATACACCATCGCTTATTTAATGAGAACCTTTCACATACATCTTTCTAGAAAAAATTAGAAACTTATCTTTAAATGTTTAGAGTCTTGAAACAACTGCCAAGGTATATATGTAATTTCGTCTTATTACTGCTCAAAATTGTCTGCTATTTGCAGCCATCTAGGAGTCTCGTTGAAAAGAGTAATCTATGTTTTGGTTAATAGAATTAATACTATAGTATACTAATAATATACTAATATTTTGGTTAACTATTAATGAAGTTTATAAAGATTAATAAGATGGTAATAACTTTAAGGCACATAAATCAGTTGTGAATATTTAGATATTGTTCTGAAAATTGAATTGTTTAAGCATGTTTGAAGGATGCAACAAATTAATGCCACCTATTCAAATTAACGATAAAGTATTAGTTGATATTAGGCAATTTGACAAATCCTTATGAGACCCAACAATGTAATTAGAGTAGTAGATTAAAAGAAATTATTTTGGACTCATTAAGAAAAGAAAGTTAATGATAAGAAAGTTCAATTAGAAAAATAAGGTTTGTTATAAGGGAACATTTTAGAGAAAACCAAATATCTTATATTATAAATAAGTGATATTTATTCTTTTAAGGAACAATGAGGTTGATCTAACTGATAGTTAGCCCTAGCTCTATACACTGTTCAATATAATAAACAGTGGCATTGCTTCTAGAGATGTTAAAATCCAAAATTTCAATCTTTTTGAAATAAGTTTGTTTGAATTATGCCTGTCATGGTAAAAAAAGTTGTGAACAATTTATTCCATATGATAATTGTTACGTTTCCCTACGCAGTAAATTTTGTATTAGTATTATTAAATAATGCACACAATGATTCATTAATCACTTTATTATAAAAACTACCTTACTCTCTTGTAACAATAATCTAACCTTCTTTGACTCACTGCTTGCAATATTCATTCATTAAAACATAAGTATGTTCATTTCTAGACGTCGTTAATGTAAAGATGCTCCAGATGTTTATTTTGAATATTTGCTCCCATTTTTTAATTTTTTAATTTACTTTGTTTGTTAAACATAAATTTCACATTTCTAAAAGATTATGACATTTTCAATTATAACGAATATTTTTTTAGTGATCTTCACATTATAAGTTCTTAATAAAAAATTTTTTTAATTATAGTGTGCTGTATTACTTGATTGCACTGTTTAATTCATACATTTGACAGCTACTTTGACCAATTCATAATGCAAACAACGGCACTTTTTAAGGATTCTGAAATACTTTGCCTAATTTTCGTAAGAAGTGTAGTGTAAGTGTAGATTACACATAATATACTGTTGTTGTTGTCCCGTGAGACAATTTCATATTCGATATGAAATGGTTGAAGCTCTGGCTCCGAAACACTAAGAAAAGGTGACTGACACGCTTTTGCGTCCTCATATGCTATCCCCGTTCTTTGGGTCTGCTTCAAGAGAAATATTAAATCTCAGAAATTGTCATAATGGAAATAATTGTAATAGCTCTCAGCCACGGCAAGGGTCAACAAAAATAAGAATACTAATCAATTCGGCAGACCTGCTTACTTTCATTATAAAAGGATTGATTAACTTCGGGAAAAAATTTAGAAAGCAAGTATTTAAGGAAAATACCGTTTTGAATAACCATGAGTCCAATAAAATAAGTTTTGAAAAATTGGTAGGTCCCTATGCATGTAAACAGGATACCTGAAAAACGAAAACATCAGTAAATTTCATATTTGGGTTCCTGCTGTTCTTGAAATAGACAGCAAGCTTGGCCACGAAAGGGGTACTTTCTACGAAAATCAAATTGTTTTTTGCTCATGTTGCTAAAAGGCTAAAATCTCTTCGATCCTGGATTTTTAATTCAGATTTAATATGTATTATATTGGTCAAGACAAAGAGATGTTCTCTAATGGTCAGAAACGAACTTTTAAATGACTATTGCTTGCATTGAAAGAGATATTAAACAAAATATGGTAAAACATGCATATTAATATTACATTATATCCTAATTAATTAATGTATTTTAAACGATATTATTTAATCATTTTTTTTAAGTCCGAAGAGTTTTTTATAATCAAATTTTTCCAAGGCAACTTTCTCTAAGAAGCTTGTTATTACAAAAAAAAATTACTCCTAATGAAACTAATAAAATCAATATAACATAAATGGAATCTTAAAGACCAACATTTTCTTTTCCTTATTAATTCTATTGACAATATAAATTACAGTTAAGAATATAAATTTCATTAGTTATTTGAAAAATCAAAATCTATAGGTTTATGCTTTATGATTGAAAATTTAAAATGTGATCTAATATAAAAAAGAAAAAATAATGCTTTCATCATCCCGTGTTTTGGATGAAATGCATCTTATATTCTTTAAATAAGTATATTGTATTTATGTCCTTATAAATCAAATAATATTAAATAAGAATATGTTTATGAATTTAGAAATACTTAATAACTACAGCAATTGATTATATTACCTTCTGATTGTTCCTATTAAATGAACATTGTTATATCTACAACTAAGTAATTAACTCAATCATTAGACAAAGAACAAGAATTATAAGGAGACTGCTACTTCACATTATATTATATTAGTTGAAATTGACACTGAGAATAATTTGTAGGCTTCATTAATTGAAAATCATTACTGTATACTATATTTGTCTGTTACTGTATTTCTCTGTATTAATGTAATTTGTCTGTATCATATGTTCATACAGACAAATTTTACCTGAATATTTAAAAAGGAATAACAGAAGGACTTTTGGAATGAATAGAAGTCTTTCATTTATTGATGAAAAGGAAGGCTACCACCCAGCAATGACATGTGAACATGGACAAATGGATTGCAGACTTAACCTATGACAAATTTTATACTCAATTTTACATATATATTGGTCAAAATTTAACGAAATTGGTTTGATCTAAATTTTAAATATACCTTACGTTTGATTTAGATTTATTACGAAACAATTTAAATATACGTTATTGGAACTAAATTGATCTTAATTATTTTTGTGAGAAATCTTCCATTGACTGGCACGTGAGTCTAAAAATGTAAACAAACAGTAGGAAACAGTAAACAGTAAACAAACAGTGTAAATAAACAGTAGTGAAGAAAATACTGTATCTTCACTTCAATCCCTTTATCCTGCCCAAAAACCTCCACAGGTCCTAAAATCTGAATTAATGCGTAAATTTCACCAAGACTAATTAAGTAATTTGGGAATGCTTAGTGAACTGACAGGCAGCAGTCAGATATTATATATATAACAATATTTAACAAAGCACGTGAAACAACAATCAATGTTCAAACCACAATAAGAAATGGGAAAAAAGACTAAGATCTTTCAGAGTCAAAAACCGAACTGGGTTTTGACGAAGACCACTTGTTATTTTTGAATGATGTTGTCTCTTTTTCCCATTCCTTATTGTGGTTTGAACATTGACATGTATTTTTAAGTGTATATATACATACATATATATATATATATATGAGTACCGCCCTGTCTTTCTGTGTGTTTCCTTCGTTTTGAATTTATTTTATTTTAAAAAAGTCGCTGGACCGTTTCTTTAATTGTGTACACACAGCACATCAATATTATATATATATAATATATTAATATATAATATATAAAAATCAATGATCAAACCACAATAAGAAATGGGAAAACAAGACTAAGATCTTTCAACCGTAACAAGCGGTCTTCGTCAGACTCTGACGAAGACCGCTTGTTACGGTTGAAAGATCTTAGTCTTGTTTTCCCATGTCTTATTGTGGTTTGATCATTGATTGTTGTTTCACGTGTTATGTGAATTCTTTATATATATATCATCTTAAAATTCGAAAAACGATCCAAACTGGAACGCAAATCAGTTCACAACGAAGAAAAGCAACACACAGAAGAACACACTTACAAACTCAAATTTTCGGATGATCCGTCTTCAGGAGAAAAGAGAGAATGGGCGACCATGTGTTTCCGGCGTGCTTGGTCGCCATTCTCTCTTTTCTCCTGAAGACGGATCATCCGAAAATTTGAGTTTGTAAGTGTGTCTCTTTCTCTGTGTGTTGCTTTTCTTCGTTTGAACTAATATATATATATATTATATATATATATTAAAATTTTAATTGGTGTTTTATAATTTTTAAAATCGATATATGTACCAGTTATAATAGTAAATAATGAGTTAGGTTAGTCCGGTGGCAACAGGCTCGACTCTGGACTGGTAGATCCGGGGTTTCACGCGAGAGGTGAATAAAATGCGTACCGCAGCTTTTCTGTCGGTTCCAAGCGTGCACGATGTCAGGTACTCGTTAATGATCCCTTCAATAAATATACTTGATTAATGCAGAATTCAGTACTGCCAATGTAGACTGTTTACTGTGTGGTATCACAAAGGGCCATTTGTGATACTATTCATACTCTCTCCTATGAATGTGTGTTCTCTCGTGGGACTGCCACAGCAACCTAACCTAAAATATTAAAAAACTAAATATTATAGTATGTTTACTGTTGATGCAGGGTATAATGTTTTTGCAAAAAACTCTGAGATAATGAAGCATATATCATGCATTGCTGTAAATTATGTACAATACTTGAGGATTAGTGTTAAAGATTATGCGGGTCAATGGTTTTCACAAGAAAAGTTACAAAGTGGATAAATGCTGTTCTCAGAACGGAGTTGCAAAAGTCTCTAGAATACGGCTGTTTCAAAAGAAAGAATGAATGACCCTATGTTTAATGAGGAAGTCTTCTTTATAATTAACAGAACCATATTGATTAGCTGCATTAACAAGTTGAACGGTTAAGTCTTTTTGGAAGGAAGTTTCTTTATAATCAGGATAATTTGTTTGAGGAAATAAATTTTAAAGAGATGATGGGGTTGGAGAAGATTAGCAGTTCTTAGCTAATCAATGAAATGAGTGGGGAAATGTGATTTGGAGGTCGAAATAATATTAGGCTACCTCTTGAAAGTCTGTAAACCTACTTTCTTCCCTGCTAATCTTCCTCGGGAATGAAATGACTGAAGCTTTTCTAAGTTATTAATGTTAGTCTTGCAAGAGTTCTCATGCAGTATGTACTTAATTCCCTGGACTAACAAAGCAAAGTTAGACGACATTAAATACAAAACGATGGAAATCAAATCCATCAAAAAAACTATATATATCATCAAACCACAATAAGAAATGGGAAAACAAGACTAAGATCTTTCAACCACAACAAGCGGTCTTCGTCAGAGTCAAAAACCCAACTGAAACACTAGATGCAGAAAACATCTGGTGAGGAGTTGAGAAGAGTGGGATACCACTGTATTTTAAAAGGGTGAAAGCGCAGGAAAAGACTAATGTCCAGAAAGGGATGTTTGGGGAAACAAAGGAGTACAGTAAGAAAGAGTAAAAAACTATCCGCTAGCTGTCAACTCTCTTATTATTTGTCACCAGAATTATTTGTCTCAAAAAAGTAATAAAATACATATATTTTGTATAAAAAAGTAAATAAGGGATTTCATGTTTTCAGTTGTGATTATTTTAAAATTTTAAATTCCTAGACTTACAAGCGTTACCTTTTCTGCCGTTCTAAGGCAATAAGTAAAGTATATTCATTATTTAATACCCATTTTTGATCTTGGTGAACCTCATTACCGGGTTATTCTAGGTCAAGAGTAATACATTTTTCCTCGCTAAGTTTATAAAAGAAGGGATCCTTAACAAGTTGCTGAGATAATACAGATGAGATGGATACATTTACGTAGTCACCCAAAGGTAGTATATACTCGTATAATATTCTCCATAATATGGTTCAATGTTTCTCCATAATGATTGAAACCAACAGTACTAGAGACATGTACTTTAGTACTGATGGTACTAAATGATGCCATACCTCTTCGAATACCCTTAAGTCTGTCCTCCTCAAGACTTGACGCTCTTTTACTTTTGTTTAATATGGTAAATATGATGAATACTGTTTAAGCATGACTATTCTAAGTCTAAATTTGACTTTAATAGAAAATGAAATGGAATTAAAGTTCAATGGAAGTCTAGGAGAAGAGAAGTTAAATATAATATTGAGTTTGATAGTTTGTTATGGACAAGCTGAAAGATGGCGGTGGTCTGGTTTACTAGACGGGGTAGACAATTGAAGGGTTGACAAGAGCGGCTCCGCCTTGACTCAGCACTGCTCCACAATGGCTCGGAGGCGACTCAGCCCTCTCTAGGGCTCTCGACCGCCCTTCAGCCAACAGAACACATGTTGACTGCGAGATCTGCATCTGCAGATAAAATGCCTCACAGTCAAGACAAAGGCTTGCTCTAAGAGTCCTCTTCAACGTTGTAGACGATGCAGAGACTGATTAGGGTGGACCCAGATAAACATTTCCTCTTCATTACATCATAATAAGCTAGCTGGCCAGCTGCAGTTATCAATACTTTGACCTCAATGTAGGTGGCCCTCTTTGCAACCATATTCCCCACAAGGGTTTCCCAAACTTTGTCTCCTCATAGTACGTTGAAAAAAATTCATTCAGGTATATCAAATTAAAAATAATTCTTATCTGAGATGATACCAGGCTTTTATTAAAGGCTTTATAATTATAATTTATAATTATGAAAGATAGTTAGTTTGTTATACTAGGGTTGCTAGCATCACGGTAGTGCTGTTAATGATTTTGCTACTTATTCTTCTCTCTCTCATTCTTTTTCGTTTAGAACAATGTAAAAGACTGCAATAAACCATAATATCTAGAACTTTTTTTGTTAAAAAAAACAGAAGGACTTATCAACATAGTTATTAAAAAAAAAAAAAAATCACACTCTTGACTTTTTTCATGCAATTATTGATAAAAAAATAAACAAAGCAATTTTCCGAAAATGCTAATGCTCTATGTTATAAAAATCAGACCAAAATTAATAATATAAGTGATATTATCAATTTTAATAGTAACTATTCAGTGTATTAATTTAATGTCCCAGTCAGTTTTTTTTTTAAATATATGTTAATTTTTCCTGCTATAGTGAAAAATATAATTTGGGCATTTAGTGAAAAATTATTTCTAGATTATTTATGCAATATTTGTATGAGAAGTAGTTATTATCAGTACACTGACAGATTTATCTTTTGAAAGAATAAATACACTGTGAAAAAATTAAATTATACATTGCCATTTCAAAACTACATACGTTCTCTATTCTAAATTTGTATGTAAAGCCAGATATTTTAGATTCCATGGAGCTATGTATAAACAAATATTTGGATCACTAACAAGATCCCTTATATTGCCATTTAACATAGGTTAGAATAAATATGGTTGAATTGCTAAACTGCTACCATAACAAACTAGGCAACAGAGTAAAAATCATTAAACTTCTCGTCCATGATTTCTTTTTAATTATTAATATTACAGTCATTTTAAATTTATATGTGATACAAACCAAAAAATGAAATTAGCATAAAACTTAATGAATACAGCAATCGACATTAGCAGTTGGTGTTTCCTAGAGGAAATTAGAAAAGAGTAATAATTGTAACTGTAAACTTTAGTTTACATGAAACTAACTGATCAAGAAACGTAATCGGAGCAATGCGGATTTAAATACTTAGGGCAATAATCAATTCCATCCAATAAAAGAAATAATAACTTGGAAGTTTAACACTTTTTGATTTTTTTTTTATATGTTAAGATTTGGTGCAATCAATCAAAACAATCTTCCAAGTAGAATTACCTGAAGCGATTCATGCTTTTTATAATGAAAAAAATGTTAAGACATTGTTTGTAATCTTAAAGAGAAAATTCTAAAAAAATTTACAAAGTAATTTTGTATAAGTAGTAAAGTGGAAATACTATGAAGAAATATACTATGAAGAAACATAAGAAACTCTGGTTTTTAAAAGAATGGTTAACCATCAGTCACACTGCATTGCAATCAACACGATTAATGCCTCTTCATTGGCAACTCATAGTATTCCTTAAGATTATCATTTTGATTTTACTGAAACAATTAAAATTGCTCATAAAGAAGGTGAGCAAAAAAAACTGTTATGAATGCTATATATTAAAATGGATCAGTCAACATTTAACTACAGAAATATATTGATTTAAATAGTATTTAGTTAGATGTTTTAAGTTAACTAAGTTTTGGTTGTCTGTAACTGTTAAAGTAACTTTATATCGTTTAGCAGAAATTGCTTTCTTGCTTAATAGCATTGTTTAATATAGCGCTCTTGTTACTTTTAGACAGTTGTATTAGAAATTTTTATTCTTGAACTTATTTTAAACGTCTAGACCAATAAGTCCGTAAGTTTTCTAACTATATGCAGTAACTTCTCATCTTTTAAAATGTGTAATTCTTGATTTTTTTATGACTTTCTATATTGTATGACTATATTTTATATGACTTCCTTTTATATTGTAGGCCTATGAATAGTGCTCTACATTCAACTGAAACGCCAGCTTTAAGAGACCTGGCAAACTGATTCCAAATAATTGATGTGTTTATTCTGTTCCACCCCACAGTCGTTACCTTGACCAAGTTTTATTTCCTTGTAAATGTTGTATATGAATAAGCGGTCGGGTTGCTTTTTGCTTTGTTTTTTTTTTGTGTGACGTAACAGTTTAAGGTAATACCTTTAATTTTAACTCTCAATCGATGATTAGAAGACATTTCTAATATTTTAATTTTTCTATCATCATATTTCGTCTGCTTTTTACTCATCATCATGAATATATAAATTCACATTCAATACTAAAAAAAAATTATCCAAACTGAAAAACAAAAGTTCAAATACGACGAAAAGTTATAGATTGAAGAACGCACTTACTAACTCTAATTTCAGTAAGAGTTAACTAGAAAATTAGAGCTACCCCACTTCTTTATTCTGTTTGTAACTTTTCCTCGTATTTGTACTTGAATATATATAAATATATTTTAAATTTGTTTATTAATTTACATGCTGCCTCTTTACCGCTGGCGTTAATCAACTCTTTTTGCTCCTAGATAGATACTAATCAGTTTCTATAAAAGTCACTGGTGCAAACAAACATTGTTGTGGTGCACGTGACTAAAAGCTTTCAAATTTATAAATAGACAACAGTCAAACTCAATATCAAGCATTAAAATGCATATCAAAATGAAAGCTCAAAACTTGTTTATTGACGTATTTCATTTGAATGCTCGTTTAATAACTGGAAGAAAATAAATAACTTTACATCCATCAACTATAAAAATGCCACACATTGACCTTTTGCAGCCAAAACTTACAAAAGACCACCAAAGTATTAATAACCTAAATTATCTTCAGATTATCAAGGTTATCTTTGAGATTTCTGTTAGCTTTTCTTTCCAGTTAGCTAACCTTTGCTCCGTTGAGAGTAGCCCTTACTGGCACGTGTCCCCCGGGGTGACCAAGCTCTCTACAGCCTCCTTGCTACGCTACTGTCTGCTGTGGAGTGTGTGTGATTCGAGCAGTATATCCCAGTCTTTAATGCTAAGAGGACCTTTTGCCTCCAATATGTAACTCTCTTTTTTCAGAAATTAATATAATAGGTCAACTCCGTTATAAAAAGTGTGAATTGGTATTAACGAGTGTTTATATCGTATTGCAATGACTTTCAGCTGAAGATCAAGAATTCTCCAACAGTAAATACAAACTTACTAGAGTTCAAACAAATGCACCAATAGTTTCCATACCAAATTTAGAAACAGAATCAATTTTTGAAGCTCCGAAGAGTATGAAAATATTCAGTATTTAATGGTTTAATAACCGTTAAATAAGGTACATTTATTTATTTTATATTGGATAAGAATAGCAATGTTACGGTTGAATTTAGTTTATTTTTGAGAAAATAACAAAAAAGGAAAAGTTTTCTTTTTCCAGTCGGGTGGAGTCTTTAAAGAAGTTAAAGTTAGTTAGTTTAATATTGTTATCCTAGTCAAACATGAAGATGTGATTGCGTTAGCCCTGGGTATAATGAGAGTTTGCAGACAAGGTGTGGAAAAGGGGCGATTCTTGTCGACCAACTTTGCCGGTAATTAAAGATTGTTAATTGTGAAGGGAGAAATTAAATTCTGAATTTGGCTAGAGAGCGAGGCAGAGGAGTGGCTTTACGTTATTTGTAGCTTAGAGGAAGTGAGTGGCACGATAATGAATCATTAGCCCTCCATCACACCGTCCTGCACAGCTCTTCTATTCAAACAAACTTTCTTCAGACGTCCCAAAACAAAACAACTTACTTCCCAAGCCTTTTCTTCAATGAATTTTTCCATCTTCCAGTAACCAACTCTGTTTACTTGGTTCATTTCGTTCACCGGTTCCTTTCTTCGTTCAGTTCCGTTTTACTTTGTGTTCTCCCAGGTTTATTTATGAGCAAACTTTAAATTCATCGCTACTCAACATTAGTCAAAACTTTATTAGAGCAAGATATAACGTCCGCATTGTTAGAAGGAGTAGTAGCCAATATTAGAGAAACAAACAGCATTTATCATTGAGTTCTAACTAGTAGTGCGCAGAGGTGGAGGGCTGCAGGCCCATGGCTCCTAGGAGAGGAAATCCAAATATATACAAATAAGACAATTTTAAAATTTCAGCACAGTTACTTTTATTAACATTTACATATATAGAATAAATTGGGAGAAATAAGACACATACAGAGATCACCAAACTCACTACTATGTTTCTACATACATTTTTCTATTAGACAGTACGCAAGTACTGCCATTGTCATATTTGACTCTGTCATTGCCAGATCTCAGGTGACCACTGATTTCGACTAATTATTAGTTGCAACCCTTACTCTATTGCAATGTCTTCTCGATTCTTACAGTGTCATTCGGATTTTGGATGATTTTTACTGATATTACCAAAGCAACCTGTTTCCTCATTCTCATACTGTCTTAACAAAATAAAAAACCAACGATCATGTCTGTGAATTACACCGGTTTTCACTCGATCTCCAAAGCGCATCAACAGTAGATAAGGTTAATATTTTCAAGGGTATTAGAATCTTCAGTTGGTCGCTTCTTTTAGTTAATCGGTAACAAACCAACAAGCGAGCCAAATTTTGTCTATTTGAAAAGCACGAAGACGTAAAGTTAGAAGAGAAATAACTAAGCAATATGATATTACTGTTAATACACAGAGGGTGTCAGTAACAGTTTTATAATAATGGTATTCGCATAAGTGATTATATCATTCATTATCATCAGGTGGTTTAACTGTTGTGAACACATTCCGCCTCTGGCCTCAGCTGCAGCTTCCAAATTTTTCAAGACCTGCATATTTCATGGCTCCAATTCCAGTTCATGTAAAAGTCATTTTTTCAGGCAAAAAATGAATAAAATGTTTTGGAATTCAGCACTCTCTCTGACTTCATTTCAAAGCACCAATTGTTTTCCACTCTACCGGCTTTTCATCTGATCCACAAAGAAGAAACTTTTTTAAAACTGTTATTTTAAACAATAAAAAAAGTGTTTCGTGTTAAAGTTTAGTTCATTTTTTTTGAGTTAATGACCATTTATAAAATAACCAAACAATAATTATTAAAATATTTTTAACACTATTTAAGGAAGGACGATAAGGTTGTCGACTTGAAAACACAGACTTGTAAATTTAAATTGTTATTGTCAATGTTTGTTATTATTGGATCAGAGAACTTGTGTCTATTGTGGATAAATTACTACGAGGTAGTTTTTTGAGTAATCATATATAATTAAATCAACTGTTTCCTTATATATGATTTCTATGCAGCTATATTTCAAATCACATTATTCCTAAAGCTAATAGATTCTGTTAAAATATAAATGAAATTAAATAACATATTTAATTAAATTATATGAGTTTGTATGTGTTAATATTATATCATGTAATGAGTGTATGTATCTGTACTTGTGCGTGTGTGTGACAACTGAATATTTCATAAAAAGAAAAAAAATATATCACTAAATTTCTTATTTATATTTAAAGGTAGGGAAATAAATGGGAGTAAATTAATAACAAAGACAGATTCGCATAAGAAATGAAAGATAACTGCAATTATACATTCAGAAATGCGACTAAGATCTTTCAAATAAAAAAATTAATTTTCTTCAGAGTCACGTTCAAACTGAGGAGTACCTGTATAATAATATTTCACAGTAAACACCTGAAATAAAAACCACGTCCAAACAACAATAACACTTTCAGAAATGAGACTAACATCTTTATACCAAAAGACGTCGTCAGAGGCACACTCCTACTATGTCTACTATAATGCAATGAAACAGCATGCTTGTCATCTATACTAGGTGCTATTTACCTGTCACAAAATGTGCTTATGCAAAATACAGAAATGTGTTACTACGACTTTTGAAGAAAGTCGAAGCGATTCTTGCTTTTAGACGTTTAATATGTATGGGATGCCTTTTGTGTTGATATTATCCTTTTGAGATAAAAGAAAACGGTTGTAAATATGGCTCAACTAAGTGTTAAACAGCTCTGATTAAATTAATACAGAAATTCAAAAAATTACAATAATATATAGATAATATGACATGTTTAATAAATTTCTATACATTTAATATGGTTGTCAATTAACTGTTACAAATCCTTGTAAATGGAGTTTACTTGTACTTCATTTAACTGAAAGTTAATTATGAAAATGTAAACAAATACATAGCAAGCAGTTCAATATACTTATAGTTTACCTACAAACGTACATGCAGGTGTGCAGAACTTTAATTCTGGAATATATATATAATGTATTCATAATTAAAATATCAATATTTACAAAATATATTTAAAGGAGGAAAGTGAAAGTCGCGTGGCGTTTAACACTAAATGTTTTTCGTTGAGAAACAACACTTAGGGACAGAATGCTATAGAATTTGGAACTTGTATAGTTAGTTAATATTAGAAATTATTTGAAAATCAGCAACAACTATTGTTATCTATCTAATGCTTATATTTTAGTAATCATCCATTTCAACATAAACTTTACTACTGGTGCACAATATTGACTGAATGAACTGAAAATATCTGTACTACGTATCAGTTTATCAAATTCTGCGTTTAAACAATTCTGCAATGTTACGAATTTTATTTCAATATTTCGCAAGAACTATTGTTTAAATAAAAGATTGATTTTGAGGAAATAAATTGGCATGGCGAGTTTGTGGAAGCTTTGCAGTGAGATATTTCATTCGACAGTCATATGAGTGCAAAGTGAGTTTTAGCGTTGCTACTTTTTCTTTCAGTTAGCTGCAAAGATTTATGTGTTCCATGTATCTGGCTTAACCCATTTCATATAACTGGGAGTAAACTTTTTTATGACGTCAAACAAAAGTGAGTGTTGGTGACGTTTTTTATGGTTCACTTCTTCTTTCAGTTCTTCTATTTCAGTAAAACTTATAAATTGCAGGATTCATTCGGCTAATCAGGTTTTCTCACCGTGTCCATATCACGTTCTAGCTCATGCCCATTAAGAAAAGACGGCAACATTTCACAAATATTGATTAGTAATGACAACTATTTGAATAAACTGCTTGTAGATGTAGAAAAAAATTAAAATAGAAAGGAAGTCAAAAAATTTGCTTGTGCATCCTTCAGGGGGAAGGACAAGAGGGCTTCATTTCTTTATGAGGTAACACCCTACCCAATCGTATTGGTCAGACTTCTACATCTGAAAGACTGTCAAACCGAGCGGTATGCGGCCTAACACCCCATCGCAATCAAGACAAACACTAATTATTACAAATTATTAATAATATTTTAAATATAATTATTGGTTTGCTTTAAAATTCAGCAAAGATTCAAATACTGTTTAGACAACTAAAATTACATAGAACATAAAACAGGACAAAGACCCTATTAAGATTTCTATTAATTTCTATTAAAAGTTACTACAAACTTTATGATTTGTTCTGTGCTCTAAACATATAATAGTTTAAAAAAATTAATTAAATGATAAGCATAATTAACTTGAAACAAAAAGTATAACACTATTCCATATTACCACATTAGCTAAATAAGGAGGGTAGCATTTTTCACATTAAAATAGTTGTAAATGATAATAAAATAGATCATATATTACAATTTAATATAAGTTGATCAGTAGAATTATAATATTAGTTATTTAACTTTTAGTAACAATGTCAAATTTTAAATGGGCTTTGCACCGACTTTGAAACATTCAGTTGAAGACTATAAGAGTATTAGACAACTGGTTAGTGACTGTTCGCAGACACTATTACACTTGTCAACCGTATAAAAGAAGTTAGTAAAAAATGAGTCGTAATGGCTGATTATCGAATACTTATCTTTAATCAGTGAAGTGTATAACCTTCGATAATATATATGTAGAATTACTAAGCCACACACAAATTATATTAAGGTATAAAAATTTCCAAGTTTTAGAAAGAAATTATGATCAGTTATACTACTGCTGGAGTCACATGACCTGCTTCAAATGTCCATCTTCAATAAGGAGTCTTAAAATTAGACTCAAATCTTGATTTTCTTTGAACATTAATAGCGTTCAAAACAGGTTGAACAATCTCAAAAACCAAAAACTTCTGCAGACAATATGCGTTTATTACGAAAAACTTAGCAATAATTGCATTTTTCAACTTTATTAAAAATTAAAATTATATTTGTTATAACCTGACAAGCAAAAGCCCTTTATGTGCAATTTCAAGTTTATTTATATTTGATAAATTTAAACAGAAATTGGGAACAAAATTGGGATAAATTATTTGAAAACTATATGCAATAATACTATGAAAAATACAGTGCTTAACAATCTTTGATACTAACATTTCTAAGAAAATGTTTTGATATTTACGTTTGTTTGTTTTATTGAGTTACGGACTTACAACACTTTGATCAACATTGTTTGGCAGTTAGCATAGAGGTAATTTCATACAGAGTGGAGAAGCTGTAAACACTGGTGAACCTAAACAAGAAGCAGCAGATGTAACCATGCTCAAGAGGGGACCAAATGTCTTAGAAATTCTACAGCAGCAAAAACATTTCCTTTTCCAAACTAGCACCATATGACCTTAAACTGGAGGAATTCTTTTTATATAAACATCACTAGTAGCTTGATTATTGAACTAATGTGCACTTAATAACTTGTGATTCTCTGCTTCACAAAGTACTGTAACTGACCTATATATTACCTATATAACTGATAGTAAAACTCAAGTTCAACTATGTGCATCGATGTCATTGTGTAATCTATTACTACATATGCCTGTTACGCATAATATGCGTAGTTGTATATTTGTAAATAAAGATGATAAAAAAAATATATATAATTCAAAAAAAGAGCATTCTTTATAAAAAGTAGAACTAAACAAACTTAACACCCTGAAATTCTGAAATTCGGCTTCTCTGATGAATGAATCTGCAATCACTGGTGTCACAATTTGATTAACAATATTAACAATTATAACAATATTAGTTCCTTTATATTGTTATATTATATATGTATATGTAATATTTTCGAAAGATATACAATGTATTATTCTACCAATATTCAGGTTGAATGTTTGCTATGTCTCTTTTAAATAAAAACGCATTTATTCAAACAACAGATATTCAAATTACAATAACACCTCTAAGTGTTATTTATTACTTTTTATATATAGATTCAAATATTATTTCCATTTTTGTTTGAAGTAGTTCATTCGGCCGGTTTATTTTTATTGAATTACTGTTGTGCGAGTCAATAAAATGGAGCATGCATTGTCAGTCCGCTTAGCAACAACAAAACAATCATTGCCTGCGCAAAATCATTTGAAGATTGAATGAAATGATTAAGGTAAGTGGTATGAACATTAAATATTTATGAAAATTAATAAGTAGTTATATCTTGTGCATGTCGTATGCTCAAATTGGTAAACCATTGAATAACAAAAATGTTAACGATAACTGGGCTCTTTTCTTAAAAAATCTCAAAAACTTGCAGTACGTACAATATAATTCTTTAAAACAATACTTTTTACAATGTCAAAAATATGTAGTAGGGTGCCAGAAGAACTCAATGCGGGGGACATTACATATAAAAAGTAATTATTTAAGCAATCAACGTCTCCTCGACTCAACCAATGTAGTTACTAAAATAAATGTAGAAATCCCCACAAAATCCTAAACCATACTGGTTGCACACTATGAGTACAAAGTGGAGCAGTCGACAGATAGGAAGGGAAGTGAGGACAGGCTACTGTGCGTACGTGATGGACTCCTGTCAAAAGAGCTGAGGTATGACAGTCAACCACGTCTACATTAAGGCTATTCACACACTCCTGCTTCATAAATGTCGTCGACTTTGGAATCCCATGAAATCAATTTCGTCGTACAATACACCTAAGTAAATACAGTGCTTTAAATTCGCCCCATGTTGCCACTTATCCACCTCTCCAGATGATAAAATTGGAATAAAACATGTTTTTTGTTTATGCTTTCTTCTTTTTTTCTGAAAATGCAGAGTGAGTCTTTATGGAGCGCCATATAGCAGCTGAAGTCTAAACATTACCAGCTTAGCATCCCAGAGGACACTAAATTATACATACTGATGACTATTCATTTCGTCAGTCATTAAACAATGACGTGTATATGAGCATTCTATTCCAAAAAGGATTTTGAGAAATTTCAATATTCCTCAATTTGAACTTTAATACCGCTGCTTAACATTTATTAAATCCAATAATTCTCCTCCTTCAATTACTACTGTAATGTATATTAAATGGATCAGTTGCATTTAGAGAAGTATATATTCTTCTTTTATATTCATAAAAACAAGAAAATACAAGCCCCACTAACTCAAAACACTAACATTTTAACTAAACACAATAAGTCTAGTAATATTATAATATTAATCCAAATATCTTTTGCATTAAAATGTAACTATTAAAAATCATGGTACCTACTCTTGTTAAAATTGTTAAATTATAAAGCGATTTGGGACAGAAATTTTGATTAAAAATGCTCAAATCAGGCTTCTATGATTAATGAGCTAGCCAACACCTGGTGGCAGTTCCGAGTAAAGATTTATATGGCGATGTGGATCTAAAAACCACAATTAGTGAATTATTCAGTGAGGTTTTTGATGAGGAATTGTCTTCAGAGAGCCACTAGCTCGCAATACGTAACTCCAATCATCTAACGTATTCCACAGTCTTTCTGTGCCTGTCAAACTAAAAGCCTTCCGCATCCCCATCTTCCAAAATCCCAATGCCAGTAACTTTCATCTGCTTCTTAAACCTTAACATCTCTATTGTCAAGGTTTAGAATTAAAAAAGTCATTAACTTTCAGATTCAAACTAAGATTGAAAGGTTACAAAGTTTAAATACAAAATCACACCAATATAGCGGTTTTTTTTATTACCATTAATAATGTATGATAAAGTTATATATAAAAATGTTACGTGATTCACAGTTTTACCATGATCTGAATTCATAGTTGGTTTTTTGTAAAGTTTATGTGTATATGTGCAGGTGAGGAAAAAATGTATCAATTAGAACAACCTTTCAAATACAAAATTTTAAAATACCATTATTTAAATAGCTAATTCTATATAAGAACAATAAAATACATAAAACTATAAGAGCAACGCAAATCAACTATATATTGTATTATGTTTTCGGAAGCGTTGCAATCACTCTGAATGTTGCAAACTTTAACAAATATAAATACCAGATATTTAAACATGGTATTTATGAAAACCTCTTGTTTTTTGGTAATATTTTTGCCCTTTATGACAACAATGTCAGCTAATTTAAAGCTATTTCTTCAGTGACTGTACGGTTAGAATGACTTGATATTGTTTTATTATGAGTATGAGCTTACAATATCAAAAGAATATTATTCCGCTAAAAATTACATTTATTATATTCCATCTGTAGAAGCTTGAGGGTTAAATAAGAGGGTTAAATATTTATCCATGCTGAACTCAATGCACAAGTAAATCGTAAACAATTTTTTCGTAGTAAACATACATTTTCTTATAAAATTAATAGTTGGTTGTGTTTTGCAGAAAGTTACACCTATTGAAACAGAGAATACGAAACCTAATTGACGAGTTATTAATTAAGCGTGGTAGAGTTTTTATTACCAAATATAGTGGCAAATGGTTCGTTTGGTAATCATTTGACGAAGTTTATAATAATATATAAACATCATCAAATGTAGTCTAATCATAAAAGATCACAAAAACTCATTACTGTATTTCTAAAATCACTAACAAAAACAAAGAAAGAAAGGGAAAAATATAAAGCATATTCAAAATTAATAAAAAACAAACAAACAAATGAAATATAAAAATTAAGCTTTTTTTCATTCTTTTGGTTCTTTTTTAAAACATTTTACAGAATCTTCATTTTTTCTTTTTCTTTGTATTTCTATCTATTTTTAAAAATGTTATACCTTTCATCTCTCCCTCCCTCCATAAGCAGGTAACATTGATACAGATAGTGCCTTTGAACGAGACTCCTTTCCTACTTGTCTTCAGAGAGGCTCACGCCTATCTACCTGACGACGTGGAGTCGAAATATGCCAGTTAGTTGTTTTTGTGATGTGTAGTATGCGTTTTCATTCTATTAATTTATTTTATATATATATATATATATATATTATATATATATATATATACCTCATTAAATATCTTGCCAACATTAAGTTTAGTATGTAGGAAACATACTAAACTTAATGTTGGCAAGATATTTAATGAGGTATGTTTAAAAGAAGGTCTGCTCCCAAAGTATACTATACTTATATATATTATATATATATATATATATATATATATATATATCAAGGATCAAACCACAATATGAAATGGGAAAATAAGACTAAGATCTTTCAACCGTAACGAGTGGTCTTCGTCAGAGTTGAGTTTTTGACTCTGACGAAGACCGCTCGTTACGGTTGAAAGATCTTAATCTTATTTTCCCATTTCATATTGTGGTTTGATCATTGATTGTTATTTCACGTGTTTATGTGAAATCTTTTTATATATATATCATTATTTGTTTTCTTGACCCAATATTTATATCATGTATTTTTTTTTATGGTTGATATCTAATGATTTGAAACTAGTCCAAAACGTTAGCAAAAAGACTAGTTTCAAATCATTAGACCTCAACCCTCAAAAAAAATATATCATATATATATATATATATATATATATATATATATATATAATTATAATAAAGATTTCACATAAACACGTGAAACAACAATCAATCAAATCATATATATATATGGAAATACGATCCAAAACGGACAAATATAGTTCAATATAAACAAAGAAACATAGAGAAATCAAAAGAACACACTTACAGTCTCTAATTTTCGGTTTGAACCGTCTTCAGGAGAGATAAGAGAGGGAAACCAAGCGCACTGGATCAGAGACGGTTGGAGACCAACAGTGTTGCCGCATGCGCGCCCGTTCACAGAAAATAAGGTAGACAGGAATCAATTTATAATTACATTAAATTAATGGAATATGAAAACAATAAATATATAAAAGAAAAAATTGAAAAAAAAATAAGGGAAATTGGTACATAAACAAAAGTACTGACTAATCTATGATAAAATAAAATAAAACTAAGAATACAAATAATAATAACAAATGAAATAATTTATTAAAAATTTGGTGATAAAATATGAAAAGGCAAGGAACTTTTAAACATTATCCGGATTTGTAACAGACTACAAGATAAACACCTACATACTCATTACTTTCGTCCATTCTAAACCCTCTAATCCCCATTTATATCTACACTTCCATAGCTGCCACCCTCCCCACATTAAGAAATCCATTCCTAGATCCCTCTCCATACGAATTCACCGGATTTGTAACAGACTACAAGATAAACACCTACTTATCAATAGCCTAAAAAGTAAATTTGTAGAGCGAGGTTACCCTCTCCCCTTCCTAACAAGAAGACTGGTTCCTGCCACGACCCCACACAATCCTACATCAACCTCCTCTTCCTCTCCCTCTGGGTCTCCCTACCTTATAACAACCTACTTCCCAGGTATCCACAGACTGGGTACCATCATTAAAGAACTTTTCCCGATCATATCCTCTTCCCCAGCCACCTCCAAAACCTTTCCTAATCCGCCACGCCTATCCTACAGACGTCCTCCCAACCTTGGCAATTTTCTTTCGCACAGGAAGCTAACCTCCACGAGGGCAAACAGTTTGCCCTCTGGAGCGCAACTGTGCGGACGTCGAGGTTGCCTCACGTGTCCCATTATAAATCCCCAACCACACTTCACAGCTCCCCCCCATAACACCCTCTATCCTGTTGCAACTGACTGCTCGTGTACCTCCAAAAACTGTGTGTACCGTTTGGAGTGTACCAAGTGTGATTCGTTCTACGTAGGCCAAGCATCCACCAAGCTTAGTCTCCGTATTAACAATCACAGAGCTTCAGTCAATAGCCGCTCCCATCTTCCCATTGCCATACATGCCAATAGCCACGGTCTCCCTTTTAATGAGTGCTACAGGTTACAGATTCTGCGACAAATACCCCCTGACTGCAAAGATCTCACACTACGAGCCTCCGAAGAAGCCCATATTTGGCTATTAAGTGCGCGCAGTGCACCTGGCCTCAGTCTAAAGCGATAATGTTTAAAAGTTCCTTGCCTTTTCATATTTTATCACCAATTTTTTAATAAATTATTTCATTTGTTATTATTATTTGTATTCTTAGTTTTATTTTATTTTATCATAGATTAGTCAGTACTTTTGTTTATGAACCAATTTCCCTTATTTTTTTTTCAATTTTTTCTTTTATATATTTATTGTTTTCATATTCCATTAATTTAATGTAATTATAAATTGATTCCTGTCTACCTTATTTTCTGTGAACGGGCGCGCATGCGGCAACACTGTTGGTCTCCAACCGTCTCTGATCCAGTGCGCTTGGTTTCCCTCTCTTATCTCTCCTGAAGACGGTTCAAACCGAAAATTAGAGACTGTAAGTGTGTTCTTTTGATTTCTCTATGTTTCTTTGTTTATATTGAACTATATATATATATATGTCCACTTAAAATTCGAAAAAAAGATCCAAACTGGACGCAAATTAGTTCACAAACGAAGAAAAGCAACACACAGAGAAAGAGACACACTTACAAACTCAAATTTTCGGATGATCCGTCTTCAGGAGAAAAGAGAGAATGGGCGACCAAGCACGCCGGAAACACAACGGCAGGAAACGGCAGGGTTTCCTGCCGTTGTGTTTCCGGCGTGCTTGGTCGCCCATTCTCTCTTTTCTCCTGAAGACGGATCATCCGAAAATTTGAGTTTGTAAGTGTGTCTCTTTCTCTGTGTGTTGCTTTTCTTCGTTTGTGAACTGATATATATATATAATCTATATACTAATGAATTTTTTGTCATTATGATTCGACATAATAAATTCAAGTATGATAGGTTTAATAATCATAATTATTTAAAATTTTTGTATGTTTTGAATTTAAAGAAAAATTTAAAAGAAAAATGATAATTTCGAAATTTTAAACTCAAACATTAATATTGCGAGAGAATAGAGAAGAGATAATGGTTGGTCAATTTCCAATAGATGCTGACCCAGTATGTGGTCGTATTATTGAAGCCGATATCGACTGTTGAGGGAACTACTAGGTTGTGTCACGACAGAATTAACTCTAATAGCCTGTATACATTGTTTTGCTGTTTATCCGTTTGCCTTCATTAATAATTTAACATAGTCGCCAACTTGTCCTTTCCAAAGCCAATGATTACGGCAAATCACTGTTATTTCTTTTACATTGATTGTAAAACATATAAACATTGAGGTTCACTTGATTTGGTTCTAAACCTTAATTTGAATACTAAAATAGTTGTTATTTCTTTGGTAGACTTCAATAAATAGAATATGACCAAACAGAAACTTAGTTTCATTCATTACCTGATTTCAAAAAATTTCAAACAAATTCCCAGTACCTATTGTTATAAAGCCTGAGCAGAACAGCTTTTAGGCTTTTACAAACTACTTTATAATTACTCATTTAAAACACAGATGAGCCACAGTACTGTGTTCATCAACGATACTTGGATGCTGCACCCATCCAAGTGTTAATCTTGCTCAATATTGATTAACTTTGTAGGTATCTCAGGACTGGTGCATTCAATATAGCTATGGATATGAGTTGTTATGCTAAACTATAACATCCATAGTTATAGCTATGGATGTTAGTAGGTCATCAGAGGATCACCAATGCCCTAGTAATGGGTTACATATCCCATTATTGGTAAAGTATTGGTAAAGATATCCGTCATTAAGATTTTTTGAACTAGGTTGTATCACAACCTAGATTGGAACAAACTTCCACAGAGGTTCAAATATTTATGGTAACTAAACGGTGGTAACAATTTGTCAAAATAGTTACGATTTTATTAAAATTTGAAAAATAATATTTATCGATGAAATTCAGTCCTCCCGTTTTTTGTATTCATCTTTCTAGCAAACATGTTAAATAAGCTTTCCCTCTCATTCAAACAAAAACATTATTTCAAAAACACACTATAAAATTCATTAGTGTTTCATAAAAGTATTTTAGATATCACTATTATTATAAAAGTAAATGATAGTGAGGAGAAAACTTTAGAGCGATAGATCATCCAAAACTCTTGTTTGCCTCTTTCGCCATATTTTTTATTACTGTTTAAAATAAATAATATTGTTGGCCATATTTAGAGCATCATAATTATTAGTTTTTTAAAATACTATTTTACTAAAATATATAAACACTTAAAAAATATTTGAAGTGAAATCGCCATCTTTGAAAGATTTGGAAGATAAAGGTAAGATGGTTCCTAAGACCTTTATTGTTCACCAGTGTATGTTACTTAAGTAGCATGCATAGTACAGTATTCTCTAATTACACATTCTGATCTTTACTCGAACAACAATATTCTAGCGTAATTCTTATCAAAAAGCATTGAAAAATTATCTTAAGGGTTAAAACTTTTAATCGTGCTTGATACAGAAAACAGGAATGCACAAACCCCAGAATCTCAAAGTAAACGAAATCCGGTATGAGACGCTACATAGCATTTATTCTACGTAATTTAAACAGTATCGCATTTGCCAGCGTAGCACTAGCTGTAACAGGGTAGTGCTCTTGATTCTTTTGCTACGCATTATTTTCTAAATAAATGTTTTTCCCCTGATTTCTCTTTCTTTCAGGATAATTATTTTTTATCTTATTTAATAGCAATATATATTTTTACGAACTTTTGTTTAATATCTGTATCAATCCAAACAAACAACCTTTAAAAGCTCGTTTGTAACCCTTAAAGAACAGATGAATGAACTTTAGACACTGAAGGAAAATTTCTGTGCCCATCGTATCATATATTTGTCTAAACTATCATATATTAGCTATATTAAACTATAATATAGTAACACAAAGATAGATACAGACATATTTCGACAATTGTCGTCATCAGGAGGCGAAGTGTCTTACATGGAGGCTTGGAGTCCTTTATCATATATATAAATTAAATGCTAACTAAAAAGCTAGAATCACAGTGTTTATAATTAACTTGTCTGAACAAATTTTTAGTCAAACAAAAACTATATTTTTTGTATTTAACAAACTCGGAAAAAAAGGTGACATTTTGGTGCCCATCTCAGTGTTCTGTCAGACGAACAGTAGTAAGCTCAATATGACATTTTGTGATTATAGCTGTTCTTTCATGTATTTTATTCATGTACAAACACAGAGAGAGAGACACAGTAGAGGAGAGAGAGAGAGAGAGAGAGAGAGAGAGAGAGAGAGAGAGAGAGATGAACCACTTTGCAAGACTTATTTTATTGTGCTCAGAGGATCTTAAGCAGTGATTTTCGACAAAAACTCTGTTTCAAAATTTTGAATCGAAAGCAATGTTTTCATTTTTCTATATTTCATATACGGAAGAAATATATATGCAATATATATTTCATATACAGATTAAATAAATGTAATAATGAAAGATAATTAAAATTAAGGTAACAAAGTAATAATTTTAAATTACATCATCAAATGTACGTTTTTACATGAATCAATAGAAGTCAAATAATTAAATAACACTTATAATTATTATAAAGTTTGATACTTTAAATTGTTAAATCAGTGTTTATTAAAGCACACATTTAATCAACTGTTACTAATAAAACATTACCAATATGGATTCATGGAAAATCAAAATGTGTGAATCTCTCAGTATATGGAAATAGAACTTTTTATGATCATGGTTCTTTACTCGAAAAAAAGTAAGAACAAGAAATTTATTTAAATTTTATTGGAATCTAATGATTTTGAAATATTAGTTTTTGCTAGACATTTCTATTATAGATATAGTGATAATAAAAATATTATGTTTCAGTTTTAACGGATTTAGACTTTTTGGTGCTTTAATGTACATTTGTATCTGTGGATCTTTGTGTGTATGCAAAGATTATGGCCATAACATTTCAAAATCAACTTGATATTACACCAAAAAATAGTTCTTACGATAAAAAACAATACATAGTTCTTGAGGAACATTACATCAAAAAAAATGCTACTTTAAAATCCATTATCTCATTTTAAAATTTATTAATGAGTAATAAATTTTCTCATAAACTAAAAACTCTATTTAATTGAAACTTTATTATTTGTAAACATAACATAACGTAAAGCTATAGTATACTAAAGTATATTAAACATAAAGCTCATATATGTTCTTACAAAAAATTTTTTTAGACAACAAAAAGGTCAATTACGCATCAAAATTTGAAAATGTTAACTAACGATTGAACTGAAGAATAGAGTAGATGATACTGATCACAGCGTGTATAGGAAAAGCTCCTTACAGGAGGCCAATCTGGATAATGCCAGGGTAAAAATAAATTATTAAAAAGATGAATCAAAGCACACTTTTAGATATTATTATCTTTTCTGCAAAACTACTGAATATAAAATATGATAAACATTATGGACTTAATTAAAAGAAACTCAGTTTACAATAATCTCAACCTCCACTAATGTTAAACTTATGACCTTCAATGAAATTCAAAACTAATTTATACCTTAAGATTACTTTGTTAGCATTTAAAATTAATAAAGCAATAAATGCAAAGATTAATGGAACTCTTTGCAAATATATGCAAATAGACAAACAAACATAAAGGTTAAATGTGTATTTTAAAAGGAATTTTCTTTTTAGTAGTGGAATATATTTATATCTTTGTTAGCAATTATTGGCGAGAGGTTGGTGATAAGAAACACGAGCTCTGGTTATACAGCTGTGATTACACATACTCAGCTACGTGGAAAGTGTAATGGTGGAAGAGATAAGAAGTTACAAAAAGGAATGGTTTAAAATATCTAACCCAGAAATGAAATTTCCCACTTTGCTAAAATTCCAACATATACGCGTTTTGTTTCCAGAGTTGCCTCCCTTGTGGTCGTTAATCTTTAAAACCATATTCTCCTTAACGTTCGTAGAAAGTTATTAAGAAGTAGATTCTAATGTATAAAATAGTGTATTAATAATTTATTACTATTAAACTCAAACGACTATAATGTGGGACTGTGAACTAACTTTTGAGTTCTGATCTCTTCATACTATATTAACAGTTACTATTTCTATTAAAACTAATATGTTTCTTTTCTGCTTTTTTGATATATCTAAAAGCGACTTAACATTACAAACATTCTGCTTGCACATTGCAGTTTTGTTTATCGAGGCCAAACCATTGCAAATCCCAAAGGAGAGAACACAAGAAATTGCGTTTGCTTCATAAAATTATACTTATTAGTCGCATGTCATTCTCATTCACACATTTCTTAGTACACAAAGAAGCTTGATTTATATATCTATATCGGGTATATAAATATATAATTCAAATGCACATCAATCACCTGATAAAAGGGTGCTAAATATATCGGCACTTGGTCAGTTTTCCAAGTTTAAATTAAACTCTCCAATACCGATGTTTCAGTTTTCATTTAAAGTTTTTTTATAGGCGTAAGTAAGAATTTATTGAGTAAGAAACGCTATGAACAGTTACTATGAACTTTTACATTATTCTAGGACTATCAATATTCACAGTACTAAACCTTCAATTAAACTCTAAAATAAACAGTTTAATGGGAGCTTTAGTATTAACATTGCTAGTATGAAAATAAAACATACTTATTCAAAAATTCTTTTTCTGTCTGTGAAAAAGGTTTGAAATAAAAACCTTTTTGATTACTCAAGATTCTTTTGATTACTTTTTTATCTTTCCTCAAAGTTATCGCTGTGCAAATATTACCTTATTTAATTTGAATGAATTGTACTTAATAACTTAGACATAATTACAAATGACTAGTTATTAGAAGCGATAAAAATTTTAGATTAGATTAGTATTATAAATTTAGGCAAATAGAATAGTGTGACAACATACAAGCCATGAAAAGATGACCACACAATCTTGACAGATCAACAGTCAATTTTATTCACAGTAACATTGAGTATTGAGATATAATGGTTATATGAGCATTAATCGTTAAATCCTTACAACTATTTAATCATTAATCATAATATGTTTATACCTTTGGATTATATATTTAAATCATAAGCAATGATTTAATTTAAATTAATAATAATTGCATCACATAAGGAGCTATTATATTTCCTCATGAGATATAATGAAAATGATTTTGACAGATTGATTTGAATGTAGTTACCACATTGTCTAAATCTAATGGAAACTATGATTGTTCAAAACAACTGGTAAAAGCTTGAAATCTACAAGTTAACAATGAACAGCTGTGATCGAAATAGAAAAGAACAGGTAATATTAGAATATACTGAAAGCTTACAATTTATCAAATAAGCATAACAAGCACGAATCAGAGAAGAACCATCCCTAATAATTAAATTTGTAACATGCATTGAAAGATATTACAATGATATCAGTAAATGACAGGAAGAGAAAAGAGATAACATGACTAAAGTTAATAACTAAAGCAGAGGTCAGGTGGTTAATGATACAGTCACTTTGTTCTAATTGTCATATGAGAGAGGTTGTTAAAATATTACAAATGTGTTTAAAATATAATACATGATAATTTCATTTGATTTTGACATTATATTTTAAATAAAGTCAATGATTATATTTCTTCAGTCTATCAGTGGATTGTAATTAGTAATGCAAATTAAGAACTGTTTAACATTACATTAATTATCAATTGAATTACTAAAAGATAATTTTGAAAAGAAGTTCATTTCTAAAAAAAAAACGTTGAGGAACTTATTTTAATAAGATTAAGATAAATTAATCAGACGAGTGGTTTTCTGGGAAACTTAATAGTTATAATTTTTAGAGTTATATTGACCTGAACAATGATTTCATGATTAATCTAAATGCAGGTAATTCTAAATGCAAACGTTCAGGCCATTAAGTTAACAGTAAATGGAAAGGAATTAGTACTTACTTAGATATAAAGTATATTTCTTATGATGAAATTTTGCCCAAAATCGATAACAATTACAACAATTCTATGTTCAAGGTCATATGTTGTGACAAATGTTTTGATTATTTGTCGAATGGTGAGACTTGTGGAGTGTCTGTAATATGTTGCATGTACTACTCTGCATACCACATACATCCAGACATCATTTCAAATGTCAAAAGTGGACCAGGGTAAATCACAAGATGTAAATCTGTCAAATATCATTATCATTCAGTTTTCATCACCAGGTGTTTACTGAGAGCCATATAAAAATGAAACTCAACTCTACTTTACTACAAGTCACCTGCTCTAAGTACCATAAATTAATTTAAGCAATGGTATTAAAATGAAAGAGAATAAACATTTACATTAATAAGTGCAAATTATTGTATTTTGCATTTCAAAATAAGGATAAAGGGAATAAAGACCATAATCAGAAAGTAACTGCAATGTTTATAATAATGAAATATTTGTTAATGAACTCTTCTTAATTACATTGTGTATTCTATTTCTTTAGTCTATCAGTAGATTATAATTAGTAAAATTAAGAACTGTTTAACATTACATTTATTATCAATTGAATTACTAAAAGATAATTTATGGAACTCTTCTAAAACAAGTATGAACTGTGTGAATTGTGTTGAATAATATTAACAGAAATATTTTACCTTTTTAAGTTGGAGTACAGTAACTTTCCTTTATTTATTATGGATAAATCACTTTAGCAACTTGATCTCTGAATTGATTTTAACATTTTTGAAACAACTAAGATGGTTATACTTAACATATGTTGATCATAAATTATGAACACAAATCAACATTATTAGTAATAATGCTGATTATTATTTGTAATGTTAATGGAAAGTAATGTAAAAGAAGTGCAATAATGCATTCTTCATTTTGTTACAAGTATTAAAAGAAACAACAATGTACAGGTTTAAACTTTTAAATAGTTTAAACAAATTTAGACTGCATTTAGTGTAAATTTATCAAAAAAAAACTTAGTTAATATTTTACAAGTAATAGTTAACTAAATAGTTAATCCTTTTTATTTATAACGATATAGTTATCAGGAAACCTTGGTTAATAATTATTCTTATTATTAATTACTGGTTAATTAATATTATGTAATAATCATACTATTTAATCATTTTAGGTATTTTAACTACATTACTAGCATATTATACCTTCATTACATTAAAATTTCAGAAGTTAACCTTAATTCATCATAGATCAATATATACAGTAAACATTTCAAAATTCTCAATGGATGTTATAAGTAAATCAGAATTAATTATTCAAAATTTTTGTAATGAATGTATATCATTTCATAATATTAATAATAATTTTTAATTAACCTACTATTAAGTATGTTAAATCACTTTGTTTTAATAATATTTAACTATAACTTTGTATTTCTACATAAAATAAACAAAACATGCTAACCAAAGAACAAGATTGTCCAAACTTGCATTTACTTTATTTATTCCCATTTTTTATTAAGTAATTACCTAATATTTTTCAGATAATATGAATGGTGTATTGATGGAGTACTCATTCTAAGTATTGAAATAAATTAACGAAAAAACGTACTTACATTTGTTGCAAGTATTGAAAGAAACAGCAATGTACAGGATTAAACTTTTAAATAGTTAAAACTGATTTAAATGTACTCACAAATATTTAACACTTTCTTAGGCCACAATGGCGTCTGCATTGAAATAACTGCCACCTAAATTATTGCATTCATGGATTTCTTTGAATGAAAAATATGGAATGTAAAAGGTGAATGTTTAGCTGTTTCATTAAAAGATAAAATGTAGAATGGTCCACTATCAGCTTTATTATATAGATAATAATTTATTAAACACATGGATAATCAATTTTGCTAAATAATTTATTATGTGGGAAGAACTGTATGACATATATTGTTGGAAAAATAATGTTTTTTTATTTCATATTTTTATAATATATATTAATCCTAAACACCAATCAATTATCATAAAAAAAAATTTTCAACATTGCGTGGTCCACTGAAACTGGGCCATTACATCACTGTTAACTCCCCCAAGATTGTAAACAATGAGAATGATTACAATAAAGAGTTTCCTTTTTACTGTGTATGTTTTATTATGTAATTTTATCTTTAAAACTTTAATCTTATCTTTAATTTAATCTTTAATTTTATCTTTTAAACTGTATAGAGAAAATGATATATTTGCTATTGAGTACATCTCAACTAGATGTACTTTCCTTCTAGTTGAGAAGTAGAAGGAAAGTACATTAGTTGTAAAATTGCGACTTCACTTGTAAATTAGATTGTAAATAGGAGAGTACATTAAAGAAAATAATTTGAACAATAATATAGAGAATAAATGCTGAAATGTAGTGAATCGTTATATGTAGTCCTTGAAATAGGCTAAAAGGTTACTGGAAGCCTTCACATGCCATTCTAACAAGGTAAACATTTGCAAAAAAACTAAATTAGTAGGAATTTCACATTCTGAACAACAACAAGCTCTTTCAAAATATATTCACATTTAAAAAAGAAATTACAACTTTTATAGGAACCTGCCATTTTACTATGTCGTTCTAATTAGTTATACCTTTTCTGGAGAGTGTAAATGTTTTAAAAGATATTTCAGTACATACGTTTTGAGTGAAAATTTATAAAATCCATTTTCATAACATTAATTCAAATGCAGTCAAAAATAGTGAACTTAATGATACAAGGAAAAAAGAAATATTAAGGTTAATACTTCTTTAAAGTAAACACTTCTTTATATGATTTTGAATTATCTATGTTGAATGAAATCAAATTAAATATGCGGAAATTATTAATTCGTTTAGTAAGAATGTATACAGATTGGTTCGAAGAGGAAAACATATAAAAAATATCTTAACAATATTCATGATAAGTTAGTTGCAAATATTATAGGAGTAAATATTTTTTTTTATTTCTACACTGTATATTATTCTGAATAGTGTTAGCACTTACATCAATTTTAAAAATAATTATCTTTAAATATGAATCATTTCAATTGATTATTGCTTATTTATTATTAACCCAACGTTGAAACAAAATCATTTCTAATTAAATGCCTATTATGGATCTCTAACGCAGTAGACTTTTAGAAAAACTATTTAAACAAGCCTTGATAAGGGAAAATAGGTGGAAATTTGTACATTTATTTACACATATCCATCTTTTTGTTACAATAGCTATTACAATAATTCAGATCTAGTGACGTTTTTATCATTAGTTACTAGAATGTAGCCAATGTTTAATATATTATTTGTCCCTAAAAGAACAGAAAAGTGAAAACAGTTGGTAACAAAAAATATTTTTATCATGATTCAATTCTTTCAAAAAAACAGTAGATTAAATGAACGATATATCTGACAAAGGTTCTAATGATCCCTCAAACAGTGAAACTGATTACCAAACTTACCATACTTCGAGACACAATAAAACAGCCTATCCAAAATGGAATCAGGCCACCTGAAACCCTGTAACTCTGCCATAATCATAAAGTCAAATTTGTTCCATAATCACTATATTTTACTTATAGTTAAGTAAAAAAACGACCCCAAGCGTAATTTCTATTTTTAACTGCTTTCTATGGAAAACTAAAGGTGCCAACCTATCAAAAACTAGTGGACAGGTACCTGTCTAGATAGAGCATGATGTTTGTTCGAACGAGAAGAGTGACGTGCTGTCGAACTGATTTTGAATGATCTTCGCTCAGCTGTGAACAAAAATAAACTGTCAGAACATGCATTTTTTGGAGCACACAATCATGTTTATTTTTAAGGAAAACTAACCACTCTTAAAACATACTCGTAAAACCACTCGTATCCAGTAAACAAAACATAAAAGAATCCAATATATAAAAGAATTTTCCAATAAAATGGCTATCTATATAAATAATGGACACATCTAGTTAGATAGTGTTTGTTTTAAAAGGTATAGCTAACTACTGTTATCAGATATCAGATTATCAGTTAAACATTCTAATATCTGATCTAACTGATATCTGAATGGTTAAATAATAATAATATAATAATAATAATAATGGCTTGAAAAATAATATGTAATCAGTGGAGACCTTTAGATTGTTCACTATGAAATGGTCGTATTCCTCAAACACGTTATTTAAATGTCCATGCTGGGAAGAAGATGAGCAACCTACTGAAGCAGATATACCAGTGAAGTAGGGTAAGGGCGTAGTAAACTGTAGTCACTTCATTTAGGTCAGTCTTTCATGACATCATCATGCATATAAGCTACGGCTGACGCTACAACTTAACAAATATCATTCTTGCAAATAGTAGTTACATTGACACCTTGACAAACCGTTTGCTTCCTATACTGGTGTTAGTTATTCAAGTAGTTATGAACGCTGTCCATGAAGTTTCTCTTGATATTTGTGATTTCTCTTCAAGATTGGTAGTACACAAACAACTCCAACACCACTAAGACTAAGAAAATTTTTTCACCAGAAGCTATCTTAACAGGTCTCAACTTTATTTTATTTTTCATTTGTTATTTGGATATTGCTTTATATATAAACGTCCAGACTACAATATCTTTCAACCGAAACAAGCAGTCCTCGTCAAAGTCAAATCTTAACTGAAGCAAAGATGTAGAAACATCTGGTATGGGATTGAGAAGAGAGAGAGGCAAGAGAGGTATTTGAAAGAGTGTAAAGTACAGGAAAAGGACAATGGTCCGAAAAAGGGCTTTTAGGGTAAACAAAGAAGGGTCGACAGCTAGCAGACAGTTTGTTACTTATTTCTTCCTGTAGTCATTTGTTTGCCCCAACATCCCTTTTCTTGAGTCATTGCTCTTTTCCTGCACGTTAAAATACTTCTCTTGGCTCCCACTCTTCTCAATCCCATACCAGATGTTCCAACATCTTGGTTTCAGGTTAGATTTGACTCTGACAAAGACTTCTTGACGTTAAAAGATCTTTACCTTTTTTCTCATTTTCTTATTGTGGTTTGCACGTTGATTTTTGTTTCATGTGTTTATAGTGAAATGTTTATATATATATATATATATATATATATATATATATAATATTGTAAATAGGAAAACGATCCAAAAGGACAACAAACGTTTACGGTGAATCACAAACACAGAACTAAGGAACAAACACACTTACTGTCTCTAATTTTCGGTTGAACTCTTCTGATGACGGTTCAACAAAAAATTAAAGACAGTAAGTGTTTTGTTCCTTAGTTCTGTGTCTGTGATTCACCATGAAACGTATATATATATATATATGCAGAAAACACAATAAATAAACACATGATGGAATCAATGAAGTTAAACCACAATGAAAAAAGGAAAACAATGGAAATAAATGCTCCGAGGCCTTTCAATGTATGTCATCAGAGAGCAAACAAAGTAAAAACTGAGAAGCTAACATAAAAGAAATGGAGAAAGAAGGTAACAAAACAGTTGGAAACTCAATATGACAATAAAGATTAGTAAGAAGAAATACCCTATAAAATTAAACAAAGCAGGTCAAACAGTAAGAAATAGAATTATAATTCAATAATAATTAAAACAGAAGAAAGGAAAAAAATTAAGCTATATTATTTGAATCAACAATCTGGTCAGAGTTCATGTCCAAAGATACTTGTACATTTCCAAGATCACCTCCAGGTCCAAATTGCTTAACTATCCCTTGAATTAAGAATTCATCTAATTTAAATAACCCCTCGAAAGAAATATCAGTTCCTTGGAATCTTCCCATTTTATGGAATGCTTGTTTAAATTAATATGTTGAAACAAAGCACTTGACTCTTCTTGCCTCCTAATAGAATATTTATGTTGTTTCACTCTAGTAAGTAAACTTTGCCCGTTTGTCCAACATATGAAGAATCACAACCCCCACAAGGAATCCTATTAACACAACCTTCCTTCTCTTTCCTATCAAAATTATTGACAAGTCTGTTTAATAATTTACCACCACTACTGAAAACAACTGAGATATCAATTTTTTTTCAAAAAACTGGAAATATTTCAGTGGTTGACTGTAAGGTACAACCAATAGGTTTCTATTCGTGAAGGGTTCCTTCTCAATTCCAGTTTTCAAGGAAACTTTGGATTTTTTCAATAAATTATCAATTAGTGTTTTAGGATACTTTAATGATGAGGCTATTTGATATATATGTTCAATTTCCTCATTGAGGAAATCTTCACTACACAATTGGAATGCCCGTAAGAACATATTTCTGAACACCGCTTTTTTAACACTAGAAGGATGAGAGGAGAAAAAATGAACATGAGAAGGAATATGAGTAGGTTTTCTATAGATACTGTATTTAAGATTGTGCTCATAACGATGTAAATATAAATCTAGAAAAGATAGCTTATTATTAATTTCAAGTTCTAAAGTGAAATCAATGGACGGAACGCACTTGTTAAGCGCGTTCAAAAAATCTGCAACGCATTCTGGCCATATACACAAAACATCATCCACGTACAATATCAAAGCCATCTAGCATTGCTTGGTAAAATTTTAGAGAGAAATTTCAATTCAAACACATTCCATAAATATATTACTAAGAACTGGGAATAGCTAAACCAAACTTTTGCCTATAAAATTTATCTCTAAAAGAAAAACAACAATCACCAACACAAAGACGAATTAATTCTATAAGACTAGACACAGAAATAGGCATATTAAAATTTCTTTTATCTAATTCTGCTCTTAAGTAGGTCAGAAAATCTTCTACAGGAACGTTTGTGAAAAGAGATTGTACATCAAAACTCATCAAAGTCCAGTTCTTTTTCCACAACTTGCAGCATCATAAATATCAGCATAGCAGCATCTAAAAGCATGGATGGTTAAATAGTGTTTCCTCTAAAACAAGGTAATATTTTTTTGTTTTCCCTTAATTTCTTTTATTTTTTGACTCTTTTTTTATTGTTTTGTAATTTTCTGGCGTACTGTATTTGTTACTGTCTGTTTGTTCTGCTTGAATGCTCAGTATATAGGTATCCTCCTAGAAGTAGTTTTGTAATAGTGTGCTTATCTGTTTGAAAATTGGATTTTGTTGTCTGAATAATTAATAATAAGTATATAATAATAGTAATAATAAAAGTATTTAATTAGATTTAAACAACAAATGTTTGTTTTTAAATAATGAATAAGAACACTGGGTATTTTATGATCCTTTTGGGGTTCTCTTGTTACTGAATTTTTTGTTTGTTTGGTTTGTTTTCTGTTGGTTGGTATTCCGTAGATGTACTTGTCTTGCTGTACTTATTTCGTTAATAAATTGTTTTTTAGCCTTGAAAATGTCAAACAACGTTTGGCGAAACGTCAGCATAAAAACAAGAGTTGAATTCTTATGACCAAAATAATCAAGAACCCCTTCTGTGAACTTATATATATATATATATCTCAATGATCCAACCACAATATGAAATGGGAAAAAAGACTAAGATCTTTCAACCGTAACAAGCGGTAAGTTGGGTTTTTGACTCTGACGAAGACCACTTGTTACGGTTGAAAGATCTTAGTCTTATTTTCCCATTTCATATTGTGGTTTGATCATTGATTGTTATTTCACGTGTTTATGTGAAATCATTATATATATACGATTTCTAATATTATATTATTTATATTCTCGTATATCAACAAGAGGATAATCAACATAGTCAAGTGGCATGACTCGTATAGATAAAAGTGTAAAAGAAGCTAATAATCTATCATATGCATTATAAGCTTCTTTTGCCAGTAAGAAACATATAACGCGGCCAAATCCAGTTATCATTAAACCCTGATAGTAGGAAACTCGTTCTTAACATAGAATCTCACAGTCAGAAGATTGTTAATGCCGAGACTGCGGTTCACCTTAATGAAACATACCTCAAGAAAGATCTCCTACCGATCGAACTAATATATCATCGAAGAAAACAAAATCAGGAGTGGCTTACACTCAACTTTACTATATTAAACATAACATCATAAATCCTCTGTATATGATATACAATTTTCCATTTCGGTATAATATAAATGTCGAAATGCGAAATATTTATTAGTCCTTCATTCCTGGAGGTAGTACAGATAGTGATTGATGCACTTATTAATATATATACTTATTTTTGAATATCACCCCTCTGATGCATATAATATCATTAGTATAACTACGGCAGTAATAACAATTATGAAATGTGAAAGTGTAGATTTCGTGTTACGAAATAATCTCTTAGAGGACAACATGAATTTTGTTCCAATAGTCAGTGGAACTCTTACATAGTTTACCTGACCTTCTACATTGAATATCTAAGACAAATTTTCCCATTTAAAACTTGAAAATATTCCTTTTTTGTCCGAAAAATGTTAGACAAATCTAAGAAAAAATTTCATTTTAAGATAATTTTCAATTTAAGATGTAGGATAATTACATTTATTATTCTTCAAAGAATGTTTTCAATTTTGAATTATGTTTTATATTTTTGATCATTTATAGAATTATTATACTGGAAATTTTATGGCTTTCTAGTATTTAATAAAATTTTGTTTTGTGTCCCTTTGTCAAAAATCATATATCACAATTTCCTCTGAGTGAGTGTTATCTTATTCCTGCGTGCTGTACTCTGTTATAAGGTTGTTGTGAATGTATATTGAGAAAAAATATATTAGTAGTTAGCCAGTTGTAAATACTCAAATAAAATTCAAATCCGGCTATTCAGCATAAAAACTGGATATTTGTCAACATATAACTCATCTTTTTTGAGGAAAGGGTCCATTCCTCACTCTTCAATATTCCCAAAGATACTTTTATTAATAAGCACAAAATAATTTACAACTGATATAAGGTTGTCTCAAGAGTGCAGTATGTAGATTGATTAGTGATTGATTGATTTTGTGAGACAAATCCATCATACCATGGAAAACAACAGACATTTATATTCATTGGCAGTGATTTTTTACATATAAAGATATGATTTCTCTTATATCTTATATAAGTCAATAAATTATTTCAATTTTTCCATTATAAACATCAATTTTGTTTCAGAAGATTGACTCACAAAATTTAATGTAAACAAACAATGTAAACAACAAATAAATATCAATAAATTCGACAAGTATAGCAGGTGATCCATTATACTAGGATAAACAATCAGTTTTTAAAGCGTTATTGATCTTTGCCGTAATTGAAATTACGTGATTTTTTTTAAAAAATTGTTAATTTTTTTGAAAATTTTCATAGTTTTTAAATGAGCCGCTTATTGTAAAAAAATTATTGTCTGAAAATAGATTTTAAATAGAAAAATAGAAATAGAAAATAGAAAATAGATATTGTTTGAAAAAAATTATATAAACTCATTCTCCACATAAAGTTCTATTTCTAGGTATTATTTCATTTTAATCCGTCAAAGGGTATGGCTTTTATCGCTCTCACAATCTTTCAGATTGAATTATAAGTCATAATTTTTACATTTTATGAAAAAAAATTCCCTGTTGTTTTAAAAATTTAAAGATATTTTCCGTTTTTTGCTTTTGTAGTCTTAAAAATAATGCAAAAATTTCAAGACTGTAGAATTAGTAGTTTAGGAAAAAAAAAATAAACCAGACTTGTAATATAAAATATTTTATAAACGTTGATTCCTTTTATAAAGATAACCTGTATTTTATACTTTGTTTAAGGAGATTTGATCAGGAGATAGATGAAAAATTGTGATGCATGTTTCGTAAAGTGCTTCAAGTAGGTCTAATATAAGACCGTTTGTTAGAGTTCAAAACAGCAGGTGGTGTGCGGGATGTCTAACTCAACGGGACTGATAGTACAGTAAATACGTACATGTTATCAGAATCGCACGTAGAATAGACCAGAAGACTAAGTTAGGAGTGCTCTGTACCCGAAAGAGGCAGTGATAATAAACCGATTACTAATATCAACTGGAAAAGGAGAACTAGGCCTGTTGCAAACTAATTATTCTGGTCTGTTGAAGGCATTTGAATACGATATTTGACCGCAAAATTTGAGCTTTATCGATGAATTATCCACACCATTAGTTGACTACACCCAGTTTCTCATTAGGTACCCTAGTTGTTGCTTTCAGGTTTCCAGATTTTGATCCCCTAATATCCCAATAGAACGAGCATTATAGAGTGTTTAAATTTTGCATACGTAAACGATATTTTTAAAGAAATGTCTGATATTATCTCTAATTGGTACTGGCCTATTTTCATGAAAACCTTTAAAACACTCTATTTAAGGTCTACACCTATAAAACCTTTCAAAATTGCAATAACCCCATTTATTCCATGCTATATTGCCTACCAAACGAAAAAGAAAAAAAAAGTAACCGTAGTTTTCTATAACTTTCTAGAAGTTGTATCATACAATTTTAATTAAGACATATGCTTCTGGGAGTAGTAGGAGTAGGGCAATGGTGTTATTGGACACTGTGTTTGGTTTAGCTCTCAGTGCCTTGTGTATGAACCAAATGCTTAATGCATGTTACTTGTTAGGTCATCTGCATGCCTCCGGAGACTGTAATTAACACCATTATGTTCCACCAAAACCATAACTGCGCAAAACGCTTCCTTTTTTAATATCGCTCCCTCTCTTATATTTCACGCTACAATTTCATCTTGTAACTATTCAACTAAAACTATTAAATTGTAAGAGTAATCGATATATTACGCTATATTGTTTACACTCAGATAGTCAGCATTGACAAATTATCACTGAAAATATTTTTTCGTTATCAGAACAACTAAGAAGAATTTGCAATAATGTATATTTAGATTTTGTTTTATAATTACTACATCCTTTACAAAAACAGCGAATCGAAATACATATATGAGCAATTTAATGATCTACCGGATGTCTAATAGAATAGAACTAGCATGACTGATTAGGTCAGCATTCCAGTTTCAAAGATCGGACGAGAGAGGGATTGGCTGGTCATACTGGGTGGCACGGCGTCTAATCGCCGATAGGCCAAAGAGGATGGTCATATTCTTGAAGAATATGAAGGTCCTTTTTAACATAAACCATTTCTGATGTTTCCTTTTATGATTTATAACAGCACAGTTATAATTTAACTGTTGAATCTACAGGAATCGGGTGGACAACCACTGGGTAACTTTTGCAATGGCGCTACGTATGATGATTCTCTTATGGTGTGTCAACTGCAAAAATTAATATACTATTCTGATGTCAACGGAGGATGTTTTTTTTCTAATCTTAATAGCAAGTGAGGAATCAAATCCATGAATTCAGAAACCTTTAAACAAAAGTGTTTTATTTATAGTTTCTCAAACATTTTAGTTTCTTTATAAGTAACATTGAATTTGATATTTTGGTGACGTCATTCGTTGCTAAGAGGCATATTGAGCCCGGGTCACACCCAGGGTCATAACTCACTTAAAAAATGTACAACACATTTGCAGCGTGTTACTTCTTACAAAGCAATGTTTCGCAACGTCTATGATGAAATGGAAGAAGTAATATAAGATGTAGAAGATTGGGCAAAGAAAGATGCAAGACGTCTTAGGTGGGTTTTAACTGACCTCCGACTCGACTTAACAACGGTGACGTAGGCGGGCTCCACTCCTGTGACTTCATCAGCGCCTCAGGCCTGCACAGGACGATCTCGCAACAAACACACCTACACTACCTGTTTTCTTTCGTGACTACATAATCACGGACAATAACTTGAATCAAAACACTGTTTCAATAATAAAACTCAATCGTTGAATGGCTCAAGTAAAACACCAGGAAAAAAATTAAATGTCATTCGTTCCCCAAACAAATCTATTTCAATAGTAATTACTAGTATATGCATTGGTTATGGTGCTACTGAAGGTACTGGTGCCGTGCTTTTTCTCTGTCTCTCTCGCTCGTTCTGTCCCCAACTGTCGTTCCTCTATCATTCCCTCCCACCCTCCCACGATTATTCCCTTTTTCTTTCCCTCCAGCCCTCATTGCCCCCCCCCCCACCCTCTCCGTCACTTTCCCTTCCACTTTTCTTCACTCTCTTATCACTCATATTCAGAAGGTGAAACATCTTAATCTAAAGTATCACCATTAATAACTTCACTAAAGATGTTTGCCAAAGTCAAAGCTTACACTCAAATCACGAGAGATTTTTCTTTTTGACCTAAAAGCAGCACTTTGTGAAGTGAAGGGCGGGAGCCGGGCTGGTGATTGAAGACGCAGTCCACGCTGCCGGTCGCAGTTTGTTTGCCGGAGGTAAATTGGCTGGCGGAGGCAGGTATGTTTACTCCACACACACCTATGACCTGGTTACAATCGCTCCACGCTTCTTCAGTACTCCCTTCCTCAGAATTTCCACTCACAATACAAACTCTTACAATTCTGTCTATTCCCTTACAACTGTAAACACTAAGAAGGGTTTAGATAACATTAAGCGTTTAAATGTTTAATATTCATTGTAAACCAGTTGATAATTTTCAGTTGTACTATTATTATAAGAAAAATTTAATTATCTCAGTTTAAATTACTATTAAACTTTTAAATTAAACGTCATTCAAAGGCTAACTCCCATTAGTAATGGCTACTCAAGTAATGTGCATTTCAAAAGATTTTAAATTAATACGTCAATAACAGATTTTAATGAAGTGAATAAATAAGGAATGATATATATAGTGCCATATAGTAATCAATGCGCATCAGAATCAGTTACATATGAATCGAGTGCCACGTGTCTACCTGAAAAAAACTCTACTCTAGAATAAGTGCATTTCTTGTGGCTATAGATAACTTTCTTGCTGTAGTAAAAGAACGTTTCAATTCTTGTTGCTAAGAAATTAGCTAAGTATTTTGATTTGTATAACATTTCCCACAGACATTATAATAGTATTTTTGTTTGATTAGATCTCTAATCTTCTAATGGAAACTAGTACGATATCAAGACATTCAGCTAATGCAGATAATTTCAACTAAAATTAAATATCTTGATTGATTAAACTATAAAACCATAACCAACCCAAAATTATCAGAACTGTTCAAGGCATACTAATGGCTAGGCATTAAAGCACAGAATTGACGATAGCAGGGCTCAAATTGAAACGGTCACACGAATACTCTCGTTAAATATTAAAAATGGTTATTTTATAAAGTGAAAACCTCTTTGATCTCTCTTGAAAGGTACTATTAACAATGCGATAAATATTTTCTTCACGAATAACTCAAAAGCTACTTCGTGATTATAACCGGAAATTTTACACAATCTCGTCCTATTAAATGAAAATTTATTATATTAAATTGAAACATTGAAATGAAACACTTTACGAGTCTAATGAAACACCACACAAATAATTTTCCTCTATCAAATAGTTGCAAAGTCTTTTAATTTTACTTTACACCGTCTGTTGGATCAAATTCATATTTTCCCTAAAAAAGGTTCTCTAGTGCAGATGAGACCAAACTTTTTGCTCAATATCACATCATGGGAATGTCACTTTTTTGGCCAAAATGTTCATTTGTACCATTTTTTTCCTTCCAAACTACTAATTCTAGAGTGTTGAAATTTAGGGATAATTTGTAGTTTTGTAATAAAATGTAAAAATTTTGACTTATCATTCATTCTGAAAACTTATATACTAGGTATATATCTCGTTGTTTGACAGATCATGATGACATCATAGTCAAAAACAGCTCCTTTTGAGAGTTAGCAAAAAAAAAAATAAATTTTGGAACAAAATAATTACAATAACTGCTGTCTTAAGAAAATGCTATCATATGCATAATGAATAAGTAAAATGAATGAGATTACCAAATTAAAAAACTATATTTACAAGTGTGTTGACATAATAAATGACCATCTCCTCTACTAAGAAATAAAAAAAAAATATTCAAGATCTTTCTTCCTTAGAAGTTTAGGTAAGAGAGAGGAATTTTGAAATGGAAGAATGTAAAAAGTGCATTAAGTGCAAGAAGTAAAACTATAATAAGAAAAGACATCCAAGAAGAGCATGAAGTGTAAAAAATCTACTATATGGAAGAAGTGCAACACTTCATTGCTTGCTTCTTGTATTCTTGCACATCCGTAATTCAGCCACTTCTAACAGTGCTTGCATTTCTTCTAATTCTTACATATTTTTTGAGGGGGTGTTTGCATTTATATCATTTAACACATCATCACTTCCAAAAAATTCAATTTTGCTATCATTCAGACCATTTACTTCACTATTAAACTCAATTAAATCTTACAACATTCGATCCATCCATTATATATAAATATTTTTCAAAAATTACATATTTTTAAATTGTTAAAGTATTTTAAAAGTATAAACCACTCAGGCATTCATATAATTATTTCAATTTATTTTAAATACTAAAATTTCTGAACATTGGATGTTTTAAAACATTTAATTTAAAATATTAAAAACTTTACATAAAATCTTGAGATTCTTATGGGTTAACGGGAGACTACTTATATAACAAATGTACATAACTGTTAATGGGAGGGTTTAACAAACAAAATAGTGATTTAAGTGTTATAATATATGTATGTAGCATACAGTACATAAATTTAATGTGCATTATATATTTCTTAATTTACATTTAAATTGAAAAATATGAATAAAAAAGTTCCTTCATTAGAAATGCTAACACAACAGCCAGAGAGTCGCAATTGCGTTGTAGTCTCTTTAGACGAGTGACTATTCTTTTGAAGCCATATAAATCACATGCAATGTCTGGGGCCACAAAAACAATGTTGTTAGATGGAGTTTATTTCCTAGAACATGGATCAGTTGAATACTTTTTTGAAAAAAAATACATTGATGAAAAAAGCGGCTTTTTATTATTTCAAATTTTTGTTTAAGCAAAACTGTAAACTATAGAACAATTAAATTTAGTGAAAAAAATTTAAAAAACTAGTATTAAGAAAATTTAAAGATCTATCTATTTAAAGATTTATCTATAAGAACTGAAAAGTCCACGAGAAATTCCAATAGCCTACTTCACATGTTGAATCTGTTAACAAGATTTAATTTCTTTTTATCAGAATGGAGTAAAAAGGAATTGCTATTTAAATGTGGATAAATGACTGTGAGATGTTTTAATGATTTAGCATGATATGATATAAGATTTAATTACTGATACTACAAAGTTAAACTAATATCAAACATTCTATTATTAGTATTCTATCGTGTATGGCTGGTTATCTAAGCGTTGTAATCGGACTGCATGTTGCACCCATCAGTAGATCTCAATGTCAGATATGTTATTCTTCATATGTGAGAATTCCATTGTTTTTGGATAATATTGAAACAAAGGAAAGGTTTTTTCGTCCTTTATAACAAAATGGCTACCAGTTTTAAACCACATCTCCGGTGATTTAATAACTTAAAATTTCACATCAGGTATTTCATACAATGATAATTACATGAAAACTATTACAATCGAACTAATCAAATTCTTAACATGATTATTTATGTACTTGATAAGACTTTACCAGAATCTTTAATATTACGTGTTTACCATGACTATATTAAAATAAAATCAACATTCAATTTATTACCAACAAATTTGAAATTATGTTTAGTTGAGTGAAGTGCACTTTAAAATTTTATTAAAGCTGAACAGTGTTTTTCCAATTCTTGTAAAATTGCTTTATTACAAGTCGTATATATTAATGAATCAGAGTAATCTGTAACTGGGCCAATGGAACATTCACAAACACTAGTAGAGCTTTCAGTGAGCGTTGAAATTGATTTTCAGACTATTCATATAGAATAATAAGGAAAAGGATATATATAGCTAGCATTCTGGAACCCCTTGGAGGGGATTAGTTAAAACAATTTATAGTCTCAGAAGCGTTTAATTCCGGGTATGGTTTACGACTTACCAGTGGTAGTGAAAGCATAAAAAACTTAAAGTTAACAGAATGTTTTGATAGTTAATAATAAGCTTTGAAGGATTACAGCTGGTTTATTTTTAGGAGCAGTTGTTTTGCTGAGGACGCTGTAAAGCTCTCAAGCAAGCGATTGAGCACTAGTCACAGGGCAAGCCCCACCCGAGTCGCATTTACATTTAGATTAATCGTTCTTCAAATATTTTCAACCGAAATTCAATATATTCCTACTGCGTGTTGAATACACTCGAAATTCAAACATAACATTACATATTTATAAAATGCAAACCTCATAGTTCTCTCGGCACAGATAATAACATTTAGGTTGAAAACTTTAATGGAAACCGCCTCTCTGCTTCAGATAGAATATATTTAGATGTTAAAACGTGGTTATATGATATAATTTTTTGACAATTTAATATATATAAATTAAATGCAAAATATAAATTAAAATTAATACTTTAAAGTTTCACTTCTAATTTACTCTTACCTTATTATACTCACTTCTATTATAGTCATTTCTTATTTTTACACATGCTTTTACTGCAAATATGAAAAATAAAACAAATTAACTATGCAGATCAAAGGAAAAACCAAATCCAGAGAGGTTTTTGTTGGAGATCAAAAAATGAAACGGTCAGAGGTATAATATGTGGATTGCAAGACTCAATATTTGCAACAGAATATACATTCATAGGCTGTCACATGCATCAACTCCCAATCCTTGCTACATCTGATTTGAACACAAAACCCTTTCACCTCATAGATTCTGACATTCAAACATTATCTGCACCTTCACAACTCAAATACATGTGCAGAAAAATCATAAAAACAGTGTACATGAATATATTTGCAAGAATGACTGTTATATTGAGTTTGTACTGACAACTTTAGAAATATTTACAGTTTGAATAGAAACATAACTGTTTTGCTGTAAAGTTAGGCTGAAAGGATCTCCACTAAAATCTAACGACTCTCTTTATTGCAATCACAGTTGGCTTCTTTTATTTCTTGGTTTTGTTATTTACCCTGAAGGTTACTTTATTTTACTTCCTACTTTTACGTAAAAAAATTTAGTTGATTATCCCAATATAAAACAAGAATTCTCCTATTACCCTGGATAATATATATTGATCTAAAATAGTTAACAGTTAAAATAGAGTTTATATGATGTATGATGACTTTCACTAATATTTGAGTAAAGTAATTAGTGACTGGTTTACTCCCTCTCTCTCCGTACCATCTCGAGTACTCATCTATACCTAGAGATTGGTGTACCTCTTCAGTCTCAGTACCATCTCGAGTACTCATCTTTACCTAGAGATTGGTGTACCTCTTCAGTCTCAGTACCATCTCGAGTACTCATCTTTACCTAGAGATTGGTGTACCTCTTCAGTCCCAGTACCATCTAGAGTACTCATCTTTACCTAGAGATTGGTGTACCTCTTCAGTCTCAGTACCATCTCGAGTACTCATCTATACCTAGAGATTGGTGTACCTCTTCATTCTCAGTACATCTCGAGTACTCATCTATACCTAGAGATTGGTGTACCTCTTCAGTCTCAGTACCATCTCGAGTACTCATCTTTACCTAGAGATTGGTGTACCTCTTCAGTCCCAGTACCATCTAGAGTACTATCATACCTATTGCATGGTGTTCTCCTCCAGTCTCAGTATCATCTTAAGTACTTACCTTTCCCTAATGACTGATGAGCTCTACGAGTTTCAGTCTAACCATTTATCTTCGCTCATTTAGTCATATCTGTACTTCTCCAGTCTAAGGAACACCTTCTTTTCCGTCTTCATCTAGTAATCCGTTACACTCCTACAGTTTAGTTTCATTTTTCATCCTAATCTGCATCTTATCAGTCCAGTATATATTATATAATGTACTTTACAACGTAGCGTGTTCAAAACACCAGTTTAATAGTATAGTTTATACGTTAGAAATAATTAAACCACTAATAAGTCTTTATTTTAAAAAAGAAAATGCTGCAACTACTCACCTTTTGAAAATGAACAAAAGTTTTAATAAGCCATTTTGAAGTGAGATTAATTTTCTAATTAGCGAGCCGATTGGAATTCTCGACAGTATTTCTCAAACTTGTTCCCAATATCTCTCATCAAAGTTACTTGGAATACCAATTTGCTCAAAACTAACTTCCATTTCCACTTCTCTCATAACCTGTTTGAAATATATTTCAGCCTCTGTTTCCATGGAAGTAATACATATCCTGTTAGAATCATTCAAAACTAAGTACTCAAAACTCAACCGTTTTTGGATATTATATAAAAACAATAATTGGCTTAGTTAGTTATTACTTAACAATATTGTATTAAAATATTTTTAAGACAATAAAATATCTAAATTAAATTAAATTTAAATCAATTTTAATTAAATCAAATGTTAATTAAAATTGAATTATTTTTAAATCAAACAATTTGAAACATAAATTTGAACTGCTGTCTTTCTGAATAAATAATAAGAAACGAATAACAGTGGGAAAAACATATGGAGGCACTGACTCTTCTTTATCCAGCAGTCTCATTTCTCTTCAAGATGCTAACGTTGCTCTCGAAGCACATGTTAATATTAATGAGAAGAGAAAATCATATTAATCAGCAAGAAGAGAGAAACATGCAGTTCAGCTCACCGTCAGGATAATTGGAATGCTGAGACAACTGAAAATGGATAATACTTCCAATGTTTTCTTGATAACTACCCTTATTATTATTGTTCTATGGTTACAGTGTTCTCAATGGTAGTAGAGAAACTTAGTGATAACAAAAATTTTGCATTCTTTCTTTCAGCATATACTAATTATAAAATAAATTGCTAATTATATACACTTATTTATACTGTATTAAATATGCAGAAGCTTCTGCATAGACTAACCTCTTGCTGGTAGCCTCTAATTTGCGAGCTAACTTACGCTGGGTTGTCTCTAATGTCCATAATTTATTAGCCAGAGACATTTACAATACACTACACTAAATATTTCACAATAATCCAAAGGTGGAGAGTCGAGTACACCAAACTAGAATAATTAACTAACTATATTTTAAATCAGTATAACTTAATTTTAAATTCTATACATAAAACTTTTTTAATTACTATTACTACAATTTTTAGTTTACTATTACTAGTGAAATGTTCAGTGGTAGTATATTGTGAATGTCTCTGGCTACTTTAATATGGACATTAGAGCCAACACAACGTAATCTAGAACGCAAATTGGAGGTTACCAGTAAGAGGTTAGTCAATGCAAAAGCTGCTGCAAAACTTAATACAATATGTTTAAAAGGAGATTTGCTGCTTACTTACACTAAGATACACATATATGCCTTTGTATAAATAGATAATTGATCCAGAACTGATAAAAAAAGTTTTCAAAAGTAAACTAGATAAACACATTCAACAGGTTTAGACATTTACAATCACAAATTTTTAGTTTTAATGTCATTAGCGGGAAGTGATGAATAAAAACATGCTACAAAGAAGAATGACAACTACTGCGTCAATCTTTTCTTCCTCATGTCGCTTAAACCAAAAATTCCTAAGTGTATAAACCTGTTAACTTTGTACACTTTGAAAAACTTGTATATTTTTCCACTACTTTTTTTTTATCGAGCTTTGGTCTTCGATAAAGGAAAATAAAGTAGAATATTGTGATCGAGATGGGAAACATTGAATTATATTTTTCTAAATATTCAACCATCGTGAAGGAACAGGGTTTATACAACTGAAAATTGAATGAAACATATAACAAATTAAACACTTATTACGACTGGTATTTTGAAGAACAGAGTTGCTCATTAGGAGAAGATGGAGTGGAAGAAGTGTATTCTGCCCAACACTAGTACTTTGTATTGTTATTTCAGAATGATTACTTCCCCCTCTTCAGAGGAACTTGACCCCTTGGAATCGTGCTAAACATTATTAAAACTTACAAAACTTTATTGACAAGACCAATTACTGACATAATAATTTCAAAAAAATATTCATAATTTAATTACAATGAAATTTAATATACTTGTATAACTTTAAAATTAATTAATTAATTAAAAAGTAATTAAGTTAAATTATTCTAAAGTTAAATAGAATATTCTGTTTTAAACTTCTTAAACAAAGATAATTGTATTATATTATATATATTTCTCAACAAGTTTACGGAGAATCAAATCATAAAACAAATCGGATTTCTCATTTAATAAATATGCTTCAATTAAAACAAATGATAAATAAAAGAAATATTCTAAAAAGGGTTTTTTTAAAATATGGCGAATGAGGTGAAAGCGTGTGGGATGTAGAGGTTTGCGGAAGAGTATGCAGTTGGGGGCGTAGGGTCAAGGTGTAGGAGTACTCCATCCCTTACACTCTCTCACTCACTCATTCACTGCGCACTCACTATTCATCGTCACTCCTTCTATTGATCCTTTTCTTTATTTCAGATATTCTAAACATGCAGTTTTCAAAAGAAAATTCACCACTTTTTGTATAATTCAGTTGAATTGGTGCTTGCCATTTGGTTTTATTTTGGCATTTACTTGTCCTTGAAGCTGATATTCTAACATAGCCAATTATTTTATATCTGATATATTCTATTCCTATTCACTTGATTCCGCTGTTGTAAATAAGAACTGTCACTAAAATAATGATAATTGTAAAGTATTATTCTTAAGTCCAGTCATATATTTACATGAATTGATTGTGTTGAGTATAAAAACATTTTTTCTAACTCCTACACTTATAAGGATTTTTATGTTTTACAACAGGAAAGCGTATAATAACCTATAAGGATTTTTCGAGTTTTATGTTTTACAACAGGAAAGTGTATAATAACCTATGGTTTAAAAACACTACGAGACTAATGAAGTGCAATCCTGGCATTATTTTCATGTTTGAAGTTAGACCCCCCTCCAATTTTAACTGTCTTCCAATTTAAAAAAAAAAAAAAAGACATTTGAAATGAATTCTGAATTATGAGACTAGGGATTATAAGGGGATGGTATTGAGTGCTTCTGATACTCTTCAAAGTGTAGCTGTCCAATTAGAAAACGAGAACTACAAAGCAACGAGTACAGACATCCTACACGCTCAAGTCCGATGGCTCAACTTCCTCCTCGAGGGACAATGTCAGCACATTGTTTATCTTCGAGGTTAAAGTGGATATTGAACCCCGAATTTACAATTCCAGATGCAAGCACTTACCCCTAAGTCCCCATTTTGAAGGTTACAAATATTATAAAGGAATAACAATGAAAATGCAAAAGACGTAGAGAATTAGATCATTGTGTTTGTAGTAGACTAAGCGATGAGTGCGAGTGTTGAGTTTTTAGCAATTGTTTTTTAATTGCAGTTGGTTTTGCTTTGGCTAAGTGACTCGCGTGACTGAATATCTGGCATTTCTCTAACGACGGCCAGGGCTACTGACAGTGATAACATCGCACACCTCCCATTCCTGTCTGCCTTCCTTATTCTCACTCACTCCATTACATTCCATATTTAACGCAATGCTTATCTCTTTTTCACACAATCAAAATGGGACAGCTTTTGTCAAATATATCCCAACTGCATGATGTTTCTCTATTAAAATAGTTTAATAGTTTTAAGGCTTGGTTCCTACAATAATAAATGACCGTGTTTCATTTGACGCGACTAAGTTTGTTTTCTCTTTTAGCCCCTTATAAGTATAGTAGTTACTAAGTAAAAGTCAGCAAAAACAAACCTGATAGCAACTGAAACTAATAACAAATTTAACAATTGTTAATAATTAGTACACCAATTTTTATTGTAAAATAACCCAATAACGGCAAAAATTAGTAGTTTTTCGCCATTTTGATATAGATATCTTCAGAAATCCCTCTCTAGGTCAGATGCTAATAAAGATAATTAATTTCAAGGATTTCTACGGTTTATGCTCAGATTAAACAATATTTCTTTTACAAATCGCTAATCATTCACCTGTCCCACTATTTAGTGATTAATGCCTCCACAGCAACAACGTTCTAGAATAACTTAAATAGTAACTAAAAGAAATGCCATTGTGCAGTGTTAAAATACCTTACCTGTTAGACTGCTGCAAGAAAGCTAATTTAAGTTATCTAAAGGTTAGTATTCACTTTTACAAGAGTTTCACAGGATTGGTATATCATTAATGCTTGGCCAATCCGTTATCAAGTATGATAGTTTCATTTTTGAATCAAACTGACTGTTCATACCCCTAGGCTTACTCCCTACACAAAACTCATAAAGCCCTACGAAAATGTAAATGCTTATTATTTATGGATCACGAGGGGAGAATTTGGAGAATTTGTAAGTGTTAGGGGAACATAGGATTTGACCCAGATATTTCCCAATGGAATACCGCATCTCATAACTTCTACGTGAGAGGCTTCATTCTCATCTTGAATCGAGAAATTACACTTTGTCAAGGTGATCCTCGTTACATTAAAAAATCATTTCATTTTTAAGTAGAAAAATTTGTCTACAATACCATGTACCATATGTAATCGTACTAAATGTATTTCTAAATTAATTATGACACAACTAGTTTCTTCATAACTTCTGGCTAAAGTTGAACGAAAACGCCCCTCATTCGGAATCAACAAGGCAGAAGGTTCAGTTGTAATTTGAGGATCTCTGCCTGACTTGGTGGTTTTCATCAACATCATTGAATTCACCAATGTTCCAATGTTTCAATAGAATAGTCAAAGTTACAGCAGAAGTCGTATGATGTTAAGTTGATAGTGACCTAAGTTGGGGTAAAGTAACCATTTTTTATTAGGCAATTTCTACGCGCATCAAACCCTAACTATATTAACTTTAAATAAGAAGCCAAAACCACAGTCATTTTAATCAAGCAATGTACACAGATTTATTCTAAATCTAAAAAAAATGAATTTTTTGAAAAATAAACTACCTCCTAAAAAAGCGCAATGTTGTTGTTCAGTAGTATTTAGGACTACAGTAAATTAAATATTATTTCCTGATTATAGCATTTGGTTTTTGAGAAATCTTGTCAGACAAACACACACACACACACACACACACACACACACACACACACACATACATTAAAATTAATTCTTTTATAACATAATTCTGTATATTTTAAATAAAAAAAAATTAAGGTAATATAGACAGTCATTCTGTGAACTATCTTAATACTGTTATAATATAAAGTATTAACTATAGTAAAAAATAAGAAATGGGACTAAGATCTTTCAAACAAATAATTTTGACATTCGTTAGAGTCACAATCAAACTCGAAAAAGTTTAATACTCATCAGGAGGGAGGAGAGATATCATGAAGTGCGTAAAAAGCAAAATGTTGTGTTGCAATTGTTTCAGTTTGAGTGTGTGTTTGCGAAGACATCTTTGTGTTTGGTTGAATGATCCTAGACCCATTTCTGAATTGCATAGTGTTGTTTATATTTATAAAATTCCTGGTTTATGTATATCTACTAAATTTACGACGATTGAGTCAGCAAATAAAAAAAATGTAATAACGTTCTATGTAATTTCAAAAATGTTAAGAAACTATTTTAATAAAAACCCCATTTCAGCCGGAAATGAGAGGCATTAGTTTTAACAGCGTATTATTATCGTGCAACTTATTTTTCTGTAAATTTAAAACAGTAATAAATAATTTAACTGAGTCTGGAGGAATAACTTGGCAAAAACAATGTGGCCTAAAGGATCGATTTGAATGAAGGAGAGGCAGTTAGGACCCAGTTCACGTCCTAAGTAGATGTCTGAAACACATTACGCACTCAAGATCTGGCACGTATTCTATGCAAATTATTTAGGTATCACATGAAATGGATCGGAGCTCTTGGACAGAACAATCTATGTCTAACAGGAACGGCCTATGATTTCCTAGTTTACTTTGTCTCAACATAGAGGACAATTGTATATTTACAATGCCTTGTATATTTACAATTTACTGAAACGTAAAATAACACATGAAAACAAATAAATAAATGAAGTCTGCTAAAGTAATACATTCACACATTAATTGCACATTTACTCTTGTCTTTGTCATGGTGTTCAAACTTTCCTCTAACTATGTGATTTTCTTTTAATCCATTTATTTTTTATTTACAGTGTGCTTAATAATATATGTACTTATAGGACTATAAAAACTAACAATTTAAGATAATCTCTAAAGAATAAGCAAAATTTATAATAGCAAAACGAGAATATATGTAAACTTTAAAATAATTATAGAGATAATAATAAATATAAATAATATATATATATATACAATAAATATAAATAAAATAAAAGATATTAATCAAAAATATATTTATTTTTACTCTAATAGTGCGTCAAAACCAATAGTCAAGCTTAATAAATTTGTTCAATTGAAGGTGACGTGGTGGTCAGGTATGAGAGAATACTGGAATCGGGCGAATTAGTGAGGTCCTAGCCGCATCCAGACGGGAGCTCTCCGCTGTGACGTTATGAACGGTGAGGTAGCCTCTTGAAGGACAGGAGCGAAACGGGAGTCCAGAATTTTAATCAAGTGCACGAATGATTCATACTGCCGTGTCCACTCAATAATACCACTAGTGTGGTGTGGTATAGGTGTGTTAGTGTGACTTTGTGCGTGTGTGTGGTGTGTGTATGCATGTGCATGCTTATGTGTGTGGTATAGGTGTGTTAGTGTGACTTTGTGCGTGTGTGTGGTATGCTTGTTATAAGGGAAGTATGATTACGGATAGAATTTTTTTTCATTTCATCATCCTAGAAAAAATAGAAAAAAGTTTCTGTTTTTAAATATTGTACCATAATTATTATTCTTGGTTTTATTGTGATCTGAATTGTACAGTTTGTCGTCTAATCCAGGTCTAAGTTTTCTATAATAAACATGGTCACAACTTCATGATTACACCTATTCAACCAAATATAAATAAACAGTATTTAAGAAAATGTTAGAAGCTCTCAAAATATATAAACCGTCAGAATCAGTGTCATATATACTGATATAATTGAACATGTAAACTGTATATAAATTAGAAATGGGTCTTAGAACTTTATACTAAGTAACTGGTGCCTACCAGAGTTACGGAATGCACAATATAGCCTGAATGACAATGATTCAATGATTCCACATTTATTTTGTGACTCTGACGAGGACCAGTTACTAGGTTTAAAGGTCTTAGTAACCTTTTTGAGAAATTCAAAACTACCACTTTATCAATAGACTTAGAATTGTTTAGAGTGAAGCTTTTTGAATCCATAAAATTCAATAATTATTTTGTACAGAAGAACATTTTATATTTGTTTGCATTAGGGTTAAATTTTTTTTTATTTTATAAAATGAATTCTTATAATGTTAAATTGTAGTACAAAATCTAAATTGGTTTCCTCTTATTTTTTTAATAAATAAATAAATCTTATGCAACTTTCGGTCATTAATAAACGTTTTAGTCATTTTATCAGTGTTTAAGAAAATGAGACCCCTGCTATTCAAAGTGGATGGCACATGGGGAGTACTATAGTGGAACGGACACACGAACAGCACCTGATTCATACATTCATGGATGAAGGGAATAAACAATAAGGCGAATCATTTCATTTTATATATCACTATTACTCAAGAGTATCTTCCAAAATATATTGCATATAGACAGTTTTATGAAGGATAAATTAAATTTAAAATACAAAAAAATACTTAATTTGAAGAAAATATAAAAATAATTTGTTTTTTTATTTTGGATAAGTATCACAAGAGAAGATGTGTCTATTTAGCGAACAAATCTAAAACTGATCACACAAAGGAAGCACTACGCGTAACTGCATTGTGATGTATTTGCCTTGCAAAACTCTTTCTGTCGTTAGAGGTATTATTCTCTCACTACAAACAGGAAACTCTTATTCACGTAGAACAACCCGACTTTGCACGGCTGACGAAAAGATTAGTTTATGTTGAAACAAGTCGCAGAACCTTAAATTCCTTTGTTACAGATCTAAATTTTTTCAAAAAAAAACCATTGGAAACAATTTTCAATGATTTTTATTAAGTTTAAGATTAACCATAGAGTGAAAATACAATATCAAGATTTCGAATGATTAGACCATATCACAAAGAAAACCAGTTTGAAATCAAAGTTGTTAACAATCAATTTTCTAAATGTCTGTGTTGCAAGACTTTCTCTAAAGTAAACATTTTTTAAAATATTTTGACCTGAAAAGTTCAAATCAATTTTTTGGATCTTTTATCACTTGATAGATTTAGTTAAAACTCCTCCATATAAAGCTCTTGGAGGCATTATTAATAATATTTCTTATTGTGTCACTGGCAACATGCACAGAGTATGGTTCACTAATAAAAACGGAATTTCTAATACATTTGAACTAATTTAAATATGAATTAAAAAAAGTTCTTTTCACCAAAACATGCCCAAAAAGTAATAATACCAATTTTTATTCAAACTGGACGTCATTTACGCATTTCATTAACACGTATGGACACACAAACAAAAACGTATAATAAACATCCTGGTGAATGGACCTATACAAAAATATACGAATATTATTGACCAAGCTTAGTTTTAGAACAGTATTGTAACAGGTAGCATTGGTTAAAAAACTAAGCAGCAGAGATTCCTAAATAGTTTTCATTAAAATAGAAAAAAATAAATATCAAAAATATATGTTCTTTAAAACTAAATTACATAAAAGCTTTTACCAAGTTGAATTAATTTGGAATTTAAATGCACTGACCTACATAGTTTTTGCAGATGACAATAGTAAATTCAAAATGACTTTTATTTCTCACTCACTATTACTTATTTATCAGTTGGTTGCAAATATACTTGAACGATTTTATTGAGTTTTGCTCTATTATGTGATAACAGTAGGTAATTATCTATAATACTCATATAGATAATAGACTTTACAATAGATAATTATTGTTCCAAAATGTTTTAGATTGACAAAAAATATCCCAAATATAAGTAACTTATTACAGATCTGTTAATTGAACTTTATATAGCTTTATATTGAAGACTTTTAATATTATTGTTGATAATATCTCAAAGGGCTTTATATGAACCAGTTTTATTTCATTGAAAAACAATTCCTTTTTACTGTTGAAATTATGAATTGTTAGTTTTTAGTATTTGAAAGATTATATTTCCAAGGAATTATATTTCTCATATGACATTGTTGTAATGACAGAGATGGTTACTACTTGGTTGAGTGAGGCCATGTAGCTGTTGCCTCACCCATGGATAATCCAGACCAAATCAAAGATTAGTTACACCTCGGGATTTGGATAAGCATAAGGCTTTTAAGATGAGCACTAAAGAAATATTGGTATAAAGATGTATTGGAATAAATCAATCCAGCAACTGCTACCATTGAACAGAACACTTTCAATTGGTATAATATAAACCAATATATATAACAGATTCAATATTATATTGACCGTTTGATAGAATAGGTATGTTCTCTAATCGGGATTTGGTCAATTTTCTAGGATAAAAAAATCAAACTCTCGTTGCCAACGTTTCGGTTTTGTTTAAAACCTTTTTCATAGGCAGAAGTAAAAATTTTTTAAGTAAGAAAATTCTTACTTCTGCCTATGAAAAAGGTTTTAAATAAAACCGAAACGTTGGCAACGAGAGCTTGATTTCTTATCCTAGAAAATTGACCAAATCCCGATTAGAGAACATACCTATATACCAATATATATATATATATCTTTTCAACATTTAATTAATAATACATCGATCCAAAGTGGTAAAAAAAGGTCTCAGAAATAAAAAAATTAACCATACAAAATATAATGTGACACATATAGTTATAAATTTTTGGAAGAGAATTATTGAGTTCCATTTCAACCACCCCCTGCCTACGTGTTGTCTCATCTTTTCTCTTTCTTCGGATGATGGGAAACTGAAAATTTGTGACTAAGTTATTGTGTGTGTTTATTTAGTATACATCGTAGGATGTCTCATGCATATAAAAATATTTTAAGTTTTAACATTCAAATAATATTACTATTATTCTTAATCTTTTTTATTAATCTATTTGAAATAAGCAAAGGTGCTATATTTTTGCTTAATTAAACAAAAGAAAGTCATTGCACAACTAATGAGCATGCTTGTTTTATTTTTGAAGCAAGTAATTCCCTTACTTACTCCTTTTAATGAATAGTGCATTAAACATTGAGGGGTTTAGTTCTAGTCTTCAAAATTTAATAAGAAATTATTTTATTCTCATAAACAATTAATGCTATAAATGGATTGTTTCATAACGTGTATAAAACTGCTATATGCACTTCTAGAACCGAACTTAAGACTTCGGTGGAAATTTACAACATCGATCTATATTCAAAAAATTATATAATTGTATTTTTTTTTTATAAATGCTTTTGACATATATTATCTTTGTTCAAAAGTAATTACATTCTTTATAATTAATCAACCATACACTTCCTATATGAATTTCTATATTTCTATACTATTTTCCTTTTTTATCGAGGTTTTGTCTAGCTTCAATAATACAACACCTTTAAGCTTTTAATACAAAACCTTTAATATATTATTTTTTCAGGACTTGAAAAGACCAAACCTTGATAAAAAATAAAAATAGTGTTAAATATATGTGGTCGAGATAAGGAAAACATTCAATTATAGTTTTAATAGATATTCTGGGAGTATTATTTAAAACTCTCTAGTACGACATAAAAAGTTAAGATTAGGAAATATACAAGAAAAGATGAAAAAAAGTGTTTGTATTTGTGCAAGTCCGGAAGTACACATTGTAGAAATCTACAATGCATATCTAAATCTTAATAAATTTGTTAAATATTTTCTTCAACGCACGAATTAAAATGCTACATACTTTTTATTTCATGGAATTTTATTGACCAAACAAAATCGTTCGGTCAATCAAGATTATTATTATTATTTAAAATAAATACTTACCTTTTAAGTTGTAGTTATTAACATTTACCAGATATTTTTATTAATAACCACTCTTTTCCATCAATTAGGTACATATTGATATTTACTTCTTATTATTAATAACATTTTTTTTCAGTCTATGAGGTAGATGCTTGTATTAATACTAACCACAACTGTCATAACCATGCGAACACACCGTTTTCCGTTAATCATTGAGTTAAGCTACATTGGGTATGATTAGTGCTTGGACGGCTGCAACACGTCATTTTAGAGTCACTGGCGGTGTGCCTCGGCCGTGGTTTAAATTGGTGCGAATTACTAGTGAATTACACTTTCGCCTCTAGACAAGTGGAATATTCGTTAAACCTTTAAAACAGCAGGCGTTCAACAAAAAAAACTTCAAACATTTATTTAATCATCAAAAACTACTTTGAATTAGCCTATATAGATACAAAGCATAAAGAACCAGGAATTAGTTAAACACACATTGTTTAAGCATTCAGGCAAACAAGTGATGAGTGTTTGGTATACATGCCAGGTTGAAAGGAACTAACTCGTTCGCTAATTATCAATTATTTTGGGCTTACAGTGGTACACACTATCAGTGTTTGGTAGAGTTTTAAGTTGAAAGCAACTAACTCTATTGCAATTATCAACCTTTTTGGTATACGGTACCAGTGAGTGCTTGGTATAATTTAATCAGTGTTTAATATTTTCCAGTTATTATTATTATTAACAATTTCTTTGTTCAAACAAGTAAATATTAAAACTATTCATAATAACTAAAACATTCAGTCAATCAAGAAGATATTAACATTTGCCTGTCATTTTTATTAATAACCAGTTTTTTCAGTCCGTGAGGTATAAATTAATGTTTACCGGTCATTATTTTTAATAACCATATCTTTCAGTTAATCATATAGATATTAATGTAAAACCGTTTCATTATTAATAACAATGTTCTTCGGTAAATAGGTATAAATTAAAACTTAGTTCTCATTAATATTTATAACTATTAATTTCGATTAAAGAGATGAACAATTCAAATTAATTCATTTATTACGTTGATTATTTTTGACTTTAGTTATTTCTTTTTAATTTTGTGTAATCTCTTGCGTATAGTCCGCTCGCTTACGTTAGCTGGCTGCTGCCACTCGAGCAGTGCGCTTCCATCAGAAAACGATAGAGGTCTAAATATCGAAGTGAGTTTTGCAAGCAAACTGTCTTGGTCACTTTGTTAGTTCATTGTGTCTGTAGTTAGTCAGAACATTTTATTTTACAGCAAACTAGAGTAACAAAATTCAAAAATAACTTTCGACGATTTCTAATGATGATGTGATGATGATTTCCCTTGGATGAAAGAGATTATCCATTTCTGAATTTCTTACTGTAAGCGGAAGAATTCATATTTCCTTAGTATAATTTAGACGTTGAGTTTTATTTGAAGTGATTATTATGAATTTTTTCATCAGTATCAGTGAGACACTGACGAAGACTACAAAACAACTTGTTTTGGTTGAAAGAACTTCATATGTCTGATTTTCTTACTGTGGTTTAAGCGTAGATTTTATTTCACCTAGATATTGTGTATTTTGTTGTATATATAGGAGTTCAAAATTCAAGAAGAAGAAATTCTTCTTGAATTTGGAACTCGTATTGTGTCCAGTTTGGATCGTATTTCCGTTTATCATAATTCCGTTGATATTAATTTTTAATGTACGAGTATTTATTACTACTAATATTTTTTAAATTAAATTAATAAATCACAAATAATAAATAAGATATTTTATTAGGAATGAATGATATAGATATTCAGTTATTTTTGAAAGAATAAAAATGAATTTTAAGAAAATATCTAATGATTTAGCATGAGTATTTTTAGTGGGTAAATAAATGAATATTTTATTTTATAAAAATGATTTAGTTGAATTATAGATTTAAAGTTTTGTCATGTATTACATTATTATGAAGCAACATTGGCCAGGCAGTAACGAACTTGTTTAGTTTAACAGAGGTAAAATAAACGTGTTATAAATGTTTACGATGTTTAAATCCCCGAGATCTTCGCCAAACATAAATTTAGATTTCATGTTTTATTTTATTGTGTATTAGGAGCCTGGTTGTTATTAAACAAAGCAAGGTAGATAAACCATCATGCCCTCAAGAATGCACCTGAAATGGAAAGGGTTATTTATTTCAAATGAAATCTCTCTCTGCATAGAAATGAGTTCAGTTTTTCTATCAACACTTTTTGTTGCTCTCAATGTAATAGCTTTAAAATGGAATAATTTCAAACTTAAAAAATACTATGGCAAATATTTCTCTTTACTTATTTTTCAGTTCATCTTGATATCATAGTGAATATATTATATTTTCAGAATATATAACTTCAAATATGTGCTCATATATCATTCTGAGTATATTTTTATTTAGTCATCCAGCTTCTGTCTTCCTTAGCAGTACATGATATAGATATTTGGTTGTCTTAAACTTTATCAATTTTCAAACAACTTTATATGAAAAAAATGTTCTATTGAAATACTTTGAAGTTATTATACGGTACTTCAAATACTTTATACTTACTATTCAATTATTTACAAATTTAGGCACAACTTAAAAAATAACTAATTGCTTGAGAGCAGCTTTACTATAATGTGTTGTATTATCTGACTCTCTGATATCCGATGCAGCCTAGTGCTACTGGCATCATTTTATCAATTATGGTCAGAATTGATTGTATTTACTCTTGAGTTCAGTTTATATTTTCGGATGAAGATGGAATGTTGAAACCTCACTAGAAGGAACTGCAATGACTGTACATTTAGTTACAATCAAAATTACAAATACATGAACTTTCAAAGCTTCAAAGAATTGAAGTTCTAATGCTTGTTTAATCATTTAGAAATATACGATGTCAGCTCCGCAATACAAAAGCATTATAGCCTTTATTCCTATGAGTGTGTTTCAGTAAGCGGAAGAGTTTATATTTTTTTAGTAAAATTTAAACTTTTAAAGACGGTCAGTTTTATTTAAAGTAATTATTGTGAATGAAATGTCATTTCAATTTAAACCACACTTTAGTGTAACGTTTGATTGCTCTCTTGCTTGTTACAACAATCCATGAAAAATGCAAAGTATTAATGCAGTTAATATATTCTTATAAAAACTTTTTTAAATTTCCCTCAATCGCAGAACACCAATCAGTACATAGTTCTAAATAGATTAATAGTTCTAAATAACAAAAATACGTTATTTAGTTAGCGTATGTTAAGAGAGAAAAATACAAATATATTCGTTTTCTTTGTTACCCCTTATTTTTACTCTAAAACATAGACATTTATTAACTTTTTAAAAGTAATTAAACTAATATTGAGCTACTTTTTACAAAGCAATCTACACGTATTAAACAAGTTCAGATTGTTTAAATTCTCTAAATTTAACTTAAATTTTAATCTTCAAAAATATTAATGCATTTTCCTTTTATTGTTGTTTGCTGCCATGAATACGAGTATGCTACCATGTATATTGTAATCATACGAGGTATGCATTCTGAATCAGGGACAGACATATTCATTTTCTAATATACTGAAAAAGGAAACTAATCTTAATAATAGTGAGACTATAATACAGTCGGTGGCAGATAGTGGAGACCGGCTCATTCTGCGAATCGATGGACGAGGCCCCGCAACACTCACCATCGAGCGATTCAGGCCAGAAGTAACAAGTGCAGCCCCCCCTCTCTAAATTACCGCAAGCTCGGTCCTCTGTGTTGCACGCTGGCTGCTTATTTATTCTCGATAGTGATCTCACTTCCGAGCTCTCCCAGCCAACCCTTTGTCCAACTCGGTTAACTTCACCCTCAAAATGGGCTTCACCGAATCATGAGCAGTTCTAGGGCAGAACCAATGTTTTTACTGCTACCTGTCGTACGCCAGTTAGAAGTATATCAATGGCTTCATGATTGTACCTTTCTACATCATTTACGAAACCAGACTATTTTATATATGTATATATATATATATATATATATATATAAACTAGAATTTAAAAAAGAACACATAGAAAGGAAACCACTGAACTCACTACTATATTTCGATGTCCTCGTCTTCTGTATATATATATATATATATATATATATATAACTTTAAATTACACAAAGCACGACACAGAAAAGAGAATACAAAGAAAACTTACAGAATTCAATATTTCGAACTGTTGTTCGTCATCAGGAGAGTAGACTAGAAGAGAGGACGAAGTGAGAGAGATCTCCCCACGTCGAAGAACGGAGCGCGAATGAAGAAATAAAGAGTCAACCGAAGAGAGCAGCACTAGCGTAAAAAAGGAGCTAGGCACTAAACGTCGGAGAACGGAGAAAGCAAAAACAATAGATAAAATTATAAAATTAAAAATTTATACAGATCCCCGAATCCAACAATAAAGTTACCCTAAGAGCTTCAGAGGAGGCATACATATGCTTACTTGATGCTCGCTCTTCCCCTGGACTCAACCTCAACCGATAATTTATTTATAATTTATTTATTTTTTTTCTTTATTAATTTTAATTTGATTTATCTACTTTTTTATAATTTTTTATAGTTATAATTTTTACTCGTTCCTTTTACGTCTTAATTTGGCTCTTCATTTCCTTCCCTCCCTTCCCGCTTGGTGGTAAGTGGTGGGGTACTGGCTGCGGTCTCCGAGTTCAGTACCGCCCTGTCTTCCTGCGGGACTCTTCGCTCTTCGCACCTCCTGATGACGACGATGGTCGAAATATCGATGTGAGTTATGTCTGTGTCTTTCTGTGTGTTTCCTTCGTTTTGAATTTATTATATATATATATATATATATATATATATATAGAGAGAGAGAGAGAGAGAGAGAGAGAGAGAGAAAGAGCATTAAAGTTTATTGTTTTAAATTATTAATAGTTTTACTTTTATTATTTTTTATTTTTTCTTTATATTTAATTATTTGCATGCATTTATTTAATAATAAAAAAATTTAAATTTTCCTCACTATGCACTTTTTTCAATTTTTTTGCTTCTATGAAGCTGTATACATGGATTCAAAATAAATTGAGTGCAAACTCTACAAATAACTACTTCAAACCAACAAACGAACGTCAGTATCCCGATTTCCCCAGGAAGATACCAAAAAAACATTCCCACAATGTCTATATACGAGGCCATTTGCTCAAGATTCATTGAGCTGAACTTATTGTAATGAAATAATTTTCCAGTTTAATGAAAGTAACTATCCCAGAGGCTTGTTGATTAGATTATCATGTATCAATATCAACAAGTAACTCAGTAAGTCATGTAACTATGTCATTGTTATATATTTTATTAATACTTTAATTCTTTTTAATTCTTATTAATTCTTTTGCAGATAGGTGACATATAGTAGATTCATGCGTTTTTTTTATTATAACCAACGCGCTTTGATAGTTTATCGGAATGAAATCTTTTATTGTTAACATTAAATGCTAATTCAAGAATGTGTACTGCAAAGCCTAAAACTGGTAGATTTTTTCTCTTTTGTCATAATCCCGGCTCCTTATGGCAAACCAAATTTAACACCAATATAATGAGATCTACGCATGTGCCATACTGGACACTCCAGTATTAAGGACTTAAATCTAAATCTCCTTTGGTCTCATCCGTCCACAACCAGTGTTCGTGATAAACTACTTACCGTTAGCTTATAACCCACTAACACTCTTCTTAATAAGTATGACACATCAGAAGAAAGTCAGGCAATTTACTCAATCCTATAGAGGTATAACATTTCCATAACAAGTTAGGATACCAGCGACCTGCCAATCACCGAACTTATATGCTTACTAAAATGGATGCATTGTGACAGCTTCTGTATTTATGAAACAATATAGAAGCTGTCACAGTCTTAATGGATTCTTTCGATAAGATTCAACAATCATCGTTCTTCTAGCAGACAACGGACCAATTTTTCGTTTCCTGTTGCTAAGCATAACCATTCACACAACTCCCGTTTGATCAATGTTTCGAAGTTATTCCAATCCATGCACTTCCCTCGGACACTTCTGAAAGACTTCATACATCAGCATTATTCAAGTCTTCCGTGGTTAGTCAAGGAACTTAGGAATATCTCGAGCAACGTGTTCCCACTCGATTCTACCACTGCCTCAGTCAACTATAACATTCACCATTTTAGGTTTATCCGAAAGCTTTGCTAGCATTCTCTATTAGTATTTTTTTTGTATTAGCCGTTATCATCTCTCCGTGTCAAAATTCTATATGAAGCTTTTTATTCCTTAAAATTTCTACTTTATAATTATCAATATAATATAAATAACAGAAAATATATAAAACTATTTCAAAAACTAAATAATGAAAATTCACAGAGAGAAAACTAACAGAAGACCGTTAGTTCTTGCTTATCATAATTCAAAAGCAAGCTTAGCTTGGTAGAAGCCAAATTCACATAAAGGCATCACACTGAGTCTAACCGATAAACTCAGTTATCGGAGTACAAGAGGTTTTGTGGGGTTGTAATAGGAACCGTGTGGTTGCTACGGAAGTAAGTAAAGGAAAGGACAGGATTGAGATAGGGTAAGTCAAACAGCCACGATATCGACATTGAGACATACCATTACTATTATGGGTGATTTTTTGGGGAAATGGTATGTACAAAGATAGATCTGAGATTATCAGATTTGCAGACAAAAGACGATTCCCTAAAGATAGAAAAAGGATAGGAAAACGAGAAAGTTGACAGAAAAACTCCTTGACTAATGCGTTCTATGTCTATGAGCACCAGAAAAATAAGTAGTGCTGATACAAATTGTATCACTGCAACCCCCCCTAGGGCGAAAACTTTTTTCACATCATCAGGAATTATATCACAATTAATCATGTTTGGGGGTACCACGGGTAGAAAATTTCTTGTTTGAATTCGTAAATTTAAAAACTATGATCATTTAAATTCCTACAAATTTGATGAAAGCGTGTAGATAGGGATCTGATGCCTTGTTTACATGGAATAATGTCATCTATGAAATGAACGTATTGCAGGGCATTGCTTGGTTTAATAAGTATAGTGGGCTTAATCACAATAATTAATTGTTCTTTGTTATTATTTAATTCTTTTAATGATTTTGTTTACTTATATATTTTCATTTACAGTTTTGTTATTTATTTTTTTTAAATATCTTTTTAATTTTAAAATGTTTTCTTTATTACCTATATTTTTGTTTTTATTTTATTTATCTTTGTCGCCCCTTTCTACAAAAGTTGGTTACACTGGTGAGTGCCTCTTGACTGAGACTAATATTCGTCCTCGCTTCCATGCGACAGACGTCTTTCTACCCGATGATCGCGCAGTCAAAATTAGTAGTGAGTTATTGTGATCTCTTGTACCTGCTTTTTTTCTTCTAATTTAGTTTATTTAATTCATAAAATCGTTTTATATAATTGATTAAGTCTATAATCATTCAAACGTTGTAATTCAAACTCTTAATTACATATTAGAAGTTATTTTTTAATTTGTAACGACATTCACACACTCACAAATGTGATTTACTGACCCCATAACAAATGCTTACTTGATGTATTAGTATCGACACTGGAGGGAGTTGCGTGACCTCTGGTTATCACATCTCAATCAGCTTTATCGGTGTAAAACCAACGGTAAATAATAAACCAAGGTATTATAAAAAGATAAAACTGATTAAACTCACGCCAGGCCGTACGTAACACCAAACACCACTACTCTCAGGAGGACAGTTTTCTTGCTGCCTTTCTATTAATCATTATATTCTTTTTCTTATTTAAATTTCAAAATTTAAATTCACAAAATTATTTTATTGATATAATGTACAGAAGAAATCATAGGGAGTTATGTTATAAAAAAAATAATTAAAGATCCGTAATCTAAAGAAATTTGGGCGAGAGGCCACACGATTTTTCTTTACTTGATTATGGGTGTAAATTTTAATAAATTATAATTATTTAAGATTTAAAGCATTATTCAATATGTACGTATTTATGTAGATAAAAGATTCTAGATATGTAACTGTTTAAAATTAGATATCTATCTGTCAGTCACCTGAATTACAGACACGTAGTAGCTGTGTTTCTATTTTAACCGTTCAGAAACCATAAGGTTAAGTTAATAACACAAACTGACTAATGAAATAGTTGTAAATTTTCTTAAACTGTAAGTCTTCTTGAAAAAGAATTTTCAAAAAAATTAAAAAAAAAAGCATTTTTATGTTCAGGTTACTAAACATTATCATTGTATGATTAACAATTTTGATTAGATATTACTGTTGATGGTGTTATTTGTAATGACTTCTGATGGAATTAGGTGCACTCGAGAAGGCAGAGTAGGCAGTGAGAGCAGCGGTTAACATTCCTCTTCAAATAACACTCTGAAGTACTACTGTACTGACCATCACCTTGGCCTCGTCTGAAATGTGCTCTTGAAGAGTAATGCAGCATCACTGCCAACATTAACAACCATCATTACATAAGCATGGCAAACAATTCTAAAAAAAGTATAACTGTACCGAAAACGAACCCGACTTTACTTGGCTATTCCAGAGATGTCGACTACTACTCCTTATACGAATGTTCTATAAGAAATTCCCCAGGCAACAAGAAAGATTGCAAGGCAATCCATATGTGTATAATAGATTAGACAATAATACCTTCAAAGAAGAAATGTATTGTCTGTATAAATTTATATATTAAATTTTTATCATTTTTTTCTTTAAATTCAGAAATACATTTACTAAAAGTTTAAACAAGAGTTATTAATAAAATGTCATAACCTACTCAGAATAAAATATTCAAATTAGATTTTCAAAGATTGATTGTCTTAATTGAGGTGAAGTTGGTATGGTGAATAGAACTATTTGAATTTCTTTTCTCAGATTTTGATTTAGATAGGCTTCCAACCTCTTTTGAATAAATTGTCTATAAATCAAATGACTTAGTTCAAAACACAATTTACATAATTCAAACTTCATAATAAGCTATGCCTTATCTTATAATGACTTATAAAAACATTTCTCATTCATATCAAAGCATAATAACAGGTATAATTGTTTATAACTAGATGTGAGTTCTTTAGTTGTACAATCAGTTACTGTTGTATTTCCTTATACTTGGAAATAACACAAAGTCTCCACATAATCAAATATATATTTTAAAAAAAAAGACGCATTTTAAATATTTATTGTTTGAAAATTAGAATAAGTCTTCTCAAAAGTTTAGTTTTAAAAAAAATAACGCGTTTGAAACTTGAAGTTCCAAGAATTACAGATAACTTTTCTGTTCTTCAAAGATTTATTTAAAAAATACGCGTTTCGAAGGCGTGATGTTCTATTTCAAGTAATTTACAATGAAATAAAACGTTGTACCAATTTATTAAGAAACCAACTTACAGGAAGGGGAATGTGCAGACGATGTTACTGCTAATTCATAACAAGTTTATAAAGAGAAGAAAGAGGGCGAGGATGAGCAAAACTTTTCTTAACTAGTTACATTTCTATCAAATAAAATTTCTCTAACTGCTAATATGTAAACCAAAAGTAATAGGTCAGGCAAGAATAGGCGGCAGTTTCAGTACAATGTCCTCAGTGGAAGTTAACCAGGACCTGCCTGAAACCTCACCATGCCTACTACATTTTGGTAACCTCCTACAAGACGAGTATGTGTAGAGTTTACTCTGTAATTGTTTATTTTAATTATTAACACTACCGAATTTTTACAAATTGTTTTTAGTGTACCATTTTACATTGATGAAACCTTGAAAATAGTCAAAGGGGATCGAAATATGTCGGTATATACAAATACAAATTTTGTTGAACTTGTCTATCTTCTTCCTAATTTTTCAAGCCAACGCAAGAAAAGTGGAAAATTTTATTGAGAAAATGTTTAAAACTCGAAATTGGCATTAATTTTAACAAAACTTTCATAAATAAAGGACTGCCTCTCAAATACACACATATATATATATATATAATAGGTGTGTTCTCTAATCGGGGTTCGGTCAATTTTCCAGGATAAAAAATCAAACTCTCGTTGCCAACGTTTCGGTTTTATTTAAAACCTTTTTCATAGGCCTACAAACAAAGGATAATAAGAAATCACATATCAACATCAAACATATACACAATATGAAAATGGATTGTTACAACTCATGAATATTACAAGCAGAAATATTTCAGAGATACATAAAACAATATTACTTACAGAAGTAAGAATTTTTTAACTAAGAAAATGAAATTTACATTATTTAAAGGAACAACAATGTTAGCCGGATAAAACCTTCGACTAACTAATAAGATAACATTACAAATAACCTCAACACTGTTCACTCAAGGGAACTAAATAAATCAAATTTCACTAAACCTCAGCACAACACTCCAGAATAAATATTACTTAAATTAGTAATATCACTTCTATGATTAATCGAACTTAGATCCTTTTTAATATATAACATCTCAAGTGTCTTCCTTCTTTGCTCATCTTTCTCTTTTTCTATTATAGTTGTATCTTCAAAATCGAACGTGTGACCTTCGTTTATTGCATGGCCAGCTAAGGCTGTTGCGTTACTTTTATTTGTTCATATTGTGTATATTGTGTATTTTCATATTGTGTATATGTTTGATGTTGATATGTGATTTCTTATTATCCTTTGTTTGTAGGCCTATGAAAAAGGTTTTAAATAAAACCGAAACGTTGGCAACGAGAGTTTGATTTTTTATCCTGGAAAATTGACCGAACCCCGATTAGAGAACACACCTATTATATATATATATATATGTGTGTGTATTTGAGAGGCAGTCCTTTATTTATGAAAGTTTTGTTAAAATTAATGCCAATTTCGAGTTTTAAACATTTTCACAATAAAATTTTCCACTTTTCTTGCGTTGGCTTGAAAAATTAGGAAGAAGATAGACAAGTTCAACAAAATTTGTATTTGTATATACCGACATATTTCGATCCCCTTTGACTATTTTCAAGGTTTCATCAATGTAAAATGGTACACTAAAAACAATTTGTAAAAATTCGGTAGTGTTAATAATTAAAATAAACAATTACAGAGTAAACTCTACACATACTCGTCTTGTAGGAGGTTACCAAAATGTAGTAGGCATGGTGAGGTTTCAGGCAGGTCCTGGTTAACTTCCACTGAGGACATTGTACTGAAACTGCCGCCTATTCTTGCCTGACCTATTACTTTTGGTTTACATATTAGCAGTTAGAGAAATTTTATTTGATAGAAATGTAACTAGTTAAGAAAAGTTTTGCTCATCCTCGCCCTCTTTCTTCTCTTTATAAACTTGTTATGAATTAGCAGTAACATCGTCTGCACATTCCCCTTCCTGTAAGTTGGTTTCTTAATAAATTGGTACAACGTTTTATTTCATTGTAAATTACTTGAAATAGAACATCACGCCTTCGAAACGCGTATTTTTTAAATAAATCTTTGAAGAACAGAAACGTTATCTGTAATTCTTGGAACTTCAAGTTTCAAACGCGTTATTTTTTTTAAAACTAAACTTTTGAGAAGACTTATTCTAATTTTCAAACAATAAATATTTAAAATGCGTCTTTTTTTTTTAAAATATATATTTGATTATGTGGAGACTTTGTGTTATTTCCAAGTATATGGAAATACAACAGTAACTGATTGTACAACTAAAGAACTCACATCTAGTTATAAACAATTATACCTGTTATTATGCTTTGATATGAATGAGAAATGTTTTTATAAGTCATTATAAGATAAGGCATAGCTTATTATGAAGTTTGAATTATGTAAATTGTGTTTTGAACTAAGTCATTTGATTTATAGACAATTTATTCAAAAGAGGTTGGAAGCCTATCTAAATCAAAATCTGAGAAAAGAAATTCAAATAGTTCTATTCACCATACCAACTTCACCTCAATTAAGACAATCAATCTTTGAAAATCTAATTTGAATATTTTATTCTGAGTAGGTTATGACATTTTATTAATAACTCTTGTTTAAACTTTTAGTAAATGTATTTCTGAATTTAAAGAAAAAAATGATAAAAATTTAATATATAAATTTATACAGACAATACATTTCTTCTTTGAAGGTATTATTGTCTAATCTATTATACACATATGGATTGCCTTGCAATCTTTCTTGTTGCCTGGGGAATTTCTTATAGAACATTCGTATAAGGAGTAGTAGTCGACATCTCTGGAATAGCCAAGTAAAGTCGGGTTCGTTTTCGGTACAGTTATACTTTCTTTAGAATTGTTTGCCATGCTTAGAGAACCCCGATTAGAGAACACACCTATTCTATCAAACGGTCGTTATATTATTGAATCTGTTATATATATATATATATATATATATATATATATATATAATATATATATATATAATATATATATATCTTGGTATAAATAGGCAGCAGATCCTCTTTTAAACAGGTATCATTAAAATTAACCGCAGTCTCGGCATTCACGATCTTAAGACTGAGAGATTCGATCCTACGAACTAACCTCCTGCTAACAGGGTTCAACTGGAAAACGAGTTGGCCAAGTGACATGTTAAATTAAAATCGATGACTCATGCTTAGTCATTGCTATAAATAGATTAAAAAGATAGTACAGGTTAATATAAAGAGAAGGTCAAAGGTCAATAATGAACAAGAAACAAGCGGTTAGAATAAAAGAGTGAAAGGTCAACGGTATAACTGGACTAATAGAGAATAAATAGATTAAGAATATTAAAGCAAATGAAGGATAAAAGATTATTAAAGGACAAGAAATTGTATATATATATATAATATATATATAATATATATATAATATATATATTATATATATATATACATATATATTATATATATATAGATTCCTGCGGGATTCTTCGCTCTTCACACCTCCTGATGACGACGATGGTCGAAATATCGATGTGAGTTATGTCTGTGTCTTTCTGTGTGTTTCCTTCGTTTTGAATTTATTTTATTTTAAAAAAGTCCGCTGGACCGTTTCTTTTAATTGTATATATATATATATATATATATATATATATATAAACTAGAATTTAAAAAAGAACACATAGAAAGGAAACCACTGAACTCACTACTATATTTCGATGTCCTCGTCTTCAGGAAAAGAAGTGAATCGCTCCAAAGGTTGATAACGACTGACTTGGCGTTCGAACTGAAGCACTCAAACAGTGTAGCCAACTTTCGGAGGAAAGGTAGACAGGGAAGATAAAGAAATAAAAGCCAAATAAAAATTAAAAAAAAAAACATTTAACTAAAATAAAATTAAAAGCTGATAACTTTAAAAAAAAAAAAAAAATCAACGATTGAGGTTAAGCCCAGGAGTCGATCTACCGCCCAGAAGACTAATAAGTGCTTCTTCTGAAGCTCTCAGAGTAACTTTCGAATTTGTCTGATCAATCTGCCTCAGGACCTGTACACGGAAACAGTCATTAAAACTGAGTCCGTGAGAACTGGCATGAGTAGCAACGGGAAGGTCACTGCGTTTGCCAACGGATGACCTGTGATTATTCATACGCAGGCTTAGCTTGGTGGAAGCCAAACCCACATAAAAAGAATCACACTGGGTGCAATCCAAACGGTAAACGCAGTTACCAGAGGTACAAGAGGTCTTATGAGAGATAGGGTAGGTGCGTTTACTATGGACAGAGGTAAAGGAAGGAACAGGATTGATGATAGGACAAGTAAGACATCCACGACGTCCACATTGAACCATACCACCAGCAGTTTTTGGAGGCTTAGGAGAAGAGATGTGAGAGAAGATAGATTGAAGATTAGCAGGTTTGCGATAGGAAATGGAAGGTGCCTCACTAAAGACTGAAGAAGTACAGGAGGAAGAAGAAAGTATAGGGAAAAACTCCCTGACAACTGCACCCAGCCTATGAGCACCAGGAAAATAAGTGGTGATGAGGAAATTAGAGTCACTGCGATCCCTCCTAGGACCTGAATTATGATGAACGTCTGCAGGGACTATACGGTTGTTAATGAAATTAGAAGGATATCCTCGGTCAGAAAATTTCTGTTTCAATAAATCTATTTGGAAGGAACGATCTTTTATTTTGCTACAAATTTTATGGGGCGTTTGGACAATGATCTGGGGATAGCTTTTTTTACGTGGGAGGGATGGCAATTTTGAAATGAAGGTACTGCTGGGCGTTAGTAGGCTTGATATGGACAGATGTAGAAAGATGACCCCATCTGGTGACGCTGACATCCAAAAAAGTAATAAGGTTATTGGACACTTGATGAGTAAAGGAAATAGATGAAGAGAAGGAATTAAAAGACGTAAGGAACTGATTAACTCATGCTTACCATGGGGCACAGGAAAAAAATATCATCTATGTATCGTACGTAAAGGATGGGGAGGAGATTGCGAGTGGCAAGGAAATCTTGTTCCAGCTTCGCCATGAAAAGATTTGCAAAGGAAGGAGCCATGATCGTGCCCATAGCCGTTCCCCTGATCTGAAGGTAATAATTACCATCAAAACAGAAGACATTATGTTTAAGGACAAAATCAGCTAACTGAAAATGAAATTGGTGGTAGGAGTGAGGGTGGAGTTCTTCGATCTAGGAAGTATCGGAGCGCATCCAAGCCTTCAGAATGTTCAATAGATTTGTATAGGGATGGACATCCATGGTAACCATGAGGGGGGGTGAACAAGGTTTGATGGGGGAGAAAAAATCTTAAGGATCTGAAGGAAATTAAAAGAATTCTTACAAAAGGAAGGTTGACTGCGGACTAATGGCTGAAGGAAGTAGTCTATAAAAGCAGATAATCTCTCAGTCAAACAGCCATAACTGGAGACGATGGGTCTACCGGGGGGAGGGGAATCAGGCATATATATATATATACATACTCAAAAAATTGTTTTGACCTCTTCTATTCTATTGTGTGTGGTAGGTTTTGTTTTTTGAGAGCTAGGTCATATAAAAGAAAATAAACTCCTTCCTAGGCCAACGTTTCAATGGCATAGGAAGTTTTGATGTTTAAATATTAAATATTTAAATTTAAATATTAAATAGTTAAAAATTTGTTCCTGATTTGAGGCATTAACAGAATATCTTTTGCTAATTACTAACTTAATGTCAGTATGTGCAACTTGAATCAGTCATAATAATTCTATGAATATCCCGTATTGTTATATGGTGACTAATTGTTTTGAATATTTTTAATAAGAGCCAAGTTCAATAAAATCTATGCCGATTGGTTGAGGAAAGTATAAGTAATGCCGGCCCGCGAGAGACGCCGGCCCGCGAGAGACTAGAGGGTTGAAGTCCGTATCAACATTGCCTCTCCTATAAACAGAAGGAGCTGACTAATAAACTCCATTCTTGTCTTCATCACGTGCGAGCTAGTTTATTTAAATTCCTTTTTCTAAAAACCTATTCATTACCGGACACGCGTAACTGGTGCCGAAAACCCGGGATCATTCGCCAACTGTTTAATAGTGTAGTGTTGTGTCCAGTGTAGAAAAACATGACGAGTAAACAGACAAAAGGAGCCGATGTTAGGCTCGCAGTGAAAATAGAACAAGCGAGAGTAGCAAAAGCAGGGTACCTGATGAACCATTAGATTCGATAAAGAGGTTCGAGGGTGATGCTCGAGAGTTGGACTTGTTCATAGAGAGAATGGACTCCATCAACGAGCAGTTAGTCACAACTCAACTAGACCAGCTACAGACAAGAACATCAAGCCTACTTCCTCGCCAGGGTCAGCCTTACGGTGATGCTGGAGTTAGGACTTACGTTTTGTGCGGAGTGGAGTGCGGTGCGAGCAGCCCTTAAGGACAGATATGCTGGAGCCGCAAAGCCTGTAGCTAGAAGGTGCGCTAAAAATTTTGAAATGCGGAAGGAGAATGGTGAGACCTGCGCTGAGTTCGGGCGCAGATTGGGGGATGCGACAAGGAAATTAACTATGAAGATAAATGAAAAGTGCACGACAGTCAAGAAGCGAAATGGAGAACGACGATATATGAAGAGATAGCCAGTGAAATTTCCTCAAGGCAGCTCCAGAACGAGTGAGAATGGCCCTCCGTATCATGAAGCCCACTAGTCTCGAGGAGACAATTAATACCATCCGGAGGAAGAAATGGACCGAGAAGATAACGGTGTTATATACAGAGGGAAGTCAGAAGGAGGATGGGCAGTTGTGACCAGGAGGAGAGTACCTCAGGATAGGCAATTCAGAGCAAGAGCCTATGAGGATCGAGGACAAGGGAGGTTTCACAGGAGAGGAAGCCCGGGACGTTTTGAAGAGAGAAGATCTCAAGCCAGGAGGAACAGCTATGAGGCAGTGGGAGGCTACACGCGAAGAGAGAAGCCGTAAGAAGAGGATGTTGGGAGTGTGGTGAACTCGGTCACTTCGCGCGAGAGTGTCCGTATTTATATCGCAAGGAGAGACCACGAACGAAACAGTAAGACCAACACCAAGAGATGAGCCCATGGAAGTTAACACAACCCGGCGGGAGAAGATGTGGGGCAGGAGAAGACAAAAGGGGAAGGCTCTTCAGAGGACGGGAGCTCATCAGAGTCAACAGGGTCGGAGCAAGAGACATCGATAGAACGACACGAGCGTGGTCGAGCGAGGGAAGTGGCCTTCACTGGAAGAGACTCGTGGTGGGAGGATCGCTATTCGAGAGAAGAGGAAGAAGGATTGAAGGTTAGGCGAGAGGTATAAGGCGAGCAACAGAGGGATAGCATAAGAGGTAAGCTCCCTATATTTTTTTTTCCCAAATGGAAGACTAAGTGTTTGGTAGATACAGGGTCAGATAGCACAATTATGGACAATGAAGTGGCAAAAAGGATGGACAATTATTCAGGCTGACACCGTGCAACTGCACCTTGGTCACCATGGCAGGAAGGAAGAGCCTGGTAGGCGATTACAGGTAGAGATGGGGATTTAATAGGAGAGACCTTGGAGATGAAAGTGATGTGACCCACTTAGAGACCAGAAATATGGAGTTATTCTAGGGTGCGACTTTTTGGAGAGATCAATGCAAAACCTGAGTGTAAAAGAGGGAAGTGGGACATTAAACTAGGAAAAAGGAAATACTTCTGGAAGGGAGAGTTAAAACCAGGGAAGAGAATAACGGTAAACTGTGGAAAAGTGATACCAGGAGAACATCAGGTGAGTGAATTAATGAAAGAATTTGAAAAAGTATTCTATAGTGAAGGACAGAGGTTATCAGCTACAGGTAGGGTCAAACACCAAATAGAACTCTGAAGGTACAGTTGTTTACGTGAAACCTAGAAGGTACCCACCAATTGAAAAAGATAATGCGGAGCAAATAAAGGAAATGCTGGACCAGGGCATAATACAGAGGTCTAAGTCGCAATTTTCGAGCCCTATTTGGTGGTCCCGAAAAAGGTCGAGGAGGGTAAACCCCTAAATACGGTTGGTAGTAGATTTTAGAGAGTTAAATAAGTACACTAAGCTTGAAAGATACCTCTTGCCCAAGGTAGAAGACATACTCGACCATATGGCAGGAGCAACTGTATTCAGTACCTTCGACCTCAAGGCGGGTATCACCGATTAGGATGCACCCGAGAGATGTCGAGAGACGGCCTTTACGTTCGATAGAGGCCACTTCGAATTTTTGAGGATGCCCTTTGGCCTAAAGAATGCGCCTTCCAGTTCCAACGCCTCATGGATGAACTGCTTGAAGGACTGGGAGAAGACTTTACGCAAATCTACAGGATGACATCATAGTGTTCAGTAAGTCAATAGAAGAGCATAAGGAACATGTTACAAGGGTGCTGAAAAGAATAAGGGACTTTGGCTTAAAGGTAGCGATGGAAAAACCCGCTTATATCAAAAAGAGGTTAGATTTATGGGGCACCTTATCTCAGGTGAAGGAGTAAGACCCGACCCTAAGAAGGTTGAAGCAATAGATCGATTACCCTATCCAAAGGGACCCAAAGACATCAGGGCTTTTCTAGGTATGATAGGTTTTACAGAAGGTACGTAAAGGACTTTGCAGCAATCACGAACCCCTTGACGGACGTTTAAAGAAAGGAAAGAAGTTTATACAAACAGAAGATCTAAGAGAAGCAGTGGAGCAGTGTAAGAAGGCGTTGCGGGGCCCGCTGTTGCTCCAATTTCCTGACCTAAACAAACCATTCATTGTAATGACAGATGCCAGTCAAGAAGCTATCGGGGGAGTCTTGATGCAGGAAACTATCCAGGGAGAGCGACCAATAGCCTACGCCAGCAGAAAATTATCACCAGCAGAAAAAAGGTATAGCACAATAGAAAGGGAAATGTTAGGCATAGTGTGGACTGTAGAACATTTCCGACCCTACCTTTTTGCGGCTGAGTTCACTATTAGAACAGATCATAGGCCCCAATGTGGATCGGGAATTTAAAGGAGACGTCAGCCCGGATAGCAAAGTGGAAAGAAAGGATAGCTGCATACAACTTCAGGGTCCAGCACGTAAAGGGCGTTGATAATGAAGTAGCCGACTGTTTGTCCAGAAACGTCAACGTCATTACGAGAAGTAGTACGAGAGAGCCAAGTACCTCCAGGGACGTGCGAGAGTTCTTCGCCAACGGGACACCAGACGAAGATGAAGACCAAGAACAACGAAATGGACCGGAAGCTGAGATTAGTCAGGATATAATAAACAACAAGAGAAATCAAATAATTATAAAAGACGACACAGAAGAAATAATAAACACCCAATTGCACAAATATGGCCACTTAAAAATAAATATTATTACAGGAGGAACGAAAGCGAACAACGAACAATTAAGTACAGTCATAAAACTAACAGTGCCAGGAAAGGTATACCATTTCTTTATAGAATCACAAGAACTTGAAAATAGACTACTCGACTAATTCAGGAAAGAGAGCTGAGACAAGGAGCTCATTTCATAATCTGTAAGAACAGGTAGAAACGGTAGAAGACGGAAGAGCAGCAGAAAGAGGTCATCCTAAATTATCACAGGGGAAAAAACCAACCATCGTGGTGTCACAGAGACCCTTAAACATCTACAGAGGTCGCATTACTGGCTCCAAATGGGCAAGAGGATAGCCCAAGTGATAAAGGACTGTGAAATATGCAAAAGGAGGAAGTATGAAAGAGTACCACTTGTACCTCCATTATTACTAAGTCAGACGCCCGAGGGACCCTTTGAGGAGCTAGAAATTGATATATTTACATACGACGGAAACAAAATATTTAACAACAATAGATAGACTAACGAAGTTAGCCTCAGCATGGCCACTAACAAGTAAATCAAGTGAAAGTACAGAAGAGGCATTGCTGTCGTATTTGGCCACGTTTGACTGCCCGAGAACGATCTATATGGACAGAGGGCGAGAGTTCAACAACGTTAAATAAAAACCCTGTTAAAAGAATTCATATAAACCCCCATTGGTGTACACCGGGTCATCCAAGGTCCCACGGAGCAATAGAGAGACTACATAACACTCTAACGGAACACTTGCAGTTATTGGCTGATGCAAAAAACATAAAGGGTCATGTGGCAATGGCCAGAGCGGTCCTAGCATACAACAGTAGTATTCACTCGACCACAGAGGCAACACCATTTGAATTGCGGAAAAAGGAAGCGGATCCACAAAGGTTACATAATAGAGTCAAAGCAGCAAAAGAAAGATGGACCAAGCAATATAATCAAAGGAAAGCAGAAGAAACAGTAGGGTTGATACAAAAAGGGGACTTCGTATATAAACTAAATAGGCAGAAGCGAAGGAAATCGGACCCGAGATACGTAGGGCCATACGAAGTACTCGCAACGTTACCACGGTACAGAGCACAGATATGGAGGATAGGAACGGACACCCTGAAACAAGAAATAGTTCATTTTCAGGAACTGCGACGGGTGAGAAGGAAAGTCCCACCAATGGTGCGAACGATATAGTGTAGTTATGTGTGTTTACCTTTGTTAATTTTGTTATTTTTGTTTTGTACAAATAATCATAGAAGTTCATCTTTTGTTATTTCTGTAATTTCTATAAACAATGTTAATTCAGTTACTTGTGTGGACGTCATTTTATTTTTGAATGTTAAAACATTATATTCATTTCTTATGTTTAGAGTCAAGTTTTGTTTTGTTATTTTATGATATAACTCAGACACTTGTACGGAGAGCATTGTTGATAAGGACTGGGAGGGGGCAGTAATGCCGGCCCGCGAGAGACGCCGGCCCGCGAGAGACTAGAGGGTTGAAGTCCGTATCAACATTGCCTCTCCTATAAACAGAAGGAGCTGACTAATAAACTCCATTCTTGTCTTCAATCACGTGCGAGCTAGTTTATTTAAATTCCTTTTTCTAAAAACCTATTCATTACCCGGACACGCGTAACTTATATCTTTACTGTGATTAAAAGTGGGTGAAGGAGAACAATGTGTTTAATTTGCACTGGCTGGCAGCCCAAGAGATGCCAAGTCAGTTAATTTTGGAAGGTTGCAAACAGGTAGAGGGCGGTTGTGTGCTGTTTGTTTACTCCGCTAAGTGGGGTGAGGTAAGAGGATTAGCATTACGTCATGGACCAGCGACATGTGTTACTCTCCCAACAACGGCCCTCCATCACAACTAAATTCTACCTACTGAAATTGTCAATAATTGTTTGTTTACAAGAAGTCACCCCTCTTGTCTCATCGTAAACACCATTAAATGAGCCATTGGCAACTCACAGGTTAACACCAACCTGCACCCTTTAAATATAGGAGTTAAATATACAACTACGTAATGTTTAATATCCCCAGTCAAGGGGAAATAAAATAATTATATTATTATTATTATTATATTACATTATTTCTGTATTACTATTACATTATTTGTAGTACGGTATTTCCTTTTAAACTATTGTCAGTATAAATAAAAATAATGAAAAAGTCGGAAGCAGTCCTTCATTTAAACATATACTGTTAAATAACGCCCCATATTTGGCTTGTATTTGTTTCTTACACAATTTCTCCAGTTTCTGGAATTCTTTCCTCGTCTCTTCATTAAAAGTATAAAGCTTATCACCAATATTGCTAGTCGGCATGTTTCGAATGTACTACATTCATCATCAGGACAATAATGAGAATAAGAGAATAATAGTAGGATTGTCAGTGTATATATATATATATATATATATATATATATATATATATATAGAGGAGAGAGAGAGAGAGAGAGAGAGAGAGGTGGATCAGTATTGGAATGTTCACAGGACATCGCCCTGGATCACGAGGCATTATGGGGAATTAAGGTAGGGTAGTTGGACTCACCCACTACCTGGCTAATCTGGTTTGGCTTGTTGGAAAATAGTTTTAAAATTCCACAAGAATTATTAAGTTGGATGTTTATGGCTGGCTGTTTTTCTTGAATTATTATTGCTTCTAATAGTTGTAATTTAAAATGGTTTCTTTCTCTAGTGATAATTTTTGTGGAAACCGACAAGAGAATGATGGTCAATTCCATATCATATATTTATTATATATATTTATTGATAAAAGTATCGACTGTGGAATAGAAACAAAACTAAAGTATATTGGGACTCAGGCAGTTCTTCAGGTTTAAATTAATCTCTCAATGCCAACGTTTTGGTTTTTATTTAAAAATTATGGGTTTCTATGAGGATATAAGAAGAACATATGAATGCGATATGAGCCTATAAAAAAAGTGTTAAATAAAAACCGAAACGTTGACATTGAGAGTTTAATTTAAATCTGAAGAACTGGTCATGCCCCGATAAACTTTAGTTTTGTATATATACATTGTTAAAAATTAGACCAAATTTAGCTGAAACTTGCTTTTTCATAAGTTTCTCGAGTTTCCGGAATAACGATCTATAGCTATTATATATATATAAAAGTATCAACCGTAAAGTAGAAACAAAATAAAAGTTTTTGAACTGAAGACCGAGCTCGAGATCTGACCGAATCCTGATAAAACTTCTTTTAATATATATATAAATATATATTATATATTTCTTCACTTAATTAAACGAAACACGATCCAAACTGGACACAATACGAGTTCAAAATTCAAGAAGAGTAACACACAGAGTAAGGAAACACACTTACAGACTCAAATTTTCGGGTAATCCGTCATCAGTAGAAAAGAGAAAGGGAGACCAAGCACGTTGTAGACGCAACGGCAAGTAACCCGTTACTTGCAAGTAACCCGTGTTGTAGACACAACGTGTTTCCTTACTCTGTGTGCTACTCTTCTCGAATTTTGAACTCGTATATATATATATATATATATATATATATATATATATATATATATATATATATAACCTAAATTTAAATGAATAACGAACATAAAAAAAGTCAAAAAAATAACTACTATACTTCAATTGCCTCTTATCTTTCTGCCTGATGATGAAGCAGCCAAAATATAGTAGACAATTTTTGTGATCTCTTGATGTATGTCATTCTGTGAAGTCAGTTTATTCTGCCCGTAGAATTGTTTTATTTATTTGTTTACATAAATATATATATCGTTTACAAGAAAAACTAGATCTCTTGATAATTTTGTTGTAAATTCACTAAAAGCGACTTTTCTTTAAAAAAAACTTCTTCTGATTTTTCTATTTTATTTCAATCGTGAATTCAGAAATCTATTTCTTCTGAAACGTTTTCTTTGATAAAACAGCGGCTTTGAAAAGAACAACCAACATTGTAATATTCTCAATTTATGTTTGAAAAATGAGGAAATCTTGTAGGTAAAATCTATTGCAGGATCATTTGGAGAAAAACAAAGAAAACTGAATGATTTACCAATATCATGCAACTAAAGAAAGGCTAGATATGGAATACTGGAGCACTGCCAAAACCAAATCAATTGTTCCTGGCACCAACCAAAGTCCAAAAATTGCCTTTCAACTGCGAATAATAATTTATTCGCACAGCTTACATACACTATTCGCAATGACAATGCCAAAGTACTGTATTTGAACGTGCAACTTCTTTTAATATTATACTTCATTCTGGAATGTTTTCCATAATTTTTTCATATTTTTAATAATTGAACGGTTAACACCTTTCTGTTTCCACATTCTTCATTTTTGCCTTGATAGTTCAGTATTATCACAGCTTTTTTGTTATTTGCTAAAATAAACTAAATCTATATGTAATTGATATACAGGGTGTCCCAAAAGTATGCACTTTTTATACAGGAACTTGCTGTAACAGTCTTTTATGCCAAGCATAACATTTTTAGGAAGAAAAATTTTATTTTCAGAAGGATGGAGCACCCCCACGCTACCATTACGATGTTAGGTCTTTCTGGACGAGCTTTGCCAAACAGGTTGGTTGGACGGCGAGATTTTGTCAAATATCCTCCACGTTAATAATAAATACCTAGTTTACAATTATTTAATGTGTATATACATCTTTTTGGAACAACCCAACATGAATAATTACAACAGCAACAACAAAAATCGATAAAATAAAAATAAAAATCACACTTGAGATTCTTTATATTTTTCAGAAATTATTATAACTTCATGATGAAATTTTTGGTAGAGGATAAAGTAATCTGTTTTAAAACTCATCAAATATCCTGTTATCAAAACTTATAGCTAAGCTTTTGCTTTAAGTAGGTTTCTTGAAACATCCTGTTTGCGAATACAAACTGTCAGTGGTTCTAACAAGGCATGTCTAAGTCTGTGATAAAAGCTAGCGAATTCAACAACTCAGATTAGTTGCCCCAACTCATTTCATCAGAGACTTTCAAATAGTAGACCCATCAGTAGCAGACTTTGTTTTCCTCAATAATAAGCCTTTAGTAAATGATTAAAAGCCTAAGATATTTACTATCTCTGGCTCTTCAAAACTTATATAAACCCGTAACCCCTCTCAAATAACTTCAAACTAAAAGTTTAACCAGATGGTAACAAATCTCAAATTGTAATAACATGCCTCCTTTAGGAGAAATGAAAAAAAAGAAGAGTATATTTATATTCTACAGTTCTTTTGTCATCATGGTTTGATATATATATATATATATATATTGGTATACTTTGGGAGCAGACCTTCTTTTAAACATACCTCATTAAAGATCTTGCCAACATTAAGTTTAGTATGTTTCCTACATACCTTTTCAAGGTTTCGAATGCTACCTTTCCATCTCTGTGGTACCATATAAATTAACTCACCGATTTTTTTATCTTTCAATAATATCTTTTATTTTTTTTTTTCTTTTCTACGACGACAACACTTTCACGCAGACTTACGATGCATCTCGCAGCCGGAGGACCGAAAGAACACACAATGAACATACATAAAAGCAGGCTAAGTAGAAAAATACTGGAAGACAACATTGAAGTATTATATGCAGAAAATAATCACACGAGGCTGCATATAATTGAATCATTATGCATAAAGGAAAAGAAGCCGAACATTAATGATCAGTCCTGTTGTTTTTCCAGAATTTTAAAGTTACATTCGTGAAAAAATAACTATATAGTGATTTAAATAATGTTGTGTAAATGTTCATGTAGGGAATTTTGTAGCAAACCTGTCATGTTTATTAAGGTAGTGTTTTTTAAAAGAATATTTTGTTATTAGTTATGTTTGATAGAAGTGAGGTAATTGTCATTGTAAATAAGTATTTATTAGAATTGTTTTAAAAAAACCTTGTATATAGAATCCTTGAAAATGGTCAACGTAGACCGAAACGTCGGAAATGTAATATGAAAAATACAATGAAAGATAAAAAAATCGGTGAGTTAATTTATATGGTACCACAGAGATGGAAAGGTAGCATTCGAAACCTTGAAAAGGTATGTAGGAAACATACTAAACTTAATGTTGGCAAGATCTTTAATGAGGTATATATATATATATATAAACTAAATTTACAGAAAGAACATACATAAAACAGATCAGAAAAACTAACTACTATATTTTGACTACCTCGTCTTCAGGTAGAATGATGTGAGTCGCTCCGATGACAAGCGAGGACATATTTCTACCTGATGATGAGTTAGTTAGTGAGTTTTTCTGATCTCTTTATGTGTTCATTCTGTGAATTTATTTTTGTAGGATAAAAAACTAATGAAATGGTCTCCACATATAAAAATTTAATGATATAAATAACGTGTTTCGTACACGTAGAGTTCTTCCTCAGGCAATCACTAAGAATAGGTGTCTGTGCTACGTGTTCGAAACGCGCTGCTTACGTATACCAACAAATTTTTATATGTGGAGATCATTTCATTTGCTTTTTACCCTACAATGAGTCAATACCACATAATAACTGATTGCTCTACTTTAGAATGAATTTATTTTGTTTAATTCGTGCAATCATTTTATTTAAATGATTATATATGTCTGTTATTAAAATTAGCAGTAGCTTCTGCATTAACCAATTTCTTACTAAAACTCTATAGTTTTTTTATCATTCTGTGGTGAGACTCTGGTAGCTTCCAAAAGTAAGTTAGTGAAAGACATGAACAAGCAATATAAACTTGAAGTAAAACACAAAATAACTTGAACCACATTTAGAAAAAGTTTTAATACTACACTTATTCGACTAAACAGAATACACTAACGACAAATTTAAATAACACATGCTTAAGAGAAGACCTTCTGCCATCGTACATATAGACATATATATATATATAAAGATTTCACATAAACACGGAAAATAACCATCAATGATCAAACCACGATAAGAAATGGGAAAACAAGACTAAGATCTTTCAACCGTAACAAGCGGTCTTCGTCAGAGTCAAAAACCCAATTGGGTCAAATTATTGTTTGCTAGTGTTTATACTGTAATATACTTGATATACTGTAACTATGCTTGATTGCATATTCCACTGAGTTCAGTACAAACAATATATGCAATTATGAATTATATATTAATATTTATTTTTGCAATCTGTTTTTCTTTGTTATGTGCGTATTCATACACACCCAATGATATTTACTCTTTTACTCTAGTGTACCATTTCTTTTTTTTTTTTTTTGTGTTATAGGATGGCTTGTTCCCAAATTAATTTGAATTTTTCATCCTCTTCTTCTAGCGATATACTTTTAATGATAAATATTTATAAGTTGCTTTTAAAAATGTTACCAAGAAAAAAAATAAAATCACGGAAAAACGAAACCCAGAAGAATAATGAAGACAAGATGTTTTAAAATAAAGGAGAAGTGAACTTCTTAGAAAGCAATCAAGGCTTTACATATAAGTAAAGCAAAGCAGAAAAAAAAAAAGTTTACATCTTAGAAAGCAAAGCAAGGCTTTACATATAAGTGTCTCTCTACCAAAAATCACCTTACAGTGTTGACACCTTACGAAGAGAGAAAATACAAGGAAAAACTTCCTTCTTTAATGAAAACAAAAAAAAAATCTGGAGTGGCCTACACTCAACTTTACTATAAGTAACTTAATATCAAATTTCTTGAGTATATAACACATAACATCTCATTTAAGCATAATGTAAACATCTAAATGGGATATGATTATTAGTCTTTCATTCCTGAGGTAGTACTGATAGTGATTGAAGGATATATCAATATATAACCTTATTTTGTACATCACACAGCTGATGCAAATAATTTCATTAGTATAACTACAGCAGTAATAACATTTTTGAAAAACCAAAGTGAACTTTTCTTGAAACGAAATATTCTCCTACAAGAGAACATGGCTTTTGTTCAAAAAGCCAGTGGATTTCTTACATCGTTTACTTGACATCCTTCTACATTGAATATTAATGTAAAATTTTCAAATTTGAAACAGTAAAATACTCTTTTTTTCTCTGAAAAACATCTTAAACAGCGAAGAAAATGTTGTTTTAAGGTGATTTGTTAATTAAAGATGTACGATAATTACAGTTATTAATCTCTAAACGAAAGATTTATATTTTGAATTATCTTTTACATTTTTGATTTTTAACAGAATTATTATACTGGGAATTTTATGGCTTCTTAGTATTTAACAAGATCATTTTCCTTCCCGTTTGTCAAATAACATATATACGAATTTTTTCTGAGTGAGTGTTATAATTTTCCTGCACATATTACTCCTATTACATCTCATATAAGTCAATAAACAATTTAAATTGTTCCTTTATAAATATCAATTTTATATCAGTGGATTCACTTAAAAAATTTCTAAGTCAATGTAAACAATGTAAAAAAATACAAAAAATTCGACAAGTATAGCAGGTGATCTCTTAGTCTAGGATAAACAAAGGGTTTTTATATCGTTATTGCTCTTTCCCGTAATTGAAATTTCATGAATTTTTTTGATGAATTGCTAAATTTTTGTTTCATTTTTGGTCTAATTTTCATTATTTTTTAATGAGCCGTTTCGCGTCAAAAAAACATTTTCTGAAAAGAGAAATCGTACTGTAACGCCCCTTTCGCGAATGTAATTTTGAAAAAAAATATCTCAACTCATTCTCCACAAAATGTTTTATTTTTTGCCACAGTTTCATTTTGATCCGTCAAACAGTATGGCTTGTATCGCTTTCACAAGGTTTGAGATTGAATTATAAGTCAAAATTTTTACATTTTATTGAAAAAAAAATATTTCCTGAAGTTTTAAAATTCTGAATATATTTTTCTTTTGTTGCATTTGTAACCTCAAAGAGAATGTCAAAATTTCAAAACTCTAGGGTTATCAGTTTAGGAGAAATAAATGTTTTCTAAAAAACGGTTTTTGGCAAAAAAAGTGACTTTCCCATCATGCATAATTCTTCCCAAACAATAGGGATCTTCCTCCTTATGGGGCCCATTTTTGTTTAAAATATCAACTTGATCCATCAAAGATTCTGGACCGTAGCGTGGTAACAAGCAATGCTAACACACTCACCACCCACCCACCCCCGCCACCACCCACACACACACAGACATCATCGAAAAAACTTCATAAAACGACTTCTGCGAACCTCAAAACATGTAATTCCGTCAAAATCTCGAGATCGAATTTTTTCACGATCACTATACTTTACTTATAGTAAAGTAATAATAATGAGAAAAATGTTAATGATTGTTTGATTCCAGGAACAGTTTATCCAGAAAGAAAATGATATGATGACTCTTTTCAATAGAATCAGGAACATGTTGTTAAAATGATCTTATGAAAGCACACAATAATCTCAAGTCGAGTGATTTAGCACGAGTGTCAATAGTAACCGTGCTACACTGACCAGAAGATGACCTGTGCCAATTAATATGCAAACTCTGCTAAGTGAAATCAAAACCAGCATAAAAAGTATCGCTATGAAACCAGTTTAAACGATATTTGGAATTATTGGAAGATCTGAAAACCTGGAAGAAATAATTGGAAAGAAAGAATATTGGAAGGAAGAATTCCAAATACTTAACCTTATACAGTTCTATATATATATATATATATAGCAGTAAGTATAATAATAAGCAATGTATAATCAATTATATAACCATAAATGGATATATATATATATATATTTTATATTAACACTAATAAATTCTCGACCGTGTGACAGATATACAACTAAAAAAGTTTAAACATTACTAATACTAGTTTAGTAATGTAATTGTAATAGTTCCTTCAATATCCAATATTCCTACTTGTGCCTTTGGAAAAAGATTTTAAATAAAATCGAAACGTTTGAATTGAAAGTGGAAGAATCTGACCGCATCCCGATCTATCCTTTTTTAGTTGTATATATATATATAATTAAAGTTATCATAAGAAAACAGAAAGAGACTAACACTTACTATTATCGACCATTTCAGCTATCACGCCGTCCTCAGGAAAGGTAGGAAAAGGAAAAGGAACACAGGAGCGGAGACGTGGAAGTGTCCACCGACCGACACAAAATATATATAGAGATTATATATGTATATTGTATATACATATATAATATATGTGTGTGTATGTGTGTGTGTGTGTGTGTGTTACGAGGGTAACAAAGGTAGACACAGATATATCTTACTTCTATATTTCGACAAGTGTCGTTGTCATAAGGAGTCTCGCAGGAGGCAAGGTGGTGACTATGACGAAGTCAGTATTCACCTCCTGATGACAAGACTTGTCGAAATATAGAAGTGAGTTATGGCAGTGTCTGTCATTGTGTTACTTTCCTTTCAGTTTTTATGTAAAGTCCTGTGGATCATTTCTTTTGATTTAAATATATATTGTTAAATACAATTACGTACACTAATAAAGGATAATAAAATATTATTTATAATATCCAAGGATAGTCACATGATCTAAAAGGAATAAAGTATGTTAAGGAGAGAAGTGATAAAAGTAGTTGGTTGTAATATGATGAAGACATGTAGGGCCGTAGACTCTGAGCAGCTATCAGTCAAGGAGTTGGGATTGCCATTGATTTGAAAACAAAGAGTTATATCGCCGAGTATCCGCTGATTGTATCAGTTGCACAAGAACATAATAGGCAATCGGAGAGCTATTTTCAAACTTGTAAGAGTTCAATATGGGAGTATCTCTCTTTCTGCTTATTGCTTTGAGCCCTTAAACTTAGATCGTATATCACCCATTCTTAAAACTTTTCAAACAATCTCTCCAGAAAACATTTCCAAACTTTTTACCACCAAATATCCTTAAACAAGTTGAAAATGTGGTTCAGATACTTCTGTTCTTAAATCTGTTCAAAATGGAACTTGAATTACTTAATTGTACTATTAACTTAGGTAAAATCACTATTAAGATTCAGTATGCAACAAACCATCAAGCGTCTCCACAATATTAAACGGTTTATGTTAGTATACTTGAATATTGTATAAACAATTTGAATTAGACAAAAAGTAGAAAAAAAAACGGAAAAACTTATTTGTGATCTCATATCTTATTACTTCTTGTGGCGACTTCCTTGATGATAGATTCACGTAAGTTCATTAAGACTGGTTATATATATGTAAATTGATGGCTATGACTAACATTGCCATAGTAACCATGTTAAGAAATTTTGGGAGATTGGTCAAATTTTCTGCGCTTGAGAAATATTTCAAGATTATTCAATAAATTTACAATTATCAGGTTTATTAATATTGTATAAAAAAAACTGACGACTATAAAGAGCAAGCTTGTAATAGAATCTAAATATAATAGCCATCCAATATGCGCAACTGAAACTGGACTAGCTAGTTTTGGGTAAACATGTTAGCGCTCTATAAATTTTTCGTTAACCTAATACTTTTATATTGACCAATGTTTAATACCTCAATGTTGTTTAAATTTATATGATGTTACTATTGTTGACATGGTTTGCCAGCACGATTAATTTATTATTGCATTTCATCATTACCACGTAGGTTAGTATTATTAATATTAAACATATAATCTACCGTCATACCTCGTACATTACTGCCGTAGCTGTCGGACAGGTTTCGGGTGTCACCCATCTTCAACACGAAATGGAAGAAGCAGTTCGTGTTGAAGATGGGTGACACCCGAAACCGGTCCGACAGCTACGGCAGTAATGTACGAGGTATGACGCTAGATTATATGTTTAATATTAATCATTTATTTTTGTTTAACATCATTTGGAAAATCAAAAATGATACAATTAAGTTTCCATCCCGTTTCACACTCGTTTTCTCTCTTAGACCATAAGACACTACGTTTTTTTTTATAATGGCATATTTCAAATGATACTAAAAGTTTCGTAGTTTGACTGCTTATACAGAACAAACCAATAGCCATTTATTCTACTTTGCATGGTCTATTTTTAATTAGCACTGTCCGGCTCAGACTTGAGAAATGTTTCTTTTAATCATCTCCTCTTATTTCTGACAGTGTATTTCTTTCTACGCTATAGCTATATCAGTTCCTGGACTTCATTGGATGGGTTTAAGAAGTTAAGATATCTAACTAGGAATTTTGTACAGTTTTTGAGACATCGTACACTACTTGCGAAGTTGAATTACTACGGTGTACTATTAAATGAAAAGGTTACAAAGTTACATGCTTAGGTCACTTAGGTCGCTAAACACTACTAGTATGGAGAGTAGCTCATGACTGTCACTCACATGGCAGAGTTGTATTCCTTACAGAAACCATTCATTCATCACAACAAACTGAATTAGGAAACACTGTATAATCCCCACAGCATATTTGACATTCCGTCACGGCACATAACTGTGGCGCTAGAGAGGTTGACAACACTGTCCTAATCACTGGGTTACTAACAGCCTCAATCAAACAACTTCTTACTTTTTTACATGACAACGACTTACTTACAATTATCATAAATAGAAATAGTATAACGTAATTTGTAAGTGCTAATTAAACCGAACACATTTTTAAGGCCAGATGATTGCAAAGGTTGGCCGAAGAGTACATGTTTTATACACGCACGAAAATGTTAATAATATTATATTCTGATATAATTATTTTAAGAATTATATAACATGAGGTTATATAAGATTATGTTGTTTGATTGAATATGAGCAAAAAAATGTGAATTATGAATCTTATATTCATTCTTTATTGAAATAAAGTGGCTAATTCATTTTAGTGAAAAATTTAATTTGAATTATTCCTTATTTTATTACAAACTGTTAAATATTTATTACCTATTTAATTTGAAATCATTATTTCACTATAATTTTTAATCTAAAATTTTAACAAACATATATTAATTAAATAGTAACTGTTTGGGAAATATTTTGCTTTATAATATACTATGAGATGACTCTTTATTTAACAAACTGCTGATTGTCTTGGTTGAGAACACAAGGTCAGCTTCAAGAAATATTAACAAAATAAGTAAATTTTTCTTATTTTTATTGACTTGATTATTATCAGTCAATGTGCTGACTTATAAAGTATTATAAGAACAAATGCTCTGGCACTTCATGAAAATATTAATTTTTACAGTACCATAATTGTATGAAACCTTCTTGTTTCTTTTTACATAAAAATTTGTTATTGAAAATCTTTTATGTTATTGTTAAAACTTGTGTATATATTACAGAAAATAAACACATTGATGTTTTGTTGAATATCATTAATAAAACTTATATGACAATTTGATATGGAGAAATGTAAGAAAACATTTAAATATGTACATAATATAAGGGGACTTTTGGAATTCGGATTGTTAACAGGCATGTAACTGCGTTGATATTTGATCTACTTTACTTTTAAAATCATATAGAATATGTAATAAATATACATTCAAACAAATGTAGATATGCCGTATAAACAAACAAGTCACAAATTCCTACAGCCATATTCATGTATATAGCGTTTTCGACTAGAAGATAACGAAGATTACACCGCACCGAAGATAATCCATATTGTACCTGATTAAAAGTTGCATGGGTGGCATTTTGCACCAATGGCACTCCCGGTAATGTAATTGACGCTTTATTATTAACTGCCAAATCATAAATACGTCCTAACTTTGCTTCTTTTTTTTGCAAAGTCAATAATTTTGGGTATAATGTACATGTTATATTATCTTTTAAAAAATAATTACACGGTATTAGAAAAAAAATCTTAAAATTAAAATAAACCTAGTCAATGAAGTCGACGAACTAAAATACCTCTAGCGTTGAAATAAAGACATTCTCAGAACTAAGGAGGGGTTGATTATAAGAAAAACTTCTCAAGTCTGGAACGAACAGTGTTCGTTAAAAATAGACCTGCAAGGTAAAGTGAATGTGAAGGTAATAATTGAATGTCAGTAGTATTTTGTATGATTGTGAATTAGAAGATTGTAAACAGAGTATGTTACAATATTATTTCCTCAAAAGATATACTGGGTCAAGGCGGTTGAGTTGTACGTAAACTATCATACACACATAGATCAGTAACAAATGATATCATATAACTACAAAGGAAAGCCAAACTAAAAACTTATTTCAAAGACAAATCTAACTATTACAGAAAATTAATAACTTCATTCACTAAGACTAGACTTATTAAAAAGGAATAAAAGCAGACAATTCAATAAAACTGAAGCCTACAGAATAACATTTCTAAACTGTGGGGAATAAAAAGTATATTAGAAAAACAGAACATGCTTTAAGATTTTGATGTAAAAAACATGTTTTTGGTTTTAAATACAATATATTATTAATAATCTTGTCAATCATTTAATGACATGAAGCGAACAATATGAATACCTCATAGACTGACTACAACAGAAGGTTTAGAATATTTAAACATAGAACATTTCAGAATCCTGTTATAGAACAGGAGTAGTTATAGAACAGGTAGTTGTTTAATGTTGTTGACAGGTTTCTCTAAAGTTGCACATCTGTTTCTGGAATAAAAATTTATTGCAGTTGATGAGATGTAACGCTAAAATAGTGGTTATTTAAAACAATGATTTGACTTAAATGAAGAAGCCACGAATAAAATGACAAACTTATTTCAAAAAGAAAATTGAGGCATTGCACGGAAACTAAATAATTTAATGGACACACAACTACATTGATCAATGAAGAATAATGACAAGATATGCAGAATAAAACGCCATGACTTTGGGAAATAGTATACTGGACAGACAGCAGACGCTGTATATGATGTGAAGTAAAGTATTTGTCACAATTTTTACTTTTAAAACCATAAATGACATAAAATACTTTAAAACTCTTTCTGTACATTTATTTTCAATTAAAAAATAATTTCACATTTCGTTTCTTATAAAATCCGTTGCGTCTTTTATATTTAGGCTTTTATGTGTTGATAAAAGTTACTTAACAATAATTCAAAACAGAACTTTACACATTTTGTTCTTTATAAACACAATGTTGAAATATTCATGAAATGTTAGCTAATGCATGGAATAATATTTAAATAGAAGAGCTAATAAGGAAGAAGTTTATTTCTAAAGGCTACAGAGGAGACTCACAGTGAAGGTGACGTAGGTAGTATGAAGAGAGGTTCATGGCGACTGAGGAGGCCGAGGAGCGCCCCACGCAGGCGGGGGCGGCGATGGAGATAGGCCACGGCGATCCTGCCTGCTGACTCAGCCTCCCGGCCTACTCGAACCTTCATGACGTCTCAATCTTGTCTTACTCGCAGGCCGATTCAAAGAAGCCCTGCTTCAAGTAAGAGGATTTGATGAGACCCCCTTTATTGTGACCGCTCCTACCCTTGACCTCTAAGCGATTCTGACATTCACCTCCAACTAGAACACTCTGCCAACCTCTATCCATAGCTTGAGAGAAATATTACGCAAGCTGCTATGGATTGCAGTCCACAATCCTCTTCACACAGGAAAACCCATATAAAAAGTAGGACATTATTTAATAATAAACTATAATAAACACACACATAATTACATCGCAATGGAAAAAATAAGCAATCTATGAACATATATATGTTCAAATTGTAAACCTATAATACAAACTTACAGACCTAAGTATTTTTAGAATGCAAACTATTGATTTTACAATACAATTGTAATAAATTTGAATATAAAATAGCGGTGTTTATAAAACGGAGTCTTAGAGTTATTGCTCATAACAAGTATACATCCAGTCATCATAAAATACACCACAAAATAAAAAAAGAAACGAAAAACGTATTTGTAAAAAAACAGGAAACTAACCATTCCTTAATAGAAACCTCTTGGAAAATATATTTAATACGCCTGAATGAACATACTATTCAAACTAGCAATTCACATTTATAACATCACTTATCACGTATGTGACTTCGCATCATGCGTGAAATGCAAGAGCAGTTGCACTTCGTTTATTTGCTCTTATTAAATAACTATGTTCTTATAGTTATTATTTATTATATATAGTTCTTATTTATTATTATAGAAAACATTTCATTTGTCAGTAGTACCTTTTGTCACAATTTTTACTTTAATACCATAAATGACATAAAATACTTTGAAACTCTTTCTGTATATTTATTTTGAATTAGAAAATAATTTAACATTTCGTTTCTTATAAAATCCGTTTAGGCTTTTTATCAGAAAAACCTTTGGTTTTCTTTTGTCACATTATTTACATTGACATCATAAATTGTTTCTTAAAATCCGTTGGCTTTTTCTAGAAACATTTTATTTCTTATTAAAAAGTAATAATTTTACTTATTTTGTTTTAAAACGCTTGAGCTACTTCGAACACATTTGGTTTAAAGACTTTTTTAATTGATTACGATAATTCTTATTTTTTTAAACAAGAGATTAATGTATGCATCGTTTGAATGTTCTGGTTTGTTATCTTAAATATCTAGACCAAAAAAGTTCAATTAACTTATTTGGTTAATTAGGATATTTTCCAGTAATGACACTTTACTTGCCTCTTATTATCATTTAAACAACAAAGCTGATGTGACTTATATGCTTGGCTTAAGTCTCTACAGAATTGACCTTTTTAGATCCTAGCATGAGCTGAATAATAATTTAGGATTCTTCCAGCACAACAAGGTTTTCTATACCGATCTGTTAAAATATTGTTTTCTCACCACGTATAACCTTTATATCTAAAGAAGAGAAAGTTTATCTTTCCCTGTTTCACATGTGTATTATATTGCCATCTGAATTAAAAATTTTCACCACTTGTTTCTTTATATCTAAAATCAAAATTTATCATCGACGTATAACTTGACAGTGCTTTCTCGTTTAATAATGCAGTTCTTTAACAGCTCAACCATTGCAATATTGGCAAGAACTGGCGAAATTGAAAATTTTCGAATTTCTGTTTATACAAATACCATGCTATGTAAAATATCTTCTCTAACTTAACGTAAAATATGCAAAACTGTCTCCAAATTGAAAATTTTAATTTTTTAACAATACGCTTGACTATGTTAACTATCTTAGATTAACTAATGTAGCTTAAACCTATATTAGCAATATTATTTTGCTCTATATATTAGAACCAGCATAGACAGAAGAACTTCTTTGACTTCGTTAATATTTGGGCATTTATAGAATTTGTTTCTAATTTTAGTGGAAGATAGTTTTTGATATGTAGTGAAAATTCTTTTCTGAGCTACTTAGATACTGTTTTTATGATATTTGATCATCATGACACTGTAAGATTCCCTTGTGTAGATACCATATTTCCTGTTTCTATTTATTACTCTTCCAATATAATTCAATAGTTTTTTATTTTCAAATATACTTATTCCTGGTATATCAAATTAAGCAAGCAATTAAATATTTAGCATTACTAACTGAATTTAAAACTGGAAGACTAATATATATGTAATTGATACATAAAGAATGAAAAACCTTTGTGTGTTTCTTTACTCTGTGTGTTACTCTTCTTCGATTTTGAACTCTTCTATATATTACTGACAATACTACTAAAGTAAACGTCGAAGAGACGATAAGCAACACATATTTATTTATGCCATAATAATTTTTTTACAAAACAAGATCTATTTTTTTGTTAAATCTAATTGATACATACTTAACTAACAAACACTAATAATACATAATGATAATTAGTAGATGGTTTATTACTTTTTAAATTTCCTTCTGTTGCAATTAAAATAAAACACTTCTGGCAGACCATTACACTTCATCATACGAAACATTGGGTTATTATTCTAAAACATGGAATAATTCGTACGTTTTTAAAATATATGGTGGGATGTAAAAATGTAGTTGGCAAAGCAGATAAGGACAACCAATTAAAATATATAATAATTCATATATACATAGGATGTCGTAATAGGTGGTACTAGAAAGGAGATCTGGAATCGGGCACAAAGGAGAGGATAGTTAAATGAGTCTAATGGAAAATTCGATTTGTGGGAAAGCTTCTTAAGAAATTTAGAATATACTGATCGAAATAAATGTTGATAACGATAACGTTGAGTAACATTCTTTCTCCTGACGAAAACCACTGTGATGGTCAAATATGAAAAGTGGACCGTCTGTTTGAGGATTGATGCAGATGTTGATAGGTAGAGAAGCAAGGCTCTTCTCAGGGCTCTACATGTTGTTCTGTCTATTAAATTGAGGGCCGCAGTCCTTACTTAGGGTTAACAGCAAACATCTGTTTTAGACTTAGACATCTGTTTTAGAAATTTCCACTCTACCGCCTTTCCATCTCCTTTTCTTAACGTACACAACCAACCCTATAAAATCAATGATTGAAACAGTGAGTCTGGCTTAAAAAGGACACCCTCGTATTCTGTCGACCTATTTGAAAATAATAGGCACTGCAATTCCTCAATCTACTTGGCAAATACGAGTATGCCTTGGAGTACTCATAAAAACCCTACTTGTCTCCTTACTAGCAACACACCTGCACTTCATCTCTTGCAGAACAACTTCATCAAAATCAGTATATTAAAAGGGAAAACCAGAAAAATTTGACTCTTAGGTAGTTCAAAATAGTCAGACTTTAAGACTTATTAAAGGTATTAGCACACTTTCCAAGGTAAAACTAATTTCCTTTTGTCTGATACTTTGAAATAGATGTGTACTCAACAACTCTGATTATAAAATAACCTTTTGTATGTATCTGTTGGTCTCAAAAATTTGTGTTAGTTCTCTATGTGAGTTGTAGATTGTTTCGGTAAATGTATTATAGTTCTTACTCTAATTTTAGCCCTGAAGATGATGTACAAATACATCGAAACGTCGGCCTAGGAAGGAGTTTATTTTCTTTTATTTGACCTAGCCCTCAATAACAAAACATAGAACATATATATATAACAAGATTTAACAATTAACACGTGAAATAACAATCAATGATCAGACCACAATAAGAAATAGGAAAAAATATCTGGAGTGGCCTAAACTCAACTTTACTATAATAAGAATAATATCATACTTCTTGGGTGTATAATATATAAGGTTCCATTTAGGCATAATATAAATATATAAATGAGAGTTGTTTATTAGTCTTTCATTACTGGAGGTAGTACAGATAGTGATTGATCCACTTATCAATGTATACGCTTATTTTTTAATATCACACCACTGATACGTATAATATCATTAATACAACTACTACAGCAATAACATTTTTGAAAAGCAAAAGTTTAAATCTCGTCTTACGAAATAATCTCTTACAGGAGAACATGACCTTTGTTCCAATAACCAGTGGATCTCTTACATCGTTTACCAGACCTTCTATTACATTTAATGTTTAAAACAAATTTTCCCATTTAAAACTTGAAAATATTCCTATTTTGTCTGAAAAATGAAAAATTTCGTTTTAGGATAATTTTTAATTTAAGAAGTAGAATAATTACATTTATTATTATTGAAAGAATGTTTTCAATTTTAAATTATGGTTACATCTTTGATCTTTTATAGAATTATTATACTGGCAATTTTATAACTTCCTAGTATTTAATATATGGAAGCTATATATTGGTCCAGCGACTTGTTGAGCATGTAGACGAAATATGCTAATACAAACAAAACATCGGCTTAAAGGTGTTGTAATGTTTGAAGCTAGACCATACCTCGATAAAAAAAAAGTAGGGTCAAATATATGAGGTCGAGATAACAATACATATGATATATATACAACCATATATGGTAAAGTGCAAAGATAAAGTAACTTGGAAATACATAATTCTGTTCACTTGCAGGTGCAATCAATTGGTAATGTAATTTATCATCGTACAATAACAACAGTTGACTTATAACTACTAATGTAAAACATCTATACACTCGACTGCTTTTTCGCATTCATCACTTCAGTTCAATAAATCACTTTTATAAATTAAGTTTTAATTAGTTTTTAATTGTTATAAATGTTTAATAATAATTAAGTTATCAATTAAATCATTTATGTGTCAAATGTTTCGGTAACTTTTATTCTACAGGAACTAGCAAAGATGAAAAGGACTACCTTAGAAAGTTGGCAATGTTTTTTGTGAGGCGTTTCAGAAAGGATTACATAATATTGAGGATTGATAAACATTGACATCTAATAAGGAAGGCGTGAACGCAATAACAACAGACCTAGATGACGACACACGTAGTGGATGACGTCCCGATTGCTACTTGCAAGGATTTCAGCAGACTGCAAATGAATTCCTCATTTAACCATTGTTCTCTCACTTCGTTTAAAGCATTTTGTTTAGGTACTTAGATTTTAAAAGAGGTTTACAATATTGTTTTTAAGTTTTATCTGTTTGGATACCAGACAATCGTTGCTAAAAGTTTAATATATAGTCAAAGAAAAAACAATAACAAGAAGAAAACGAATTCTTAAGTGTAGTGAAAGATAACTTTTCATACTGACCACTACTTCAGCGATACATAGCTTTTAAAATCAAACAGGGCGTTTCAGCTAATATAAATCATAATGAAGTAATGAAATTACATAACCAAACACAAACAATTTAATAGGTTCTGCTAGTATCTCTTATTAATAATAAAGTATATTGATTTTTGCCTAAGGGTATTTACGAGTTTCACTGATCTCCATTTAAGTCCATTCCTTGTCTAGTCCCTTTTAAGTAAAACTAGTTAGTTCGTTTCTTTCCAACTTCCAAAGTTATAATCTTTCATTCTACTGTTGCTTTAGAGGAATAAAGTGTGGTTTGTTTATGATATGACGTCCATTTTAGACATGGATAGCACTTTGCTGAGTTAATTCTACATCAAAAGCCCCATAAATAGTCTTTTACCAAGTTGAATAGATAAAAATATTTAACGAGTACTTGACATCGGATAGGCTATAGTACCAACTGCTTTATGTTTTCTTTCAGATATAGAAAAAATTTTCTATCTGACACATGAAAAACTAGGGTCAGAACCAAAATTTGAATATGAAATGCTCAGGACGAAAGCTATCGCGGCCCTTTAGACGACACCTGTTCCTGAGTAAAACTTTAAATTTATGTACCCTGAATTGATAAATTCTTTTACACTCCAGTGTATGAGACTATTTTATCAGTCCACTTACCTTCAGGCTCATTTGTATTCAATTAAATATTTCACTTACAATTAATAAAGAGGTTTGATCTCTAAATGAATTATACAAAATGTGTTTTAAATTTACTCGGCCATCGCTTTAATTTGTTTACGATTTTGAATATTTTTCAAAAATTCCATCTGTCCAGAGCATTTATGACAATTATTTTAAAATCCCATACTTTACACATTATTACCTATAATTATTAAAATTGATAAGCTATTTGCTAATTTAAGTGTACATGGGCACGGTGCCGTTCCATTAGTACACCCCTCCATTACGGCAATCAAATTTCTCAAATTAGATACTGTCTTATTCGTGCAGTGAGACAATAAAACCTACTATATACAGTTTTACTATCAGTAAAACACCGTGGTGTATTATTATATAAATCATCTATGTCATCTTTATCTTATTATGAATTAGAAAAATTCATTAATGAATTTGTTTCAATTATGCCTTTACAATTAGTGTTATTCAAGCTAAGCTTTTAATTTTTTCTTAAACTTTTTTATAATCCATTTTAATTTTAGGCTTCATCATTAAATTTGACATTAAATTAAATAATAGATTTTATATTACTATTACTAAATAAATATAATAAAACAAGACAAACTGTGTTCAGATTTGAGATAATCGTGCAAATAAAATGTATATAACAAAATGATTTGAATGTCATATATAAATTGAGTCAATCTTTACTGCGACATTTCCAACTTTTGCCTCTTCACTGGTTTGAAACACCAGTTTAAAAACATTCCAATTATAATCTTATTCTACTGTTGCTATAAGGAATAATATGTCACGTTTGATGGAATAGGTCTTCTCTAACATGGATTCGTCAATTTTCTAGGATAAACAAATAAACCCGTTGCCGAATCCCGATTAAGAATAGACCTAAAAATATTTAACGATCTATATTATTGAATCTGTTAATACCAACTTTGGTTTTCTTTAATAAGAAAATGGGTTTTCTTGAGTCTATAAGAACAGTGTAGAACTAGATGCCTATTAAAAAGGTTTTGAATAAAACCGAAATGTCGCAATGCTATGCGCTTTTTATCCTGGAACCTTTACCGAAAACGATTAAATTATGTACCCTATATTGATAAATTTTTCGCGCTCTGTTCTTCGACGTGGACGATTTTCTACTTCTTCCTCTCTTAGGCTACACTTGATGACGAACAACATTTCGAAATTAATAAAGAGGTTTGATCTCTAAATGAATTATACAAAATGTGTTTTAAATTTACTCGCATCGCTTTAATTTGTTTACGATTTTGAATATTTTTCAAATTCCATCTGTCCAGAGCATTTATGGACAATTATTTTAAAATCCCATATTTACACATTATTACCTATAATTATTAAAATTGATAAGCTATTTGCTAATTTAAGTGTACATGGCAGTCCGTTCTTAAAGCCTCATATATATAAAAATTTCTCAAATTAGATACTTCTTATTCGCAGTGAACAATAAAACCTACTATATAGTTGTATGCTATCAGTAAAACACCGTGATGTATTATAAAATCATCTATGTCGTCTTTCTTAATTTATAAAAAATTCATTAATGATGATTTCAATTAAATTTCTTATGTTTTCAAGCTAATTTAATTTTTTCTTAAACTTTTTTATAATCCATTGAAAGTGGAAACAGATCCATTTTTAAAAGCATATATATATATATAATATATATATATATATAATATAAATGTATATGCTTAAAATAAACTGTGACTCATGAAAAGGCACGTAACAGATAGAACACATAGAACCCACTTTTCAATATTTTGACTGTTATGACGGTTGTTCTGAGGAGAAAAATGAATTGAGGAGGAGCGACAGCCAACTCTCTCTCTCTCACACTCTCTCTCTCTCTCTCTCTCTCTCTCTCTATAATAATATATATATATATATATATATATACTAAATAATCACAATAAACACGTGATGAAAACTAATGAACGTATAAGCTACAAGGAAAAAGTAAAAAACACAGAAAATATGCTCTAAGGCCTTTCAATTATATGTCATCAGAGAGCAACTAAATATTGATAACAACAGAGGTTACAGGTTTGTCACAAAAACAAAATATGGGGAGACACTACAAAACACATGTTAAAATATAAAAACATATAAAATACAAGCTAAAAAAGATAAAACAACAAAGAAAAAACAAAACATACAATTTAACAAAAAGGAAACAAAATACTAAGAACCAAATGGAGAAACATCAGTTCGATTAGAGCCCACACTGCAGGACTTTAAAACATCACGAAGTCCAATTTGCCTGACTATACCTTCAACCAAAACATTATCCAATTTAAAAAGTCCCGGGCTGCTGTTTATAAGATTTACAAAAAATATTTGATCAAAGCACTTTCCACAAGATTCCTTTCAATATTGGAAGCTAGAAACAACAGTTCCTTAACATTTCTGTTTCTAATATATAGAAAGTCAAATATATATAACAAGATATTAGAATAAACAAGTGAAATGAAAATCAGCTTTCAAACTACAGAATGAAAATCAGAAGTATGATTAAAATCACTTAACCAAATCTAGTGGTCTTCATCAGAGTCTAACTTATACTCTGAAGCATATCAGTTAGACTCTAAGAAAATAGACCCCTGGCCGCATGACAGTCCGCTACCATTCTCATTCCATCATAGCTGAAGCGGTCTCTGTGAGAGTCAGCTCGCCTAATGCCCCCAAGCGTGCGATTGTCTCCTCTAGGTTAGTTCACACAGTAAAGGTGACGAACTGCCTTCAAGGTGACTATGTCTCTTTTTAAAAGCTTCCTCTACTGAATACCAACATTTCATTTCCCTCACTGTCGTTAATTTTTTACACTAGCCAGCCATGAACAAATTAAATCTCCCAATATAATAAAAATCATCATTATGTCTAATGATTTTATTTATTTATAACAATAGCTTAAAGTAATCAATTAGTGAAATATTTTTAAAAAATTAAATAACGTTTTCCTCAACTTTAAAAGCTGTTTCTCATATTACAAGAAGATGAAGCGAAATTACTATAAAGTATAACAACACATTTTCCTTATTCTTAACACGTGATACTATCTTTCACTTTCGTAGTCTAATTCATTTTTATTTATTTTAAATGGCAGCACATTTGATGTTTGATAATAATAGTATTATGAGTAGGCAGTTCTGTAATAATATTATCTCGAATTTATCTTTATAAACTAAGTTACATGTTATTAATTATAAAATCAATGTAAAGTAAATGCTTGTATTACATCTGTAAGAAATTCAATAAAACCAGAACTATTGGGTTTACAAATTTAGAAAAGTAATAAAATTAAAAACTTGTTTACAATCCTTGGCTTAAAGGTCTGTTAGTATGCACATTTGTAAGTTATTATTTAGGCAGAAATAATGTGTATTAACCCTTTGAGGAGCTCAGGTCATTACGTGTCTCTCATTTAATCATTTCCAAATGTAACGAAATAAATGAGAGGTGTTAAATTCTAGATAAACCACGATGTCTCTGGTATTATAAAAATAGGAGTAGTTTTCCTATATATGGATTTAAGAACGTCTAAACCACAGTAAGAAACTTAGAAATGAGACTACAAGCTTTCAACCAAAAGAATGGGTCGTCCTCAGTCACACTTGAACTGTAGATATTAGTTTAATAGCATTTTGGTTATTAGAGGGATATAACCTACATGTATCACATAAATCACTATTAATTTAAGATATTAAAAAAAAACTATGAATTAATTGTGTTTGCTGCCTCAATAAATTATGTTATGACATAATATTTGACATAAAATGTTTACAAAATATTTTATAATAATAATAAAAATTAAATAATCCTTACTATTCTGCAAATATTGAAAGATTGGATGAATGAGATATTTAACTAAAAATACCTAGCATAAGCCATATTTCATCTGAATTTTAAAGATCATCATATGATTAATTTTTTATTCAGAAGAAAATTCTACTTACTATTTCTATAATTAATCAATCCAGTAAGCTCTATTACGTAATGCTAAAGAATAACTCGTAACGGGATTTCAAAAATAATAAAGTGGCAAAAATGTATGTTATTTTAAATTAGAAATGAGGTTTGAGTTTTATTTACAAACCAGTATACAACATAATTTAACAACTTAATGTTAAGAACAAACTCTGATCCACAAATATAATTTTCTTCAGATAATCATAATAGTTTCTTTGGATGTATTACTGTCATTTATTACTTAGAATACAAATTTGTGCGCTTGAATTATATAAAGAGAATCATTATCATCAATAAACTGGTTTAAAAAGAGAATACACACCTGAAGTATATCAAAGAAGCTCGTGTTTTCCTCTAGAATAAGCGCTTTGACGTCTTGCTTTGTATTCTTTTGTCCTTACAAATTGTGCATCTAGTTGTGATAGCATTCTCACCCAGAGTTTTTCAAAGTTCAAAAGAAAGCTAAAGTGTCATGATTACTGTTACAGAGATTGTCTTGTTGTCAGCATTCAATGTATATTTGTTCTCAGTGTTACAAATTTCAATTAGAATAACAATTTTTTTTCTACTCTGCAGTGGAACATAAAGTGTTTATTTCCTGCTGCTCAATATCTTTCAACTCATTTTTCAGAGCTGGCGTCACCCGTCAAAACCAGAGGAAAAGCCGGACATTTTCCAATATGGTCCATTGTGACAGGCACTTCAGTGCAGAACAAACAGAGCACCTGACAGATGACCTATTCAAATAAAAAGTTGACAGATTTACTACCAGATAGGGGAAGACAAAGAAAGCAACTGTGATGACAGGAATAGAAAAAATGAATTAAATATAACTCAAGACACTAAAACATTGCTTAAATATTTAGATGAAATATTATCAACAAAAAAAATCAAATAGAAAGGTAATGACTCATGAGGCGATGTCACACACAACACAAAATGGCATTCAGTTTTTCTTGATAATGGACAAGTTCAAAAACGGATCCAGTTATGAGAACAACTAAGATGTTAAGACTTCGTCACCTACTGATAATAATACTACTTGTATTCCAAAAGTTTCTATTTTAGTAGTACTCTCAGTCAAAATATTAAACAAAATTACATAATTCAAGATATATACTATTACCAAAAATAAAAGGAATAAATGTACAGGACGCACATCTTTTAAATAAAATATAAATGTCAATTCGTTAATAGAAAGTGTGTTTTTGATATTAGTGTAACTGATTTCATATAACATTCACAAGCTGAGCGAAGAATACAGTTCATTTAACTATTTTTGATAGAAAAAAAATATATATGTGTGTATATAAATTATATTAGCATACACCAAATGTTAAAAAATTTAAGCGGTATTTCTATTTCTTTACTAACAAAAAAACCAGTCGTATGAAAACTAAATTAAAGCATAAACAAGCAGAATTGATCTATAGAGAGCCAAAGGTATTCCCATTTCAAAAGGATCAACCCTCCAATCTAAAATTCTATCAAAAGCCCCGCTCTGTCACTTTCACATCATGAATTACACCATTTATTCAGCTCTCAATTCCAGCCTTCTTTGGTTTTCAATACCTTGCCTCGGTCGATAATTCGTTCCCAGACTCACAGTTCAGATCAAAAAACTATTTACCAACATCTATCAACAACTCCATTGCGTTACCAGTCAAAATAATGTTTATTAATTTTGTTTTCCGATGCTTCTATTTTATTACTTAATTTAATAAGATTTTATCAGTCACATATATTTTCTGCTTTTACAGCCGGTTGATGTGTGATATTTACACAAACTTTGAAATTATGAATAAAATCTCTCTATAAACGATGTTTTCCAAAAACAGTCGTTTCAAAAACATAGTGTTCTTCTTCAGTTGTACCTTCCTGCAGAGTAAAGGCAATTTACTTCCTGCTAAAAGCAAGTAATAATATCTATGGATGATATACTTGAGAAATATGGCTCCACGTAAGGGGCCAGGGTAGTTTAGTAGCTAGCGTGGTTGCCTTTGGACTCGTAAATTCCGGTTTTCATTCTTTTCTTGTCCTTGATACGCGTGGGGTGAAAAAAACCTCAGCACGTTGTCTTTTGAAAAGGACGTTGAGATATCGATTGCGATCTCAATATCTCAGCGTACGTCAATATCAAGCCTGTACGATATCAGGTACTCGATAAAGATCTTTACTTTAAATACACCTAGGTTAGGCAACATTCAGGACTCCCAATGGATGACCATTAGGGAGACGCAACATTCCCTTGAGAATCAGTGTCAGAGGTGTAGCTTTCGGTCCATCCCTCAATCTGACTCAAAAACCAGCCTTATGGAACAAAGTTCTCTTAATCAAGCATTTGTAATGCAATGACCTTGTCAAAAATGCCTCAAAAATAATTCAAATTTATAAATATTATTAATTTTTTATTTCACAAAGAGTTTAATACATTTTCAGCAAAAAACTTATTTTAAGTAGGAAAAATGGTTAACAATATTGATACAATTAAATTTTTAATAATTTATGACTGTGATAAAAATAAAATTGATGGATCCCTAGAAGACGAAATAACTTGAACTTATGTTAACTGATATTAACTCTAATGAGGACCTTCAGTACACGCAACTACTCAGTTTCTACCTAGAAAGATTGCTAACCCATTTTTCATATTGGGAGTTCTTAGTTTTCTATTCTGCAATATAGCTAAACTAACTCAAGTCTTCTCAGAGAAGCAGACAACAATTTTTTTAAAATTTTTACATGAAATAATATCTAAAATCAAAGAATGCTACAACTACGTATCTTTTACTAGATAGTAAGCACACTATTCACTTGGCCATTCTAGTCCCGAAAGAGTACAATAATTCTATGGTAATTTTTATTTATAAATGTTAGATTAATGGATAACCACGAAAAATATAACAATATTTATTTATATTATAACAAACACTATCTATTCATATTGAACTGGAATATAGCTAAAATAAAATGCGTATGTGATGTCTACAAAGTAAACATTTCTACGGACTCAAGGTTGAAATTTTAAAGATCTCTACTTTAAATACACCTAGGTTAGGCATCATGCAGGACTCCAATGTATGACCATTAGGGAGACGCAACATTCTCTTGAGCAATCAGTGTCAGAGGTGTACAACACAAGCCACTGTGCTTGACATTGCACGGATGTTTAATTTTTTAATTGCAATTATCACACCTAATTCACTAAATGTTTTGAAATTGTTTGGTGTTTGATAATTTGAAGACTGCTGCCCTCATACACAAATATATATATTCATATACATATTCACTTAATAAACGGAATGACGATCCAAGGACACAATACGAGTTTATAAATATATACGAAATCGGGTTTATATAGGGATAAAAATATCAATCGTAAAGAAGACCGAATAAAAATTTTATCATAATTCTGTCAGTCTTTAAGGTTCAAATCAAAGTTTCTCTGCCAACGTTTTCGTTGTTATTTAAAACCTTTTTCATAGGCAGAAGTATACAGTTTTGAAACAGAAAAACTTAAGTATTACATTAGAGATTTTCATTAAAAAAGAAATCATTTTGTAAATTTCAACAACTGTCTAGTTTGAATAAAGTTGTAACACAGAGTCCTGATAAAATGTTATTTCTTATATATATATAATCAAAAGACAGGTTACAAAATGAAATTGCTTCGTCATATTTTTATCAATAATGTAAAACTCCATTGCTTGGCTGGTGAATATCATAATGTAAGCGAAGAGAAAGGAAAGCAAACATGTATTATATCTTCACTGTGATGTTAACATGTTTGTCCTAAAATTAATTAATTTAGCTTCCCTAAAACCTTCTCAGGCCCAAAGTAAATAAGTTTTATCAGGATTATTAGTGAAGCCATTCCAAATGTATAGCAAACAAACATACATACAATGAATTATTTATCTCATACCTATATTACATATATAATTCAGGCCACTGTCATAAATGTATAAAAGAATCTGACAATTTTTATGTGATTGTCAAGACCCAATTCCCAAGACCCATGTGTTTTATGATGGTCCCAAGACCCACGTGTTTTATGATGGTCCCAAGACCCAATCCTTTTCGTATGATGTAAAGCAGTACGTTTTAGTTACTAGCGTACTTTCTTACCATCATGTTTAATTTTATGCTTTTCGTGATTCTACTCTTGTAAGCATACGTTCAAACATTCCCTGTGTCTTGTAAAGATCCTTGGAATGCTCCTAACTGATTCCTCTTAAGCTTCACTAAGTCACAAGTATAATTCTTTGCATTTTCTTAACAAATATCCTTACATAGTTATTCTCAAGACTTTTCATTACATGTCCTACATTTGCCTATCATCCACCTAAGTCTTACACCAGTCAAACTTCTCTATATTTTAAATAACTTTGAATTTTAATATTTTCTACAGATCAGGGTTAGCCAAAACGAAGCCATCGGAGGCTCTCAAACTCTATGTGCTCTTATGACTAAAATCTAGAAAAACTTTTTTTATTTAAAATTTAAATCAATTCCTTTTTTTACTTTATATTTTTCTTGTAATCTGTTTTATCTTATATGTTAAAATACAATTTTAAAATAATTTTATTTCTGTAACTTCTTGGATTGTTCAATATTTCATTTCAACAACCACTTTATTTTCCTACAAAATTCTACAATACAATTGTTTGCAGTGTTTTGTATTCTACTGAAAAGTCGAATAATTGGTAAGTAGGTTACCTAGTTACCTACTTGTAAGTAGGTTTTTCCTAAAAACTCCAACAATATTTATGAGTTCCTACCTAAATAATAAATGAGTTTATAATATATAAAAAGTTCCATTTAAAAAAACAACTGTGTAACTAGTACATTCAATAAAATTCGTAGCCATAAGCGTATACTTTGATTGAAAAAAGTTTATTTTATGAAAGTTTGTCCTCTGTTGAACAGAAATGACGTTTTGGATGCTCCACATGTGAATATTAAACTGCAACACATAGGGACATTTTTGGCCGGAACTGAACTGCGAAATGGACTTCATAAACAAATCAGATATTATTGCTGTCAAAACCTACCATAACTTTGGTTTTCAGTTTTATCTTTTTCAACTTCTAGAGTAGGGGCTCCCAACCCCGGGGTCGTGACCTCAATTGGGATAGGCAAGCGATTTTTACGGGGGTCGCAAAAACATATATGGTAGATAATTATAAGAAGTACGAGTATAAATAAGCTATAACAGGTACAATAGCGACGCGATCAAAAACAACAAGGACATCACCCAACTTTTATCCAATCTTATCAAATTATCAATTTGTATCTAAATTTCTTATGCCTTTCTTGATATATTCGTTATATATAAATATAAAATAATATTATAATATATATTATTTTGTATTATATATATGCAAACAGTACCAGCTATTTCATTAAAAATGTCATTACTATCAAAACAAAGTTTCTGTTATATAAGAAGTATTCAGCTATGCATGGTGTATTTTATAAGGGAAATGAGTATTTTCAACAAATTTTAGGCTAAAGCTGAAATGGAGTCACCAATGTAAAAAGATTGGAGTCACTAATGTAAATGGTGAAATGGAGTCACCAATGTAAAAAGATTGGGAACCACAGTTCTCGAGTCATATCCTGACGGCCATCCCACCATTGCCGAGGTGGCCACATCATTTGTACCCGTCATTGAAACGCTTCAGTGCTGTACTCAACATGGTGGTTTTTTGATTTTATGATCAATTCATTTGTAAAATGACAACATAATTCTTAGTGTCATATAGTTTAACCATTATATCTGTGCTTAGGCTGTACTTGTTTTTGATGGCATTAAAAATCAAACAGTCACTTAAAGAATAACAAGTTGTGCAGTCAAGACAGTTTCGTTATCATCATGTTAACGCAGCAGTAGTCTTGTTAACATGGTTCTCCTTAGTATGTCTACTTGCTGTAAGAGAAGGTTCCATCGATATATTCTTTTTAACAGCCTTTGGGACTTTGAAGGTTCTTGGCATGGACAAAGAGAATAAGCAAGTGGGATTATAGCAGTGCAGACTCTTGTCAAATAACTTGTAGTGATCGACTTCAAATTTTCAAGAGGACCTTGATCCTTGTTGAATGATTGTGTTTGTCATAAATTGGCAGACGTGGGTGATTGTTTGAACTTATGATTGAAAGGGTTAGTAAAAAATGTAAACTTGATGGTTTAACGTAACTTCAAAGCGAGGAAGGCTTGAGAATTGTTTTGTGTATGCAGTAAGCCAGTCAATCTTGTTTTTTAGCTTAAAAATAAGTCGTATCCCAGACTTGTGACGCCTGTTAGCTTTATCCGTATGTAAGGTTATAATTAGTCTTTACATTAAATCAATTACTAATCTATGTAAAGTGGGTGTAATCTAAATATAACGTTGATAAAATGATGCAATAATTAGTAAATTTTAATTTATAAAAGAAATAAATATCTCATCCTGGGCCTACAGCAAGGTACTTTGAAGCTAACCTGAACATCAAATTTACGTTGCTTGCAATCCCTTCACCCCGAATTTCTCAGTAACTTCACACGCCAACAATTATTAACAACAAATAAAATAATTCAACAGGATTTCAAGCCCATCTTTCTTTGAAGCATTGCAATAGATCATTAAATTAAAAAAAATGGTAAAGATTTATAAAATATGAAATTTTAAAAATCTGAGTCAAGTTAAAATTACAAATACTAAAATATCATAAATAAGATATAAGGTATTATATATATAATACTATAAATAAATAAATAATGAACTTTCATTTAAAGCAAATCCTGCAAATTTGTAACATAAAAAAGTTAAATATAATTAATCGAATTTCAAAATAACATGAAGGAATTATAAAGAGAAAAAAAAATATTACAAACAAAACCTAAATTAAAATTAAATCCACTTCCCTCCCCAACTGAAATAATTCATAAAATCATTTCCCAGATCAAACAAACTTCAAGACCCTCTCTTTACCCGTTTATTAACTAATCCATTTATCGTCATGTTTTGGATGTTTAATGATATCTGATCTAAACACAATAATAGCAGCCGTAAATAATATAATGGGGTCAATTTGAACTGTTTTTAATTTTGTGGTACTCATTTTTTTACGTCAAAAATGATTAAAAATATAATTAAAACTTTACCGACATTTTAATCTGATTTTAAACTTTACGAGTCTAACTTTATAACCCCCTCACCAATTCAGAAATATTGCATTACCAGTTTATATATTAAGATTTTATATTAGTAAAGTTTATTAAATAATTAAAGAGGCTTTTAGAAGAGCAGCCTTTAAAATGAGGCCTTCGAAACATTTTACCTGAATATCACACAAACCTCGCAGTGATTAATTAAAATGTGCAACTGAATGTATTATCTTCGATTTTTCTAACTGAAAGAGGTTTTTCAAATATTGACAACGCTAGTTTCTTTTGATGATACAAGGTATAGTTGTTTTGAATGAAGTGAAAACCGGGAGTTATAACATGACTTCAGTTAAGTCACCCTCACCGGAGTAGGTTCGTTACTTACGTCAGCAAGTCTGTTATGAAATAAATATCAAACACAAGACACTTCTTTAGGCGATATATTACAGCAATTTTTAAATTAAATACTTTCTTCCTATGTAAAATTATATATAGTTGCGTAATTCTTATATAAATTACCCTCTTGGTGACAAAGGAACAGTAGATGCAAAAGTATATCTAAGTTTTTAGTGTTTTCTGTCAACTAATCAAAGCTCAGAATGTCACAACTTTGCATGATCTTCTATGCTAGACTTAAACATTTCACTAAAATTCAACAGAAATTATTTTGAAAGATATGATTTTGTAATAATTAAGTTAACATTATATTGAAGTATATAAATCTGAAATTAATTAATGTTATGCCTTCAGATAAGTACGTAGTCTACAAATGAAACGATTGTAGTAATATACTTCAGATCACGCATTGGTTTTAATAACTCATCTATTTTTGCTTATTTGTGATGCTAACATTTCTTATCAATAAATCAGAAGATGACATGTTGTTTTTGAAGTATTTTAAAGTAGTGTATATTGATTCACGCGGATAATAGTTTACCGGCTCTACACTAGTATTTGTAAATAAGTTTCAATAGGGAACTATACTTTGTGTTAATGAATGTATAGAAAATATAAGAGATAGCTAGTGGAAAAACGAGTTTTGTTACATTTCATGGCTCGCAAGTAAATTTATTTTTTTAAATGAAACTTTTACTTCCAGCAATTATTTGTTTGTAAACTCACTTGAAAACTGATGTTGAATGCCGAGAGTGTAGTGACGTGGTTCATAAAAGAAACTGTAAGAGTTTGGGTGTGTATATGGAACCTCGGGAGGGACACGAACCCCTTGACGGTTGAAGAGGGACTGAAGTAAGGTCGACTGGAGCGCTTCTGGCGGTCAGCCGAACAAACTGCGCTGCCCCACCCGCCACCCACATTCCCGTCTTTGAAAGACCAAGTTATCCTCGCGCCTTATCCCTATTGATCCTGAACACAGGCCTGTTCGCACGTGCACGGGCTCACAGATCTGTCACCTGCGAGTCCACTTGTTCTTGTTTGTTGTGCCCTTGCTCCATGCCATCGAGAACCACTTGAAATAAAGAAATCAATGTAGGTCAATATAATGTACAATCATTTCAACAGCTTTAAATTAAAGTTGGGAGAGTTCTCTCTCCTTGCACGTGAACAAATTTCAGCTAACCCATTAACAGTACAAACACCATCAGCTTCCCAGGCTCAAACCTTCATTTACTACTCACTAATTAAAAAAATAACTTTTTTTCTTTACTGTAAATTTACATCCAAATTACATATGCAATTAAAACACTGAAATTTTAAATTGTCAATTTGTAAGTTCATTAAGAATAATGCATCTCAAACCTTTTATACTACTGCGTAAAGAGCTGGCTAGAGCCGTTCAGTACACAATGTTTAAAGAAACAATACACAGCGCACACTCTTTTTACCTTACATTTCGTATAGTTTCAATCTGATATATCCTATTTGTAAAAACGTTCTAAACCTTCCTCAAGAGTGAAATAGTGCATAAAATACGGGGCTACATAATATTTAAATATCTGACTGATTTATAGGTGCGAAGTCCCTTCAATTCTTGAATTCAAGTTAAAAGAACCAGATCTCAAATTTCGATTGGAAGAAAGGTCATTGAATACATTGGGTATGAAGCTTGTAACAGTCTTATAAATTTATAAAAGTTACATATACATTAAATTATAATATTGTTAAATTTTTTTAATATAAATTCAATTGCTGTTATTTTGAGTAGATGACATTTCTACGTCGTTTGTCTTTTAGGATTGATTCTACATTCAGTTCTAAAGATTATTTCTGAATTTATTTTTCATTGAGTTAAAAAATAAAAGAATTGAACTATTGATTCAGTAATTAGTTTAGTTCGACAACATTTGAGGTGGAGTTAATTGCATGCCCTGTTGTATGCTGATTTATTCAAGAGTCTTTGGGTTTGAGGAAGTAAGCCTCATTTCGTGGAGCGCTCAGATCCTGGACTATTGCTGACCAAGCCAGATAGTAGAAGCTACAGAACCCTGCACAGTGACAGGGGAAACCAAGCCAAGAGAAGACAAACATTCTTCTGTTTACCCCGAATTGAGTATTCAACGACAGATAGGTAAAGTGCCACACAGAACCTTCCCGCCATATGTCAGAAGAGCTCTAATGATTACAGCCGAGTGAACCCAAATATAGTCGACCTGCACTACTAACCTTAGATCAAGCAGGAAAACTCATTACAAAGGCATGGCGCCATGATCTGGTGGCGTGGCGAGGACGCGCAAGTAGCAGAGAAGGAAGTCAAGTCTAAAAAACTCATTACAAAGGCATGCCACCATGATCTGGTGGCGTGGCGAGGACGCGGAAGCAGCAGAGAAGGAAGTCAAGTCTAAAAAACTCATTACAAAGGCATGCCACCATGATCTGGTGGCGTGGCGAGGACGCGCAAGTAGCAGAGAAGGAAGTCAAGTCTAAAAAACTCATTACAAAGGCATGCCACCATGATCTGGTGGCGTGGCGAGGACGCGCAAGTAGCAGAGAAGGAAGTCAAGTCTAAAAAACTCATTACAAAGGCACGCCACCATGATCTGGTGGCGTGGAGAGGACGCGGAAGCAGCAGAGAAGGAAGTCAAGTCTAAAAAACTCATTACAAAGGCATGCCACCATGATCTGGTGGCGTGGCGAGGACGCGCAAGTAGCAGAGAAGGAAGTCAAGTCTAAAAAACTCATTACAAAGGCATGCCACCATGATCTGGTGGCGTGGCGAGGACGCGCAAGTAGCAGAGAAGGAAGTCAAGTCTAAAAAACTCATTACAAAGGCACGCCACCATGATTTGGTGGCGTGGCGAGGACGCACAAGTAGCAGAGAAGGAAGTCAAGTCTAAAAAACTCATTACAAAGGCATGCCACCATGATCTGGTGGCGTGGTGAGGACGCGCAAGTAGCAGAGAAGGAGGTCAAGTCTAAAAAACTCATTACAAAGGCATGCCACCATGATCTGGTGGCGTGGCGAGGACGCGCAAGTAGCAGAGAAGGAAGTCAAGTCTAAAAAACTCATTACAAAGGCATGCCACCATGATCTGGTGGCGTGGTGAGGACGCGCAAGTAGCAGAGAAGGAAGTCAAGTCTAAAAAACTCATTACAAAGGCATGCCACCATGATCTGGTGGCGTGGCGAGGACGCGCAAGTAGCAGAGAAGGAAGTCAAGTCTAAAAAACTCATTACAAAGGCATGCCACCATGATCTGGTGGCGTGGTGAGGACGCGCAAGTAGCAGAGAAGGAAGTCAAGTCTAAAAAACTCATTCCAACCGAATTTCAATTTGTAATGAAAATAATAATTATTGAAATGAAGGATGCTTAACACCTATGTGAATACAATACGACTGTATACATATACAGGAAGCAATGTACGAGTATAATCGTATAATCCTGGTACCACCAGAGGAATCACAACATGTGTAATCAAACTGAATATAAGTCCAAAATATTTCTCCAGATACCATCATACCATCGCAATATTTAGGAATTTAAAATGTAGTGATGTTTTTTAGAAACAGCTACGGGCAAGTGTAATAGAACATATATCCAGTATATAAAATTATAACTTATAAAAATATATTTTATAAATAATGTAAGTTAATATTGTTATATAATAATATATTATAATTATATAGTACATAAAATTTTAATATAATTTTATAAATTGAACATTTTGACCAGTTCTTGTTAAAGTTGCGCAACGTTCGAAACGGTCTAACAACTCCTGCTCGTGTATTGAGGTATGTCGGTACATCTACTAGTGTGATATTCATTAGACGTTCAAGATGAATAAGTTCAGGACTGAAAGTTTTAAAACAACTGCCTAGTATTATTATCTATGCCACACTAAACAAGAACACCATCCATGAAAAACATTATTGATACCAAAATAATCGAGAACTATTCAATTACTCTTGTTTATGACATTCAGAAAAGTATCAGTAAGCATTACTAGCAGAACTTTCTCTGAGCGTTACAACTGACTAAACAAGAAACCTGTTTAGAAAAAATGATATCTGCCCAGGATTCTATATTTAAGTTGATAAATTATTTGCACGATCTTTATATCCAGTGTAGAAGTAAATCATAGATAGCAACATTATTAATTAGGCTGTAAAGAAATGTTGAATATGGCGTTTTGGTGTTTTAAACCATCAATAGGGAGAGATGGCGCGAATCTGGCTGTAGTGTCGAGATATAATTAGAGCTGATTATAATTAAAACCACTTGCACTGTTTGCAGTGCTGAATGCTAATAAGTGCCTTGAATGGATGTATTTCTGAGAAAATCTCTTCATATCTTTCTCATCTCATAATAAAGCAGGAATTTGTTTAAAACCCATTCATTTAGTTTGTTATAAACAACTTAAATCTTGTTTGTAAAGTTTAAAGAGTTACAACAGTTATAGCCGTATTAGACAAAAAAATAATTGGAAATAGTTTAGTGAAAGTATTGATGGTTAACCTGCTCTTCCTAGATTTTATAATTCTAAATGCCTATTATCTGTGATAAGTTAATCTATTATGTTATACAAATTTGTTAAATGAAGTCTTTTAGTTGCTAAAATTTATTTTAAATAATTCAATAGTGTTGAATCCAATAAATAAATAAATAAATCTAAAAATACTGTAAATGAAATAAAAAAAATGAAGATTTTGCGTTTAAGCAAAAATGATTTTGATCACAAGCAGATGTGGCAGTAGATCAATATTTAAAGGTGTTATAATTAATTAGTAATTGTAATTTGAAGGCTGTGATTACAGAAGCAAACAGAGATGGTTTTACCGGGAATGGTTTTATTAAGCTCAACCGAAAATGTAATTAATAAATATGAAAAAAGCGGAGTATATAAATTAAAATGCAATGATTGTAACCAAATATATATTGAACAGATCAGAAGAACCCTAAAAATAAAATTTACAAAACATCTTAAAGACAACTTAAATAATACAAATAAATCAAATTTTGCAAACCACCTGACTGAATATGGACATACACCTGACAGCTTAGAAAACACAACGGACTTACTGCAGACAGGACAGAAAGGACAGAGACTCAACATATCAACATAACTGAACAGATAGAAATATATAAACATAAAAATGCGGGTAACTTAATAAATGAACAAATAAATTACCAATCAAATATTTTATGTAAATCACTAATACAAATAAAAAGACGACTGGACAGACAGGAGGACGAAGTTAAAAAATATAAAAAACCCTAACTAGATAATAATTAACAACTAAAAATCAAAATAATAATATCAGGATAGCAGTGGACTTGACAGATAACCAACAACGTCAACACGTTTCGTCAACGTCCGAAAGCGCTCCAACGACTCCATGATCATCTTACGAGGTATGACGGTTTTACCTATTTCTAATATAAATCATAGTAACCTCAGTGGTATTAACAATTGCATGTTTTATTAAGCGCACACCTATTAATCGTCAGCGTCTTTCAGGTAGCACTACACTCTCCCTTTCTGATGAATGTGATAGAAAAAACTTGCAAATTAACCTAGAAAGAATCTTCAGAATATTGCGCGTCTTACTAGTCGTCGGAACCGTGAATCTTATCAACCTGCTTCACAAGTTACCTAGTCTTAAAGATGAAGGTCATGTGCATTACCTCGCATATCATACTCTTTATTATTTAGAGTATCTGATGGTCACATGCAACAATCACCAGAATAGGAGCATTACACACCGTTAGTGTTCACAATTTAACTGGTGGTAGATCCGATACTTATACCAAATATCCTTATATTATATTACTGTAATCAATTCTATAGTTTCTGAATTAATTTATATAAATACATTAGTGTAGTTAAATCGACTTGAAGGCGACTATCATGAGGTCCCTTCTATCCCCATGAAGCTAAGATTTTTTTCTATTTTAATAATCAACATTTTAGGAATAGATGCTCTCTAAGTACACTTGTGATAGGAATGGTCTTTTAAAAAAATTCTTACAGACCTAAAATATTTATTTTCCCACAGATAAAATATTTATATTTTTAAATGTAATACTCAACATTGTGAGGTTATGAAATATTCGTAGAAATATAATACCTAATAATATTTTTCCTGTTTGTACAAAACCGAGGTTGTGTCATAAAAATAGTAGCTACAGTATCATAAACAATGAAAGATCTTTTCATACTCCGGTATTACCTAGAACAATGGAGTTCTTAAGCATTCTATGAACTATATTTCTGTCAATTAAAAATGTTAAATATTGCAGATTAATTGCAACACTTGATAGACAACCATCCTTCACCATGGCGAGCAAAATAAATTAGATCGTTCTTTGGCATTCCTTCTTACTGCTTTAAGAAGTAAGAAATATTAATGTTTAAAATATCTTCAAGTATCTTCTATAAAACCTTACAATAATAACTATAATTCATTGGTTTGTCTTAAAAACTGTCTAACTCAATATAGTAAATCCGACAAATACAGGATCGACCTCAGCGTCTAAAATCCCTCAGAATCAATAATCATAAGTTAAAGATTTTATATTTTATCCAAAACGGACCTTTCAAATTATTAAACATTTGTGAAGTTTTCTTCAATTAGTGCTATTATCAGTTCCATAATAAACGTGTTATCCAACTGGTTTTGGTTTCGATGGACTGTCATAAGTCGAGTAGACCATTAAGAACCTATACAAAATGACCGACACTACGGTTATTCTCTAGGATGCATATATAAGTTGACAGCATTTATTAATGAAACAAACTTTAAAAAGATGAGAGTCTCTAATTTGTTGATAGTTAATTAGTTTAAGTTACACAGAATATTGAATTCTGAGATATCTATTTGATAACAGATAGCTGATAAAGGTATTTTAAGTGTCAAAACATTAGGAGGGATGCTCCTAGGTATACATTGAGAAAAAACTCGGTATAGACTGTCTAGTTCACTATTTTATAAGAAAGATAAAATGATTATCTAAACCAGTAAACCACTAAGTAAACCGGCTGAGAAGGTAAGTCATATGTCGTAAGTCAGACACCAATTGTCATTCAAAAGTTCCAACATTTTAGAATTATTATGACTTTTCTAGGATTCAATATTGCCTAAAAACGTCTACATTATAGGCCCATTTTAGTGTGAGATTTAAATTTCATCTAACAAACGATGTTGTTTGCAGTGTGCCTAAAAACTTTGATACACACACACACACACTCACACAGACATCATCGAGGAAACGTCAAATAAGGACTTTGAGGTCAGCAGAGCATGTAATCCCTCCGCAGTTTACTCCCTTACCCTCCAGTTAAGGCTTGTTCTACAAGGCCAGCTAAGTAATGCTACTTAGCATTTCTAAATTTTCAACATTCTTCAAGCTTGTCTTATTGAAAGAAAGACAAAAGTACTGAATAATATTCCTGGAAAGTAATAGGAACAAGTTAACTAATTTACATTATTGCCGCATATAATTACTCCAGATATTCAAACTTGCATACTCAATTAAAATAAAAACGTTTTAAAATTCACTAATATAGAGCACTGATAGTATGCTTAAAAAAAATCTCATTTGCAAATAAGAAATGCCATATTAAAAGGCTTTATTATAACCTACTAACGGTAAGAAAGGCTACGTGGAAATGTTGCTGTAAATTTTACTGACTTTCAAAGGAAGAAAACATTTTAACTACTGTAGCATAAACTTGTTTATATTTTTTTTATTTGTACCCACAAAAACTTTAAACTCAGAAAACCTCCTAAAATATAGATTAAAATATTAAAATCTAAAGTTTATCGGAAAATATATTACCTTACTCTCTCTATATTACAGTGAGGCAGAGTACACATTAATCGCTTAGTCTCATTATGTCCAAATTGCCAAGGTCAGCAAAATAGACGACAAAAATCAAAATTGTTGATTTTGTAAATGAAAATAAAGCTATAAAATGAACAATTTCAGTTTGAAAGTTCATATGGCAAGTAATTTTTATAATTACTTTTTTAACTTATTTATTTCTAAAGGAATCAAATATTTATATTCTACATATAAAGATCTTGAATAGGATAAATACAAACATATTAAACTAAATATTATATAAAAATGTTTAATATATATTAATAAATGTTTAATATATCTCTCAATATATTTATTTTAAAATAAATCAAGATTAATGGCTTGAAATCAAATCTAAAATCATTAGACCATTTTTGTGTTTTCAAGTTTTTAAATCTAAAAACGTGACCATTAGTGCAAGTTTTGTGCATTTCTGACAAGAGGTTCACTACCTCAAGGGAAGTAAACAAGTGCCCTAGTTTATCATTTGAAGGAGTCGTTTTCTTTAATTTATGGTCTTTTAAGTCAAGAGTTGCAAACTGTTCCCTGATGCTGGAAGGTAGATCTTGTAAGGTGTCAGAAGAGTAGACAATTTTAAAGCGTTGATTAAGTGCCTCTACGAGAAGGTTGGGATGGGTTGGTCGGTTTTTGTCTTCACTGGTGGTAAGTCGAGTCGTAAGGTAGCATTTATTCCGGACAACCATTGTTTGCACTGAGTTAAACCGAACATCCATTACAATGTTCTTAGTATCTACCACTAAACTCACTCTGTTGTATATTTCGTACTGGTCTGATTCCCAAACATCCAGCAGAATGACATCAATTAGGTAAAGCTGAATTACCTATAAGTCAGTGAAACAAAAGTAATACATCTTTAAAATAACTAATTATTAGGATGACTGAACGTTGTGTATCATATTTCTGAATATATATTTGTTAGTATAAATAGATAACAAATCTTCCCTTAAACAAATAGTATTAAATTTTGCAGCAGCTCCTTCATTGACTAAGCTTTTGCTGGTCACCTCCAATTTGCATACTAATTTACGCTAGGTTGGCTCTAATACCTATATTAAGTTGGTCAGGGACATTTACAAGGTACTAACATTAAACATTTTACTGTAATCTATAATATATATTACCAAGTATATATATATATATATATATATTGTTAAAAATTAGACCAAATTTAGCTAAAACTTGCTTTTTCATAAGTTTCTCGAGTTTCTGGAATAACGATCTTGTTACTGTATCCACAGAATATAGTAAGTTACCAATCGACATGCTAAATGACACATGTTTCTGCTATCTTCAGCCATTATCAAGAAATGAATGATTCATTTCATTCTTGAAATGAATGAACGATTTTCAGCTTTAGGTAGTTGATGTCATTCTGCTAGATGTTTGGGAATCAAACCAAAATGAAATGTACAACAAGTCATTTTACTTGCTTGTCGTTTTGTTCATAGCCGTTGAAACATAAAGGTTTTCGTAACTTCCATTATCTTTATAATGACTTCATTTCTCTTTAGCTGGAAGTTTGAAATGTTTTTCTAATTGAAATAGAGTTCCTAATGTTTGTAACTCTGAGAAAAAACTGTAGGAATCCTCTGTCATGATCAGACGACTGTAAATAGTTAAGTTATACCAAACAGTCTTGCATCTAATATAGTAGTACACCTTTGACTGATAACTGAATAAAACTCTTGGTTTATGCCATCTTCTGTAATTGTTAATTTAAAATTAAATAAAATTTGATGAATTAATGAATTGCTTCAAAAAGAAATTCTTACAATCATAAAGCTTGTTCTTTGAAAAAGAAGATTTAAACAAAAAATTGTTCCGTTGCAATTGGCGTGGCATGAGTCTATTAACTGTACAAATTCAATTAGCAAATCGTTAGAAGGTGCTTTTTACGTCTTTTCTATTGACTTTCCTTTCAATATTTTCTTAATTTTTGAGGATTATTCAAGATATTTTTAAAAGTAATTGCATTTATTAGCTTTAATTATATCCCTTTTAAGAGTCAAGATACAGAGGAGAATACAGTTTTCTTAAGAGAATACAACTAGGTATAGTCTCCGTTAAATCAAATTTAGTTACTAACTCTTGAATTTCGTTAGTGTGTTCGGCATGAGTTTGGTTTTGGCAAATATTCAAGTAACTTGCACACAATCCTTACTTGATCAAATTTTCTTCCTTTATAATATATTTTGCCATTTACTGTGTAGAAACAAGGTCCAAGTTTAGATAGTGTAACTAGTTATGCCATGTTATTAACTATGTAAATGTTAACTATGATTTAACAGCATAACTATGTAAACTAGTAATGCTGTTAAATCAAAAATCATATTAATCTATGATCTGATATTTTTTCTAGAAGGAAACGTATTTTCAAACTTACTCACAATAGCTTCAAATAAAGGATTGTTTTTAATGTGGCTATCTCCATTTTGTCAAGTATGGCATTACTGTTACAGTACTCAAACAAAAAACAGACTAGTAAAGATGGTTTATAATTAATACAATATGAAATCGTTGAATAATGTTGTTGTTAATAATTTAATTACACGGGTAATTAATAATAAGGGATATAATCAGATGCTCGTTCACGTTGTTAATTATATTCCCAATTTATTTCGGTTATTATGTTACAAAGTATATGAATATATATATTATTAAATACATAACTAATATTTTCAGATACTTTTTTTTTGTGAATTTCCCTATCTTTCTGAATAGCGTTTTTGTTTTTGAATCCAAACAAAACAACATAATTCCAACAAAAAAAACCCCAAGCAGAACTGGCCCAGGTAGTGGCAGTGACTTACTGACCAAGTATTGACAAATAAGAACCAACTTTAACTGATTCTACTTTACCCAAATGGAAGGAGGAAACATTTACAGAATCATTCTTGTCCAGGAGATTCTCTAAGAGTCGAGACATATCCATGGTAGGAAGAAGGTTGTTTGGTCTGGATTGGACAACAAAAACTGTTATATATTTAATAATACATCCTTATAGGAAGGACTGCTACCGAAATTTATAAATATATATAAGGACATGTTAAAAATATATAAAAAAATACCTTAAATTTATATAAACTATTTTAAAAAGATATATTTGACACATATAATATATTGAAATATATAATGATAGCAAATAACGAAAAGCATACCGTATAATATAGTATACATTTATATACATAACATTTAAACAGTAAATTTAATAAAAAGCATCCATTTTTCTAAATTATATTCGAAGAAGCATAATTTAAAACTTGAAATATAATAATAGCAATAAAAGTTATTGTTTATTTTATTTACCATCAGCTAGATTTAATTCTAAATGTTGTTAATAGTATGTGCTTTTTTTAAATTTATTATTGTCCAGTATAAATGAATTAATGGATATTGTTAGCACCACAGAGGTTAGTTGAAATCACAACAGTTGACGATGCAGTCATACATCGTATTCCTGAGTAGGAGTTGTTTGACTGATTCTCACGTTGTTCAAATTTAAATAGGACTATTTCCCTTGAAGATAAACAACGTCCCAAACCGGTCGACAACTCCTACTCCTATGTATCAAGTATAGTGGTATCATCTACAATGTGATAAATTAATTCAGTTGATATGTTCTACGGTTATTGGATAATATTTTTTATTTTTTAAAAGATACTTAATTCTGATTATTTTTTTTGTTTAAAAAACTTATGATTATTATAAAATTAAGATAAAGATGTGTTAAATTAAATTTAACTTAATAGTAGAATTTTATAGAATGATATAGGTCCTAAAATAATCCAGCTTTAATTATTTTTTTTACTTAATCCTCATGTAGGGAAAATGAATCCTTATATTGTACCAAAAAAATATAAGTCCATACGTATATCAAAGAGAGGAAAAATGACTACCCATTATTATACAAAGTAGGATAATTTCCTTTTTCTTCATGATTTGATATTGGCTAGAAGGATAATGTTGTCTTCCACTGCAAGAACTATATACATATAACATAGATGTTGGCTACAAGCTCCACCTCGATGCTGCCGTTACTCTATTTAATCTCTTCATTCTTTCTATCCCTCTATTGAGTCTACCTTCTTCCCGTGTGCTGTTTATTGGTGTACCTCATCTATCTGCTATATATACATATTATAATGATACTATATATATATATATATATAAAAAATAAATTCAAAAAGAAGGAAACACACAGAAAGACACAGACATAACTCACATCGATATTTCGACCATCGTCGTCATCAGGAGGTGTGAAGAGCGAAGAGTCCCGCAGGAAGACAGGGCAGCGACTGACTCCCTGTCTTCCTGCGGGACTCTTCGCTCTTCGCTCTTCACACCTCCTGATGACGATGATGGTCGAAATATCGATGTGAGTTATGTCTGTGTCTTTCTGTGTGTTTCCTTGTTTCCTTCGTTTTGAATTTATTTTATTTAAAAAAGTCCGCTGGACCGTTTCTTTTAATTTTATATATATATATATATATATATATATATATATATATATATATACGAGTTCGAGATTAACAAAGAGCAACACACAAAGTAGGGAAACACACTTACAGACTCAAATTTTCGGGTAATCCGTCTTCAGGAGAAAAGAGAATGGGAGACCAAGCACGTTGTAGACGCAACGGCAAGTAACACCTGTAAATGTGTTTCCCTACTTTGTGTGTTGCTCTTTGTTAATCTCGAACTCGTATTGTGTCCAGTTTGGATCGTATTTCGTTTTATCAGTGAATATATATATATAATATATATATATATATATCAGTTCACAAACGAAGAAAAGCAACACACAGAGAAAGAGACACAGTTACAAACTCAAATTTTTGGATGATCCGTCTTCAGGAGAAAAGAGGGAATGGGCGACCAAGCACGCCGGAAACACAACGGCAGGAAAACGGCGTGCTTGGTCGCCCATTCTCTCTTTTCTCCTGAAGACGGATCATCCGAAAATTTGAGTTTGTAAGTGTGTCTCTTTCTCTGTGTGTTGCTTTTCTTCGTTTGTGAACTGATATGCGTCCAGTTTGGATCGTTTTTTCGAATTTTAAGTGGATATATATATATATATATATATTAGTCAACCTGATTGGCATTTAAGCTGTTTACTACAAGGCATGCTCTACCTGAAGATGACCAATGTTCCTATGGTCGAAAGCTCGTATAATATTGAAGATGTCTCTAGTACAGATGCTGTGGCAACTGCAGCCAGAAGAAAGAAAGATCGCCCGAAGGATCGAGGCCACCAGCTTAAAGTTAGTGAGTGCAGAAGCTGCTGCAAATTTTAACAATATATATATATATATATAAGGTATTATTTTCTTGACCACAAATTACTAATGAAAACTTTTTCTTCTTCTTGGAGTTTGGTCAGGGTTAAGATACGGAATCACCTTTTCGCCAACGTTTCGTCTTTATTTTAAGACATCCTCAGGACTATAAACTGACAAAAAACAATGAACATTTGTCATATCTACTTAAATATATATATATAAAGATTTCACATAAACATGTGAAATAACAATTAATGATCAAACTACAATAAGAAAATGGGAAAACAAGACTATGATCTTTCAACCGTAACAAGCGATCGTCGTCAGAGTCAAAAACCTAACTGTTTTTGTTGGGTTTTTGACTCTGACGAAGACCACCTGTTACGGTTGAAAGATCTTAGTCTTCTTTTCCCATTTTCTTATTGTGGTTTGATCATATATATATATATATATATATATATATATATATATATATTACAGTTCTGTAGTGTCTTTCTGTGTTCTTTTCTATGTGTTAAAGTGTGTGTATATATATATATATATATATATATATATATATAAAGATTTAACATAAACACGTTAAATAACAATCAATGATCAAACCACAATTAGAAATGGGAAAACAAGACTAAGTTTTCAACTCAGTTGGGTTTTTGACTCTGACGAAGACCGCTTGTTACGGTTGAAAGATCTTAGTCTTGTTTTCCCATTTCTTATTGTGGTTTGATCATTGATATATATATATTTACAAAACTAAAGTTTCAAATTAAACTCTCATTGCCAACCTTTCGGTTTTTATTTAAAACCTTTTTCATAGGCAGAAGTATAAATTTTGAAACAGAAAAACTAAGTATTAGATTACAAATTATTTTACAAAGAAAAATATTCTGTAGATTTCAAATTTATAGAAGTGACATTTCAAATTTAAATACTATTTAAAAAATTACTTTTTTTTATAGGAAAATATTTATAAAATCACTAGGCTGTTGACTCATTCCACCAAGGAAATGATAGCTACAGAATGCTCCAGAAAAGAGTAAACAAAAAACATTCGTACGCATAGTTTAAGGAACATAAAAAAAATGTGTAAAGAAAAGAAAAGGTAAAACCTGTACAGTCAACGTTTTAGTAGCAACCGAGAGGCATAAAGCTCCCTTATCAGCATGCTGAAGCATTCTTATCACCATGCACAACGAAATCAGTAAAAAATGAATTATCAATATTTGAAATCACCTTGTACATTTAGATATCACCTGACACATTAGATATTAACTGAATGTGTCAGGTGCAACAGTCTGATTAGGAAAAGCTTGTATTTAATGTTAAATATAGTAAATGAATAACATTCTTGCCAGTTACTTATTCAAGAATTAAAATGAAAAGAGTGTGTTTATCTTTTAAACTCAAGGCTAGTGTTTATCAGGCTCACTTCTTTCATAAGGTTTTAAAAGTGAAGAAGGTGAAATCGATGGAAAAGTTTAAAAACAAAGAAGTGATAACACGCAGAAGTTGCTCTAGTATCTTACTAGATAACATCTCTGCTTTGTTATCTGGTGTGTAAGATACCAAATAACAAAGCCAAAATTATTTGTAAATAGCCGATGTCTTAGAAAATTAAAAGTTGTGAAGAAAATGACTCAGTTCACAAATATTGAAAGGAAGTCAGTTGTAATTTAGTGCTGTCGCGCTAGCCTTGTCAATGCAGATTCAGGTTTGGACATAGATATGACCCGACATTTTTTATGTGCGCAATGGACCGGCTTGTCCCTCGAAGAGAAGATAAAACTCAGTCCTTGAGACTGCATGTCGTCGTGCACCCCAAGATTGCTAATCAAATAAAATTCAGCGAGCTATAATTTAGGAATCAATTTGTTAACTCATAACTGCTATCGTTTCTCACCCACAACTACAATAATACAGGGGTGCATTCAATACAAATATCAACTTGACAACTCCAGTGATACAGCATTCTCTAAAATGAAGAAACTTTATGAAATAAATCAGCTCTATTATTTCTTAAAGAAGACATCAATGAATCTCAAACAAACCAACTACGTGGTGGTTAGAGGGTAATCAAGTTGACTCAGCGTGAGTCGGCCTTCCTACGCCTTGCCGTGAATACCAATCAAAACATTGTTTGCCTAGAGCAAGGGGTAAAGAAATCACCATGAATAAAGATGAACCGACCACAAGCTTCCAAGTGAAAAATTATTTTATATTCTTATTAATAAATATTTGAAAATTCAAAAATCCCATAATAACAGCAACATCTGGAGAAGCAACCTAATTAATTACAATTGTATTGAAGTTCCAAAGAGTTACTGTTCAAGTTCTCTGTGGGTCAAACTTTAATGTAATTGATATTATCAAAGTTATAACCTAACTTTGAAGTTATTAACCACAACTATGCCTCATATTATTATACGTCAATTATTTTCATTAATGTTTAATATTTCAAATAAGATATTTTATCAAATAAATTGAAATCAATGAAATAAATTATAAATATAACTGTAAATTCTAATTCCTTTGAGTGTGTAGTCCATTTATCTCACTTCAAGAACAGAGCTTCATTATCGTGCCAATTCAGAGAGGTATGGAGTTGTATTCATACAGAAAAAAAGTTGAAAAATTTCATCCAATCAACTTTTTCTTCGCCAGGGAACTTTTAGTTTGTCTAAACTTCTATCATTGAACTGTAAAATTCTACATTAACTTTAGAAATAATGACAAAAAATCACGAATAATGATATAGGGATTCATACTTGGGAATAACAATTACGAGTTCGAGATAATATTAGGTCTAGAATGAGAAATGTTGATGCGTTAAATATCAGGTCTTTTCAAGTAATAGTACATGCAGAGCTATCCCTGCATTAGTATGCTTATTTATCACTGCTTTATTCCAAACAACATTAATTGAATATATGTATATCTATAATACGATATCTCATTGATGCCAATATTTTTCCTAACATAACCTTTGCTAAAATTATAAAATTTCGTAAAAAGCTAATTTGTTGGTAAATAAAAACCAAAGAAAAGAACAATTATTAATCGTTGCAACTTTGTAAAACATAGCTGCTTGGTTCTTTTTTTCTTCCGGTCAAACTTCTTGATCAAACATTCTTCCGGTTAGCCGAGCTTTAGTGTTGCCATGGCACCTTAACCCCACGGACTCAATCTTTAAAGTCCCATTAACCGATTTTTTCGCATTAATTTAGAGTTTGTTTCAAAAATACCTAAGCGCATTAACTGAATTTGTAGTAACCGAGTCTTTTTAATACGGGCCCTTAAAAAACTAGTTGTGATGTTAAGCATATTTTTCAACTGCTTGAAGGTTTAATAAATTCCTAAATTTATAACAAAAAAAAAACAAAAAAATTTAATATGAAAACTAACTACACGTTTCGAACACTTAGTGTTCTCCTTCAGGTTTACATCTGCACTCCTTCCCAGGTCAATCCAGTAGGTCAACATCACAAGACTGCAGATATAAACCTGAAGAAGAACACTAAGTGTTCGAAACGCATTGTTCGTTTTTATATTAAACTCTTTTTTTTTTTTTTTTTTATTGGGACGTACTTTTTGAAATTTCCCAAAATGAGTAAATACTATACTATAATAGATTGCACAAGTCATAAATTTATATATTCTTGATAAACTTTCATAATATTTTCTGAAATTTGGTTCTAGTCTTTTAAATTCTAAAAAATGTTATATTAGAATTTTATTGCTTATATCGTGTTGATAAATCTGTCTGGATGACTTATCCATAAGTGTGTATTTATTAAAACTATGTTGATGACTAAAAATTGTGAATCATGATTATTACTCGATGAAAACATATGTTATTTCGCAAAAAACTTATTACTTATGCTCATGATTATTTATGCATTTACTTTGTGCTTATAAGGTTATCTATTGTTACTGTTACACTGTTTATGCCAATTGTTAGAATTTGTATTGGCTGAGTTTGTGCAAGGGCACACAATTTGTCAGGTTGACCGAGTGTAAGGTTGCATCAATTATGTAAGGTTGCTATGACGACACCGGGCAGCAGTGAGACAAGTGGAATGTTTGATTTCTTAAACTCACCATCTTGTATTGCTTGTAACAAATTCATAAATTAGAGTGATGCAGTATCGACTTCCACCGATGTAAAGCATCAACTGTTACGTTATTAGAAACTTAAAATGATTCACTCCTTTCTTACTATAACTTAATGGTTATAAACATTAATATGGAATTAATCAAATGACTTACTTTGAACTATCTACAACAATTTTGATAGCTTCGATCCAAACAATAAATTAATAGCCATAAACCACTAATAACTCTTAAAATAAGTGAATCAAAGTATCTATTGTAGTTGTTATAGAATTTGTTATTCTATCTCATGTATGAGAAGAACGATAACTGTCTTTTCACTTACATCAAAATCCGAAGATAAGACTCCTTAGTATAGGAGTGCGCATTCTCTTCAACACTAATCATATTGAAAAATATAAAACTTTGCAGTTTAGTTAAAATTACATGTCTTCGTGTTCTCATATTTAAATTTATTGATGTATCACTACATATAAGATACAATACTTAAAATTACATAAATAAAAGCACATTTTCACGTTTCATTTACTCATAATATCAAATATAAAAAACTGAAAGTATTACCCTGCAGTAAAAATTTGGAAATTGAGTTTTCAACAGAAATACAAGTTTTGTAGTCCCTTGAATTCAATAAAGTAATTTTTCCAAATTGATCAGTTTGAGCGTCTGTATATGTGTAAGTATAATATGTCAAAAACGAAAGGAACTAATCTCAAGTTCTCATATCTAGTCATATCACAATTACTTTTTTTCTTATGAGCACTTGGTTTGACCAAAGTAGGGGGTTTTCATTTGGTTAAAATTTGTTCGCACGATTTGGATTAAAAGTCCTTTGATTTTGACTTTTTTGTTAGCAAATATATATCTATATGAACTTAAAAAATAGAATAGGTCAGCTTTAAGTATAAATGAAAACATTATAAGTTACTTAATCAAACACTTTTACAGATCATAACAAAATTTAACAAAAATAAATCCTTATAAATGGGTGAACTCTATAAATTTTGAATGCATTTCTCAACAGAAAGGGACATTATAGTACACTTTCTGAATTCAGAACATATTTTTTTTCTTTCTAAGGAAGGTAATAAAGAACTGCAAGAAGCATAAACAACACTACTGTGATATTATTAGTGATACCTTTACTAATCCAGTACCGTTTATGATTAGAAAAATGAATGAAAGGCAAATAATTCGAACCTGTCTCCAGAATCAAGAAAGGTCCACTGAAATGGATGGACTGTTATGCCATTCACTTCTAGACGTCTTTACCTCGAAGAACTGTTCAGTTTTTGTATAATATAAAAGATGAAGAGTAAACTTCATAGTAAATTATGCGAATAAAAAACTTTTATGTGATATAAAATGTAAATATATTTTAAGTTGTTACAATATTAATGTAGTATTATGATTTTTAGATTATCTGATTGTAAGAAGAACAGTAAAACAATACAACAGAAAACATTCATTTATATATAATTTCCACTTTGGAGTTGAAATAAGCGATGCAATTTACGTATCTACTTTGGAGAGCAAGCCTTTATATTCTATGTAGACTGAAAATTACAAGTGAAGAAAATATAAATCATGTGATTTTTATTAAGCGAAAACAAATAGCAGACCAAATACCAAAGCAACAGTATTGAAGAGGGAACAGAAACGTCAAACTGACACTGTTAACCGGTAAACCAGCATAATGTAGGATTGTTAAAAGGAAAAAGTATTGCAGTTTAGGTACAAACAGATCAACAACAAACTATAGTTATCTGACTTTACGTGTTTTACTAATTCATTATTATTTTTTTTTTGAGAGTGACTATAGCACTGCGTCTTAAAAAAAAGACTATTGCACTTACCCACTTCTGTACTAAAGTACCCCAGCAGTTAGCTTCAACGCCTCTAAGAAAGAAGCTCAGTACTTTTACTGGTTCCAGCGGTAAAAGTTTTTCTATCGTTTGTTGAGTGTCCCGAAGCACCTACCCCTGTGCAGCAAAGTTACTTTAGAGTCAGTCAGCAGGTGCAAAGGTGTTTCTTCCTCTTCTTTGCAGATTCTGCACAAACCATCAATGATAATGCCCATTCAGGCTTCGTACGTTTAGGAAAAAAGCGACTTCCTTCTCCTTCATCGGGAGGGTCTTCTTCGGGTCCTTAGGTGTACTTGTGGGAGGTTGGCTCCCACTAGTTAGCGCTTTTTGACCCTCTGCGCTTCCGGAGGATGGTCTCCGGACTTCCTTCTCCTTAGTTTCATACAGGGAAAATCCCTGTCTCTCTATCGGTGGTATTTTGTCCTCTCCGGCAGACCCTTGAGTCCGCAAGCGAACCCATGTGCAAGGCTATTTACTCAAGGGGGTTGCCTGGTACCCTTGAGGCTCCGTTGATAATACAGTAACCCCTGTATCATAACGGATCGAATAACAACATAGGATTGGCTCTGAGATAAAAGAAGGGGATTTGGGGAGTAGGAAGGATGTGAAACGAAGGTGGCCAGGCCTAGCCCCTGATCACCTTCTCCTCCTCTTTCGTTTGTCCCTGCATATAGCAGGTTAACAGAGTAGCCTCGTGAAGGCCGAAAGTCGGAGTTGACTGTTAGAACCTATTAAAGGCGCTTAATTACTCCATTACTGACCCACAAATTAATATTTTATAAGCTATTTGAGAACCGACTTACATATATATACATACATATATGACATATGTCGTTGGGTGTTAGAAAGTCCCTTGGTCTCATTGAATCCGGTAACGATTTTTCTCTAACTATATTCTTTTTATTCTTTTAAACTATTTGTCATTCTTAGCATTATTTTATATTACTTATTTCTCTTTCTGATAATAACATTTTATTTTTTCTACTCATCTTTTCTCTTCTATTCTTACTTTTTAATTTATGATTGCTATTTTCTCATTTTCTTTCATTTCATTTTTTTTATTTATAACTTTTGTTATTGTTTGTTTATTTTCAACGATTTTATGACTGTAAACTTGGAGAACTGAGAGTCAGTTCAAAACTGTCTAGAAATCCTTTCACATCTTTGCTCCTGTGTTTTCTTCTTTTCTCTTGAAGACGGTGTTAAACCAAAATTAACTATGTACATACAGGGAGGAGAGAGAGAGAAGAGAGAGAGAGAGAGAGAGAGAGAGAGGGAGAGAGAGAGAGAGAGAGAGAGAGAGAAACAGTCAGACAGAAAATCTTGGTTAGACTTCTAACCAAGGACATAAATACGACTTTTTAATTCTATTAACACATGATATAACATTAATTTCTATCTTTTAAACATTATTTTTTCACTGTCAATACTCCAGAGAAAATTTGTAGTTACTAATCTAAACTAGGTTCATTTTATTATACATAGATTCTTTTGAATTCTTGTTTCTATTAATTTTCTTAGAAATTGGAAAGTTTATATAATGGTGAATAACAATTAGGTAACATTATAAAGAAGTAAAAAATAAAAATGAATTACAATTTAAAAAAAAGTGTAGTTTGGTTTAACAAGTCATTTGTAAATGTTAATGTTTGAACAACAACAAATTAATTTTAGTATCAGTACAAAGATAATAAAAATCAACCAGGCAACGGAATATGTTAAAATATCATACTAAAGGATGTTAATTCCAACGCCTTTATTTTCTTTCTCCTTTAGTGTTGCTCTTGGGGTGGAAAGTGTGCCATTTGTTCTTTGGCACTAATTTTTGTTATTAATGACCCACAGTACAAGGTTGATTCTATATTATAAGTATTAAATTGCACCTCACTGAAATGTAATAGAGCAGGAATTTTTTACGTCTTCATAAAGGCTCGCGACCGACAACTTTAGGATCGGCGTGTACAAGATTTTCAACCCCACTTATAAAAACCCTAGAGTCGTCTCTAAAAGAAATACTAGCAGTACGCTAGCTCTATTAATCTAGACAGCGACCCTACTGCAGCAGATGTCAAACCCAATACATTGATACATCCATAGTTTCAATAGTTCAAAACATTTTTTTCTGATTAACTTCCTAACCTATTAAAAGAAATTAGAAATTAGGAAATCACTTCGCAAGATCGAATCTCTCGGTCAGAAAATCGTGAATACAGAGACTGTGATTCACTTTAATGAAACATGTTTTAACCAACATCTGCTACCTGATTACTGTATGTATATATAATTTTTCTATAAAAATACAGTCTAAAACCGACATATAAAGTTCAATGTATATAAAGAATCATAGAAAATTAAAAACACACACTTAGTCTCAAATTTTTGGTTTAACCTGTCATCAGGAGAGATATGAGAGGGAGCCAACTCACTGGAGCAGAGACGGTCGGAAACCATCTATAGATATACTGTCTACACACCGTCCAGATACACATTATATATACCAATGATCAAACCACAATATGGAATCGGCAAAAAAGACTAAGATCTTTCAACCGTAACAAGCGGTCTTCGTCAGAGTCAAAAACCCAACTGTTGTTTATTTAACTCTGACGAAGACCGCTTGTTATGGTTTAAAGATCCTAGCCTTTTTTTCATTTCATATTGTCGTTTGATCATTGAATATAACAATATTTCACAGTAAGCACGTGAAAACAATCAACGTCTAAACTCAGTGAAAAAAATCAGAAAAATTACCAAGATCAATCATCGAAAACAACAGGTCTTCATCAGAGTTTCACTCATACTGAATATTAATGTTAATGTGCCAGTATGACTAAAAATTTGATAAAGAACAGCTGTTTTATTAAATGTTCTTCTTCTTCTGATTTTCTTTTACTATGGCTTAGACGTTGATTTTTATTTCATGTGTTTACTGTGAAATCTTATTATATGATATATAATTTCCAATTTTTTATTTTTTTCCTTGTCATTTACTTCTTTCATTACATCTCTGAAAGCAGTAAACTTATGATAGTGAATTCGTCATAATATTATTTACTTTTAGTAAATAATGGTGCAACCATCAACAGTTTTTCTATATGTGATCTCATTGACAAATGTTGCCGATTGCTGGTACAAGATTCAAAGTAATGAATTTTAAAATTGAATCAAAACTATTTTCCGTAAAATTAATGAATGAGTAATAAAACAGACTTATTTCTTTCATCGTAATGCCATTTTAGATGTATATAACTATTAATTTTGACAACCCATTGACTGAATTTGATCAAAATCCACGGAAAAATATGTTTGTTAAAACCGGGTGAATTTTACTGACTTTAAAAGCCAAAGTTAGAACCGTACGGGTGTATTGGGTGCTGACTCTAGCAGCAGGATAGACTGTTGTAAGCAGGATGTGCTACACTCGAGGCATGAAGCCTGCTGTAGCTTGTGTTCGGTGAAGCACACCTTCGCTACACCCTTTTGACCTCTGCGCTTTTATCGACCCTCTGCATCGTCAGATCTTCCTCAACAAAACCCTATCAACATCAATCTACTCTGCATCTAACGTTTAACTAGTAAACAAAAGTTCGTCTTTTTTCTGTTATCAAAAATGGACAATAAAAATTTCATACAAAAATAAGCTATAAAAGTCCACTTTTTTAGTTATTTTTACATTATAGAGTACAATATTTACTTTAGTTGATAATAATTTATTCGTGCCTAGAGAGAATTTGTATTAATTTTTTAATATATTCCTGTACTTCGTTTTTTCATTTTTTTCTATTTACACATTTATTATCGACCGAAAGGTTGATATTGTTTGCACTAGTCTTTTCATTGAGATTAGCAATACTGCACTAACAGTCTGACAAATCCTACTATTTTTTTATACAAAATATTCAAATTTATTTTTTGAAAAAAAATAAGGGTATTAAAGCCAAAAATTATTTTTTTTATATACAAAAAATATACTTTGTTTATATTTTAATGTATAATAGTTATAGGTTAAATAAAAAAAATACAAAGAAATGTATATTTTTTTGACTACTTTGTTTTTATAACTTGGATGAACTAAAAACATTTTCGAAATACCTACGGCACTTATTTTTAATATCCTGTTTGTATCTTTAGTCTGATATCTAGTTATTAATAATAATGAGGCAACTTGGTTTCAATATGACTGCACCAATTCATTTATTTCTCCCTTCTTTTCGCTAAATATCATTATTGAATTTGAAAATTGTTTTTAGAAGTATTTTTAAATATCCTCTTGTTTAGTGCAGTTTTAAAATTATTCTATTATATTGTTTATAATACTCTAATTAGTTTTGTTTTATACAACTCTGCTATAATTATTTTATTATTTTTTTATAAGTTATATAACAACTCATTTTGATTAAAGATACTGCACCACATTAAAAAAAGCAGGTAAAAAGGAATCTCAGTTAGGTAGGCGGTAAAGGTGGACTACGATGATCACATTAAAGGGAAAGTAATTTTAATGAAGATAGTGTGAGAAGCAAAAGGGCTTGTTTTGCGGACTGAGCGATTTGTAAATATGTTTTGAGGTAAATGTGGATCAAATTGAGGTCAGGAGGAATGGCGAGGGAGGATGCAGTATGGACCACGGAGTGGGGAGGCTCGGAGGGAAGCAGAAACATCAATAACGCACTGCAAAATCAACTTATGCCAATATGTTGGCTTAATAGCCCCCGCGATAGAGCAGCCTAGTGCCTGTCAAAGGAGGGCTAGAGTCAGCTAGAAGCAAAGCCAAGGAAACACAGTCAATACAACAAAGTGGAAACAAATCTAGACTTACCTAATCTGCAGTGAAAACTGGTAGATATCAAGATCTCGCCAAGTTAAAGCAAGTGAAGATGACACTGTTGATAAAGTCGAAACGTGACGAAATGAGATGAGATGATTGATAATTCGGAAAAGACACTGGGGGAAAGCAGAGGTTCGGGCGTGTTCCTAACCCAGATCGACCTCCAAGTCGATACTTGCCGCCTCCCGGCCTCCCTCTATCGATACACCCCACTAAACGGTTTTTGAAATTCAAAATAAACTCCAATCATCAACCATTCTTTAAATCTTCTCAAAATATATAATAAATCACCTTCATGACATATAATAATCTCCTTCATTACATTATTAATACTACAATATTAACACAAAATAAGTTCAAGTATTAAACTAATCAAAGTATTATTTTAATTAATACTAACAACATTTAAGTAATAAATTTAAAACGTATATATATTTATAAAAAAAATTTAAATACTTGTATACATATATAGTAAACAAAATGAAACAGTGCTACGAAAGAACAATTAATCAAATACAAGATTGAGATATGTAAAAACACCGAAAAATACTTGAATATTTCGTCACCTGTCGTCATTAGGAAATGATATTAATGGCTTGAAAGTCAAATCCAGCCTGGTCTACAGATTCTCCACCGTTAGTGATGTTCTAGGGACAGAAATTGTGACTCATTTGTTCTTTGACAATCATTTTATTATATGGGCATGCCACATACCTGGTTGACTTGTATTGGAAGCACTATATTTTATCCCATTGATTAGAATAATGATCTTTAACTTGTGCTTAACATAATGTGCCCAGGCCGACAGCTTTAGGTCCTCTCAGAGTGATGGTGTGCTCGCTATACTCTACCTGAAACAATAAAAGGCTAGTGTCATGGCAAACATTCACACCTCCCGTCTATAATATTACAACTAATTGCACAACCTGTCAAATTGCTCAGTAACCCTATTTTAATTGTGGTCGAGCTACATTAATACATTGACTACACATCTCCTTCTCAGAATATAGTTCCTTACATCATACCAGCTCAGAAACGACAATTTGACATATGTATTCAAGGCAAAGCATTCCAATTCTCAATTACATGTTTCGCATAAAAATCTAAGCTCAAGAACAAGATTTAATCATCAGATCTTTAATACAAACGGTAAGTCTGCTACCACACTATAGCACGTCTAATTCTAATGTAATGTTAGATAATTTAGAAAATTATAAAAGTTTCTAAGTTAATTAAACAAAGACAGTAAAAAATATATAATGAAAATTAATTTTTACATGATTATTACAATCGTAATATATAAAATATGATGGTCATTTAATTTAATACAATCTTCATAAAAATTCCGTTGGATATACTTAAAAAAACTGGCACATGAATGTCAAAATGTAATAAATAAATTACAAGTATATTTGTATATATATAGTTCATAAAGGAAAGAGAAAAACAGAAAAAACACACACAAAAGACTCAAACGATATTTCGACATTCGTTGTCGTAGGGCAGAAGTAGTCCCTTTGAGTAGCTGAAGCCTACTGAAGCCTACTGAAGCCTTCTGAAGCCTGCTTCTGCCTGATGACTAAGATTGTCGAAATATCGTTTTAGTCTTTTGTGTGTGTTTTTTTTTCTGTTTTTCTCTTTCCTTTGTGAACTACTAGTCCTGTTGGACCGTTTAATATATATATATATATATATATATATATATATAAAAGCTTTCACATAAACACGTGAAATAACAATCAATGATCAAACCACAATAAGAAATGGGAAAACAAGACTAAGATCTTTCAACCGTAACAAGCGGTCTTCGTCAGAGTCAAAAACCCAACTGGAGTTTGATCATTTATATATATATATACTCGTATTGTGTCCAGTTTGGATCGTATTTCGTTTTATCAGTGAATATATATATATATATATATGCTTAAAATAAACTGTGACACACAGACAGAAACATAACAAAGACTCACTTATCAATATTTCGACCGTTATGGCGCTCTTCCTTAGAAGAAGAAGTCAATTGACGGAGGGACGACAGTCAACTATATATATATATATATATATATATATATATATATACACAGTTCAAAATTGAAAATAGGTTGCACAAAAAGTAAAGAAACACACTTACGAATTCGGGTAACCCGGGTTACTAGCCGTTGCGTCTACAAAGTTCTTGGTCTCCCTTTCTCTTTTCTCCTGAAGATGGATTGCCCAAAAATTTCAGTTTTTAAGTGTGTTTCTTTACTTTGTGTGCTACTTATCCTCAATTTTGAACTGCTATATATATATATAATATATATATATATATATTGTAAAATATCAAACCACTATATGAAATGGGAAAGCAAGACTAAGATCTTTCAACAGTAACCAGCGGTCTTCGTCAGAGTCAAAAACCCAACTGGCTGTGTGTGTGTGTGGGTGCATACAGGTTATCCTATCGTTTAATTAATATATAATTTAAATATTTTCATACACATATTTTAACGAGTTAATAAAAGGCGTAGGGATTTCTATTACTTGAAAAGTACTTCATATGTACCATTTTAAAATTTAAGAAACTTTGTCAAGCCTTATCAAAGTTATATCGCTCTTTTTAATAGACACGCTAAACCAGTAGGAGGTAACAGAAACGTCTAAGTTAAGATGAAATTATATCAAATAATAAAATACTGTCTGTTACGTTTCAAACATATCTCTTTTATTACAGTCAAGAAACTCGTGTTTAAACATTTTTAATAACATCTTGCATTATTATCTGCCACCGTACTCATCGAAAAAAAAAACAAAATCAAATGGAAACACTGTGGGACAGAAATGTTGACACCACTATATTTTATATGAATAGTGTGATCTGAGAGGGATAAAAGTGATTCTCTTGGGAATACTTTGATGTGAGCACCAGATAAAGTAGCCCTTCTCAAGAGATGCCAAGAGACCATTGCTACTTAATACATTACAAATAAAATTACATTACAAATAAAATTACATTACAATTTAAGGTAACTATTACCATCAAATTAGCGATCTCAGGGACTCTAGAGTGGCTAATTTGAATGTAATAATAGCCTTGCCATTATTAATTTCATGGTCATCTAGAAATGTTGGAAGTTTTGGGTAAAATTTATTGTAAAATATGTTAATATATGTAGGTAAAATTATATTGACTTTCGGCAGTATTATAGTACATAAAAAAAAAGTTAATTTTGTGTCTAAAATGTAATCTAAGAGAACATTTTTCAGATATCAATTTGCAAAAAAATCTAATTACCGCAAAGGGCAATATAACTCCAAAAACAAAAATATCAACTTGGAATAACGGATTACCTGTTTAGATCTTACACTCAAACATATTTTATCAAAATGAAGTCAAAAAGAATTGTGATAAAATGTTTAATAAAATATTTGAAGGTATAAAAAGATTTACTTCTTAAAACTATAAAATCGAACGCAAATCAAACATTATTTCATTATGTTTTCCACCTCATAATCGAAGGTTGTTTAACAAAAGTGTTGTAACAGATCGACGGGGTTCATTCTTTAACAAATCTTAATGACAAATACAGTATATATATATATATATATATATATATATATATATTATATATATATATATTATGTTAATATATATTAACTATGCTCACGAATAGTAGAAACAGAAATTAAATAGAAACTCACTGCTATATTACGATCGCCTCGTCATAAGGAAGATAGTAATGAGTTTCTATTTCCGTTTCTGTGTTCGTTTTATGAATATAGTATATTTAATTCGTGGAACCGTTTCATTTAATTGATTATATATACATATAATATATTAGTTTATATTGGCAGCAGATTTTTTTATAAACATATTTTATTAAAGTAGACGGCAGCTTCCGCATTCACGACCCTTTGAGTAGCTGAAGCTAACTCATATATATATATATATATATGTGTGTGTGTGTTGTGTGTGTGTGTGTGTGTGTGTGTGTGTGTGTGTGTGTGTGTGTGTGGTGTATGTATGTATATATGTGTAAAAAGATTTCACATAAACACGTGAAATAACAATCAATGATCAAACCACAATATGAAATGGGAAAACAAGACTAAGATCTTTCAACCGTAACAAGCGGTCTTCGTCAGAGTCAAAAATCTAACTGAGTTGGGTTTTTTACTACTACAGTTGGTGTAAATAGATACATGGAAAAGAAACCGATCTCCTTGCGGGCATAAAAATGTCACCCATTACGGTCGTTTTGTGTGATCGGATGTTTGGGTACAATCACTTAGACCAGAGTATAGAACTGTTGCCTGAGTTCCGTTCCCTCCATCAAATTATTAAGTTGTGCAGCTGAGTCAAAACGCCGACTGTTCGGAAGTAACTGTCTGATGCCTTCCAGCGCAGTACAGTCTCTAACTATGTGGATTGCTGCTTTTTTGGCAAGCTTATCAGGCTCCTCGATTCCTTCGATTCCTTTATGGTCAGGGACCCAATCTATTAACACATTATTGTGACGAGCCAAGTCAGTTAGCCCTTCCCGACATTGAAGCATCAGCTTCGAACCAATTTGTGTTCCTTCTAGCGATTTCAATGCGGTCTGGCTATCTGACCAGATTGTATACATCGTTCTTTAAGCCTTCGTCATTGTATTCCATATATAGTCAATGAGAGCTAGTATCTCTGCTTGGAAAAACGTAGGTGATCTCCCTATTATATATGTAATAACATGAAATGTTATGATACATGACCATCTTCATAAGTAACAAAGTACCTATCAGAAGTGAAAATCAACACAAACATTAGTAAGAATTTTAGTCAACAAAATAGAAAAACTTTAAATCTTGTTTGCTTTTTGAATATTGAATGAGTTTATGATACACACCTTCAAATCCATCGAATTAGTACTTTATATAAATTAATTAATCGAGGAACTATAGTATGGACTATAAGAATCTAATGTACGAATAATGTTGTAAGTTTAGGATCTCACAGTTATTTTTGATGAGGGATCTACTAAAGGCAGCACTCAGGGAGGTGTGCTACACCCCTATTGTGCTGATTAGTTATGCATAACATGCTGGACACTCTAAATAATCATGGGTTGATACGCAAAGCCCAAGCCCTCGCCATCTCAAAGACAAGCTTTGATTGTAAGCAGAGAAAGCTTGATGATATTGACTCTGAACTCATGCACAATACTTTCCAAATTTTTAAAAGACAAAGGTCAGAATGTAAATCCAGCTAAAACGGACCTTATACCTTTTTCAAGAAGAAATAAAATAGACCTCAAAGATCTTCTTATTAAAAATACTAAACTAGAACAATTAGTAGTCTGTAAAATCATTTGAGTCTCTTTAGATGAAAAACTAAATTGGAAAAGATATGAATTGGAAAAGACCACTACAACGAAGTTTGTAGTTGAAGTTTTGATGTAAGAGAATCTTTGTTAGAAACTAGTCTTCACTACAAATCGACATTTTTGGCGAGATAATTGCTATTTCTGCTGTATTATATGGATCGGTCGTAAAATTTTCTCTAAATTTAGGCTTAATAAGACACAAAGACAAGTGTATCTAAGGATAACAGGAGTAATGTCCACCTGCTCTACCCCCAGCATAGAAAAGTTATTAAACGTCCCTCTCTCAGATATTTTATTAAAAAATAGAATTTATTCAAATTATTAAGACTGAGACAAAATCGAAATGCTTCAATGGAAGATAAAATTTTCAAAAATTTATTAGAACAAAAAGTTATAAAAAAATTAGTAAAGAATTTATAAAATGCCTAGATAAGTGTTCTCATAGAATATCTTACAGGGTGTGTCTAAGTGCTTATAAATAATCACTTTATTTAAACGCTTTCTGACTTCAAGAAAGAGACCCTAGTCTGGTGTACTGTCTATACAAAAATTATTAATACGACCATTAAAAAAAGATTTAACTCTGATTTAGGGAATTGGGAGCAAAAAAGTGTATCGGTAGAGACAGTATACTGGGTGGAAAAAGTTTAAGTCAAACAACTCCTCAGCGAACCAATAGAACTGAAAAATAATTTTTTAAGGACAATTTTCCATTCCAATTTTCCAATTCCACTTTTTTAAAGAACTAAAAATTTGAAGTTGAATTTAGAAACGAGAAGAGAAAGTGTGAGAGACAAATATGGTCACTGCATGTATAAGTACGATGAGACTCAGAGTAAATATAACATTAATCAGTTTTATTATAAAAATAATAATATTACTTAAATGTCAGATTGTTTTAAAACCAATTTACCAATTTGTTGACTCTAATTTCTTTATAATTGATAAAATGAATATAGCCACATTCAAACAAATGAAGTATTAAATTAGTATTTTACGACAGAGTTTCTTCCATCGTAGAATCACCACCGCAAAAAATAGCATCGTGGTCGTACAATAAATATTTACTCATATATAACTGTTTATTCAAGAACTGCATAAAAGAATAATGTAAATATTTAGGATAAATAGCCCAAATAAATGTACGGATATAAAACTTATTTGGGATTTAGTTCAAGTGGATCAGTTGAAATTCTTGAATCAGGTAGAAATTCGTAATATGGCATACAGCAAACTAATAAATAAATATAAATGGAACATTATTTCAGATTAGAGTTATAGAAGCAGTGAACACAAGTGTGTATGAAGAAAGAAAACCATCCAAAAAAATCTGGAGTGGCCTGCACTCAACTTTACCATAAGTAAACTTAATATCAATGTGCTTGGGTATATAATATATAATGTCTCATTTAAGCATAATGTAAACATTTAAATGGGAAATGTTTATTAGTCTTTCATTTTTGAGGTAGTACAGATAGTGATTAATCGACTTATAAAAAAAAAAATAATATAAGCTTATTTTTGTACATCTCACAGCTGATGTAAATAATCTCATTAGTATAACTACAGCAGTAATAACATTTTTGAAAAGCCAAAGTGAAAATTTCTTAATACGAAATAATCTCCTACAAGAGAACATGGCATTTGTTCAAATAGTTAGTGGATAACTTATATCGTTTACTTGACCTCCTTCTACATTAAATGTTTAAGTCAAATTTTCAAATGTAAATCAGGAAAATACTCTTATTTTCTCTGAAAAACATCATAAACATCCAAGAAAAAATGTCGTCTTAAAATAATTTATAATTAAGGATATACAATTACATTTATTAATCTTCAAACGAATGATTTCAATTTTAATTGTCTTTTATAGAATTATTATAGTCGGAATTTTATGGGTTCCACTGAGTGACTGTTATCTTTTTCCCTGCGTCTTGTACTCTGTTATAAGCTTGCTATGAATGTATATTGGGAAAAAATATATTAGTAATTAGCCAGTTTACATACTCAACTCAAAGTCGAAGCCAGCTATTCAATATTATTTAAATCATTTATAGTTGGGAGCTTCTAATTTTTGAAAATAATAAATATGAACTATTAGACTAGAATAGTCAATTTATCTCAGTGGTTTTTCTCAAAAAATTTCTAAGTCAATGTAAACATTGTAAAATAATATAAGAAATTCGACAAGTATAGCAGGTGATCCCTTAGTCTAGGATAAACAAACAGTTTTTATAGATTTATTGCTTTTTGCCGTGATTGAAATTTCATGAATTTTTTTTGTACATTGCTAATTTGTTGTTCCATTTTTGGTCAAATTTAGCGTCAAAAAAACATTTTCTGAAAACAGAAATCGTACCTTAACGCCTCTTTGGTGAATGTAATTTTGAAACAAAATATTTCATCTCATTTTCCATATGATGGTCTATTTTAAGGTATGGTTTCATTTTGATCCGTCAAACGGTATGGCTTGTATCGCTCTCACAAGCTTTGAGATTGAATTATAAGTCAAAATTTTTACATTTTATTAAAAAAAATATTTCCCGTTGTTTTAAAATTCGGAATATATTTTTCGTTTGTTCCATTTGTAACCTCAAAGATAATGCAAAAATTTCAAAAATCTAGGGTTATCAGCTTAGGAGAAAAATTTGTTTTTTAAAAACCGGTTTTTGGCAAAAAAAGTGACTTTCCCATGATGCATAATCCTTCCCAAACAATAGGGACTTCTACACTATGAGGCCCATTTTTGTGTAAAATATCAACTTGATCCATCAAAGATTCTGGACCGTATCGAGGGGAACAAGGAATGCTAACACACTCACCCACCCTCCCACATACACACAGACATCATCGTAAAAACTTCATAAACGACTTTTTGGACCTCAAAACATGTAATTCCGTCAAAAGCTCGAGATCGATTTTTTCACGATCACTATACTTTACTTATAGTAAAGTAAACATTTGAATATCCATCATAACAACAGGTTATTGAATGCCACAAGCTTATGAACGAAGCGGTTTTTTTCGGTTCGTGGTCATTTATTACGTTATGCACAGAAAATACACTCCATTTGAGACTGACACCGTCAGTCTGTGTTTATACCTCTTCCTTTTTTGTTAAGAGTTTCTACTTATTAATAAATATTTTTTTAATAATCAAATTAATGCTAATACCTAAACTTAATAGTACTGTAAAAATTAGAGTTTACATGTTGTTGTTACTGTAAAGAAGAAACGAGGGGTATAATATTGTTATTCCTGGATGATGTTACAGCAATAGAAGGCTTTCTAGGCAAATGGCGACCAAGGTTGTGGGTAACTAACGCCTGTATTGGAGGTCGTTGCAGTGAATCTGGTTGCCACAGGTGGCAGTAGTTTGCAGGCCGGTCAGCCGTCGTTAAAGCTTTCCTTTGTCACCCGGTTAAAGGACTAGTAATAAGGGCCACCTTTCTCCTACTTGCCCTTGACCTGCATCTTTCAAAACATCTTTCAATCAAACCATTCAATCCACTAGTCAATAATCATTTCTATCCTTGGTGCCATTACCTGGTCATGGGCAACTTTTTTTGATTATGGTAGTTATTTTTATAAACTCTATTTTGTACTGTCATTTTTGTTCTGTGTTTTTTATATGTGATTTTCCACATACGTACAAAAACCTCGAACTAAAGTAAAATATCAATTTATAAGGCAAATAAATGGCTTAAAACAATTTCCTAATAAATATTACGTGCTTACTGTAGACTATAAATCAATCCTCTGTTTAATCAACTTAATACTGAAGAATTACTTAGCATTAACATGGAATAAATAAAAAAAAGGCCTCTTGATATAACTTGTCTTGTATAAATATTTGATTAAAACAAACCATTTTAAAAAAGTGTAAAATTAATTCTTTAGATGTTTCGAATATTAAAAATTACCGTTTTATCTTTAGAAAGTTACAACTTGTAGGATAGAGGAAAGGCTGACTGCTTTTTGTTTCTGAGTGCACTCCAGTGTTGTTACGGTAAAAGAAACAAGATGTAGGTGTGATCTCAGGTAATAAGGTGCTTGGGGTGGCTGTGCAGTGGTTAAAGGTACTCGCTTGTCCGTTAACAAATATGGCCAGAAAAAACTAGGTGGTGTTTAAGTTATATTTTAAAATTCCAAAGCGCTATTCTTTGATTATATTTTTTAGTGTTTTGATTGGAGTTTCCCAACGTAGCTTGATCCCTTGAATTATTTTAGATACAAACATTTACTGTGTAACTTCTGCGTAATAAATGATTGTATATAATTTTAGAATGTTCAAATAAAAATAATTTAGAAAAAAATATAACGTGGATGTTCTAATGTGGGAGGTACAAGCGAAGGTAGGTGGGTGAGATCGACATCGAGTCTCGATACGGAGACACGGGTCTCCATGGCTACAGAGCGCAGGACCAATCAATAGATGAGCGCGGCAACACGCGACCGCCTGGGAGCGGCGTCTGCCTTGAATGGGCCCTTACTAGACCACTCAGGCACCACACTCTGCCTTAGCACGTCAGCGCTGACAAGGCCTCCAGCAATCCACTACGTGAACTGCACGATGGTCTGGGAGCGGCGTCAGCCTTGAATGGACCTTACTAGACCAATCAGGCACCACACTCTGCCTTAGCATATCAGTGTTGACAAGGCCTCCAGCAATCCACTACGTGAACTGCACGATGGTCTGGGAGCGGCGTCAGCCTTGAATGGACCTTACTAGACTAATCAGGCACCACACTCTGCCTTAGCATATCAGTGCTGACAAGGCCTCCAGCAATCCACTACGTGAACTGCACGATGGTCTGGGAGAGGCGTCTGCATTGAATGGGCCTTACTAGACCAATCAGGCACCACACTCTGCCTTAGCACGTCAGCGCTGACAAGGCCTCCAGCAATCCACTACGTGAACTGCACGATGGTCTGGGAGCGGCGTCTGCATTGAATGGGCCTTACTAGACCAATCAGGCACCACACTCTGCCTTAGCATATCAGTGCTGACAAGGCCTCCAGCAATCCACTACGTGAACTGCACGATGGTCTGGGAGCGGCGTCTGCTTGAATGGGCCTTACTAGACAATCAGGCACCACACTCTGCCTTAGCATATCAGTGCTGACAAGGCCTCCAGCAATCCACTACGTGAACTGCACGATGGTCTGGGAGAGGCGTCTGCATTGAATGGGCCTTACTAGACCAATCAGGCACCACACTCTGCCTTAGCATATCAGTGCTGACAAGGCCTCCAGCAATCCACTACGTGAACTGCACGATGGTCTGGGAGCGGCGTCTGCATTGAATGGGCCTTACTAGACCAATCAGGCACCACACTCTGCCTTAGCATATCAGTGCTGACAAGGCCTCCAGCAATCCACTACGTGAACTACACGATGGCCTGGGAGCGGCGTCTGCCTTGAATGGGCCCTTACTAGACCAATCAGGCACCACACTCTGCCTTAGCACGTCAGTGCTGACAAGGCCTTCAGCAATCCACTACGTGAACTGCACGATGGTCTGGGAGCGGCGTCTGCATTGAATGGGCCTTGCTAGATCAATCAGGCACCACACTCTGCCTTAGCACATCAGTGCTGACAAGGCCTCCAGCAATCCACTACGTGAACTGCACGATGGTCTGGGAGCGGCCTCTGCCTTGAATGGACCTTAGTAGACCACTCAGGCACCACACTCTGCCTTAGCACATCAGTGCTGACAAGGCCTCCAGCAATCCACTACGTGAACTGCACGATGGTCTGGAAGCGGCCTCTGCCTTGAATGGACCTTAGTAGACCAATCAGGCACCACACTCTATCTTAGCACATCATTGCTGACAAGGCCTCCAGCAATCCGATAGATATTCAGCATACCTTGCCAGCGATAGGTCAGTTTTATGATCGGCCAACATAAATCAATCACAACTTATACTGTTTGTTGTAATCGGAATGTTTTGATTATAGTTTTATTTATAATGTTTAAGTTTTTTAGGATTCAACGTAAAATTAAAGTTTTCCAGTGGTTGTTTTTTTTATTTCTTGTCTTCTGGTTAGTCAACTTTACCTTCAAGTACCGTTACAGTTTATTTGCTTTCATAATTATGTAAGCATCTAAAATATTTCTATCTAAGGTTGTTATATGAGTGTCCTTGTCAAGTTTGTTTTGTATGCAGTCTTAAAAATAGCATGTTATGATTATGGCTATTAACAATTCCTTTCTTCTATTTCTTCTTTATCTCTATTTATTCACACGGGAGGTGAATAAATCTGAGCACGTCGTCCCTCGGAGAGGATGTTAAGCCGTCTGTTCCAAGCCTGTGTTATGTCAGGTACTCGTTAATCCCTTCTTCAAATACATTTTAGTTAGACAAAATGTAGGAATCCCAAGACACAATCTTCATGGTGCGGTATTACAGGGGCCAATGTTCAGCCTATGTGTTCTCTAGTGGGACTGCCACTGCATCCTTACCTAACCCAACCTACCTTGTCACTGTTTAATTTAATCTAGAAACTTTCTATTATATATAGTCTATCATAAATATGTCAAGAATTGTTGATCATTGTAAGGTGTGATATAAAACACCTTTTTTATAAGTCAAGTTTCTTTCGCCTTAATCTGACTCAAATCTCAGAAGGAAAGGTATGTAATTTATTGGAATAAAGTTTATTTTTAAAATTAGAAATTATAAATTTAAATAATTCAGTTTTTAATATGAAATGATATAATCATAAATATTATTTAAAATGAAATTTACTATAAACATTTTAAAATTAAATAAATAATGTATAATACTTGAATATAATTTAGTAAGTTTTTCTTATTCCTCTTAAATGGTAATCAAAGTGCCCGAAAACAATACCTCGAAAATTAATAATCCTTCAGACGACAACAGTAATCGCTTCCATTAGAATTGATAAATAAATCGTTTAATGAAAGTTACAAACTTGATATTTCTGTCCGAATTCATGACGTATTAAACCATGGGTTTTAAATTATTACCAATGTTATCTGCTTCATTTCATTATGGAATGATGGTTATTCAGTAAAAAGGTGCCTTCTAAGAGGTTGCCAATCACATTGTCATTAGAAATGTAGCAAAATGTAGTAGCCACATTAAAAAACTTTTTGTTACTTTACTATAAGTAAAGTATAGTGATCGTGAAAAAATTCGATCTCGAGATTTTGACGGAATTACATGTTTTGAGGTCCCAGAAGTCGTTTTATGACGTTCTTACGATGATGTCTGTGTGTGTGTTGTGTGTGGGTAGGGTGGTGGGTGGTGTGCGGTGTGGTGCTGGTGTATGCATTGCTTGTTACCACGCTACCGTCCAGAATCTTTGATGGATCAAGTTGATATTTTACACAAAAATGGGCCCCATTTAGACGAAGATCCCTATTGTTTGCGAAGAATTATGCATCATGGGAAAGTCACTTTTTTTGCCAAAAACCGTTTTTTTTAAAACATTTATTTCTCCTAAACTGATAACCCTAGAGTTTTGAAATTTTGACATTATCTTTGAGGTTTCAAATGCAACAAACGAAAAATATATTCAGAATTTTAAAACAACAGGAAATATTTTTTTTTCACTAAAATGTAAAAATTTTGACTTATAATTCAATCTCAAACCTTGTGAGAGCGATACAAGCCATACTGTTTGACGGACAAGAATGAAACTATGCCTATAAATAAAACATTATGTGTAGAATGAGTTGAAATATTTTTTTTTTAAATTACATTCCTAAAGGGGCGTTACAGTACGATTTGTGTTTTCAGAAAATGTTTTTTTGACGCTAAAACGGCTCGTTAAAAAATAATGAAAATTTGACCAAAAATGGAACAAAAAATTAGCATTCACAAAAAAAATCATGAAGTTTCAATTACGGGAAAGAGCAATAACGATATAAAAACTTTTGTTTATTCTAGACTAAGAGATCACCTGCTATACTTGTCGAATTTTTTGTATTTTTTTACATTGTTTACATTGACTTAGAAATTTTTTGAGCAAATCCACTGAGATAAAATTGATGTTTCTAATGGAAAAATGAAAATATATTATTGACTTATAAGAGATGTAAGAGGAATAATATTGTGCAGGTAAGTGATAACATTCATTAAAAAAAATTCGTATATATGTTATTTGACAAAGGGGAAGGAAAATGATCTTATTTAATACTAAGAAGCCATAAAATTCCCAGTATAATAATTCTGTTAAAAACCAAAAATGTAAAAGATAATTCAAAATTGAAATCGTTCGTTTAGAGATTAATAACTGTAATTATCGTACATCTTTAATTAACAAATCACCTTAAAACAACATTTTCTTCGCTGTTTAAGATGTTTTTCAGAGAAAAAAAAGGGTATTTTACTGTTTTAAATTTGAAAATTTTACATTAATATTCAATGTAGAAGGATGTCAAGTAAACGATGTAAGAAATCTACTGGCTATTTGAACAATAGCCATGTTCTCTTGTACAATAATATTTCGTTTCAAGAAATGTTCACATTGGTTTTTCAAAAATGTTATTATTGCTGTAGTTATACTAATGAAATTATTTGCAAATAATAAATTACTTGTGATGTACAAAAATAAGCTTATATATTGATATGTTCTTCAATCACTATCTGTACTACGTCAGGAATGAAAGACTAATAATCATATACCATTTAGATGTTTACATTATGCTTAATTGAGACGTTATATATTATATACTTAAGAAATTTGATATTAAGTTACTTATAGTAAAATTAGATAGTAATAATACATTCCGTCATACCTCTTAAAGTGCATCTGTAACTCGACCGGTTTCGGTCCGCCTGATCATCTTCAAGAGCACTAACTACATGAGTGTTGTTTCCTATACTACCTATATATAGAATTTACATGTGTAATCATGTTGTGTGTGTAGTAATTTTTTATTCTATTTCTGTAATGTTATGTTTTTTTCTTTAATGCTATTTCATTATCATTCTAGTTCTGTGTCGTCTTTTAATGCTTATTATGGTTTGTTAAAATGTGTTTATGGTTTGTTTGTTCTTGATTATATTGTCTGTCATTTTATGTTTAATATTTCATATGTTCGTATGTTCATTCGTGTCCTTTTTGTCCGTCTGTAGTAATTCCATGTTTTCCATACTGTTGGGTTATGTCCAAATTTGTTTAAGTGGTGTGCATAGTTTGATCTGTTTGTGTTGTTGGTGTCTCTTTAATGTGTTCTTTGAATCTGTCTTTTAGTTCCTTCCCGTTTGCCCATGTAGTTTTTACCGCAATCTTTGCATTTAATCCTGTATATTCGTTTTTTCGAATTTGTTATTTGTTCTCTGTTGTGTTGTTTGTGATTTGGTTTATAGTGTTATTCGATTACACAATGTAATTACTATATATAGGTAGTTAGGAAAACAACACTCATAGTCATTAGGTGCTCTTGAAGATGGGATCAGGCGGAGAAACCGGTCGACTTTACAGAGACTTTACGAGTATGACAATGTATTTATTACTAATTTAATATTACTAACCTCAGTGGAATAAATTAATATATTATAGTAAAGTTGAGTGAAGGCCACTCCAGATTTTTTCAAATAGCATTGTAATGATAATAAAAATATTAATAGGTGAAAAAAAGGAAACTTAATATATACATTTTATTTAATTTATTCCATTATACATGTAATTAAAGAAATTTATTTAATGTTTCAAATATATATTGATCCTTTTAAGGGCCTCTATTTGTTTGTTTTAAAAGATTTCATCACTGGTTCATCTACATATGTACTCTTTGGTCATACCTCATTTAGACTTATAACTATCAGTATGTCGTTGTCAAGTAGTCATTATGCACACTTGTAATTTATGTTCATGCTAATTTCAGTTAAGGACTATACTTCAAAATGAACTTAAGTTAACGATTCCAGAACTTTCTTACGCAAGAACAATAGCACAGTAAAGGAGGGAGAGGATAAGGTGGGTGGTAGTTATAGTAGAAATTTGAAGGTCAAATACAGGAAATGAAAAAGCAAATGATCTGGAATTTGATACCGAAATATAACTGAGGATTTTAGCGTTTCCGCTTTTACCTGTGTTTCAAGTAATCCTAGGTTTTTGGCCGCAACTGGTCAGTACAGGGAGTATTATGTTTTTTTGATGCATTCATATGTGATTCCAGCTATTGCAGAGGACCATTATTGGAATGCAAAACTTCAGTAAACTTACACACTTTTCTTCATCACATTTTTCTTGAAAATTAAGCTAAAATATTTATCTGACATCTTTAATTCCATTGCTCATTTCAATTACAATAAAAATACATTATCTAAATATTTATAAATATAAATATTTTAAACTCATTCGTCATATGTACTTATGAGAACTTCCATATAAACTGATTCAATATGGCAAAGTGCTGAAATGATAGAGGACATGTGGTGGACACATTTGAGTAGGGTATGTTGTTAAATCTAAAATTTGAGCTGAACGGTGCAAATCATACCACTGCATCATGTGCAAAAGATTTCCTACACCACTGTGTAAGCAACATTCAATTATCAACAACAACAAATGAGAAAAGTTTTGTTTTTCATGATTCAAATTAAAAGAAACAAGTAAATTTGTCATTTTTCCTTCATCTAAACATTTTAAGTGAAGTTCAAAATGATTTCAGACTAGATTTGGCGAAAGTTGTTTATATTTCAATTAATCTGAAATAATATTTCCAAGATTAGTTTTTCACTAAGACCATCATTTTGTACGGGTATCTTAACATGTGTCTGCTAGGAATGAAATGAGTAACTCACTTGTGATGACGAACTGTACTTTATCACATCTACTTTGTAATACCACTATTGAGCAATAACACAACCTTCAACAGCACCATGCAGACCTAAATCACTCATCTTTTACTTTTTCCAATCAAATATAACATTTTTCATTCATTTAAAATGTTAAATAGCTATTTAAAAAAACAATCTTGAGTAAATTGATAAATCGAAATAAAGCATTGCTTCAGTAAGTTATTCAGTAGAAAGTAGTTATTCAGAAAGAAAAAATCATCTCTATAGATGAAACAACATCATCTGTCTTTTGAAAATTTTCGTAATTTAAACTATAAATAATTCAAACTATCAAATGTTTTCAGTTTGTGAATGAAAAAAGTAAATAACCAATCGAATTTAAACTTCAAATTTCTAAAATTTAAAAATAAGAAACTTTTTAAAGAAAAAAAAAAAGATCTTAAAATTACAGACATTGAGAAACATTGGTAAAATATTCTTCATATTTCCAAAAACCAATAATATTTCTGGAAAACATAATCTATTTTTGTTTATGAAACAAATTTAGTATTCTATTTAAAAAATATATATTGATAATGCCATTTTTTTTGTTAATTCTCTAAAAGGAAGGTTTTGTTTATTTAACTTGATTTTTCACCAGTGCCTTAATCCTTTCAAAAATATATTTCATATTTCCTCAATAAGTTGTATTGAGAAATTAAATAAATATTGTTTTGAATTGCGTGTAAAATATTGCTGATTTTTTTCTTTCTTTACAAAAAAACGCCATTTTTAAAAGAAAATAAACATAACAGTTAGTGTATGCACATCAAAGACTGTTAAAATTGTTTGGAAAACGAGAGCCATGTTGTCTTTGTAATCCTTCTCCAACAGTCAGCTTTTGATTTAGTCTTTATATTAGAACAGACCTTAGTTTGGAACCTGTATGATTCCAGTTCCTGAAGATCCAAACTTTAGAAGGTATATAAAGTCCAATCTTTCACAATTACAATCGTTTACAATATTCTCATTTCTTATTGTGATTTGAACATTGACTATATATATATATATATATACATCAATGATCAAACCACAATATGAAATGAGAAAACAAGACTAAGATCTTTCAACCGTAACAAGTGGTCTTCGTCAGAGTCAAAAACCCAACTTACCGTTTGTTACGGTTGAAAGATCTTAGTCTTGTTTTCCCATTTTCTTATTGTGGTTTGATCATTGATTGTTATTTTCAAGTGTTTATATGAAATCTTTATATATTATATATATATATATATATATATATATATATATATATGTGTGTGTGTGTGTGTGTGTGTGTGTGTGTGTGTGTGTTATATAACTGCATCTCAACCTCTATTTTTAATGTAATAAATTTTTCTGAAGGGTTTAGTCAAGCGTAGAAAAATCATATTGAACTACCTTTTCTTTATTCATTTGAACATTATCCAAAAGCATGAGAACTAATTTAATGATATATGTATATATATTGCTGTTATAATAAAACTAATCATGCAGAGTATAAAACTACCAAAATACTATATTTTTAGAATATTGAAGAAAAGGCCCATTATAATGTTTATTTGAATGAAGAATATTTAATTTAGTTTAATAATATTTTTACTTCAAAAATTATTAATTCTATACTGTTGCTTCAATTGTATTAACTTTGAATTTCAGATATTATAAGGTTGTAAATATTTTTTTATTCTATTTACAGAATGAATACTCTTAACAAACGTATTTTAGATTAGCTTACGATTATGTTGCGGTTAAAATTAATATTAACAGTACAGTAATTTGTAAATACCTAAATACAAAAGTAACGTTCAGAATCGTTGGCAAGGATATTGAATTTTATTATTATATGTGATGTAATAATTAATTAATTGTTTTTGTTTTAAATCCCAAGTTACCACGATGGTTTCCGTAGTTTTTGTCGACGATGTCTATACGGTTTCTTGATTGCCTGTCCCCGCAACCTAATTGGTTTAATATATGCATGGGAGGGTGGGACAGGGAGAAATTCATGGTTTGGTGGGTGGAAGAAAGTCTCTGAGGGAATTTGATGCATGTTTTCTGGGAACTGGGGAGGGTAGGCAGGCTGTTCCTCGGGAAAGTGGGCGGGTTGATTAGGTAGAAATTCCGGTTGATTGTCGGGTGGATAGCTCGGTACTAATGGTGGTTCAAGTGGAGTCTGGGCTTGACCTGGAGGTAGAGCAGGTAGAATAGGTTTGTTGGATGCAGAACCACCTGGTTGAGGTTGTGGCAAGAGAGGTTTTCCTTGCGTTGGAAATCCTGGAATTACAAAAGGAATCTGCGCTACCACTGGCCTGTCCACGGTTACAGGTACTTGCTGTATAACGGGTCTATCAACAGGTACTGGAATTTGCTGAATTACAGGTCTGTCTACGGGTACCTGTTGAATGACTGGCCTGTCAACAGGAACAGGAACTGGTTTTATTACAGGTCTGTCGACGGGCACAGCAACTGGAACATGCTGTACGACGGGCCTGTCTACAGGCACGGCTACAGGCACATGCTTAATTACAGGCCTTTCTACAGGGACAGCAACATGCTGAATGACAGGCCTGTCTACGGGCACAGCTACAGGCACATGCTTGATGACAGGCACTGGTTTGATAACCGGATAAGGGCGGTCCACTGGAACAGGCACGGCCACCACCTGTGTGAGCTTCGGTGAGTTAAGGTGAAAGGGATAAGCCCCCAGGTAACTAGGCGAGTGAAGACCCCAACCGTAGAGACCGGATCCGAGAAAGGTGCTCCTCTTATTCTTACTGAGGGCAGTCACCGGAGAAAGCACTGCGACCACCACCACCAGCAGCACTCCCTGCAAACAACAACAAGGAGTAAGAAAGGCTTCTCGACAAGCAACTTTGCAGTGGCACGGAGAGAAAGTAACCCAAAAGTAACACTGTTCTTCTTCACAATCAAATGACATGCATCAAAGTTGAAAAAGAGCTTTACAAATAATTTTTAATAACACACATCTAATACTAATGAAATAAATGTAAATTCTACAAAAAAAATAAATCTGGTGTGAATATTCATGATTAAATAAAGTATTCTTTTATTTTATTTTGAAAAGTCAAAATAATGTAAAAATACATTACTATCGCCATGTATGACATGTTCATAATTAATTCAATTATGTAATAATTAATATATTTACTTCCATTACTAGTATCATTATTGTATAATAAAGTAAATAATTACATTCAATAATTATGTGTCAAAGAAATGAATGACTATTATATATAAATAAGTTTTAAAACTGTTGCACTATACCAAGATCCAGAGATGTATAGGAATAAATTTGAACTAGACAGTTCAATGCACCTCTGCGACACAGGTGACTTACATGCAAAGAGAGTGACAGTACTTGGCATCTTACTCGAAACGTGCAGAAGGTCACCACTCTACGCCCAGTACTGTTCTGTTTGTGAGATGCACCGCTATATGCATCTCGTATTCCAACCAAATTTATCCAACAACAAATGCATTCGAAAACAGTAGCATATCTGCCTTCATACATTTTTTTTTCTTTTTTAAAGACTGATATACTTGTATTATTATTTCTGTATTTTAGAATATCTGTCCTAAATTTAAAGTCCATCATAATTAGTTAAAATTAACCATGGAATATAAACGAATATATTTCACGCTAATTTAAATGGTTAATTTATGATTATAGGGTTATGTGCATGATTTAGGAAACATTATTTTAAACAATTAATATTAATTGACATATAATTTTTAATGAAACCAACAGAAATAACAGAAACCGAATGAATCATTATCAGAGCAAACATTACATATTCGACAAGAAAACCTGCATCGCTGAGAGTGGGTGGGTGAGTACGTTAGCATTGCTTGTGACCACGCTACGGTCCAGAATCTTCGATGGATCAAGTTGATATTTTACACAAAAATGGACTCCATTGTGTAGATGATCCCTATTGTTTGGGAGGAATTATGCATGAGAGTCACTTTTTTTGACAAAAACCTGTTTTTAGAAATCATTTTTTCTCCTAAACTTCTAACTCTAGAGTTTTAAAATTTTGGCATTATATTTGAGGTTATAAATGCAATAAACGAAAAATATAATCAGATTTTTAAAACAACGGGAAATATTTTTAAATAAAAAGAAATATTTTTTTCAATAAAATGTAAACATTTTGACTTATAATTCAACCTCAAAGCTTGTGAGAGCAATACAAGCCATACCGTTTACCGGATCAAAATGAAACTATGCCTAAAAATAGAACATTATGTGGAGAATGAGTTGAGATAATTTTTTTCAAAATTACATTCACCAAAGGTGCGTTACAGTACAATTTTTGTTTTCAGTAAATGTTTTTTGACCCTAAATGGTTCATTCAAAAATTCATGAAAATTTAACCAAAAATGGAACAAAAAATTAACAATTTATAAAAAAAATTCATGAAATTTCAATCATGGTAAAGAGTAATAAAGATAAAAAAACTGTTTGTTTATCCTACACTAAAGGATCACCTGCTATACTTGTCGAATTTTTCATATTTTTTTACATTGTTTACAATGACAGAATTTTTTTGAGTGAATCCACTGAAATAAAATTGATGTTTATAATCGAAAATTTTAAATACTTTATTGACTTATATGTGATATAGGAAGAATAATATTTTTATATGAAAAAAATTACCGGCAATATACATAAATTTCCTTTGCCTTCCATGGTATGATGATTTTGTCTCACAAAATGCTCTAATTAATCTATATATTTCAATCTTGAACAAAACTTAATACCAGATAGAAAATTGTTTGTGTTTATGTATTATAGTACCTTTGCATGATATTGAAGTGTGAGGAATGGACTCTTTCCTCAAGAGAGAGGAGTTATATTTGTTGACAAATATCCAGTTTTTCCCTATTCTAGTCTAATAGTTCATATTTATTATTTTGAAAAAATAGAACCTCCGAACTATAAAAGTTTTAAATTATACTGAATAGCTGGTTTTGTTGATTTGAGTATGCTAACTGGCCAATTGCTATAAATTTTTTCTCAATTTACATTCATAGCAGTACAGCACGCAGATAATAGATAACACTTGCTGAGGGTAAATTGGTATATATGATCTTTGACAAAGGGAAAGATATTAATTTTATTAAATACTAGGAAGCCATAAAATTCTGAGTATAATAATTCTATAAAGCACCAAAAATGTAAATAATGTAAAAAATGTTACAAATTTTTGTAAAAAAATTTTACAAATATAAAAAATGTAAATAAATAATAAAATATAAATAATTCAAAATGGAAAGAATTCTTTGAAGAAAAATAAATGTAATTATCACACATTTTAAATTAAAAATTATCTGAAAACAATATATTTTCTTCGATTTTTCTGATGTTTTTCAGAAAAAATAGAAGTATTTTATTGCTTTAAATGGGAAAATTTGTCTTAAATATTCAATGTAAAAGGAGTTCAGGTGAAGTATGTAAGACATCCACTGGTTACTGGAACAGAAGTCATATTCTATTATTACGAAAGAGATTATTTTGTAACACGAAATCTACCTTTTCGCTATTCAAAAATGTTATTACTGCTGTAGTTATGCTAATGATATTATATGCATCAGTGGTGTGATATACAAAAGTAAGCATATATATTGATAAGTGAATCAATCACTATCTGTACTACCTACAGGAATGAAGGACTAATAAACATCTCCCATTTAGACATTTATATGACACTTAAATAGAGCATTATATATTATATACCCAAGAACTATGTTATTATGGTTACTTATAGTAAAGTTGAGTGTAGGCCACTCGAGATTTTTTTGTTATTAAAACCGCGTTTCAAACACTTGATGTTCATCGTTATGTAAACATTCAATGAAAGGATTGGAGGACGAACAATTGTCGAATGTTCAACGTCAAATGTTCAAAAGCGTAGTTTGAATAAAAAAAAAACTTCTTTTATGTGGAGACTTTGTATTATCCATTCACCCCGGTATGAAAAAATGAATTAGAGTAGACATTTAGTGGATAGATTAAAAATGATATTTGTGCTTGATAGATGATTTGTACAGTGCATTGACTTGATGAATGCTTGAATATTAATTGGAGTGAAGTTGAAAGACTCACCAGGGAGCTAAGTCTGGAGCGAACCATGAGTGCCGTGGAGCTGTGCGCGACAGTCGAGGACGATTTCTTTATATAGCGCTTTCACCAAGGCGGCTGAGGCAACACGGCCACCCTGCCCGAATATCAATCGTCGCCCTCTCACTATTAATTAGAAACTATGTTTTCATTATATATCATAAGTGGAACAGTGTTCACCAGGATTCACCCCGCATGAGGCTACCAACAACCTCTAATACCCTATTCAATGTTTCCCCCTTTAGCACTTCTTAGGCAAGTGTTTCACCAAGACATCGTAATATCTGTCGTGTCACGTGTTCCTTCTCTCTTTTCAAAACACTCTCACTGGATATTCAGAATGAATGATAACTATTATACGAAGAAATGAAAAGTAATTTCACAAGAAATCACTTTTAGAATTATCTCTAAAAATTATATTAAACTACACTCATATAAATTCTGCCATAGTTGTTTGCTAGAAAGAAATAGGTGAGACTATCTGATAAAGCGAAAAACAATAATAATATAACCATTACTTAGTATTGTAGCTGAATAAAAACTCTTAAAGTTACCATTTAACTAAGGTTAAAATACAATTTGAATATATCTGCGCTGAGTCCAAATTATAAACGACCTTCTCAACTATGTGAAAGTAAGCTCTTAAAGAATTTATAAGAAAAATTTTAATCATCTGTCATCGCTTAGTTAGAATCATGGAAAACTCATTACGAGTCATTGAGACACATTTGTTAACAATGTAAATTAAAATATTATCTAAATAGCTACAATTTTTTTTCGTTACCATTTGTACTTTTTTGAATATATTTATTAAATGCTTGTATTGATATCAAGATTAGCATTTGATTATTACTTCTTGTTTTATGTACGTTATTGTGTTTATAACTATTGTCAACTTATAGTAAATGTAATACCAATTCAGTATATTATGAGTAATTGTATATTTTCCTTGGGTATATGTGTAATTTGTATATTGGTAAATGCAGTGTAATAAAACACATGGTAAATCGACGCTGATCAACTGTTACTATGTTGAAAAAACAAATAGAAAGTTTGAAATTATAAGGTTGGTGGACACAGAAACTTAGAATTTATTCTGTATGGTGTATCGTACGGCTTCATTACTGATCACAGAATTTTTAATGATAATACCTGAACCCTCACCAAATTCTAGGTTTTTTTTTTATCCAGGTATCACCTTAAAAATATATAATATTATTATTTTTGGTATCTCACAGGTTGTTTGTAATAAATAAGAATGCACAGTCTGCCATCCATTTGACCGGCTTTCATCTTTTCATAAACTGACTATTTTCGTGAGATATCGAATATTTATATAAAAACGGCTACCTATAGTTTTTTTATTCATTTGCCTATTCGATACCATATGTTGCCAACTACTAATTCAACTTCTTTTCTCATTTATTCTTGGTCAGATGTATTTACTTAAGTTTTAATTCTTTATTGCCTCTTTCATCGTCGTTTGTGTCTTATCTGTCTCTTTGTCTTTCACATTATGTCAGTTATGTACTTATTAATAAGTCAAACAAGGAATAAACTAACCGCCCTACAGATATAAACAGATGACTTAATTAAACCATTAACTGACATACTGACATTATGATAAAAAACAAAGAGGCAAACCTATCATGAATATGGAATTAAAATTAATCAGTAGTTGAGGTAATATGGTATCGAATGGGCAATGGAATAAAAAATCGATAGATAGGTATAATATGTGGTAACACGACAAAATACATAGTTTATTGAAAACATTCCGTGAAGATGGCAGTAATTCTTGGCCTTGTACCGGTACCGGGTCGAGTTTGTGTATTCTCCTTTAATCCCAGGTAAATCATAGCTAGTACTACTGAGTTCACTGCATTACACGGCTGATCTTGTCAGTTCTGCCAGACTTGTGGGCTGCCGTTCCTACCAAGGTCAGATGGACACCTCTAAGTTAAAAGTATCAATACATTAGTATAGATCACAAACTTTACTCTTAAGTGTGTAGCTGTTTTTGGAAGCAGGCCTAACAAACTGGGACTCTGTATTAGCTGTGGTCTATGAGTAATGGGAAAACACAAATGACCAAGACCTTATGTTCATATGATAGTCAGTAAAACAATGACTGCTGTAGGTCAGTTAGTATCCCTAATACTTGTTACGCAATAGTTATTTGTTTATTAGTTCATTCACGCTATATATAATCAAAATTTTATATCGCTTGGTTTTAGTTGCAGATCCAGAAATAGGGGGGCCAGCGTAGCCCAGTGGCTTGCGTGCTTGCCCCTGGATTGGTAGATCTTGGTTCGATTTTAACTCTGGCCCTCCATTTCTTTACATAAGAAGTTTAAACATCTGAAAATTTAATAATCTTTGAGAGAACATTTAGCAGTTGATCCCCAGCCTGTATGCTGTCAGATAATTGTTCCCTACTCTAAATACAGCAGAGTTGGGTAAAATTTAGACTCTGAATGTAGGATCTATAGGGAGATACAATATCCTCTTGGGGAATCAATGCTTGTGGCGAAGCTTTCAGGCAGACCTTTAGTCTCTCCCACCTCAAAATCCCTGTGATAGTCTATATCCGATATTCACAATCCTGCAAATCCAAAGTTTGTGAGAGTGTTAGCAAGGTTTGAACTCTCGATCTTCAGTACAGCCTTGCCGGCATTAGGGCCAAAAAGCCTTTGGTCTTCTGTGGCTTAAAACGGTTTAGTATTGTTCACAGAATGAACAATAAATAATTTCAAAAAGAAACATTAATAATTACTAATTTAGGTTTTGGAATTTAAGATTATTATAAAGACAGATGTATCTGTATTGATTTGAAATATATCAAATCCAACTTCAGTTGAAATAACTGGTGAGGTTGTGTCATTTTTTATATTTAGTAGGTTTTTTGTTTAGTTTTCGTTGATACATAGAAGAGAATGTTAATTTTAATAAAACTAAATCTCTTATAATGCTTCTCTGTCACCTCAATAAAGCTGATACGGTCCATGAGAGCAATACGTCAATTAACGGGAAAAAAACATAGAAAGATATGATATCACTGATTTCTACCTCGTCGATATCAAAAGAAGAAGAGGTTGACTATGGAGCTAGGCACCGACTCAAACAGATCACCTCTACTCCTGCAACGACACGAAGCAATTGTAAGGATAAGTGTCGAAATAAGGAAAAAAGTTATTTCTGATAGATATATATAATGTTGTTTATTTTTTTGCAACCATCTATTTTATACATAAACATCGCAATGTATATAATATAGTACAACATGTCTGATATGTGAATTAGTCTCCAATAAGATGCAACAACCTGTCAACCACCTGCGTGAAGGTGTTTTCAATTCGAGGTTATGAAACATTACAACGTTTTCAAGATTTAAAAATTTAAAAAGATAAAAATTCTTTCTGATATCGAAATAAAACTTAGGACAAATTATTCCCAAAATACTTCTATCAAAAAAAAAAAAATATTAAATATATTTGTCACATCATCAATATTTCAGAGTTACTGTTTAAAATAAGTCACCTAGAATTTGAGAAGAGTTTATTCGATCAACAGCAAGAAATTTATCTAAACTTGCTTGAAAATAATAAACAGACAAGATAGCTGAAGTCACTGAAGGAAGTTTGTGTAAAATGAAAAGAACGAAATTCTGCCTCTTTAGACAACCGCCTGAGAAAGTGAATCGATGTTCATTGTTTAAATGTGTTTTTTAAGTTTAAAAACATCATTTAAATGCTCTTACTGTAAGAAAACATAAATACGAAATAGAAAACAGTGTTTTACAAAAGAATACACTCTTTTTTATTCTTCCAAAAAATATAGACAAGAGTAATCCAATTTTTCAAAACTCAAGTTTATGGATAGACAACAGATGATAGTTTGTTTAATAGTTTCCTAAATTTGTAAAAGAAAATGTAGAAATTATTGCTTTTACAGTAAACTATGTTCCACAGACAGAAGTGCTTCTATGCAATCATGGTCAGCAGAGCAGCTATGTTATCACACACAGCTGTACGAATATGTAATTACAGACAGCAATTCATCAATGTAATCAAAGGTGACAGTGTAGCTATGTAATCACAGACATTGGTGCAGTTTTCTAATTACTGACGCAGTTAACCTATGGAATTGTAAATAAGAGTACAACTGTGTAATTACTGACAACAGAGCAACTGTTTAGTAACTGACAGCTGTGCAGTATACAGCTATATAATCACTGCACAATGTACGAGTAGTTGTAAGTTACAGATTTGTAACAGTATTAAATAAAATAAGGCCACATGCTCTCTCTTCCAAATCGATACTACAGCTCTGCTCTGACAATGATAGGTTAAACGTTTGTGTTGCACACTCCAGCTAGAGCAGGGGTGGCGAACACGCGGCTCTCGAGCCGCATGCGGCTCCGGGCCAAAGTGAATGCAGCTCTTTGCCTCTTATCATTATTTTGTATACTGTAGCTCTGTGCCAAGTTTGGATTTTGTTTTAGATACATCGTCTTTCGATACTCATTTCTATGTCACAAGTTAGTGGAAAGAGAAACCTCTCTCAAGGTGTAAGTTCTGAGTACCTTCTACCAAAAAAGAAGAGATTTTTACAAGTCTTTTATAAATGACAAGATTTAGTTTTTACAGTAATAATGGCATATGCTAATCAGCTGTACATTTCTCATCGACCCATTTAATGTTGACACCGACTGCCTGAAAACCCCTCTTGTTACTGATGAGGCAGCGAGTGAACTAGAAATGATTGAGCTACGAAGCTCAATCAAGAGAGGACGAGAGGACGACTGAAATCTCTTTTGAAGGAAGGCCATGTTACGTTTTGGATAGCTGTGCCAACTGAAAAATACCCGTGTGTAAAAAGAGCCGCTCTCAAGCTGCTGTCTATGTTCTCGTCAACATACGTCTGTGAAAAGCTGTTTTCTAGTTTAAAACACGTCAAATCAAAGCACCCGTCCATTCTGACTGGCACTCATGTAAAGGAACTGCTCCGAATCACTCCAACAAGGTAACAAAAAACACCTGACTGAGCATGTTATATTATGTGTTTAATATATTATTGTTAAAATTATATGCTTTTGTGTGGTGTGGCTCTCTGACTCACAGTTTAAAATCTTGGCTCTTTTTGTCGAACTTGTTCGCCACCCCTGAGCTAGAGGGTAGTCAAAGAAAACGGCCCATTGTCTTTCCATTCGCCCTTTGATTGACTAAATAAAAAGCAAGAAGACAGAATACTGTTCCCTCAGTGAAAAAAAAGCACATCAGACAATGATCTCGAACATCGATGAGCCTCATCAAACCAACATTCTCCTTGCAATCTCTTAGGGAGGCCAACATGGTTAACGTGATGTAGTTAATGTTCATTTTTCTGTACCGTTATTTTAGCTTCATGATTTAAGAAAACATCGATAATATAGTCTAAAGACTGAAGTAATGTCATATAATAATAAATCATTTGGTTAACTGCTACATTTACTTCCTGCCTGCTGGTAAGCAAATGTCAGTAGATTGAAAAAATTATCCAATTATTCATGAGTATGAATAACAATTTAAAAATGTAATAATTGAAGACTTAGCTGCTACATATATACAATTAAAGCAAGAAACAGTCCATTTTACAACTTGGACTTTGAGATGAGAATACAAAGAAACATCAAAATTTTATTTACTAGATAGAGAAGTTTATTACGAAACCCATAGGTGTAACGTAGATGAACTGTTTACTATGTTACTGTGACGCTGCCTTTTCGCCTGTGGAAGATAATATGTAGGATGTGTAGTACGAGCATTGCACATTGTAGTGAAATACTAAACAGTTCAGACGCTTCAACTAAAAGGTTTAATAACAAAGTCTGTATTATGACAGTTAAAATGAGTTACAAACACAACAAAATTTATATCCGATGTTAAGTTTTGTTCAAGGTTGCAACATATAGATTGATATGCATTTTTGTGAGACAAATCCATCATACAATGAAAAACATCTGAAATTATATACTTGATTGGTGTTGATTTTTTAACATGTAATAATTTCATCTGATATTAAGTTATAAAATTATTAAAAAAAAATTTCTTAAAACCTCTAACATTAATTTTATTTCAGTGGATTCCCTAAAAAATGTCTAAGACATTGTAAACAAATATGACACGAATAGTAAGTAAACCATTAGTCCAAGATCAATATTCACTTTTTATAGCTTTATTTCTCTTTGTCATAATTGAAATTACAAGAATATTTTTTGAAAATTAATTTTCAGATCAATTTTAGACAAAATTTTATTTTTTTTTAATGAGCTGTTTGGCATCAAAAAACATTTTGTGAAAAGTACTTTAACGAACTTTGGGTAATGTAATTTTGAAAAAAATTATCTCTACTCATCCTCCACACAATGTTCTATTTTTAGGTATAGTTTCATTCTGTGTGGCTTGTATCGCTCTACAAGCTTTCAAATTGAATTATGTCAAAAGTTTTTCATTTTATTAAAAAAAAATTTCCGTTGTTTTAAAAATTTAAATATATTTTTCATTTATTGAATTTGTAACCTCAAAGATAATGCCCAATTCTCAAAACTCTACTATTAGCAGTTTAGGAGAAAAAAAATTTAGTCTAAAACCAGGTTTTTGGCAAAAAAGTGACTTTTCCATCATGCATAATTGCTAGCAAACAATACGGTTCATTTACATTGTGTGGCCCATTTTTGTGTAAAATATCAATTTGATTCATCAAAGATTCTGGACCGTAGTGAGGCCAAAATCTTTGGATACACACAGACATCATCGAAAATTTCATAAAACGACTTCTAGGACCTCAAGATATGTAATTCCGTCAAATCTAAAGATACAATTTTTTTACTATCGTTATACTTTACTTATAGTAAGAAACTACAAAGACAAGTTTGTACAGGCATAACAGAAGCAATGGCCACCCGATATAAATCCATCATAAAAAAGTACAAAACGCCTTCCCCACCTCCTCGGCTCTAAATATTTTGATCAAGAAATAGACAATTTACAGTCTATTGAGATTGGTACCAAATGGAAATGCTTCTATGGAAGATAAAATACTCAAGAACTTAATGTATCAAAACAGCTATGGTTTGAATACAATGAATTTACAGCATGCAATAGTACTACATGGTGTAAGATATACAGCCTCTAACAGAACATTCTACAAATCAGAAATAATCACCTGTTTTCAAGCTCCCCGATTTTAAGAATTCTTATCTTGTTTGGTAAACTTCTGGGTCAAAAATAATTGATAATCATATAGGTACATGAATACAAGGTAGTACAGAGAAATGAGGCAATGGGCCGTCTGAAAAATAGTTGAAGCAAAGAAACCTTTGAGACCTGGACCACTTGTACAGAACACTCCTGCTTTTTCAAGGGTCCAACTGCAGAATGGATGCAGAAGGAAGCTGTTAAAAAGCAGCTAGGTCTTTTGGGACTAGTTTTTACTTTACTATAAGTAAAGTATAGTGATCGTGAAAAATTCGATCTCAAGATTTTGACGGAATTACATGTTTTGAGGTACCAGAAGTCGTTTTATGACGTTTTTACGATGATATCTGTGTGTGTGTGGGTGGGTGGGTGGGTGGGTGCGTGTGTTAGCATTGCTTGTTACCACGCTACGGTCCAGAATCTTTGATGGATCAAGTTGATATTTTACACAAAAATGGGCCCCATTTAGACGAAGATTCCTATTGTTTGGGAAGAATTATGCATGATGGGAAAGTCACTTTTTTTGCCAAAAACCGTTTTTTTTAAAACATTTATTTCTCCTAAACTGATAACCCTAGAGTTTTGAAATTTTGAGATTATCTTTGAAGTTACAAATGCAACAAACGAAAAATATATTCAGAATTTTAAAACAACAGGAAATATTTTTTTTTTCAATAAAATGTAAAAATTTTGACTTATAATTCAATCTCAAACCTTGTGAGAGCGATACAAGCCATACTGTTTGACGGACAAGAATGAAACTATGCCTATAAATAAAACATTATGTGTAGAATGAGTTGAAATATTTTTTTTTTAAATTACATTCGCTAAAGGGGCGTTACAGTGCGATTTCTGTTTTCAGAAAATGTTTTTTTGACGCTAAACGGCTGATTAAAAAATAATGAAAATTTGACCAAAAATGGAACAAAAAATTAGCAATTTATAAAAAAAAAATCATGAAGTTTCAATGACGGGAAAGAGCAATAACGATATAAAAACTCTTTGTTTATCCTAGACTAAGAGATCACCTGCTATACTTGTCGAATTTTTTGTATTTTTTTACATTGTTTACATTGACTTAGAAATTTTTTGAGCAAATCCACTGAGATAAAATTGATGTTTCTAATGGAAAAATGAAAATATATTATTGACTTATAAGAGATGTAAGAGGAATAATATTGTGCAGGTAAATGATAACACTCATTAAAAAAAAATTCGTATATATGTTATTTGACAAAGGGGAAGGAAAATGATCTTATTAAATACTAAGAAGCCATAAAATTCCCAGTATAATAATTCTGTTAAAAACCAAAAATGTAAAAGATAATTCAAAATTGAAATCTTTCGTTTAGAGATTAATAACTGTAATTATCGTACATCTTTAATTAACAAATCACCTTAAAACAACATTTTCTTCGCTGTTTAAGAAGTTTTTCAGAGAAAAAAAGAGTATTTTACTGTTTCAAATTTGAAAATTTTACATTAATATTCAATGTAGAAGGATGTCAAGTAAACGATGTAAGAAATCTCCTGGCTATTTGAACAATAGCCATGTTCTCTTGTAGGATACTATTTCGTTTCAAGAAATGTTCACTTTGGTTTTTCAAAAATGTTATTATTGCTGTAGTTATACTAATGAAATTATTTGCAAATAATAAATTATTTGTGGTGTACAAAAATAAGCTTATAAATTGATATGTCCTTCAATCACTATCTGTACTACCTCAGGAATGACAGGCTAATAATTATATCCCATTTAGATGTTTACGTTATGCTTAAATGAGACGTTATGTTTTATATACTCAAGAAATTTGACATTAAGTTACTTATAGTAAAGTAGAGTGTAGGCCACTCCAGATTTTTGTTAAAAAAGATTCTTTCCAAATGAACTTAAATATGTGAAAAAAATAATAAACATACAAAGAAAGGTTTTAAAAATATATGAAGAATACCTAACCAGACATGGCCTTCTTAACTACCACTTATGCAAGCTGCAATTAACATTAAACTATTAATGAAGATATGTTTGAAAGAGGTGCCATTCAATGTCAATGTAACGAAATCTCGTTTAAGAGAAAGATTTTCAGAAAGTCTTACCTACGGCTTAAAAATTGAGAGATACTTCTTTGAGAACAATTACTAAAACCTAAAATCTGTAGTTGAATTTAGAAACTACAAAGAAGAATATAATATGGTAGATAAGGCCGCGTGTATATGAGCCCTATGAGGTTCAGGCTTCCAGTTTAATTATAATAACATGTCATATTACTAGTGATTATTGATATCTATGAGTCTGATATTACCTCTACTCGGAAGCCAGATATAAATAAAGCCATAACTGAATTGTCATCAATGGGTTTGATATTTGTGTTTACTTACATTACATTTTTGTTAACCTTATTGTATTAATTTGGTTAAATAATAGAAGAATAATTATATAAAATACACGTTGTATATAGTTATTAGTTTGAAATATAAGTTCCCTATAAGTATGCAGTATGACTGAACATATAATAATAATATCCCGTTGGCTGAATAATGTATTGTGAAGAAGAAAGAAATATATTTTGAAAATTCTTACGGACTACAACTGCAACGTTTGAGAAATATGTTATTTCTAACCCATTTCAGTTATAGGTTAGCCAAATTACTAAATTTTATAATTTTCACAATTCTCTGATAGCCTTTTGTTGATTAATATGAATAATATTCATTTTATTTGTTATACTAATTTTAACGTATTGCAATTCCCTTTAAATTAGTTTAGATACTAAATAATGCAGAAATTACAAAACGCTGTCAATTCTGTTAATATTATTTTTTCACTCGGGCAAAGCCGGGGCGAACTACCATACTATAATGTAGTTTTTTACAACACCTCTAGCAATGCATTACTTTTAGTAAGGTGATTATAAAAACATTAGAACGAGGTTTTAATTCTTTCTTGATACTTCTTATTTTAAACTTTAATTTTTTTTTCTGTTTACACACTGGCATACAGTTTTGTTTTAAAAGCGCCACCTGACAGATTTTGCATGATTATTGTTGATTTAATGGATTATTGGTGATAATGACTGATAACTAGGATTAAAAACTTACCTTTTTTTGATTTTGCTGATATTTTACTGAGCTAACTGAATAACAACTTCTGACCAACTCAGTTTTGTATATGGATTGTAACAAAACTTACCACTTTTCTCTTACGTTACCGTTACCAACATGCGAGTTAAGACAAATTCTCACAGTCTCAGGAATACTAACAATTTTTATAGATCAACCTAACTTTACTTTTCATTTTTATTTATTTTTTCACCTATTTATATATTTCTAGCCATCCAGTCAAACTTATTTTCTCTCACATGATCTTTTAAAGTAAAATACTAATTAGACGTTTTTGCCAAATAACAGCTAACGAAAAGCCAAATATAGTCTGGAATATTGACTTTTCACTGAATTACTGATACAAAGAATTCCACACATATGTATGCATGGATTAATAGCTAATGAGATTTATCTATTCTAAGTAAAACTGCATCGACCAGCATGGCGATATAAATGTATTTTCGCTCAAATCCTATATTATTTCAACAATGTTGCCACTGTCACTGTGGTGGTTTCTTTTTATTTAGTTGAGTTCTTTCAGATTATTAATCACACGGTAGCCCACTGGTGTATTTTTTATATCAATTTATATAAATATGACTTAATAGTTATAGAGTGAGGTATATAACTACAATTCACTAGAAAAACAGAAAGACGATCCAAACTGGACACAATATGAGTTCAAAATTGAAGTAACACAGAGTAAAGTAAACACATTTATTAACTCAAATTTTTGGAAAATCCCTCTCTCATCTTTCCGGAAGACGGATTTTCCGAAAAATTGAGTTAGTAAATGTACTTCTTTACTCTGTGTGTTATTCTTCTTTGATATATTACTATATTTATATAACTATTCTTTATATAAATAAACTTTACTACGCAAAAAGGAAGGAATGGTAAAATCGAACTAGAAATAAAATTGTATAAGATAAAAAAATATAAATATGAATAAATGAGCATAAAAATAATTTTTGTAATGTAAAATAAAAATATGTTTTAAAAAGCAATCACATGGCTGATTTGAATATGTGTGCAATCACATATTGTGAAAAATAGTGAATGTTGGGAGAAGGAAATATTTGTTGGAAAGATTGCGACTTGAGGATTATTGTTAATAACTGGGCTGTGGGGTACAGGGAGAGGCGAAAGGAAAGGGGCAAGACGATCGTGACTTGGGTGAGTTACTTGCTGCACTTGCTACGTGTCTGTACAGGGGCTTCCTCATTCCACAGAGCCGTCCAGTCACTAGCCTCCCCATTCAACCCTCGTCACTATGTGCCTCTCAATACCGAGAAACCCTTCTTTATTGCTACTTCGCTTAAATTATTTAGCGATTGCCCTTAGTTGACACAATTACAACAATAATATTTATAAATATTCTCTGGTATCATGTATAACTCAACCACATAAATATTAAACTGTATTACATTTTAAAGCTCCTTATGTTGGAAAAATGCTTTTCTTCTTATTTGCATTGCTTGAAGTTCCCCCAACGTTATTTAAATCACACATTAATTCTGAAGATATAAAATCTATAGTTACATAGTAATTACTTTAAAATAATTGAGGATAAAAAAGTACATACCCAAAATCTGACAACAACAATCTCATTTTTCCCATATTTGATCCTTGAGTCCTCCAGATACACATAGGTTTTAGCAGGATTAAACCAATTTTAGAAATAAAAACCAAATCAAAACTTTATGAGTCCCTATTAGGAAGTCAATTAGATTAAAATTAACTAATGTAATTAAGTACATAAGATTGCTTGCATTGTTTTGAACCTAAACACCAATAGAGTCTATCATTATAGACAATAGGAAATCTTTAAAATGACAAAGCTGCAAATATCATAAAAAATATTTGCTACTTTAAACAATACGAGTATTTTATCACAATTAGTAATAAAATCTTCAAAACAACAGATTTGTAACGAACATAAATCTTTATGAATCTACAACAACATTTATCTCAGTCGAAATTACTTTTGTGAATTATCACGAATTATGAATCTTTGCGTTTAAAGTCTGCTATTAAGCCACCTACTTGAAATATCGAATGTTCGAAAGAATAATGAAAGTTTCCACATTGCAAGTGTTATATACTTATTTAACACGTTCTATATATGTACTTTTTAAAACTTTTTGTCATTCTAAAGTTTCATCTGGAATATAGAAATCGAAATATAAATTCAAGTGATATAGAAATAATAAAAAATTCTATTCTTATAAAATAGATTATTATATTAATTTTGTACATCCGTAAGTCCGCTGATTTCAATGTACTCTGTGCTTTGTTTTCTAGTTTAGATGTAAGTTTTTTTGTATTTCAGAGCACTGTTTATATATAAATGCCAATATATACATATATATAAACACAACATATACTGTTTATATATATATAAACCTACTTCCCCTACTTTCTCCTACCGTAGACTTTCCAACCGTAAATCCATTTTCACCCATATTTCTAACAGCCCCTGTGCTAGCAGAGGGATGCAGCGATGTGAACGCCGTAACTGCCAAACCTGTCCCCTAATTAACTCCAGTCCTTACTTTACTTCCCTCTCAGTAACAACTCCTATCCTGTTCCTTCTGATACATCTTGCACTTCCTGTAACTGCGTTTACCGTTTGGAGTGTACTCGATGTGATGCTTTTTGAAGCTGAGCCTGCATATGAACAATCACAGGGCGTCCGTTGGTCAGCGCAGAGACTTACCCATAGCTATCCATGCTAATTCCCATGACCTCCCTTTCAATGATTGTTTCAGGGTACAAATCCTCAAACAAATCCCCGAGTCTAATTCCCATGTCACCCTTAGGGCTTCCGAAGAGGCATTCATATGCCTCCTTGGGACTCGCTCTCCTCCTGGTCTTAACCAGTACCGTTAATTTTTTTTTATTATTTTTTTTATATTATTTATTGTCTTCATTATTATTTCGTATTTTATATACTTTTTATCTTGTTTTATAAATAAATATTGGAGGATTTCTATTTTTCCTCTCCTCCGCTGGGGGGCAGCATTGTGCTGGTTCCACGAGTTACTCTGGAGGCCAGTAGCAGTTTGCTTCTTTCGCGAGTACTTCGCACTTCTTCCCGATGACGACGGATGTCGAAATATTGAAGTGAGTTCTGTAGTGTCTTTTTGTGTTCTTTTCTCTGTGTTAACGTATATATATATATATATATATATATATATCAACTTTTGAAGACTTTTGACTTAAATTGTCTGTAATAACTTACCAATACATCAGCAATTCACCAGTTGGACGATGTTCAGCCCGACTGTCAGCCGTTAGCAGAAGACTACAAGGCAAATATAACAAAAGTATTTTATTTTAAGAATAGAATATTTAAGACTTACCATACTGGCGTAGGTCTCTTCTAAACAAAGTAATCGAGCAAATCTTAAGATTGTATTTTATTGATAAAAAGAGTAAAAGTATTAAAAAAGATAAACTAGAATCATATTGAACAGTAATTTATTTTGAATAAGCCCTTCATACTGTTGAGAGCATTCACTAAACAAAGGTTTCATTTCTTACTGGTCATTACTAATGGGTTCATTATGTTCCTTGATTGTCCAAGTAATTTAATTATTACATTCAAAAATAATATCACGCTAAAAACTTTGAAAGATCTCAATTGAAACTGAAGTGAAAAAAAAAACAAATATAAAGAAAACTTCTCAAGAAAAATGAAATTGAATGAGAAACGATTAAATGTTGAGGAAACAAAAAGAGTAAATTGACTGTTTCTTAAATTAAAATGTAGAGTAAAGGATAAAGTAAAATACGCTTTGCAATATACAGAACTGTAAGTAAACAGTGAAATCAAAGGTAATGAAGGCAATAATGCTTAATATATTAAAGTTTGGCAAAGATTGACGTCACATCAGCTGGTCAGGGGGCTGAGATTCGCCTGTGGATTAGGAAAGCCACCTCTTCCCCACCCCACTATCCTACCTCCGAAACATGTTGATTTCGTTGCACTTTTAAACTAGCTGCGGTATCCGGCTTTTAGCCAATAGTTTAACTTCATAGCTTACGATGATGAATCAATGACGCTTGTCATACAGAACCTTTTGATGATTCTGTTAAAGTAAAACACCTAGGGTTATAATTATAGTCGTTCACTTGCAGTCCTTATCATCTAGTAAGACAGATCTTTTTTAAAGAGTTTTTGAATGAAACTAATTTGAATAAAAACTTTTTTTCTGAATATACTTAGGATATATTTTAGGCTTTCTTTTAGTATAAACTTTTAGACATATGGAACATGAAAAAAGGCAAACAATTATATGTCATCTGAAGAAAATTACTTCATTTTCAATTTTATTAAAAATACATTGGATGATAGCATGTACCGAAATGATAATATTTATATTAAGTCCTTATTGTGTCTTTAAGTTTTAAGATACAATATGCCTTACTTAAAACATGAGTGTATCTTCAAATAAAATGTAAGTTCATATACAAATTAATAAAGTAATTTGGGAGTGCATAAGAGATACTCAGATAGACATGTCGAGAAGTATATATTATGACAGCGATTAAATAAAAGAAACAATTCCCACTATCCTATATAAAGTAAACACTGATCTTTATAAATAATTTGCACTAATTTAGCGATTTAAATCACTGGCTGGAATGTCGGCACCATGAGAAGCTAAGGGATTTAGCTAATTGGCATGGACGGAAGGCTGGCGAGAGATGCCAAGTTCGCTAGCTGGCTGGGCTTGAAGAGGGTGAGGTTCGCTTGGACCATGTCCAGCCAACACCTGATGACTTTCTCTCTTACCTAAAGCCCTAATGAATTCCACTCAGTTGACCCATTGACCAACTGCCACTTACGTATCTCATCAATTAAACACAGTCTTTACAATCCACCCGACAACTCTAGGATTCTTACTAGCTAGACCCTACTTTACTTAAATGGTAAACTACTTTAAATCTTTTAAACAAGTTATTGCTATTGTTTCACAACTTTCATTTCTTACTCATTAACGTTCTATAGACGATTGCTATAAATAAAAACTGTAGTCTTACTATCAACGTGTCCATTTATCTTATAAAAATAACCAAATGGCATTCAGTATGTATGCGAGAATCCTTCTTTTATTAAAAAATTAACTTGGTTTTAATCAAGTTTTCTTGCAAAAAGATTTTAGAAAGTTAGTTGATATGTAATTAAAATGAATCTTAATGCATAAAAAGTAATGTTTTTTAGCATTCCCTTGTTTAGCTTTTTTAGGAAAAATGCATCACTATAGTCGAATTTTGAAACAAGTTTGTTGCCAAGAGGAGAATAGAAGAGGAATTTTAGAGCCAGCAAGCAAACATTCGAGGTGAACAGTTCTTAAAAATTCTTCTAACATGTTTTATACCACTCTGTTAAAAAAACCTCGTTTTTTTTAAAAAAAGGAGTTCCATATTTCTATATTCAAATCCATATTTTTCATGAATCGTAAATCATTGTGAAACGAATTAAAAATACTTAAAACATGTTCCTCCAGTCATTTTTGAATAATTTAAAGCAAATAATTATTGGATACTTAATAAATTTGACTATGCTTCCTAGTTTGTTAACACAGTTTGACAATATTGGCAAGAACTAAAATTTACCAAAATAACAATATTTTGATCAACAAATTCTAAATGATTACACCCATGACATGAACTAAAAAATAAATCGTGTACAGAATGTACTTAAAACATTATTTTGTTTTCTTAAATGTCAATAACAGGAAATTAGAAGTAATAATAAATAAAAAATTATCAAAATAATTTATTGAAGGTTTCTGGCCTAGATATTTAAGGTGACAATTAGAACATTCGAACAATGGAAACATGAATCTCTGGAAGTTGAGAACAAGAATCATTTTTGAGGGAATGTTACTATGTTCAGGTCTATTGCAACGATTAAAAAAATCTTTAAACGACATATACTGCTATAACTCGCTTTGTAACAAAATGAAATGTAAAATCAATGTTGACGAGTTCTAAGGAAAAATGACCAAAATGGTGGCAAATTTATCGCATTTATACTGTTGAATATAAAAACTGTGCCAAATATACTATGCAAAAAAAGTCGGTTTCTGAAACAACAACATTGTTTATGACCACCATTATTGGTAAACCATAATGTAACACTTATTACCATATTCAAATTATGATGGTTAGAATAATTCATAATGAAAATAGTTATAATAACAATAATAGTTATAATAACAATACATAAAAAATATTATAATTTTCTATATATTTATTTCGAAAACAGATAGACACACATGGAAACTAGACACTAGGACTCGGTTTCAGCTCTTTTAACTGCCGTCCTCATGAAAGGAAGTGTTACAGCGAGAAGACGAAAGCTAAGCATATGTGCAGGTTGGCTACAAGAAAAACTAAAAAAGTACTAGAAATAGCAGAAGAAGAACAAAACTTTTTTAAAACAATACAAAAATCTGTTAATAAAAAATAAAATTTAATAAAAAAATTAATAAACTATAAAATAATGAACTAAATAAACTAAATTTAAATGGCAATTCAGTTAAATAACAAATTAATAGAAATAATTATGTATAAATATATTCAATTCGTATAAATTTTAATATAACTTAACGTTCAGGTTAATACCCGGATATAAGCTAGCTTCTAGAAACTGTATAAGGGCTTCTTCAGAAGCTCTTAATGTAACAAATCTATCGTGTCGTTTTTAGTTTTTGCTTTCTAAAACATTTATTAAAGCTGCGACTATATGTATAATAGATTGTATATTTGCGGCTCCCGATTAATATTATTATTACCAACTCATTATAGTCAGTATTGGTCGCAAGAACGGCCAGGGGAGTAAAATTACAACTAATTAAAACAAATTAAACATTTTACATTAAACATGTTAGATACCCAGCCTCACCTTGATAGTTCGCCAGGCAAATCGCATAAACAGTGAAACATGATATTTCAAACATTTCTATTATTTTCAAAACCGTATCAGTCTAATTGGATTATTTTGAATTCACAGCGTTGGCATTAAAAATTAAATGTTTCTAACATGAAACGGTGTACATGTTCTCGACTTCGATTCCCCTGCATTTACTTCTATATCTATTACCCTAACACTTTTAAAATACATTAAGAAAGTAATATATACGCTGCTTACCTCGTACACAGGAGTTGGAGTTCTTCGACTGGAGTTTTTCGGAGGTTGTCCTCCTTTAAGAGAAGCTCTTCTTCAGAGTACTTACTGTGCTTTACACCAACCTCTGAGGTACCAAACATACTTAAGCATTCAATTGCTATCAATATATATGTATACTCACTTATAATTGAGAAAAAAAAATTCAATCAGGACAACTCAAGTTCAAAAACAAAGAAAGTAACCCTTACCTTGGGTTGAACCTACATTCGGTTACTACCTAATATCGGTTGCTACCTATGGTCTCCCTCTCTTTTCTCTCCTGAAGATGGATTTTCCTAATAACCGATAACCCAATGATTAGTTTATACCTTAATACATTCAAACGTATAAATATGCTTCAAAACTTACATATGACATTGTCCACTTTGTAAAATAGTGTAAAATCTTTTTGTAAAATAGTTAAATCATTTTTCAGTAAATAAAAGGTAATTTTCATGAAACCTTTTCATAATTTTAATCACAAGGTCAGAATTTTTTTTAAATTTGAATAAAAGAGATATAATAGTCATTTATTCATAAACATATGTACGTACATAGAACAAGTAAGAGAGCTAGAAAAAAAGTTATATAACACAAAATTAAATTTGAAAAAGAGCACATTGAATATATTAATGAACACCTAGCCTCTTTAATACAAGCAACATACTGTAATAAATTATTGATTTGAATAGAACATCAAAAACTTGTGTTCTAGTATTCAACATTACTTACATTATTTCTTCTTTTTCACAATTAATAATATTCATGTGCTCTTAAAAAAAAATTATTAATTTTAACCAATTTATTAATTTTTTGCTTGTAGAAGAGTTAAAAATCATTTACATTCACACATTATTCTAGAGTTTCAACAAAATGTCTCAAAATTTTGACTGTTTTGAAAATTTTGTAATGTCCTTATGAATTGTAACCAGTACTATTTCTACTGTCATTTAATTATTTCTTATTAAAAACTGCTCAATTACATTTGATCTTAAATAAAACGGATGTCTTCAATATATCACAAGGGGTGACAGAAACGATAAAATCATGATGGATGTATGTGTAAAGACGGTGTTTTACGTGACAGACTCGATGAAGCCGTTGTCAATGATGTTGCCTTGACCATCCCTGTAGTATTCGTCGCGGTAGTAGCTGTAGACGGTCAAGGTGGCGTATGCGTCCAGACCTGCAACCGCAAAGTCTCTCTCATCATCCCCATGTAGAACCCATACAAATTCTCGTCCCTAAAGCTTATTTTAAATATTTATTTTTGAAAACAAAAAAATTCTTCATAACCTATATATATATATATATATCAATATCTAAACCATAGTAAGAAATCCAGAAAAGGGACCAAGATCTTTTAACTAAACCAACAGCTCTTCCAATTGATACATATAAATTTTTTATTAAATTGATGCCTTCCTATAAGAATTTATATGGGCAGATACGACTCTGGAGTCATATACAGTCTCACTCAGTGAATTACTTTATAAGAGAGCAAAGAAGAAGTGGTATCTTTTTGAACTTCGTACAGATCCTACTTTAATTACATTTATACGTGTGTGACATTTTTTTTATATACCTGACTTATTATTTTCTTTGTCCTATATAATTATAATACATATAATCAATAAATAAACTTACGATATTCTATTTTAGAACAAGAACAAACTTGGAATTTACTTTAATGTAAGTAATACGTGAACTATTTAGACATTATTTTTCAATATATGAATTTCTGAACATAAGTTATGCTTCGACTTTTTTTTTATTCTTCTACTAGAATACTAGTATGTTCGAGTCAATAACAAATTTTATATACTATAAGTCTCTAAGTTTTTAATGTTGTTCTTATTTTGATTTATATCATCACATAGATATAATAAATAATATTTTTATAATAAAAAGAATCCTTTTACTGACCTGATAAAAGAAACTGCTGAATTATAGTTTCGACTAATTCCATGTAATAATGATCTGTTGAGTAGGCTATGACGAGGCTAAGGACAACAGGAAATAAAGTGAAGAGGGACTGCATTAGCATGGCGAACTCAAGTAATACCCAGACTTTGATATAGCTGGCTTTGCGCTGAAACATGAGTACAGCACTAACCACCACTGTCGCAAAATCAAATATTTCAACATCAAATTGACATCAAGACCACTGAAAGAGAAGAAAACGCATTAAAATGTTGATGTCATTAGTCATTAAACAAACATGAACTAAATAACATTAGAACTTTAAATTATACAAAGCACGGCACAGAAAAAATAATAAAAAGAACACTTACAGAATTCAATATTTCGAGCTGTTGTTCGTCATCAGGAGTAGACTAGAAAAGAGGACGAAGTGAGGGAGATCTCCCCACGTCGAAGGACGGAGCGCGAGTCACATCCCTTTACTAACTAACATTAGAAAAGGTTTGACAGGTTGTGTAGAAATGATGAGCTAAGCAGTTCAGTAGAGTTCTTGAGCTTGTAACGAGGGCTTCGTAAAAGGTATGTCCAATAAGCTGGTAACACTTAGAGTTCTGAATAGATCAGAACTTCCGATTGTTGTCTTTTGGGTAAAATTCTTTGAGAATAAAGCCATTGGTGCTATCAACAAGACCTCTGGTGAAAACAAATTCCACATCTAAGGATGAGAGCTGATCACTTGCATTTGTCCCTTTTAGAACGAATTCGTTCCTATTTTAGGTAAGAACATCATACCAAACAATATAAGCCTTGAGCCAGAAATGATTTACAATATAGAACCCCACTCCTGATTGACTCAGCTATTTACTCACATATCACCCAAACACCGTACAAGGTCATACCTGTTTCCATTTGTCCTACGTGATGATGACCAATGTTTGGTCAAATGCTCATTCGGTTACTTTTTTACAATGCCCATTGGATATTAAAAACAAGTTTCTTCGTATTAGCATGTATTGGAAATGCAATGACCAATAGTTAGTTACTGCGATGACCAATGAATGCTCTCTGACAATTGATACGCAGACTCAGCTTAGTGAAAGCCGAACCAACGAAATAAGCATCACACCAGGCACAGTGCAAAAGAGTAATTGTGATTCCAAGAAGTGCAAGTATAATTACTGAAGGAAAGATGGACCAGGGTTAATGAAGACAGAGGCTCTACTGCTACGACCTCTATATTGTGCCACTCCTTCAACGATGAAAGAGTTCTGGAGATGACAATGGGAAAGTACGTTAATGTTAACCAAATTTTTATAAAATGGAAGGGGGCTTTCTAAGTTAGAAGAGGTGGAGGAAGAAGATGAAATTATGAGAAACGAAAGAGTTATTACGATTTTTTTAACCGTACAAAATCTGTTGGTGGGTTAAATTGGTGAAAAGTAGTTTTTGAAAATATGTGTTCCTTAAATTATTATAGTTGGCAAGAGTTATGGAAGACATATGAAGGGATGCTTCATCATGCTCTTCATTGCTTCACTCGCGTTCCGTCCTTCGACGTGGGGAGATCTCTCTCACTTCCTCCTCTCTTCTAGTATCTCCTGATGATGAACAACAGCTCAAATATTGAATTTAGTAAGTATGCATTTTATCTTTTTTCTGTGTGATTTTTGTGTAATTTAAATATATATATGATCAAACTACAAAATGAAAAGGGAAAAAAGACTAAGATCTTTCTACCGTAACAAGCGGTCCTCATCAGAGTCAAAAACCCAACTGAACCCAACTGAGTTGGGTTTTTGACTCTAACGAAGACCGCTTGTTACGGTTGAAAGATCTTAGTCTTTTTCCCTTTTCATTTTGTGGTTTGATCATTTATTGTTATTTCACGTGTTTATGTGAATTCTTGTAATATAATATAATATATATATATATATATATATTGTATAATTTACGACAAAACGCTACTGTAAATATCTTCTATGCTACAAGTCCAGAGATAACAATTAAAATGAATTTTTAATTTACTCACCTTAAAAATACCTTTGAGTAAGACAAGTGAAAAGCATACTTCCATAGTACAGTTTCCTCCGTACATGATTAAGATCGTTGTGACTGAAAGCACACAAAACGAAAATTTCATCTCTGCAATATTTGCATACTTTTCTATAATAATATAACTTAGAGAATTAAAAAGAAATTTTGGAATGCCTTTTTTAAGAAAAAAAATTTAATGCGATCTTAAATAGGTTATAAAGTTTCAACGTGAAAAACAGTGTCAGTTATCCCTTTATAGTGTGCACAAAAACAATCATAGGTGCATTATTTAAAATTGTTTTATAATCAACAAATGGTACAAAACAGTAATACCCAAACTACTTTAAAGGCTTATGTTAGAGATTATGTAAATAATCATCGCATAACGCCTTGGATTGAGGCTGGGATAAGAGGAGAGGTTTTGGAAGTTGGGAGGATGTGAAAGGAAGGCGGTCAGGCCCAGCCCCTGGTCAGCTTCTCCTCTTTCGTTTGTCCCTGCATATAGCAGGTTAACAGGGTAACTTCGCGAAGGCCGAAAGTCGGAGTCGAGTGCTAGAGGCTATTTGAGGCCCATAATCACTCCATTGTATATGTAGTATGTAGTATATGTAGTAATCAAGCGTCTGTCTGTATGTCCATTAGCGCTATACAAATAGTTAAGTGAATAGGTGAACTATCATATGGAAAAGACAATCACATGCACGTCAAGGCATTGTTGTATAAATAACAGGTTCATGCATAATTTTGTTGTTCAATGACTTTTTAGTTTGCTAAAAGTTATAAAATTATATATAATATAAGACAAAATATATAAACAATTGATAGCAGAATATTTAAATTTAAATATATTAAAAAGCCACAAATACATTAAATGACTTTAGAAAAAAAAATTCATTTTCTACAACGTTTATTCGATTAATATTTCCCTGTCGCTTCATCTAAATTAACAAACACTATAAAATTATCATTATCTAATTGTTAGATTTTAATATTTACCGATTAGTGATGCTAGTGTTCTTATAAGAAAGTTTTATATTACTTTTTTTTCAGTTTATGATCTGATTCATTCAATCCAATTTATTTCATTGGTACATAAAGAACTGTAGGTTAATAGTTTCTAAGTCACACACTTACAGCCATTAGTGCTGTTCTAGGGGGAGGAAAATTTAACCGATTTGTTATTCAGCACCCATTTTAGTGATAGACAAGCCTTATTATCTGCTTAATAGTAATTCTTAAAAAAATATTCTTTTAAAAATTAATGCTTATAACTTAAGTTTTATAAAGAGCAATTTACCTATTAATATCAACTATATTCGTTTTTATTTTTTATTTTAATCAAATTAATATACACTTTAGATACTCTGAAATGAAGAAATAATAAAGCCTTTACGAGAGCTTTAAAAGAATTCCCCACTTATAATTATGATTATTTTTCACCCAAATAAAGTAGGATTGGTTGCTCATAGTGTATTTATAACTCACTGATTGTTGTAGCTCGGTTTGCCACCGATATTTAGCTGCTGCCTACAGTAGCATTAGTGCTGATAGAATAAGCTTACACTCTTAACTAGTACGACTTAATGCTTCCGAAGTAAAATTATGATTGGTTAAGAGCTTATGAGTTGCCCATTTTGTGGGATAGAACCTCTGATTTACAAGTACTCTCAGGTATGCTCTAGCCGTTTTGCTGAGTATCGAAGTGTAGCCTCTTTATGAGGGGTCCACCGGCAGAAGTAGAAAGCTACAGATAAGGGCATACTATGCAGGAGTCGTAGAGCTCTTCTTGCTGACTGAGTGAGAGTTGGGTGTTTCAGTAGAATGCAATATCCACTGTCGGTGTCGCAGAGACAGACAAGGCTTCTTATCTTTCTGTGCTTCTGGGTTGGGTGAAGGCTCCAGTAATTCACTGGCTTTTGGTTGAATTTCACTCCTCTCTACCAGTTTTTGGCATGGCTCAGTTTTATTGGAAATGAAAGGTCCCCATATGGTCTCTTGGCTGAAAATCATTTTTTATACTCAAAATTGCTCTACGACATATTTGATAGAGTCTCTTGGTTTACTCGTATAATACACGTTTACTAATTTCTTCAATTTGCTAAAGACATTTGTAACCAAGTAGCTTCTTTTCCGTTCTCTATGAAATCGATTGTAATGGAAGACAAGGTTTTGTTATCCACCCGTGTAAAGCAAAAGTTTAAATACACACACAAAACACGATCAAACCAATGGTAAGAAAGAAAAATGCAATCATTAATGCCACTTCTTTAAATGACATGTACTTCCTGTTTGTTAATTAAACTCTCTTTATAGATTACAAACAATGTCTAAAAAGAAAGGAATTTCTTTTCTGTAAGGAGGGAAACTAGTGAGGAGGGAAATTATAAAATCGTGATTGTTGAAGAAGGAGAGCAAATTTTTAATAAACCACATAATAGCTAAAATTTCAAAAGGAACATAATAGATATATCTGCAGGTTACCCCAAGGTACATGATATCAATACTCTTACATATTAGTGGCTCAGTCCATCATCACAGCGGTCCCAAGTACAATTGATAATCAAAGTATTAACGATTTTGTACTTTGACCATGTCATGAAGTTGACATACCGGATACTACTATGGTGGAATAAGTAAAAGTGTACATTTTTTGGGTGAACAAATGTTTACATTAATAATGAACAATAGAGACATCTGATCTATACTATAAAAGTAAGGTTACCATCGTGTCAAACCCTGTAATACAAACTTACTGCCTGAATCATTGCGAACACTTTAAAGAACTCATATTGCTGCAAATGACATGATTAAATATATGATAAAACCTACACTTTAAACCCAACAAATAGTGAACTTCAATAATTTATTTTCAAGTAATATACTCGTACATAAAAGTAAAAAATCAAAAATTATCTTCAAATAATAATAATTCAAGTTACCGATGTGACTCGCATAGAGGGCGTCATAAAGGAATAGTACAGCCAGTAATGAGTCCAACACCTGCAACAGAAAAAAATACACTTAGCTCGATTTAAGTGTCTCGATTAAGAGCAACTTAAAGGATTTGCACGAAAGTGGCTGAATTTCAACAGACTTATTATTCCAACAGAATTATTAGTACTTATCACACGGTGTACAGTAGGTAATAACTGGAAAAGAATGTAATTATTAATTAACTTATACATTATATAATTGTATTTTGTGTTAAAAATAATTTACCTAATAAAAAAAAAATTAAATCCTTAAGGATCTAAAACTGATTGCGTAACACTTACATCCTCTATCCTAATCTGTATTACCAGAAATTAATTAATTATCGTTGTTAATTAATAATTATAATAATAAACTATTATTATTATTATTTATAATATTAAACAAGTTATTATAGAGATGATTAATAGATATAAGTCGAGTAGAACTGATTCATGTTTTTACTACTCTCCAAAGACTATTAACTCAGTTACTTGTAATATTGAAGTAGTAAATACATATTACACTCTTTACACAATGTTACAAAGTAATAGCATCACCATGTTAGTAATTAATTATGTAAGATAAAACTTCAGAGACATCAACATTATTCAAGCACCATTCATGACTCTACGTTTATTTAATAGTAAAAAAAGGTAGGACTAAATTACAACAGTACATTTTTATCTACCATCAAAAGTTGGACATCAAAATTCATAATAGAGTCGAAATATATCTTGCAGCATTAAAATTCGTCGAATTCATCTGAATACTTTTATATAAAAATATCTTTATGAGGAATCACAAAAAGTTACCTAATGCTCTGCAGTATTTTTCATGACTTTTTCTAACGGCCACTTTACCCATTCTTTTAGTTTTCAGAAATCACAGCAAAAAACTTAACTCAGATGTTTTCCAATAATCTTTTTCAAAAAATGAGTAACTCCAGTATGTTAATATTTCTTATCATAGGGTTTAATATGTTTAAGCCTTGCAACTTTCATTTTGTTTAAAATAAGTTATGTATGACACACGTTTGTGACAAGACTTTAAAGAATTTTTTAGACATCAAGTTTAAAATATAAGAGGATGTTAATAACTTCAATATTATTAAAATGAGGTTAGTAACGAATGAAGGAGTCTAATGTTCCAATAACGTATAAGTACAAGAAATATAAACGACTGGATGAAAACTAACATTGAAAACTCCTGTTCAACAAAATAGAAATAATCATTTCTACGTTTGACTATCTGCCTGCAGCTATGCATTCCCAAATACCGTTATTACTCTCGACAGAATTTTACATATTTTTTTCTATTTCATTGATTACAGATCAAAAATGTAACGTCACAGGTTTTTTTTTTTTATTTTGTATTTTATTTCAGCATGTTCCACTGTGTATTACATGCATCATCGTCAAATTGTACGCAATACTTCATTAACATGACATTAACATATGCAATACTTTCATTAACACTACAAAGTACTTATTTTAACTTATTTACATTCATTCATAATTCAACAATTAATTATCTTTTTCTTAAATATCTATGCTGTACAAAAATTTTAGAAATTCCTTATAATAAACTTTTTTAATTAATGAGGAAGGCCTAACGGGCCACTCCTCTCCACATGCCAAGACCTTACGTATGAGAGCCAGTCTTTGTGGTTCCCTCAAACAGCAATCGTACACCAAGTGTCTAGGAGATTGGGGTGTCTCCGCGTTACATGGGCATGATGGACTAGGAGCTAGTAATAGTCACAGGTATAAAATTGTTTTGTGTTTACCTACTATTTGGCAAATTTTGGTCAGTCAATAGAAGTTTTAGATAAAAATAATTATGGAGCAAGTTTATTTAAAACCATATATAGCCTATACATATGTATAAATGACTGTATTTCTTCATCTTTGCAATCTGCAAAAGTTGATGTTATAAAGTTTACACAGTTGTTATGGAATAATTTGATAACTTTGTTATCAAAGAAAATTATTCTCAATAAAATATTGCCTGCAAAAATTAGAAAAATTCTCTAAGTGATTAAAAATCTTGAGCAAATTATTCAGTCCCAAAGCAGCTTACCTGTGTTAAAACAAAGAACAATTGCGGTATATATTTGATATAATATTGAGTTTGTATAAAACTTCTGATAATAATTGTAATTATTAATTAGATTGACTATTCATTCATATAACTGTAAATTTAAAATTAAGTCGATTACCCAGCTCTTAAAGTAATTTCACCTTTTAATGAAATTATAATGTTCTGACTCCTGGACTGAGCCATGTTCTGTGGTGTCTTCTACTGCATCAAAGAAAATCGCCACCCCCCTCCCTCCCTCCTTTAAACTAAACAAGAACTGCCTTTCTTGTAAATTGCAAATTAAATCATTTTTATGAAAGTTTTCTCTGAAAAGTAGCCTTCTTCATTCAAATGTTCCTCTCAATTTCCTTTCTTTGTGCTAATTCGGACAATTGTGTTAATTTTGAGCTAACTTAGTTTTCGGACAGTTAATGTCTCACCTTACAGGAAATTCATTAGTCAGTATTGATAGATCGCACTTCATTATGTGTTGGTTACAAAAAATATATTTATTCTTCCAGTTTAATATTTTTAATATGTAGCTATTATTTGTTTTCATACTCATTGGATTCTACGTTTTCACTATTTGGTTTATGACAAAAGGGATATTTAACAAGTACCTCTCCATGGAACGGTGCAAACCAGATTTACAATATCGCAATGAAAACTCTAGAACGGCCAAGAATTTATCCTGCAATTTGTAATACCAATTCTGGTATACTGTTTGTGATGGTATACTACTCTCTCTTCCATTGAAGACCACTATGTGTAAAATTGATTTCGTCCAGGATAGTTGTTAAAAAAAGTAATTTGTAAAATATTATTATACTTATAACGTCATAAGTGTACCAGCTTGAGGAAACCGACGACTTTACAACCTGTGAGGAGGGAACAGCAGCAACAGAAGGACTTCAACTGCGGGATTCGTATCTTCGCCATGGCTGCCGGCTTTCATCACAGCCCTCTGCAACAGACGAACACTGTCAAATCAACTGTACTGCACATCTACTGTTAAACCTCATACTTATATAGTGCTCGTAAACAGTAATCAGGGGGGCCAGAGTACTCCAGTAGCTTACCTTCTCTCCTGCGGACTGGTAGGTCCGAGGTTCGATATCCACTCAGACCAACAGTATATTCACAGAGGAAGTGAAAATCTGAGCACGACGTCCTAACCTAATATAACCTAGTAAATAGAGGGTTATACTACACTCTGTTTTTTTGTTAGAGGAATGTGTTGGAATATTCACATAGACGTTTCAATATAAACGTCGTGTCTGTTTAACTTGCCCTATCGTTAATTCTGGTCCTCCCTTCACTTCCTTCCTTAACAATAACACCTACTCTGTTCTTCACAAATCCCCTTGAACTTATGAATATATATATATATATAAATGATCAAACCAAAAATGGATTATCAAATGGATTATCAAATGGCTTCATTGGCCTTTAATAAATTATACACATTAGTTACGTTGGCTCTGTCAAGGTTTTAGGAAGATCAAATTGATTTTATATCTTTTTTGTATATAACTTTTTTTGTTTAAATTTTTGTATTGCTATTATTTGTCTGCAAAATATCTAAAAAGAATTGTTTGAAATTGAATCACGGCACAGAATTTAATCGATTCTTTTTTTATTATATTAAAAACATTTAAAATGAGACTTCAAAAGAAGAGAAATGAGAAAAGCAGTGAAGTAGGAAGTAAAGAAGGTTCAGAAACTTTTCATTGTAGAACTGCCGACTGGAAGGAAGACATACTAAACTAGTGTCAGCAGGACTTCAATTACGCATCGAATCACAAACAGACGTTTCAATTTAGGTGTTTGATAAACTTTAAAGTGTTGTAGTAAGCATTAGGGGATGATGTTGTATAATTAAGGTTGAATGAACAAAACAGTAGTTAGCCTTCGTAGAAACTACAGTTTAATTGGAATTCGTTTGAAATAATAATGCCTTCAAATGCATGCATAACTTCTTTAATTTTGCTTCAGCCAAATCCAAACATTCCAGGACAAATACTATAGATCTGATCGCTACAGCTCTCAGAAGACATATGGAGCAATCGTATCATGGTAGTACTAATGTAATTATGGGGACTATAAGGCTACAATCTCACTTTCCAGGAGACTTACTATACGTAATGGTTACAGCTCCCAGAAGACATACGGAGCAAGCTTATAAGGCAAAATAACTTTTAGAAATACTTAGCAGGGACACAAATAATCTGGAGTGTTTTAACTCTACTATAATATTAAAAATAACACCAAACCTATCTGATTCTTATTTCTTGACAAACTTCTCAATTTTCCTAAATAAGACTCAGAACCCTAGTTCCTAAAGTGGTCCAAGCAGACCCCCAGGGATCCATGAGAGACTCGAAGGGGGCCTACGTTGGCCTGACAAAAAAATGGGAGTTCACAATTCTAAAGCTGGTATCCACAAAAGTTTATCTGCTTTCCTATAGTGAAGAACTAAAATATTGCCTTGGTTCCCTGCCTTTTTGTTATACAACCTTTTTTTTATGTTGTAATAAGTATATTTGAAATGTTTGCGTGTGGTAGGTACATATTTCAAATTAAATGCTGAACATAATCATTATTAGATCCTTTCATAATAATAGCGAAGAGCTATTATTCGCGAAATCTTTGGAGACGGACAGTAAAGGTGAATCAATATTTAATGTCCTGTAGCTCCATTACAGATGAAGCTCCAGCCATGGTGGGGCGATAACATGGGTTTACAAGCCATCTAAAAAGAATTATGCCAGAGTTAACTGCAATGCACTGTATCATCCACTGACAACACCTAGTACCGAATAATTTGAGTGATAGACTGCACCAATCACTTCAATTTTGTGATTAATGCAATTAACATAATAAGAATCAATGCACTGAATACAGGTTTATTTGCACAATTGCGCGATGAAAATAATAAAGACTTCCAACGTTTACTCTTACATACTGAAGTACGCTGGTTGTCGAAAGGTGCATGTTTAATAAGATTTTACTCACTTTTTAAATCAGTTTTAGAAGTTTCTGGAAAATAAAGATCCACATTTAAAACAAAACCTGATCGATTTGAAAACAGACATCCCGTATTTGACAGATTTGTTCAAAAAATTTAATGATATTAACTTACAATTACAAGGGGACAACCTCAATCTAATGAAACAAAGGAAGTAATTTCAGCCTTTCTTGGAAAATTGAAATTTATTAAACAAAATATCATTCGGCGCGAATTTTCCCAGTTTTTAAACTTGTTACAGGTAGAATGCCTTGATGATGATATTCTGACATACTTTCAACATTTAATTGCCCTGCATGACGACTTCAAAGTCAGATTTGGAGATATTCCGACAATGAAAATACCGTAGATCATAAAAAAATTAAAAAAGGGTATCAAACATTTTGGCTGTGGGCAGAAATATCTTAAAAATATCCTAGACTGTGAGAAATTGCAAGAAAGCTTTTGATAGCGTTCCCTCGTCACATCGGGCCGAAAAAAGTTGTTTTATCGTTACAAACCTTTTAACAAAAAAAAAAGAGCAGATTGAATACCACGGAATGAAAGATTTTCGGGTTTTTCTAACAAAATTGAAGCAACGCCAAATATTGATAATTTGTTGTTAGTGAATAAAGTAGATCCCTCTCATTAAAATTACGACCACTTTGCCATTGTATATTTACAAGTTACGTTACATTATCAATATTTAATTTTAATTATATTACGACTGTTATCATATTACATTGTAATAACGATTGAAAGTGTAATAATTACATACTTGAATATACGGAACACAAAAAATACGCTTTTTTATTTTTATTTTTACTACTTCAAATGGGGAGTTTTCTAAATGAAATAATTGAGATTGATAGGTTCTTGAGCTGTGAGTCGATGTTAAAAAAGTAAAGTTGGATAGAATCACTCTTTGATTTGCCAACTTTACGTTTTTGACATCCACTCACAGCACAATCAGTTAATTAATTAATCAATCAATTCTCAATTTTTTTCCAAAACTATTGATTCGTGGTTGGAACTCAGCCACAACACAAGTTTCCATAGTTGATTTAACTTTCACATTTTTTGTCAAGTTTTGAAAATATGGTAGAAATGTAGCTGCAGGAAGTCTATGTGAAAACATAATTTTCAAACTTTGAAAGTAGTCTATATGAAAAAAAAGTTTGGGAACCTATGCTCTAGATACGTCTGTGCTGTCCGCACAGTAAAGGATATTTTTTATAGTCGACTTGTTTCAAATACTCACCATAGACAAAGAGACATAGAGAAATCAAAAGAACACACTTACAGTCTCTAATTTTTGGTTTGAACCGTCTTCAGGAGAGATAAGAGAGGGAAACCAAGCGCAATGGTTCAGAGACGGTTGGAGACCGTCCCTTATCTCTCCTGAAGACGGTTCAAACCAAACATTAGAGACTGTAAGTGTGTTCTTTTGATTTCTCTATGTTTCTTTGTCTATATTGAACTATATTTGTCCGTTTTGGATCGTATTTCTAACGAAAAAGTATATATATATATATATAGCTGTGTTCTATAATCGGGATTCGGTCAATTTTCTAGGATAAAAAATCAAACTCACGTTGCCGACGTTTTAGTTAAAAAATATTTTTCATTAAAATATTAAAATATTTTTCATAGGCAGAAGTAAGAATTTTTTAACTAAGAAAATGAAATTTACATTATTTAAAGGAACAACAATGTAAATTTCATTTTCTTAATTAAAAAATTCTTACTTCTGCCTATAAAAAAGGTTTTAAAAAAAGCCGAAACGTTGGCAACGAGAGTTAAATTTTTTATCCTGGAAAATTGACCGAACCCCAATTAGAGAACACACCTATATATATATAGTAAATACAAACACACTCCTACAAAAGCATCCTCGAAGTAACAGTTGGAGACCACAAAATTAGAGATTATAAGCGTGTGTACCTATTAATTGTTTACCTACAGTTTACTTTTTCTCGTTTGTTGCCCTATTTGGGTAGTTTTCATGATAATGATATATATATATATGTTATTGATTAAAAGATTTCACATAAACACATGAAATAACAATCAATGATCAAACCACAATAAGAAATGGGAAAACACGAAGACCGCTTGTTACGGTTGAAAGATCTTAGTCTTGTTTCCCATTGCTTATTGTGGTTTGATCATTGATATGTTATTATATATAATCAGTTCCTAATTATAAAAATATTTTCCAATGCTATGAATATTTACTATTAGATATCATGGATGAACAGAACAGCTCCCGGTCACAAGGATATTGATGGAGAGTGCGTTCTCTGTTTTGTGCGGAGAATGCTGCAGGAGCCTGCAGCGGCCAGGAGCACAATCAGCTCCTCAACAGAGAAGCTGTCATCATCCTGCCAATGCAAGTTGAGAGCTCACACTCCCTTTACACAAGAAATAGGCAGACACCATTGGCCATGCTGGATAGGCTCTTTGGAATACTGTCCTCAGTGGCAATATTATTGATCAAGTGGTTGATTATACACCGCTATTAAACTATATATTGAGTGTCCAAATTCTATTGAGACAATTCTACTAATTGACTATCCTAATTATACACTAATAATATTAACAAATTCTTAATAATTTGCGACCTTTCACTTTTTTAGGTATTGCTTAGTAATGTTTCAATTGGTCTTCAGTCACAATGGAGCTCAAGTTCATGGAACTCTTGAGTTAATGGAATGGTCTTGAGTGGGTATCATCAGTAGATATTTATTGTTTCAACAATATTCGTTTACTGTCAATAATGCTAGTACAGTATGAAAAGAAAACTGAAAATTATTCTATAATGAGGGTTACAGGATTATAATAGGCGACGTTTTCTAGATCAGATTGTCGACTTACTATTGGACTTATAAGAATAATAGGGTCAGATGCGGTCTATCAAGTAGCGTGCTTGCCTTTGGTAATTAACAATAAAGATTTGAATTTGGCCGTTACCGTAGATTTTTCTTATGAGAGATGGGAAATCATCTGAGCGACATGCTATCCCTCAGAGGAAGCATAAAGCTAACGACCCCAGTCTCTGCCCCCAGCAACTCATTATTGATCCCTTCTCCCATAAACTAGAGTGAACAAAAATATAGGGCTCTCAGTGTAGAATCAAGCCGTTAGCATGGACCACTCATAACTAAAGTGGGTGCCAAATAATAAATGAACCACACTTTCCGTCCCTAGAACAACATTACAGAAAAAGCCTATAACTGTGGGCGTTAGAAGCAACACTTCTACAGAAAATTATTTAATTGTATTTCTTGTCTTTATTACTTATTGTTAATTGGATTTATTTTAGTATTAACATCTTATGTCTTTAGTTCCATAGTTCCCTTCTTTGCCTTTTCCTGCATGTCACTCAATCTGCATACTGACCTCAGGCATCCAATATATTGCCTACAAAGTCAATGGATAGAGACGATATCATTAGGACCCTGAAAAAATAGGTTTATCAAATAAACAGAAAGTCTTCTGCTGGGACTTCTGTTTTAATGGACCCAAAGTTAACAATTATTCTACTTCTTTTAAGTCCATTGATGATCAGGCTACGAAATAGAATAAACTTGTCCAATACTCGAACACTTCTGAAGATTTGTGTTTATGTTTTCTACTTATTCATTGCCTATTTCCTTCTTTTTTATAATAATTTGTATTCTTCTATTTATTCTTAACCTCTGACTCAGATAGCTCAAGCTCTAATAATGCTCTTTTTACTTTACTATAACTAAAAATTCGATCTCGAGAATTTAACGGAATTACATGTTTTGAGGTCCCAGAAATGGTTTTATGATGTTCTTTCGATGATGTCTGTGTGTGGGGGTGGGTGGGTTAGTGGGTGCGTGAGTATGTATCCAAACTTTATGGCAACGCTACGGTCCAGGATCTTTGATGGATTAAGTTGTTAATTTACACAAAATGGGTCCCATAGTGTAGATGGGTCTATTGTTTGGGAACAATTATGCATGATGGGAAAGTCACATTTTACCTAAAACCTGTTTATGGATTAGTCCGATGAGATTTAGGCTCTCATTTAAATAATTTTAATAACATGTCTAATAGACCAATCATTTCAAAATTCTTTAACTGAAAACAATATTTTAACAACATGTAAACAAATATTATATAATTGGTTAATAAGTTTGTATAGCCCAATTAAGAGAAAATAAAAAAATCAGTCGGCTGTCGACGTGTTTGGTATTATGTTTTTTATAGTAAAGTTGAGGAGTATAAGCCACTCTAGATTTGTTTCATATTTTTTTACCCTGATATTCAGAACGAACATGCTTAAACAGATGGCAGAATAAGTGAAAAGTATGTTGAAATTTTTCTGTGTAACATTATTCTATTAATAAATCAAACTATTTAGAAAATATGAAAATTTAGATGTACTTTATATCATTCGCAAGAGACCTGTCAGGTTTAGAACCATTGAAAGCTAGTCTTTTTCTCGTTATCTGCTAATTGCATCATAGTTTTATTAGGAACAAACAATAAATATTAGTAAATAAATATTAGGAACAAACATCGACCATTGCTCTTTGAGGTTTTTATTTCAAGGGTTTTAAATCATTAGTTTATATGGAATGGTTGATATGATTGCATTCTTTTAAAACTTGAAACCTTCTCAAATGTGACCCGTGACCTTATGTTAAACTGATAAGGGGTTAAAAAATGTGGTATTACTGGTGCAAAGTGCATCGGATATATGAGTGTTAGAGTAATAAAGATTATAAAGTGGAGAAGGGAGAAGAGTTGATGTTTACTGAGTGAAGACGAATTGATGGGTTGGTTACCTGTTAGGAACAATTGACTGAGATGGCAATGGGAGAGGTCCAGCGTTATCACAGCAGGCCACAGCACTGATAGTTGTATCACTCGGTCAGCTCCATTTTGGTTTCCGTTCCTTACAAACACCCCTCCCTTAACCGTCACAATCATACACGGCACACCATCACGCCACACGTACTTTCACACCAAAGTAATCCCATCAAATTCCCGTGTCTACCAAACCACAGTCACACGCACCAATTACCTATCCCAAAATAATTCATCTTTCGTCAGCAGAAAATAACTTTCAAACAATTTTACTGCATTTTCTTTCTCATAATCTGCATCTAGCTTACATCAGCCACAGATATTTATATGATCAAAGAACAAGGAAAACCTTAAGTGAACAAATGATATGACTAGTCTGGCTATACATGCATTAATATAGAAAAACAGTTTTCTCAGATAACATGTGGCCCTAGGCTCTGCTTGCACAACACTGTATAAACAGAAGCAAACACACACATAATAATCAAGATGTCAGAGTTAAAAACATAAAAGCAGCACCAACAAAAACTACTTATATATTTCGTCATAATTAGGCATCAAATCTACGGTTTAAGACAAAATTCACGTTTAATTTCGGTCTTACACTCTCTGTATACTAAACTGATTTTTCGCATAATCTGCATCACTGTAAAGTGTTCAGTAAAATTGATTTGGTACGTGCCCCATCTAATCCCAGTAAATCCCTCTAATCTACCGAAAACTGCCATAACAACATCGTTTGGTGTTGGGTCTCCAGATGTCGCTTAGCAAGTGAGCTTGGTGCCCCTATCTTTTTCTCTTCTGATAACCGTTAAACCGAAAATTAGAGATTATAAGTGTGCTCTTCTATTTATTGTGAACCTATAGTTTACTCAGAAACGTGTATATATATCTCATTTTTCGATGGAAATACGATCCGAAACAAACAAATATAGGACAATGTACAAAAAGAAACATAGAGAAATTAAAAGCACACATTTCAGTCTCTAATTTTTGTTTGAACCGTCTTCAATAAAGACAAGACAAGGAAACCAAGCGCACTGGTTCACAGACGGAGGGAGACCAAAAATGTTGCCGCATGCGCGCCCGGTCACAGAGAATAAGGTAGGCAGAAATCAATTTATAATTAAATTAAATTAGGGAATATGAAAAAATAATAAATAAATAAAAGAAACAACTGAGGGATTAACAGAGCAATTGATACATAAATAAAAGCCGTGCTAAGCTATGATAAAATAAAATAAAACAGAGAATACAAATAATAATATTAAATAAATAAAGTCATGAAATAATAAAAAATGAAGTAATTAAATAATAGAGGATAAAAAAAGTATTTGATAATAAAAAATGAAATGCAAAGGCAAGAGACTAATTAAACTCTTATGATTATCTCTTATGATTAAAGCCTGGTGCACTGCGCGCACCTAATAACCAAATATGGGCTTCTTCAGAGACTCGTAGAGAGAGATCTTTGTAGTCTGCGACAAATCCTTACATTGAACTGTATAAACATAAAGTAGTAGTGAGTTTCAGTGATTTTTTTCTGTATATTCTTTTTAGAATTCTAGTTTATATATATATATATATATATATTATATATATATATATATATATATAAAGATTTCACATAAACACGTGAAACAACAATCAATAATCAAACCACAATAAGAAATGGGAAAACAAGACTAAGATCTTTCAACCGTAACAAGCGGTCTTCGTCAGAGTCAAAAACCCAACTGAACCAACAGCCTCTTCAAAGAGGGTTGACAGCTAGCGGATAGTTTTTACTTTTTCTTACTGTACTCCTTTGTTTCCCCAAACATCCCTTTCTGGACATTAGTCCTTTCCTGCACTTTCACCTTTTTAAAATACCACTCTTCCCTCCCACTCTTCTCAACTCCTCACCAGATGTTTTCTGCATCTAGTGTTCAGTTGGGTTTTTGACTCTGACGAAGACCGCTTGTTACGGTTGAAAGATCTTAGTCTTGTTTTCCCATTTCATATTGTGGTTTGATCATTGATATATATATATATATATATATATATATATATATATTGATAAAAGTATCGACCGTAAAATGGAAACAGAATTAAAGTTTATCAACCGACCGATCCCTGATAAACTTTAATTCTCTATATACATACAAAACTATATTCACAATAAGAACATACAGAAATGAAACAGAAACTCACTAATCATTTTGAGTCGTTGCCAGTCTTCGGAGCGATTCACATCTACCTTCCTGATGATGAGACCATCGAAATACAGTAGCCAGTGTCTGTTTCATTTTTGCGTGTTCTCTTTGTGAATATAGTTTATTTAATATTAGAATTAGAAAAAACCGTCATACCTCGTAAGTTGATATCGGAGATGTTGGAGCGCTTTCGGATTGGTCCATTATTCGCAACTGCGAATTCAGTTGCGAATGAAGATGGACCAGATCCGAAACGCTCAACATCTCCGATATCAACTTACATATACGGTTTTTTCTAATTCTAATATTAATCTTACTAACCTCAGTGGTAATAATTATATGCATGTATAGTTTATTTAGTTCGTAGAATCGTTACATTTAATTGGTTAAAGAAATATTACAAATATTATATATGTATATTTGTAAGGGAAACCAAAGTAAAAACGAACATATACATTTTAAATGTGTGAATTAAATATATATATGAATAATTTAATTATTTCCTATGGAACAAGTGTGTGTGAGAATGCTTGTTTGGTAGGAGGACGAGTCTGACCAGTACTGCTACTCCTAACCAATGTGTACCTGGACAATACTCTCAGTAATGAATTTACTTATTTCCTACGTTCATGGCATTACAGTTTTGTAATGTCAATACTTAGAGATGTAATTTTAATTACATATTACATTTTAATGTAATTTAATTATATTTTCCAGAAAAACAATGATGGGCATACCACGTGAATGATTACTCGACCACTATAACAAATGTAGTGCTATTGATTTGAAATGAAATTTAAACCAGAGAGACCAAACACTGATATGATGAGGTAAATTGTTTGGCTACCTGCAGAAGAATATTTTTTCTTTTAGAATGTGTTTAAAAATAGACAACTATTTGATTGAGACATGGATTAATTTTTAAGCACTACTTTTATGTATAAACACTGTAATTAACTGCTTTCTAGAAAATTATACTTCTTTCCTCATAACAGTTGAATGTAGTATTTATTAAAATTAATAGAAGCTGAAGCTATTTATCAAACTATACGACCCACCTGTAACAGCCTTGCGGTCTACAGGTTGCGAATCAATGGTCTTGACCATTTGTTCATGCTGAGTAAATAACATTACATTAATTGTTATTCCAACAATCAGTGAGCTGATAGATTAGATGGGTTATATACTGCTCGTAAAAAATACTTTTAATGTTCCTCATAAATAAAAGGACGTTGTATTATAATATTTCATTTGCCGATAAAGTAATTACATTTCCAATGTTCACGGGATGTACATGTCAAAGAGTTTAGTACTCCTGACATGATGACATTGACATCAGAATTTTATTCCGTTTTATTTACATTGACACGGGAACACTTCCGTTTTATTCTACTGGATGTCAAAGAGTTTAGTACTCCTGATATGATGACATTGACATCAGGGTTTATTCCGTTTTATTTACATTGACACGGGAACACTTCCGTTTTATTCCACTGGATGTCAAAGAGTTTAGTACTCCTGACATGATGACATTGACATCAGAATTTTATTCCGTTTTATTTACATTGACACGAGAACACTTCCGTTTTATTCCACTGGATGTCAAAGAGTTTAGTACTCCTGACATGATGACATTGACATCAGGGTTTATTCCGTTTTATTTACATTGACACGGGAATACTTCCGTTTTATTCCACTGAAATGTCAAAAAATGATCATTACTTCTACTTTACTGAAAATTAACGCCATAGTTTTATAAAATCTAAAATATACATTCACAAATAAACCTTTTAAAAAGTTCAACAGCAGGATATCTTATAATGATAAAATAAAGAAAAGTTGTTACTTCGAATAAAGAATTTCGGTTGTTAACACAATATCTATTATTTACTACCAGTGTTGAAAGTGTACTCCAACTTGAAGCTTTACTTAATCTTAATTAAGTGAATAAGAAAGGAGCTCTTCTGAAATGTATCAACCAGCTGTGCCACATAACATGATTCACAAAGAAGGCAACCAGTTGTTATTTATAACGAAATGCTGACAGGTTATAAATATAATGGGAAATCACTCATTAAAATGCAAACAACTACCGAACTACTTTCCTAACCTACTCTTTACATCAGTGACGTGCGATGAAGTTGATGGCAGGTGAGGCACTGACTTCATCACAGTCAGATTTAAATCCTGTAGTCACAGACTTACCATGAGGCGGCAGAACTGCACTGCTCACTTAGTGACTCTTCGCAGTAGTTTTATGATCGCTCAGCACAAGAAAGTACTAACACAAATACCATTCCGAACGGCTATTCAGTATAATTTAAAACTGTTATATCTGGGAGCTTCTAATTTTTGAAAACAATAGATATGAACTATAGACTAGAATAGTGAAAAAACTGGATATTTGTCAACAAACATAACTCCTCTTTCTTTAGGAAAGAGATCAGTCTTCACGCTTCAATATTATCCAAAGATACTATGATTCATAAACAAAAAAAATTTCCAACTGATATTAAGTTTTCTTCAAGGGTGCAATATATAGATTGATTATACATACTGTAATACAAATCCATCATACCATGGAAAGCAACAGAAATTTCTGTTCATTGACAGAGGTGTTTTACATGTAAAAGTATTATTCCTCTTATATCACATATAAGTCAACAATTATTTAAATTTTTTCATTATAAACATCAATTTTATTTCAGTGGATTCACTCAAAAAATTTCTAAGTCAATGTAAACCATGTAAATAAATATCAATAAATTCGACAAATATAGCAGGTGATCAGTTAGTCTGGGATAAACAATCAGTTTTTACAGCGTTATTTCTCTTTGCCGTAATTGAAATTGCGTTAATTTTTTTAAAAAAATTGTTAATTTTTGTTAAATTATTTGACAACTTTTCATGGTTGTTTAATGGGCCATTTAGCGTCAAAAAACATTTTTTGAAAATAGAAAAAGTACTCTAACAGCCCTTAGGTGAATCTAATGTTGAAAAAAATTATCGCAACTCACTTTCCTCAGAATGTTTTATTTTTAGGTTTAGTTTCATTTTGATCCGTTAAACGTATGACTTGTATCGCTCTCACAAGCTTTCAGATTGAATTATAAGTCAGAATTTTTACATTTTTTGAAAACAAATATTTCCTGTTTTAAAAATCTGATGATATTTTTCTTTTATTGCTTTTGTAGCCAAGATAATGCCAAAATTTCATAACTCTAGAATTAGTAGTTTAGGAGAAAAAAAAAAGGTTGTCTAAAAGCAGACTTTTGACTCAAAAAAAGTGATTTTCCCGTCATTCATAATTGCTCCCAGAAAAATAGGGTTCATCTACACTGTGTAAAATAGGGCCCATTTTTGTGTAAAATATCAACATGGTCGATTAAAGATTATAGACCGTGGCCACAAAACTTTGGAAACACCCACCTAACCACACACATCCAGATATTCTTTTTAATGTTTGTATGTTATACTTACTTAATCTCAGTCCTACAAGTGTATTATTTTATAATAACTTTGTTGTTTTTATAATAACGTTGTACCCTGTGTGATATGTGCGAACTTAAATATACTCCCTCATAACAGGGTTACTGTTGTGAGAAAAAAAAAACACACAAACGTTATGGAAAAAACTTTATAAAACGACTTCTGGGATCTCAAAACATGTAATTCCGTCAAAATCTCAAGATCAAATTTGTTCACGATCACTATACTTACTTATAGTAAAGTAAAGAACAAAGTACATTGGAAATATAGTTTATATAGCAAAAGTGTTAATGATTTTAACAGCAGTATACAGAAATATGTTATCACTGCAGAGCATGCCAGCACAGCGAACAGTCATAGCGCAATCTATCGAAAGGCACAGTGGCGGCAGCCTCTCCGCACATTTCCTTTAAGTTTTGAAGAGTAAATGTGAAAATCCTGCATCACCTGCCTGCCTAATTGCACGTCCCTTGAATGAAAGAAGACACATACTTTTATGACATGGAAGTGTCCTCAACCATCATAATGAAAACATACACAAAAATCTGGAGCGGCCTACACTCTACTTTACTATAAGTAACTTAATGTCAAATTTCTTGAGTATATAAAACATAACGTCTCATTTAAGCATAACGTAAACATCTAAATGGGATATAATTATTAGCCTTTCATTCCTGAGGTAGTACAGATAGTGATTGAAGGACATATCAATTTATAAGCTTATTTTTGTACATCACAAATAATTTATTATTTGCAAATAATTTCATTAGTATAACTACAGCAGTAATAACATTTTTGAAAAACCCATGTGAACATTTCTAGAAACGAAATATTCTCCTACAAGAGAACATGGCTTTTGTTCAAATAACATCCTTCTACATTGAATATTAAAGTAAAATTTTAAAATTTAAAACAGGAAAATACCCTTTTTTTCTCTGAAAAACATCTTAAACAGCGAAGAAAATGTTATTTTTAAGGTGCTTTGTTAATTAAAGATGTACGATAATTACATTTATTAATCTCTAAACGAAAGATTCCAATTATGAATTATCATTTACATTTTTGGTCTTTTATAGAATTATTATACTGAGAATTTTAATCTTTAAAATAATAATAATAATAAGCTTCTTAGTATTTAATAAGATCATTTTCCTTCCCCTTTGTCAAATAACATATATACGAATTTTTTCCGAGTGAGTGTTATTATTTTCCTGCACAATATTATTCCTCTTAATCTCATATAAGTCAATAAACAATTTAAATTATTCCTTTATAAATATCAATTTTATCTCAGTGGATTTGCTCAAAAAATTTCTAAGTCAATGTAAACAATGTAAAAAAATATAAAAAAATCGACAAGTATAGCAGGTGATCTCTTACTCTAAGATAAACAAACAGTTTTTATAGCGTTATTGCTCTTTTCCGTAATTGAAACTTCATGAATTTTTTTTTATGAATTGCTAATTTTTTGTTCCATTTTTGGTCAAATTTTCATTATTTTTTAATGAGCCGTTTCGGGTCAAAAAATCATTTTCTGAAAACAGAAATCGTACTGTAACGCCCCTTTAGCGAATTTAATTTTGAAAAAAAATATCTCAACTCATTCTCCACATAATGTTCTATTTTTAGGCATAGTTTCATTGTGATCCGTCTAACAGTATGGTTTGTATCGCTCTCACAAGGTTTAAAATTGAATTAAAAGTCAAAATTTTTACATTTTAGTGAAAAAAAAATATTTCCCGTTGTTTTAAAATTCTGAATATATTTTTCGTTTGTAACCTCAAAGATAATGTCAAAATTTCAAAACTGTAGGATTACCAGTTTAGGAGAAATAAATGTTTTAAAAAAAAACGGTTTTTGGCAAAAAAAGTGACTTTCCCATGATGCATAATTCTTCCCAAACAATAGGGACCTTCGTCTTTAAGGGGCCCATTTTTGCGTAAAATATCAACTTGATCCATCAAAGATTCTGGACCGTAGCGTGGTAAGAAGCAATGCTAACACACGCACCCACCCACACACACACACAGACATCATCGTAAAAACGTCATAAAACGACTTCTGGGACCTCAAAACATGTAATTCCGTCAAAATCTCGAGATCGAATTTTTTCACGATCACTATACTTTACTTATAGTAAAGTAAAAATGGAAAGTAGCACGCGACACTTGTACGCGCTCAATCCAGTTTGTGAGTGACTGCGCCATCTGGAGGGAGGCTCGGGCTGTCCATGCCTCACTTCTCGTCTCTGAAGGAGACTCCGTTTATTTAAGCAGGAAATACAGCATTTTTTGCGATTTTTACTATAAACATGGTTAAAATATATTAAGAACCACAGCAAAATCATAGTCCAGAGGACAAATATTAATAATTATGTTATTTCATACTTTCGTTTCCTTTTCCTCTCATGATGATACATGCCTCCCCTGACTACACGTCGCTACTACCGATGGCTTACTACATAGTCATAAAACCGAAGGCCTTACGAGTTCAGCTCCATTCACTTCGTTGACTTCACCTTATCAACTCATAACTCCGGAGTGATTAAGGCGTTACGTTTAAGATTTTACCATTGACTTACAAGTCAATTTAAGAAGTTATGTTTTTTTAAGAGAACCAATGGTCTAGCAACTCTTGTTACAGCCTTCAGAGGGCGGAAGTCACACACCTCTGCCCGGTTATTAATTTTAGATATTTAAGTGTGTCCAATCGACTACTTTAGTAGTCCAGCATATTGAATCAATTTCTACAAAAATCCCTAACTGCTACAAACGGAAAGTGTCTGTGTTACTCAAACGAGTACAAAACATTTGCATATTTGGAATATTTATATTGTTTTGCAACCGGTTATTGAAATAGATTAGGAAAATATTTTGTAATACAAAATGTAAATTTTTATATTGTAAATCAGTTTACGATATAAAATGCAAAAAAGCGAAGTTTTCAACTACTTTACGAAAGCCTCTCTTGGGATACTGATTGCCTGATACAACTCAAAGCGTATATGAACTTAAGAATGCTTCAAATAAATACGCCACTTCCATACATTGATCTCTCGCCGAGCTTATGCTGTGCAGAATATGCCGAGATTACATTAACTTCAAATGGTGTTCTAAAATTACCTGCTGCAATCTGTTTTATTTCTCCGTAGTACTCCGCATCCGGCAGTTACCCTTGCTAGGAATGTACCACTCTCTGGTAGCCCAAAAGGTTCTGTGCTTAGCGCTGTACTGAAGATCGGAGGCTTCAATTTGGCCAAGACCCTAGATTTTCACCTGGGTTATGAGAAATATTTTGCACGCCGTCCCTCGGAGAGGGTATAAAATTTCAGCAAGAAGTCTAATGCTCAAGAATTAATATCCTAAATCGTATTTTGAGAACTTTTACTTCCCATTTCTTACATTTTACATCATTCAAAATCGCTGGACCCTGGCCGAAACTCCCCTTCCTCCTCGCCCCCACTACATCACAAGAAGTGACTAAATAAAGCTTTTTTTTTAGAGGGCAGAAACTGATCAAATAAAGATATCATTAATTATAAATGACAATCAAAGAAATATTTTAACAAAATCGGTTTCATTCCAGTCACTGTGAGCAACATGAAAGTTTTGTAAAAACTTCAATGTTTCTATCACTACTGTAAATGGTGTTATTTGTACTAAAACAAATGTAATATATAAAACAAAATACGAAATAAGTATGTACTAAATGATTTAAGAAAAGCCAAGCCGATGAGTCATATGACAGATCCGATAAGACTAACACTAGTGTTATCTCCTTTAACTCGTGATAATGGGTATTTGTATTCATGATGTAGGAGTGAAACATTAACATATATACAACTAGGTCAGGGAAAAGCAATGCAATGGAAAAATCAAGATTACCCAATGGTGGGTTTCCTTTATCAATTATTCATTTACCTATTCCACATTTCTTAATAACCAACTAGCAACTTTCCTTCATCTTTATTTTAAAGCAAACACTTGTATGTTTTCACCTTTTTGCGAAAAGGTGAAAGGCCGTGTTAAAGGCTGAAAGTCTGGTCTTTTTTCGTTGGTATCTATTTTAAATAGTGGCTGTTTCAGTTTTGATCACAAATGATCACCTGGAATGGAAGTTTCATGGATTCAGAAGTTGATTTCTGGTATACTGACGGGTTATATTAATAATTAGAAGATGTTAGATTATTCTATATCAATGATTTCAAAACGGTTATATCCGATGAAATGGCATAGTTATCATCGATAAACTTAATTGTTATCATAACTTATTCAATTTGTTATATTAGTCATAGAATTTCATAATACCTATACCTAGAACGAGTTATTATTTTACTTATCATATATCTACGATTAAGTCCTAAATATCTACGACTGTAGAATTAATTAACTAACAACTCTTAATTGCATTGAATCTAATAATGACTTTGAACTTTATTGTTTATGTATATCTGCTAGTACGAATTAAAGTTGACAAAAGTAGCATGTATCAACTCGGATTTTTTTTGGACGTTAATTGCTTGAACAGGTGAATCAAAAGATTATACCGATTGAAATGCAAATTATTAAAATAACTGAAACTAAAATTGATAATCTGTAAATTTCATAAACTTATAATTAGATTTTACACTTGCATTAAAATAGCAACTTATTATCATGTTTACATTATACGTAAAGTCGCCACCAGAGACCACTCGGACATTTTTTCTTGGGAAGTGTAATTGCTAAACCAGGATAAAAATTATTCTTTATAAATTATTATACACTAAAAAATATGATAAATCTAAATTATATTAGATACTTGAAAATCGAATGTAATTCATGTATTATATAAATCGCACATTTAGATACACACTTTTTTTAGGTAATTGCAGATAACAATTAATTATTTATAATAGTTCATATATTGTATACAAGATTGATTTCGACTGAAATACGTATGTTTTCAGTTTATTAATCGACATTTAATACACACATTAAAATGAATCAATTAATTAATTTATTTCATTAATGTAAAATGCTTCAGAAAGTTGTTAGTATCATTCTTCATGCAATTAAACCTAAAAAAAACTCATAATGTAAAGCCAAGAGATTGTTATTATTTATCATTTTTAAAGTATGCCTTCCTCTTCCTGTCCATTTTTTTCTACCTATCACATACAATTACAGACTTTACCCTTTCTGTTCTTACCAAAAGAGGCCCATGATTCCGCACCTACCAATGTGACGTCACCATCCAAGTAGTAAACACACCTAATGTTCTCTAACTTCGGTCATATAATGAGGACCGGTGTAGTCAATATCGATGTAGCCGTTAGCAATTTTAAGTCGAATTTCATGATGACCCGTCAAAAGCTCCAAGCTTTAACCTGAACACAAACTCTATGAATATACAACCCCCCCTCCCCCTTATTACTTTGATAATAACAATATCAAGAATGGATTCAGACGACCTCAAAACATTGATCTGTCCACAACTCAAAATTAATCTTTTTATGATTATTATTAGTTTTAGTTTTAAAGAAAAGTAAACATGAATACTTAAAAGTGACAGCGAAATAATACTATTTTATTTTAACACAAATCTGTTATTAATAATATAACAGACTTATAGTTACGTAATATTGAAATAGTTGGCCCTTATATCCAGTTCATTTGCTCCTATTCTCGATGTTAAACTTACACTTGAAGGATTAGTAACTCTGCAGACTATGAATGAACTTACATATAAATAACACATATTAAAATAAGGTAGTGCACCATTAAATTATAGAAATGGAATAGGAAAAGAAAACATTTATTTACAGAGAAGGTATTGAGTTTGTCATTTCTTGCGTTCGTACTTCCACACAAAGACAGGTGCTTCTGTTTTCGTTCCCTGCTCTATCAGTTTGGGCTTCAATCCCTTATGATTGTCCAAAGCGCGCTTTATTTCCATCTTCCTCTCTATCACCCTCAACTGTTTTTCCCGGTCAATACGTCGACTCAACCGTGAATAAAGTCTTTCCTTTTGCCTTTCTTACGACACCCAAAGCCCTATGAGTAGCATTCTGAAATTTGGCATTAACCACAATCTCTTGAGGTGCTATGAAAACTTGCGCCTCCGACTTGTCAGAAGACTCACCATCGTCAAAGCGAATATGTTGCCTCTGGAATTGATCCACTATATCTAACATGTGGAACTGTGACTGTATCCTGTCTATTTTCTTCGACTCAATGTTTTGCTTCATCCTAACATAGTTCAAATTACACTTTTCCATCACTTTACCCTGTTCTATAGTATCCTCACTCACTTTCGGTTTTTCCACAAATTTCCCATCTATCAATTTAGAATTGACCATATGAAAATAAAACTCATCTGGGTTTCTATTCAAAGCCATTTCTTTAAGCTGTTTTATTGTCTTCTTCTTTCGGTTGTAGGCTCGAGCTCTTATTCTGTAATCACCCTTTTTAGGTAACAGCCCCAATTCCTTCCTTGCCTCGGGCTGGTGCCTCTCCCTGTGCAACTTCTGGTTTAATTTCGAAACCTTCTTCCATGACGACATTTTGTAATCTAAAACAGGCGAATATCATAATTAAAAAAAAAAGAAATATGTATTAATATTATGATTGTATAATATAAATTTATGTAATAAAACTGAAAGGTCTGGGCTGATAGCTTTTTATACAATTCGACGATCAAGTTCCAGTAAAACTTGATTCGATAAGTGGTGAGGTTGCAGAGAGGAGTGGAAGGAAAATCACTTTTATTGTTATTATTGAAACCTGATTACCATCAGAGACAGGAAGTATGGCTCATGAATTATTTCAAACCCATTTTAGTAATGGGTGAGCCACATAACCGGGTTGATTTTATCTCAGTAGTTCTAAATTTTGGTTTGAACGAGTACCTGGCATGGTATAGCCTTCTTTACGACCTTTACGAAGGAAGGAGTGCACAAGATTTTCCAACAACCACATGGAAAATACAAAGTCATGTCCAAGATTCAAACCTCGAATTTTCAGTGCCAAAGGCATCAGACTACCCATTATACCAAACCTAACGGAAAGCCAACCTAACCACTATGTTTATCATTAAAACATCGTGAAGCTAATCACTTTTGAAAATCATGAATTTCTCTACCTTATAGTTTTACATGATAAATATGTAGCAACCAAACATATAACGAAATGTAGGAAACTGCCTAAAAGAATATGAGGTTTCCACTAAACAGTTAACAAATAAAATCAATAGTAATTAAAATATATTAACGCTTGGTTCTAATGTGGCTAGAATCATTTTACAGGTCTCCTCTCCCTAAAACTTTCTCTCGAATGTTCAAAATCTTTATGGAAAACTTAAAGTTTGAATTACTTAATAAGTTTATACAAATACGTGAAACGTTACAACTGGTAAATCATCAAATTAATATTACGATAATGCAGAAATGCCACAATTAATATAGGTCACCGAAAATCAAACAAGCATCACCAAGAAACAAAACCTTCAAAATCATTTCGTTATATCACTCTTTGTTAACAAGGTGGCTTGAAGGTCAAAGATTATTTTTTTAATTTTTGTAACAATTTTTTGTTATTATAACAATAAGAGAGTAAAATTAGGAACAGCCTTAGATTACAACCACCTCAATATGGACTCCATTAAAAACAAAACTTAGAAGACCCAAAATTTAACCTTAGGTTAAATTTAGATTATGCTTTTATTAATATTAAAAAGTTTCAGAAACAATAATCGTTTAAAAGAATTTACCTGTATTTGCAAAAAATGCTACAACGTAAACAACAATAACATCAATCTGGTAAACAGTATTTAGAAGGTTCCAATAACCTACGAAACACCTGCTGCGCAGTTCCAGTTGTATTGTAAATGCAATATACTTTTTTTTTGTAATACTTTAATGTATATAACTTTTATTATATAGCCATAAATAAATGAGAATATTTTATATTAGTGCTGATTTATTTTGCATGAATAAGATAAATTGTTCCGCTAGCCCACTAGAGGGAACTAGAAGCAGTGATAAGAGTGATAAACACGGTATCAGTGTTTCAGAAGTCTGGGTTGAAAATGTTTGTTAAAGTTAGGAATTTTATTAGCAGGCACAAGAAAAAATTACTCGTATCTGGGTGTGTCATAGGAGGCTCAATAGTTTTGTCGAGATATTTTTACCAAAAATATTTAGAGTGGAAAGTGAAGGAATCTAAGGACTTATTAACAAATATTGCTTTACAGTGTCATTGTACTAACACTCAAAGGACTTGTCGTAATATAGTTCTGTCACTGTCACCTATTTTAAGAGAAAAAATTACGAATTACCTTAATGTTGAACCACTTATTGAATTACTTAACAAGAAGGAAGGAAGTAAAGTAAAAATATGGAATGAATTGAAAATAGTTTCATTTGCTAGTCATTGTGCTCATAATTATTGTGGTTTAATTATGACTATTCTATTACATGTTCAAATTAATTTAATCAGTGGTTATTTGGCGAGGAAAAATTATATCAAGAATAACTCATTGTTACAAGATGATTACATCAGACTTTGTGAATATTTTATGAATGATGGTGTTCAATATATTTGTAAATTAATTAATCGACACGTGGAGACTATTGTTGGCCCTTTAAAACTAAATCAGACAATGTCAACTACTGATTTGGAGCATTTATTTTTGAGCATTCAGGCCAATATATGTGAAGATACAGAAGACCCATTACGAAATATGTTCCAGTATGTATCACCAACTGCAAATTCTGAACCGGTGGATCAGTTCCAATATCTTGTTAGAGAAACTGCCAACATATTTCAATCTGATGAACTCTACAATTTAACAGAATCCTCCTTGGGAAAATCATTTTCTAATTCAGTTGACAAGTTGCAATTCTTCTTTTCTTCTCAACAAAGCGGCTCTGACTCGAACTTTAACAGAGGGAATGGAGCAATGCCATTTGCAAAAATTATACCTATGGTGCATACCATCATAAGGGGAAATCCTTCAGACGTATCGTGGATACATCAGTTTCTTGACATGAAAGAAATTAAAGATCTAGGTGTAGAAGTTTTTCAGTATGCTTCAGAAGGTAGGAATGATTTTATATCGACATCTATCTTTCAGTGAAAAGTATTCAAATAAGGATCATTTTATTTTTTTTTACAATTAGCGATGCGAGGGAGTATATATTTCTATAATTCTGTTACAAAAAAAAAGCAAACAAATTTTAAGGTTATATATTATATAGATGTGAATAAATACTTCACTTCATGTAATCACTAAACTGCTTTTCTGTGGTTTTTCTTAGAAATTCTTTCAACACTTATTTATTTAATGCATTAAATAAATCGGAAATGATAAAACATTAATCATTAGTTAATTTAATTAACATTAATTAGTACGCAATCTATTTTCTCTTCCGGTTATTTTTTCCTAACAATTACTATGGTCTGGAAAGCACCGTAGTTGGCAAGGACAAACCAAATATTTATACTTGTCAGTAATTTATAATTTTTCAGGTGTCTGTTAATTTTATTTAAAGTATTAAGTTAGGGCGGTTATGAGTGACATTGTGACAAAGGGGTTGAAATATTGGGCTATGACGGTTGTTTGCTACTGACTATTGCTAGACTTTTAACCAAGATGATGTTCTAATTTGATTTGGATATAAAACAGAAAGATATTTATATGAAACATTCCTGTTTGTGTTTTCTTTGTTAACTTATTTCTATGGCAATTTAATATAATTCGTGTTTGAATCACTTATGAATTATTTTGTACTTTCACATTTTGTTAAATGGAGCTATTGTTTACATTAAGAATGTATGTTTTTACTACCTTCAGATTAAATTGTTTATTGTTAATATTTGCTAATTTAAAAGTGATAATTGTTATAAGTAAATATTAATTTTAAATTAAATACCCTATATTATCCTGAGATAAAGCTTATTTTGAGGTCATTAGTGTACAATGAGATCTTATATTATACGCTCCATACGTATAGATATTAAAAAGAAAGGGTAATAGTAGGCAATCAATAGAAGCAATTGCGAAACAAAATATATATACATATGACACTGTGCCAAATACTTTTTTAAAAAGAACTACCTCTTATTAATAATATAATACTAATTATCAAACAGAACACTTAATTACTTTTTTAAAAGAAACTAAAAGTATATAAAAATATAATATGTATAAAATTAGATATGTTTAAAACTCCATTAATAATATATTAATTATCGAATAGAATACTTAATTTCTGCTTAAGAATAGTATTTTTTAAATGTTTAATATAGGGTAACAGAGAGAGTTTCAAGTTTTGTAACACTGGACACGAGTGAAACAGTTGGATACACTTCTCCTCTCTCAGACTCCGATCGGCTGAAACAGTAATGTATTGATAAATTTAAGTTAACTTACAAAACATTAGTCTTAGGCCAGTCGTACTACAATTAACATTAAGTGGGTTGAAAATATCGGACACAATTTGGGGGACCCTGTCTGAAATAGGATCAGCAAGAACTTAAGTAACAGATTAAATTACATTGGAAATACAGAATGAAAACGGACCTTTAGTGTATTCTGAAATAAACATTGGTGACTCTTGTAGGTTTATCTCACAGAAATAGAAAGTGACAAGGAAATTACTCCAAATACAAAACTAAATACTTAGAAGAATAAAGCAGAAAAAAAATTAAAAACTTTAATTAAATACCTAAATATAGTCAATTTTTCTCCAAGACTTACATTTACTTGTTTCATGAAATATAGCAGGATCATCTTTTACCTTACGTAATATTTTTTTACGAGAGAAAAATATTAAGAAGAATTTTTGAACCGGAAAATACAGGGAGATAGGTGGAAAATAAGAACCAACTATAAGCAGTAAGGTTTGTCCAAGGAACACAATCCAAGTGAAGAAGATGTGTCGCGCATACTACAGAAAGTAGCTCCAGTTCACTTTCAATTGCATACTTATGATAAAGTAACAAAGTGTGTGGCACCTGTGCCAAATTATTTTCTTTAAATCTCAATAAATAGACCTTACTACTACTAGTCGTTTCTTCAACGCCCTGTTAACTGTTTGAACTGAAACTGAGCCAAGCTATCGATGGCAACAGCCATGAATCCCTGATATAAACTATTACAGATCCTAGGTCTGACAATCTAGTATCCTTTCCTAGAATTCAGCTTCATAGATTGTTGGGAGTTCAGATTCTAAAATAGATCTGTGACCATTAGAACTTCATAAGCGAACCGGAATTTGGTTCCTAGAAATTTAAAGACTCTCTCGTATACTACTTAAACTTTTATATTTTCGAGTGGAACTTTCATATGAATGGTATACCAATTTGAAAACATATCAAAAAAAAGTAATCCCTGCGCTACAGCATTCAAGTTAAACACCAATTCAAAGATAAAAACTCCTTAGTCATGAGGAGAAGTTTTTAAACCCTGAGTACAACCGGAGCATGGAAAAAACACTTAACAATACATTCATTAAAATGCTTTCAATCTACTACTAAATACAGGGGGGTTATAATTTAGTAGTTATATATTTCGCAATAATACTAAGTTATAGTCACATGTGTTTTTGGTATACTCGTATTAACCAGACTTTTGGAAAGAAGCAGTTAAAACATGACTCAAAAAACAACTAGAAAAGAAGAAAAATTATCACCTGTCCATAATGATTTTGTTTGTACAGAGGATAACCAAAATAATAAAACTTAAATGAAATGAAGGATGGATGGACGAAAAGTCCAAAGGTGCCAAAATAATGCAATAACAACCGAAAGCTCTTACACAATAAACAAAAAAAAACATACTGGGTTGTAAAAGGTATGATATGCACCATTCAAGAGTACATACAAACAAAACTGTATATGTACATAATCTTCGCTTCCTCGTTTCATTCTTTTGATATTTGGCTTCTAATAACAATCCAATCGTCCACAAACTTAAGAAGTCTCTTCAATTTTTAGTCGCCCTATTTAATACACCACTTCACGCTTCAAGTTCAGAAAGAAAGTTGAAATTTGAATATTAAGTAATATTGGTTAATTTTCATGTTACTTTTCCTGAATGATAACATATTCCTGGTGAATCATAACTTTTCCTCACACATACGTTATTCCATTGGTACATTTGGTATTTATAGAACAAAAAAAAAACATTACCACACAGTACAAAACTCTTACTTTTGGAGGTAATACTTTTGTTTTAATACTCTTAAATAAGTATTTAAAAGCGTAGTGCGTCATAAGGAGAAGACATATCACTGATTTGGGTCTGTTATTGTAGTCTAGCAAGTGTCGTGCTTGCCTTTAGTACTGAAGATTGCAACCCATGACTTTTTTCCATGTGAGAGATTTTCCATCTCGTTCCCGCTATCCCTGGGCATATAACATGCCACGCCAAGTAAACGTAAATATGTCCTACCCTTATTCGAAACTGATTCATTTTCTACTAGTTATTTTATTTCTTGTTTATTTCCCTTTATCTTGTCTATTCCCATTTCACTTCTCTTCTTAATGATAGCTTATATTTACATCTATCTACCTTCTTTCTGATAGGAAGCGTTTGTAGCTTCACTGTCGGTTGTACATCGTCGTCCTACTAGCGTGCTGTGTCACTCTTCCCTTCCTCCTAATGACAGTTAAAACCGTAAAATAGACTGTCAGTGTGTAAACTTCTGTTTGTGCAAAACCTACTAAAGCCAACAATACCTTCAATACAAGAGTTGTTATTCCCCCACATAAGGAGATCGATTTCGAGAAAATTAAATTAGAGAATTTAAAATATAAATTAATTAGGCGTGGATATTCGATTAACTTCAATAATAGGGGTGTCGTTCCAGCGAATGTCAATTATTCCTCTCCCACTAGGATTGAACCGGTTTCTACTATATCCCTTATCAACAATTGTTTCCCCGACGTTCACAAGTTACGTACATTCTTGAAAAATCTTCTTCTTCTCTCCATTCCTCAAGTTTCAACTAGTTACTTTGAAGTCATAGAAGATTTCTCAAAAACTCGGAAGTTTGTTCTCTCGTAGAGTAACTAAACATGGTCGAAACTACGATAAATGCTGTGAACGCCGTGATTGCCTCCAGTGTCCAATTATCTATTCTGATACTTGACTGTTTATCCTTCAATCGTAATAAATACCTTATGAACAATCCTTCTCCTTGCACTCTTATCGACTGTGATTACTGCTTGAAAGGTACTTAATGTCATGCCTTCTATGAGGGCTTAAAAGTACCATGTTAAGCCTTCCTCTGAACAAACTCCTAGCATCTGTTTACACAGCAGCCTCCTCGTTGTCATTCACGCCAATTCCCACAACTTCAACTCCAATGACTATTTCCAAGTCTTAAAGCAAGGGAACCCCGTCACAATAGACAAGTAACGTATGCAGATTCTGAGAAACCCTATATTCGCTCCATTTTATTTATCATTACTTAGGTGTTTGATATATATATATATATATTTATTAAAGTGATCTCGCGGTCTCGGCATTCAAGATCTTCAGACTGAGAGATTCGATTCTACCAACTAACTTCCTGCTTACAGGATTCAACTGGAAAAGGAGCTGGCCAAGTGACATGTTAAACAAAATCAATGAGATAGTTAATAGTATCAATAGATTAAATGGATTTATAAAGTTTAATATAAATAGAAGACAAAAGATTAATAAAGAACAAGAAACAAAGCGGTTAGAATAAAAGCTTGAAAGGTCAATAGTATAAATAGATTAATAGGTAATAAATAGATTAATAAAGATTAAAATAAATAATATATATATACTTCTAAATGATATTAAAACAGCAGGCATTTCTATAAATTTGATGATCCCAAGACGACTCTTGACAGAAGGTTGCAAGTTCACAGTTAATGTGCCTCTCGTAACTACCAAGAGGTTACATTATGTGCACACCACACCAATATCCTTATTTATATTTCTAATTACTTGATTAGACTGTAATAAATAATTAATATACTACCTTTCCTAAGACATGTCAGTAGTAGTTTTTCCCATGCATTTGTCACCAACTGAGCATCTAAATGACCTATTAAGCCATTTACGAGTGGCAAATAACTCTCTAACTCTTGCATCTGCAAAATGATTTCGAACGGAATTCAATAAATAAAAAACAACCAAACAAACCAATGTATTCAACAATTTAATGCTGTTTCTAATCAATTAATAAATGCATGCCTCATTGAAATATTTTTGTCGACCTCCTCTTTCTATCCGACAGTACTTTTGTTTCAGTTTTATGATATATAATTACATTGAACATTGATTACAATTCATTATATATATATAATATTTCCAGAAGGTGAGTAGTATAAAGCATACCTTAATTACACAGAACATAGTAGGTGTCTTAGTATAATATGATACTACTTTTAAAAAAGAAATTGCAATAGTTTTTTTAATTATCGCAATAATGTTTTTATTATAGTTTTTAAAAAGAAATTTCAACCGTTTTAATTAGTTTATACTTATTTAATTAGTTTTAATTAATTACAACATAATAATTGCGTTAATTAAAACTGTTAAATTTTTTTTTAAAAGTATCATATTATAACAAGACGCTTTCTATATTCCATGTAATTAATGTTTGCTTTATATTAATCACCCTCTGGAAAGATTAAAAAAAAACACAATTAATAATTATATGAATCAACAGACAGACTTACAAGCGGTCTTTGAATATATATATATTCAACGAATCATATATATATATATAATATATATATATAATATATGATTCGTTGCGATGTTGACCAATGGAAGTGGAGTTTACAGGTCCATGCGTAAGGTCCCAGTTGCCTGTAAACACCACTTCCATTGGTCAACATCGCAACGAATCATATTCCTTTCCCCGGACAACTCATAGAAATATATATATATATCATCAAACCACAATATGAACTGGGAAAAAAGTCTAAGATCTTTCAACTTAAACAAGCGGTACTCGTCAGAGTCAAAAGCCCAACAGACAAAGACCGCTTGTTACGGTTGAAAGATTTCAGTCTTTTTAAAAGATTCAACTAAACAAACTAATTCATATAAAGTATATCCATAAAAGAGATCACAAAAACTGACTACTATATTTCGCCCCCCTTTTCATTAGGTAGAAGGATGTGACTCGCTCCAAGACTTATCTATGAACTGAGTGACACATCTTTCGACCTAATGACGAAGCAGTCGAAATATACTAGTGAGTTTTTGTGATCTGAAGTATGCGTTGTTTATTTTGTGGATATACATTCCAAAACTAAATATTATACCAAACCAAAACTACTATAGTCAACATTTTGAACATCCGTTCACATCAGGAGAAAATAAAGCAAGAAATCGAGTATAATACGAGTAAAGTTTTTCATAAAGGCTTCCAAATGCAAGAACTCGAGCTAACTGAGGCAAATCAACCTTATAAACAAAAGATTTAAAGCTACTTCATGATATCTGACAGTCCTGATATATGCATCTTCAAAATTACGAACATATAGATTGAGAGGAAATACTAATGGCTTATCAGCTCAAAGCATAGTCATGCAGTACTAAGTTCAGAGGCCGTGAAGAATAGGAATAGGTATTACAAAGGAATAAGTTAAAGCTCACTAAATTAAGGTAAGGGAAATGTATAAAAAAAAATGTAAACGTTAATAAAAGAATAAAAATATAATATGCAAAGATAAAGAAAATGTCAAAATTAAATAAAAAAAATAATAAAAAGGATAAATAAATATAAAGAGAAGAGGAACCCAAGACTGGAATGTCGGTTCTCCTGAAAGGCTCTCAAAGTTTGCTTTTAAGCAAGTAGTCATAGTGGACTGCTTCTAAATCCAGGTTCTAAAACAAGTAAACACATCTCTCGCTTCAGATTTTCTTCTGACCTTCACGTTACAGTTACCTGTTGTTCTAAATATCGATCTCAGTGGTATGATGAGAGTAAATTTTAGTCATATATACATATATGCACAACAGATTAACACATCAAGCATCGTCAGAATGAGTGTTGACAACTCAAACGACGAGTTATAAGTGTTATTTACGTTATTTCTGAATTAGTGTCAATCTATTGCTCGTCCTGTTTTAGTTTATTTTTAAGAAGTTTTGTTGCAAACTTTTGATCAATTTTCCATTTATAAAACAGTATGTATATATTTAAGTAAGAATGTAATATTCAAAGAGACAAACAACACGGATATATTACCCATGAATTTTTTTTCATATGAAATATAATGGTATTCCAGTAAGTGGGTATCCAGACTTTGTTATTAAAGGCTATCTCGGCAGCCAAAAGCAATCTCTCTTTATTGATAGGATCCATTAAGTTTCTAATAAGTTGTTCTTTCGACATATCTTCCAATATCAGACCTTCATAAGACATGTCTTCACTCTCTAAGAGGGAATGAACCCGCAATTCTTCCAAATAGTTTCTGAAAACAGAACAAACTCAGCTGGTATCAACAATAAGCATTTTATTCGTAACTAGCATCCATCCGGGAATTCGTATATCTAAACAAAAAAAAAATAAATAAAAATAAATTTGATTTTTTTCCCTTCCTTTTTAAATACTGGTGGGACGGGAAGCATTTTGTAAATTTGGAATATTTGCGCTAAATTCCATAGAATTCTACATATTTAGAATTAAACTATCAAATTAAGACAAACAATTAGTACTAATAAATAAGAAATGATCTGTGAGTTTAAGGTTAAACAAATTAATTCAGAAAAAATAATTTTTAACAATTATTATTAAACAAATTACAGTTCTCATTTCTCTAATTGAGAGAAGTAGGAAGTTATTTAACATTATCTGATAGTAAAGTAGTAACAAGATCCATATAAATCTATGCTATGAATACGTGCATTACTGACAAGCGAATGTCAAAATGCTAACAAATGGCAAATGCCAATTTACGCTTGACAGTTTGTTGAAACCTTAGTGTCGTCAGAAAAAAAATCTTTCAATAAAATTTATAATCGGTTGTTTGTTTTCAGAGTTTTCCTAAAGTTAGCTGTTTATAAAAAATATGATTATCTGAATATCTTACAAATATTTTTTTATTTCATCGGCTATAACTTTCACAGACTTAGATGTAGACTCGATCTCAACAGTAATCCAAACGAAAAAAGTCAGTTCTGTAGAGCGAGCTGACAAATATCTGAGCTTTACATTTGTAGAAATCGAGAAACCAGATATCTAAATCAACATAATGTTTTTCGATTTCTCCATTGAACTTCTCTACCTCAATATTTAGACTTTAAACAGAATAGTATTATTAATAAAGCTGTTGAATCAGCCAATATCAAATAAAGAAACATCCTTTTATTTCTTTACCTGATATATTCAATACTTCGACCTGTCTCCACCTCCATATCACTGGGAGTATAAACATAAAATAAACACTTGAGAGCAAGTAACTTTGAGTGGAAAGTCACAGTAAATTATCTTCATTCAAACCACCGCCTAAAATAGTTTTACCAACCTTCATGAACGAAAATTAAATCCTTTAAAATAGGCACTAAGTGAGTAGCATTTTTGACTAGGTAGCACAGCCTGAAACAAAATAAAGAAATTCGAAATATTTATATTATTTTACATGCAAAATAGGATAAGCATTATTTTTCAAAAAAATATATTGGGAAAGTTTATGCGTTACAAACATATTGTAAATGGGTTATTCACAACCAATAATCCTGAATAATATTGCAGAACAAGATTATAAACAAGTGAATCACTAGTCTGTGTTCAAAGGTTATTATAGAGACTCCATAAATACAATCAATTTCACCAAGCTACCAAAGATCAATCAATCGGATAAGTACACTCGGAAAACAAAACAGTAAACACAAACCAGGAGTTCAATAAAAATGCACCAATACACCATAGTACAGGACATATTGAACAAAGGGGTAGTTTTCCAAAAAATAAACTGAAATTAGGAGCTTTGAATATAGCTTAAGGATGTAACCTGATTTGAACCTGTTAAACGACTTTTTGGGATTTGATTATTATTATTATCCTTCCCATATTATTATTTGTCACGATATTCTACAAAGTTTAAAATAGTTGGCAATTATCATTTATTAATCTAAATTTTCTTCAAGTAGGTTAGGCTAAGATGCAGTAACAGTCCCACGAGAGTCCACACACGAACCTTGAACCCTTGTAAAACCTCACAAGAAATATTCTCCAATGGGGGTCCTAAATTTTGCCTAACTGAAATGTACTTAGAGTAAGGTTCATTAACGATTATCTGACATCGTACAGGCTCGGAACTGACGACTTAACGTCCTCTCCGGTAGACGACGTGCTCAGGTTTTTTCTGTTTTTACTTCCCTCTTGAATAAATCGAGGGCCAGAGTGGGTAGCGAGAACCCCGGATCTACCAGTCCAGAGGGTAAAACGTAAGCCACTGGGCTACCCTGGCCACTTCTTCAACTAATATAATTTCCAAAACAAAATACCCCATAAATACATAATAATAACTTTAATAAAAACATTCCTTCGGCCGAAGAGGTAATCCCTGACAAGTAAACAAATCCATGTCTGTGAATATCGCAACTAACTTAGCAGCAGAATATTTATTATTTGTATTAATATGTATTTTTTTTATTAAATAACTTGAATTAATAAAGAGTTGGAGTTGGAGTGCAGGAATATTAGGAAACGGTCTTATTCCAGGAAAACTGGGAGGAAGCCGTAGTGGGACCTCAAACTCTCCGATCCCACCGCCGTGTTAACACCATTTACGCACTATGTTATTAAAACCATACTATGCACATAAAGGTAAACTTATGATAAAAGTAAGCAGAGGTTATGATTTGTTTACTATTGACTCTAAGAGTCTTTAGTAATTCCTCTTCCTCAGGGATATAATTTATATTACAACATATAAAATAACTGTGGCAGTCTTAAATATAAAACGCTGATCTTCTATCAATAGTCGTAATAACTTTCTTTACCTTCAATACACTCCTTATACTCCGACACCACTTAAAAGCAATACAGTTTTTTTTCAACTATACTATATTATTCAAATTTCATACTGATGAAATTCATACTGTTTGTTCAAACAGTAAAACCTGTAGAGCGTTCACTAAAATAGTGATACGCAAATATCATCATCAAAACAAAGCAGATATGTTCTGGGGGCCCCAAACTCTCAAATTCGGTTTATTCTCAAAACTGCTAATTCTTTATTGTGGTTGGTAAAAGATACGCTTTAAATAATAACATTTCCCAGTCACCTGGCATAATTTGCGTTGTATTTGTCATGGCTTCCAACAGGTTGTTCCTCCAGAAGTGACATTTCACAGTTCATGTCTTTTTTTTGAGTATTTAACCATTCTTTTGTTAATCTGAGATGAATCTCGCAAAAATTGATATTGCGTAGAGTACATATCTTCTCAGTAGCTATATATATATCTGAAATTAAAAGTGTAAGTTACAATAATACATTGAAAGCACTAGACAATGACACGAAAATGGAGTATTTTTTTACACAACGACCTCCTTCTCAACCAATGTGTACATACAGCGATTATCGAAAAAAGAGTTTTCTTTCATCTGATGATCGTGTTTTTCTCTTGGGAAGTTTAAGATCCTAACGATGACCCACGGGGATTATAATTATATTATCTAAATGTATAAATGAACAGACTACATTCGCGTTAAAATGGCAACTGAACACAGGTTGAAATTTTTAGCAGATTCTGCGTTCATAACCTTCTTACTAGTAGATTTTTGTGATCTCTTTTATCTGTGTAATTTCTATGAATTTAGCTCATTTCATACAAATAATAATTAGGAGTTGATTTATGTAATTGTTAATTGTCAATTTTAACAAACCATTACTAATATTTATATCTGTTAAATTGGATTAACAATCCACATTTCATACACGATCATTTTCATTTTATCTTCTGTCCTATTTATATCATGATATTCATTATTTATACCCCAAACCAAGAAGCTTCTTTCTTCAATTCTAATTACGTTGCTTTGGTGTTGTGTGACAGGCAATTTTAATGCTTTATCAGTCTGGTCTATTCATATTTTATGACATTCACAGGGACCTTTGTAAATACGGCTATACTCCAGTTGACTAGACAAGTTTATGATTAACGCATTACCTACGTTATCTCCACTTTATTAAAGTCAAGATTAGGATGATTCCAAGGCAATGGGTCAATGACGTGATATGCTGAAAATATAACATTTGAAAGTAAGGCTTCTGTTTAACTTGGAGAATCTTCTTTTAGCTAGCTCCCTTTGAAGCTTTGTCAATATAAACGGCTGAGTTTTTAATTAGTAAGCAATTCATATAATACCAGCCTAAAAAATAAGTTTCTAAGTTTTCAAAGATTATATCACAGACAACATCGGTACAACATTGTTTTAATTTTATTTTTATTAGATTACAGTGACCTGGTAATGTTGAAGAAGCTCCGCGGAAGACGTCAACAATCGCTTCATCATGGAAGAGATCTATCACAAGATCGTAAGGTTGTGAAGACAATGCTATGTACATAGGCTTGGCTAGCTTAAAGGAATGCAGTTGATGTACGGTGGAGAGTGAGTAATATTTATCTTCAGCCTGAAATAAACAAAAACTAATTCAAATATCTCTACATAACCTTTATACATGTACACCATTTAATCTCCAGCAAGGGATGCTCCATATCTGCTTAAAACAAGACGAAATTACATGAAAAACATTAACATTTTGAGTCAGAATTTAATTTCCTGTACCTATCCAGCACTTGTTTATATTCCTTTGTTTTCTATTTTTTTTTCTCTTTTTCTACTCTCGATTTTATGGAGACGATATTTAGTGACAGAGAGAATATTAATTTCATTTATGAGTTAAAGGAGAAGAAGGCTTTAAGACAAACGTACAGGAATCTACAATCCAAGACATAACCTCCTACTACAGGTCGAAAGAGTCTTAAACAGGTCAGATCGTAATTACATTTCAAAACTAGTTTATGGCTTCCATCTAATATATATACATTCCACACGGTGGAGTTCCATACCAAGCTAGTTAACCTAATTAACAACTCCGTCTCTATAGAGGGACTTAGTTCTGAAAAAGCCGCCCTACTCGTCTCCAAGAATCCTCGCTGGTTTTTTACCTTCTGCCTCAGTTTTACCTTCTGCCCAAATCCACAAGCCGTATAATATGCCCGATAATCCTCCTTCTGGCAGGCCTATAATGTTCAACTATGGATGCTTAACAGAACTGTGTCGCGGCACAGTCGATTGCCAGGATGGTCTCCTTCTGTTTCGTTTCCGGCGTGATTGGTCTCCCACTCTCTTTTCTCCTGACGACGGATTATACGAAAATTTAAGTTAGTAAGTGTGCCTCTTTCTCTGTGTGTTACAATTCTTCGTTTTTGAACTTGTTATATTTATATATATATACACTTAAAATAAACTGTGACACATAGACAGAAACATAACAAAGACTCACTTTTCAATATTTCGACCGTAATGGCTGTCGTCCTCAGGAGAAGTGAATTGACGGAGGGACGACAGTCAACTGATTATGTCAGAGTTTATTACTGGTCACAGTTTATTTTAAGTGTAATCTGTCCTGCAGGACTGTTTCCGTTTATCATGGTACATATATATATATATAGTAGCAGTAGTATATATGTACAGTATATATACAATAGCAGTTTGCTTCTCAACGCGAGTACTTCGCACTTCTTCCCGATGACGACGGATGTCGAAATATCGAAGTGAGTTCTGTAGTGTCTTTCTGTGTTCTTTTCTCTGTGTTAAAGTATATATATATATGTATAGTGTTGAAGGTTAAAGCAAATCTGGTGTTCAATCTGAGTTTTAAACTCGTCGTCAATATTGACATTTCAATTTTTCTAATTGGTGCTGAAGATCCAACATTTTTCTTTCTTCAAATGAAGTTGCCTTAAAACAATCTTCCTCCTGGACTCAATAGTTACTTTATCATCACGAGCTGCCTTGTCTTGAGTTTTAATATTCAAAGAAAATTTCCTTTTTAATTGGTCAATTTGGACGCTAAGATCATTTAAATGACTTCAAATTTGATGAAGGGCTATGGACTTTATTTTATTTATAGGGATCTGGGCTTTATTTTTATGGGAGGGATGGCAACTGTTAAAATGAAGATACTCCTGGGAATAGTTGGTTTTAGTGTACAGAAATAGAAAAATATACAGTATCATAGGTAATACTGACATCCGAAAAGAAAATAAAGGTATTGGACACTCGGTCAATAACGAAATAGATGAAGATAATGTTGGAGAGACGTCACGAACGGGTCTTTTATTTTACTCATATTTACCATGAAACCAAAAGAAAAAGATATCTGTGAACGGATGTGAAGGTTGGGAAGGAGTTGATAAATGGTAAGCAAATCTCGTTCAAGCTCCGCCATGAAAAGGCGTTATTGTTTTTCAGAAAACTTTTGTTTTGTTGTTTATCTTTCAAAAATTGAATTACCTTCTTTGTTTTGCCTTAATGAGAACCTACCGAAACTGTCTGCACAACTAATAACATTTTAGCATTATGATATCTTCATAGAAATATAAATTGGGTAAAGTAGTTCGTTCAGTGACTAGCATTATCTCAATCTGTTACATTACATTTAAATCCTAAGCTCTCATACCTGAGTTGGCTTTCGAACCACTAGAACACACTTCACGTCTTAACGTCTAAACTACAGCAAGAAATCAGGAAAATTACTAAAATTTTTCATACTGATACTTCAATTTTGCCTTATCAAGTCAAATTGTTTAGATATATTGATATCTAAATTGTTGATAAATTGATGATAAATTGTTCATCTGTCCCAAATTTATGAATAAATATGCCTTTCTAATAAAATGAAATGCATTAGTGCCGACAATTCAATTATAATTGGAAGAAGTAAATTGTAATTTGCCAATCTTAGATATCCTTATCCATAGATTACCTAATCTATACATTAATATATATATATATATTTATTATATATATATATATATATATATATATATATATAAACATATATTAATCTTGATTTAATATAGTTTTTTATAATCGTAATAACGCAGGCAAAATAATTAAACACTATCCCACGAAACCGGAGTGAAGTCATATTTAAAAAATCCCGTCGTAAAAGTATATTGGTGAAATGGTAAATCAGTATAAACAAGTGCAAAACAACACCAATACAATGTTATTAGAGGAGAAAAAAGAAGCGCCTAATTCTTGTATATAAATAATGAGAATCATTATATAAATTAACAGAGTCTACAATGATTATATATGAAAAATCAGTGTTGTTAAGAAATATTGCCGAATCATCTCTGATTAAATTTAATAGATCAAATACTATAAACATTTGCAACGTTTTATTCAAGCTCGAGTCAGTATTGACGAGAGCAATAGCTCTGACTACGAGGGTTGATCACTGACAGATAGTTCATTACTTATTTCTTCCTGAACTTCTCTTTTTTCCCTGACTTGCCTTCCTAGCCCTTTTTCCTCCACTTTACTCCCTTTAAATTACCTCTCTTGTCCCCCACTCTTCTCAACTCCACACCAGATGTTTTTACATTATCTTTATTATGTAATTGTTTCAGTATGACTTAGACTTCGTCGAAGAGCGCTTCTTATGGTTAAAAGATTTCAGTCATTTTTCTGATTTCATATGTGGTTTAGAAGTTGATTTTTATTTCACGTGATTATTGTTAAATTTCGTCATTGATGAATTCACCTCTTAAATATATCTCAATAAAATAAACTAACTTTTTTCATATCTGCTTTAGACAAGTCGCTTCTCGCAACTTCATTCCATTCGGCTGCTTTGATGCAACACAACTGGGCAGCTTCAAGCTGATCAACACCTACAAAAAAGGAAACATGACGAACTTAAAATCTCAATAAATAAACTCCATATGTATATATATATATCTTTTGAATTTGTAAATTATTGTAAATAAACTAAAAAAAAATGGTAATCCAAAGAAATTTAATAATATATTTACATAAAACAAATGTTTTTATTTAAAAGTCCCGTTTATATAAAATAATTTTTTCCTGTGAAACATAGATGTAGGAAAAACCTATTGGGTTTGTTTAATTTCAACATATGACTACACAATAAGCACCTTGAAAAGTTGTTTGTTTCTGTATCTATAAAATCAATAGATAAACTAAGCTCTTTCGATGGTCAACAGCCAGGCTGAAATAGAAAGGCGTTTTGATATTAATCAGACGAAAAGTGGAAGTGACCTGATGCTGAATCACTAACAGTGCTACATTGGAAAAGAAATAATACACGTGGAAATTTAAATAAAGGCAAGGGACAAAAATTACATATATCTAGACTTAATACCCACTGTTTTGTTAACGGGTAAACTGTTCAGAACTATCTCCACGTCAAACTATTTCATATTTACACCGAATTTAAATTGTATATGAATATTATTTAAACAGAAATAATATCGTCTACTCCTCTTTAATAAATTATTGAATTGTTCCCATAATTTTATAGCTTTCACCTTAAAATAAGGTTTCCATTCTACGGAGGAAATCAAAATACTGGTTATGCAAAAGATTGGAAATTTTCTTTATAATCATTCGCCTATACATAAATAGGGGAAGTGAATAATCAAGCCACACTTAGAGGGCTTCGAATACCATTCAAGGCAAAGCCTATCAGACAGAGACTACAACTACAGTTCATACAGAAGTTTTAAATTAACTTTAACCCACCCTGAAACAGTGTTTATTCAGTAATTTCCATTAAAAGTAAAGGGAGGAAACTGTCTAGAATTCATTTTGATACTTTATGTTTTCAGTGATTTGTTTACACATGTTGATGAGTGGCATAAGTTTACCATCACTGTTATAGGCTATGCTATAACCACCTCTTTCCATTCATTTAATTTGTTTTCCCTTAAACATTAAGTATAGTTAACACCGGTCATTTCTGCTCACGTATAATCAAACTATATATTTCCTTTGCAGGGGAAAACAAAAAAGTGTTATACAACCTACTGTTTACCTTTCATTTCTTTAACTGTGTTAAAATTACTTTATTAAAGTAATCAATTATCTGATACACTAATAAATTAATAACATTTTATAAAAAAAATGTAATACTCATATTACGATAAGGATTACTACAACAAAACAATTTTTATAGGGATATAAACAATTACTCCAAACATTCGAATTACAAGCACTAACACTTTGTCTCAGTCAGCGCGCTAACAAAGCAAAGATCTACCAAAAGGTGATATTATAAAGAAAGATACCTGGAGGCATGATTTGAGTGACAGTGAAATAAAGCATATTGGTAGCTAGCTGCAAATCTTGAATGAAAGATACACATTCTCGAGCTTTCTGCAGTAATTCTTTGTTTTTGTGTTTCAAATCCCAACCGTCAAAGCTGGCAATTCTATCAGCTTTCTAAAATCATTATCACTTCAAAATATTTCAGAAATGTAAAACTAAAAACACAATGAGGGATAATAAAACATATCAATGATTAATAAGAGTTTGGATACGAAACGGGGAATAAAACTCAAATACCACAATGCCTGAAATAGTCAACATTAAAATTAAATTAACTGTTGATCTTATTGTCTTAACCCATCTGGGACACAGTAGTCTTTGAATTCAAAAGGTCAGTGCATGTTCGCATATTGTATGGTTTGCTTTAGATGGTCTTGAAAACCTTGATTCACTATATTCCTAAAAACATTAATGAAAAAACAAAAAAATACAAAACATTTCTGATGGTTACTTATCGACGACTTCCGAGTTTAAAAAACTCTTCAGAATGAAAGCTACTACGAATATATATCCACGGTGTTAAAGCGGCTATACTTAAATTTGTTACTTCATATCCATTAAATAATGAAATAATTTAATGGATATGTTAAGTTACAGTGGCAATTTTACAAAAGAACACACTTAGGTCGGACATTGGTCCTTTGCGATACCACACAACCAACATTCTACACTGGGAGTTTTAAATTTTGCCTAACCTAAGTGTATTTAGGGTAGGGTCATTAACGAGTACCTGAGATTTAATAAGATCGGGAACGACTGCTTAAATTGAATCACAGGTCTCTAGTGAGGTCTACACAGTATTGGGCATTCTTTGTTTATGCAGTAGAATGAAACACCTGAACTTCTCAGAAATACACTTTGGTAGCTTTATAATTGGTCCCGGGACTCAGATCCCAAGGACGAATCTCTTTACCCTAATTGGCTTTATTGATGAAATTATGTTTAACTTTACATGCCGTTAATATAGTAATAAACATAAATAAAAGAAGCACATGTATTACCAAATTTTGAAGAGTTATCTGACAGATTGTATCGGAATTTAACTCAACTCCAAACCACTTAATTTCATTCATCCATTTCTTGTAGTTATCAAGAGTAAACTCAGCCCCTGAAAGAAGACGATATTAGTCACTAAGCATAATTCATTTCTAATATTATGATCAACCCAATAAGAAAGTTATAGCTTTAACTCGGTTTTAAGAGGTGAAATAATAAACCAGACTTGAAGAATTTATTTAACGCAACTAAATACAAATAAGAAATTCTCAACAGTAATGATGAACGGATAGAGAGCTTTGATCGAGTAATGAAATAAAGAAATGCTATTAAATGGTAAGATATGAATAGATCTTTCCAGCCAAAAATAAAATACTGAAAGGAAAATACAGGCAAGTGGTAAATAGTACACAGGTCATTAAAGGTGATGTACTAATAACAATGTAGAACCATTGATGAACAGGATAGTTTGGTAGATGTTTTAGATCCACGTTCCATGGAAGAAACTCATTCAATTGATAAAATGAAGAGTAATAAAGGCCATGTGAAGATAGGCACATTACGGAATTTTTCAACACGGTATTGAGGATTGACTACATCAAATTTGTCAATTAATTGAATAAATATAGGAAAGAGCATGCGTAAATTCAGAGATTATCAATGTAGGTATTGGCAGGGAAGAAAAACAGTAGACCAGATCTTCACTGTGAGCCAAACCACAGAAAAATATGCTGGGAAGATAACACTGGCCTACGTTTACTGTTCATTCATTATATCAGAGCTTTAGATATCGTGGAGTTTACTTTACCGTTTTAATAGCAAATCTCTATCAAAACTGCGGGATTTCTACATTCTAATGAAATTAATACTTAAAAATGTGTCTTATGAAAAGTCAAAGTGTTCATCAAGCGTTCCTGATTTCGGTGGGGAAAGAGCAAGAAGACACGATTTTCTCCACACTCATCATAGCTTTCAGTAGTGAATTGAAGAAACTTAATACTGCAAACATCACCCATTACTTCAATGGAATTGGCGCGAGGAGCACTCACTCTTTAAAAGTGGATGTCAAACAATAAAAGCTTAATATAAAAAGGTATGGTTTTGATAAACGGAGGTAAAGCCAAATATATGAGTGCCAGTCCATAAAACAATCGTAATACATTCTCAAGATTTGGAGATGAAGAAGGGCTGTCAGTCCAAAAAGGTTAGGTCTTTTAATTAAATATGTTCTAAGCTGAATACCGAAAATAAAATTGTTTCTAAAGTAGATAAAAGAACAGTGGTTGTGCCGTGCCTACCACGCCATCAGGAAGCTCTTTCGTTCATCTTTATTGACAAGGACAACTAAAATAAATTTATTGAAAACGCTTATTAGGCATTCGTGACCTGAACCTCCGAAATGGAGTTTATGTGCAGTCATTGCTAAAATGCCAAAGATTTTTTAAAGAAACGTTTTAAGGCAAATTATTGGACCAAAATGCGAATATGGAAAATGGAGATAAAACGAGCAGAGAACTTTATGACCTGTAAAGTAATAAAAACATGGTGCAATTTATTAAGCAGGGCTACAGAATTTATAGGGCATATAATGAGGATGAGTGATGAAAAGTTGCGAAAAACTTCTATGTGTTACCATGAATGAGACGAGGGGAAGAGGACGAACAAGAAGGTCGTTCCAAGACGTTGAAACTGATTTGGTCACTCCTAGGGATGAATGGCGGGTTGATTTAAGGAAGGCCAGGGGGTTTAGTGCTATAGTAGATATGTTAGTAAAGATTATTAAAACCTTTTTATATATATTGCAGTGGGATTTTTTTCAAATAAAACAACGAAATTTATTTTTCAGGAAGATACAGGAATAACATTATTAAACCTACATTGATGTAATTTAATAGGATTCCTCAGGCATCATAAAGGTGTGTTGGTCCGAACTACCTTCGCTTTACGGCTCTTATCCATCATCTTCAACCCAAAATAGCAGCGAAAAAAATGTTGAAGATGCAACAGTAACTCTTTAAGAATTTGACATTGACTAATTTTCATTTAGAGCTGATTTCTATAATAATTATTTATCAGAAAAGAGTAAATACTAAGAAGGCCATTACTTTTTTCTAACTCCCACTCTTCTTGGCATTTCATCATTCTTGCAGTTTTTGAATATTGATTTAATTATTAATATGTATATTGGTTATCAGAGATACTTATTAAACAGGTTAATATAGACTTTTACCCTATATTGTACAATTACTACCAAGAACGGCGGCATTATACTTTCAAGAACAAAAAATAATTAAAGATACATGATACATTCTTTTATTAATATACATAAATTAAATAGCTTACTAATTAGATTCCATCGGTCTTGTTGGCTGAGTTTCAGGAAGGGCAGTCTGTGCTGAGAAATTAAAGGCAAGTTGTCTGTATCAGGACTGAAGGAATTCCATTCTGAGATTTCATAAGAACCAGGCTTGCTGGAAAAAAAAAAATATGTTCAATCTGTCTAGGATGAAGAAACCCTGGGACACCTATTCCCGTGTCTTAGGCACGTGAACAAGATGCAGATAGTGGAAATGCCATCGCAACTGGTGGTAAGCTGCGAAATAAGCGCCGGCTTAACGAGAAAATATTTTTAGAGAAGGGTAGTTTACTACAACAAAGTTGAACTATAGGTGATGCCGATAGTCCTATAAATATCACACATCAAAATGAAGATGTACAACAATGGTCCGCGAGCACCGCCCACACTAACTAGTGCATCCCTCTTTCTCAATTAGTGAAGGGGAGGAAACACTAACAGGAAATATTGGGGATTTCAAAATTACGTCTCCAAACAAAAAGTTCTTTTTTCTGTGGAGACGTAATTTTTGAAATCCCCATATATGAGCAAATACCACATGCTTTTGCACAAGTAATGAAACAACAGGACAGTTCATGATCCCGAAAGTTGTGGGCTGAAGGTAAAATGGTTTTGCTTCAGTGTGGCTAAAGGGTCAAGTAGTTGACCAAATTCTAAAGTTTCATGCTGAAATCATGACCTTTTTACAAATCCCATGGCATGGAATGGTGGAATGGACACAAAGGGAAAATTGTGTTATATATTGGAGAGAAGAAAATTAGCCGAACAGGTATAAATTTTTTCCTGAAGAAGAACGACTATGTTTCTTGTTCCAATAAGTCTATTAACAGATTATGTAAAACTTGTTTAAGGGGAAGTTTAGAAATATGACCCTTGTATCTGGTAACTCAACAACAAAGAATATAGCAAATTAAAAAGAAAATTTCTTTTTAGCAAGTTACACAGTTATATTAGGTGACATGAATGCGCTCAAATAGACAGGGAGGATTTTACTCACAGATAGGAATTATAGTAAAAGGTAGGGTGATACATAGTAGCTTGAGTGATACATGATATAACTAATGATAATGGTATGAACTTGTGCAACATTAATGATACAAACGTTATAAGGATAAAGATTATCAACTCCCTTATAACAATATGCATAATAGTATGTGGAAGGTACCAAATGGTGGATTGACCTATAAATCATAGCTGCTGTATAGATGTCATTCCTCTTCGATCACAGATATTAAAATTGCTCGCATTTTTACTGAAACTCTCTCCTTATGATTAGCTTTAAAGTGACCTTTTGTATATTATGACGAGGAAATTATAAAAGAAATAGATGAACTTAGATTAAGTTTTAATTAAGAATTAAATAATAGATAAATATGGAAATTTATGGGGATTGAAGATGTGCCGAATTAAATTAGAAAGTCTTGCGAAGGAAGGACGAATAGTGATATTTGGAGGTGTCAGTGTAAGTGAGGAGCAGAGGCTGACTATCCACCAAGACAAAGGCAAAGAACACGGGGTTTAGTCATTTACTTTGCCTCTCGATAAGAACATTAATAACGTAGACCGGGTATGTTTTTAACTTGGAACCCTGTCAATCCATCTCGAGATGTTTCCTATTTTTTCTAAAAAAAAAAGTAATATGGACGGTCTTTTCGCTGCTCAGAAAGAGTATGACGACGAAGAACTAAGCATTTGATTGTTTTCCTTTTGTGTTTTTGCAGTGGTTTGAACTTATGTAACACCAGCCTACAATGAACTTCATATCAAACTGATTCCCAAAGGTAAAACAAACTATAAACTAGAAAATACTTTTCAATCAAAAGATCTTTTTGCATTTTATCATACTTTCGAACTCGTATCAAATGTCTTCACAATTTTTTTTTCGTCCTAGTGAAAAGGTAAAAAATGGGAATGCTAAAAGGCAATAGGGGGCATTATATTAGTATTTCTGCCTATAAGCAGGTAAACCTGAAGAAGAAAACTACGTGTTAGAAAAGTACTGTTTTGTTAATAAAACTTGTTTATGTGCAAACTTTTCCCAATGAGACTATCCTGTGCAAATAATAGGCTCATTAAGTTACATTAAAGTTTAGACTCATATTTAAAAAAATAAAAACCAGTAAAAATGAGTGAAATTTAATTCCTATAGAGCAATGAACTCAATTTTTTTTTAATGGACTATCACTGAAATGGTTATAAGAATATTATCAGTTTAAATAGGTATTAAGGGGCCAGCTTAACTCAGTGGTTAACGTATTCGCCTCTGGGCTGGTAGTCCGAGGTTCGATCCCCACCTGGCCCTCGATTTATTCACGCAGGAGGTGAATAAATCTGAGTACGTGGTCCCTCTGAGAGAATGTAAAGCCGTCGGTCCCGAGCCTGAACGAAGTCAGGTACTCGTTAAAGATCCCTACTCGAAATGCACTTGAGTTAGACAAAATTTAGGACTCCCAATGTAGAATCTATAGAATCACCGATCAAACAAAACGCCGGTAAACAGCTGACACCCGGTAGGGGATCGGTTTAAACAATAAAAAAAAAAATAAAATAGGTAGTAGCAATAACTAGCAGCATTACCTGACACGTTTGTAGCGCATCAAGAAAGATAACAAACTTTTATGATTTTCTAATTTAGCTTCAGTGGCTTCCGCATCCATATATTTGATTAATTCAATTATGGTAAGGAACACTTCGTAATGATACTGATTTACCTAGAACAAGAAAAAACAATTCTGTCAATTCATAATCTTAGAACTTAGAATCTTATCACATGTAGAGGTCAATAGTATATAGTAATAGAGTGTATCGTAAATATTTAAAATGAAATAATACATTTACACAGCAGATGCCAACCTTTGCGAATAATTATGACACAACAGTTAAATTTTAAGAACTCAGGTTTAAAAACTGCATGTGACACCATTTGAATCCTAGATTACTTACAATTTTACATACAAGAAATAAAAGGATACACTAATACTTCAACTATCGTTTTTGCTAAAATATTTCCTTAAAGTCCACAGTTTTCTGCAAAGAGTTTTAGTAAATAACAGTAAGTGTTATAGTTTGTAATTTAATGCATACACTTACTCAGTTTGAACGCGTTCAAACATTAATTTTTTAAAGATATAGTTTGACTGGACCTGCACGATTTGTTTACATTTTGTGGCCTTTGTTGATATGATTTTCTTTTTAAACAAATTCACAGTTTCTATTAGAAGTTAGCATATCTCAATAACCATTTGTTATTGTACCATTAACAAATACCATACCATTTAATGGTACCATAATGTATTTTCAAAACAATTGATTTAAGGGTAAAAATACTTCCCAAAAAGAAAGATTATTAATAATAATTATTAATAAAATTTTCTCTGCTGTATTTTACTTTAAAATTATCTTAACATGTTTTTGTAATAACATTACCTCCACTGAGTTTGCTGCTTTCAAATAATTAAAATAACTAGTTATTTGAATAGTTAACTAACAAATAGTTAAATAACTTTGAAAATAGCTACTGGAAAGGATCTAGAAATTTTATGTTTTTTATTGAATTTTGGTCATTTTTTTAATCAGAGAGTAAATAGTATCAGAGAGTACATGTGCTGCATATGTATTTATGAACAATGTAAATTGGTGCAAAGAATAAATTACGATTGATAAAAAAAAAACAAACATAATGATTCAGTTTTCATTAATTTTCAATATCTCTTTTGTCACACTATTAGCCATATACAGCGAACATTTTTGGCCAGAAGGAAGAAATAGTTTGTTAAAGAAATGGCTGTCTAGAATCTAGAGAAAAAAAAAGTAAAAAGAAGAGTAATACAAAAAGAACCATTTTCACCTTATTCCAAGTGAAAGCAGAAAGATATTTAATTACGTCAACTTTTATTCCTTTTTCATCTTCAATGAAATCAACTGCTCTACAACATTTATTCAACAAATCGTTAAGATCTTTGTCATTATCACCACCTATAAAAAGGAATAATACATATTTCAAAAATATTATTAGTACAACTGGTTTTCAAAACATTATATTTAGAAACAGAATAACATAATTAATATGTTGAGACTCTCATCATATAAAACAAAAAATAGAAGTGTTTAAAATAATTCTTGAACTTAAAAATCTCACTAATTCTTTGTTATTTGTAATGAAAAAACTCACCAGCAAAAGTTGTAAAAGAAAGGGGTATGCTCTAAGGGATTTCGAGTGTTAGCTCACTCAAAGAACTGATTGTAAGGAGGGAAGCATGGAGGAGAGTTTGCAAAGACTAATGGAAGATGGTAGTACAAATGAAATATTTGGTCAAGACCACCCCCCAGTCCTCTTCGCCACTCTTGCCTTCTCCCGTATATCCTCCATCACTTTCCTTCGTCTCATATTCAATTCGATGAAAGTGAGTAACATTCGAAGCGTTAGAACTTTTTACCTTTCTTTTACAGCTTTATTGGTAATTTCTTTTCACTTTTTTTCTAAATTTCCTTATTTACGTTCTCTCTTCTTAGTTTTACTCTTCGCTTCACTGTTATTTTCTTTCCTTTTTAGTATTTCTTTTCTTCCACATTCAAGTTTGTGATATGGAATGCATTTGTCTCACTTCCTATCGGTCTATGAATGACTTCAAATTTCACTCTTGACCTTTCCATTACTATACAGAGTACGGCGAAATACCGAAACGGATAAATGTGAGTTCAATTTCTTGCTTAGTTTAAGCTTTAATATACATATATCAATATCGGATTACTGCAAGAAAATCATAATAGAACTAAAATACTACTGTGGTTTAGACATGACATTTTATTCATGTGTTTATTGCGAAATCTTGTTATATATTTCAAATTGTAATTTATGCATTGATAATACCAAATTTTAGAAAGAAAACACTTTTTATTTGTATTATCATTTTTTTATAATTATCATTTACTTACGATTTTAAATAAGAATAAATAACATAGCGTGTAAGATATAAACATAGTAGGGTCTAAGGAAAGGGTTTCATGAAAATTACCTCTATTCAAATTTTGTTTAAAATTTTTAATCTATATAAAAAAAAGTAATCATGAATTGATGAATTACACTACTTACTTTCATCATATTGAGGAAGTTTTGGACTCCATGAAACAAGAATATGATCTAAATAGGAAAGCAAGCAGTCAGTTAAATCATAATCAAGTTCCTCGCAAAATTGCTTTAAATATGAAAATTTAATAGTTGGTAATTTGATCATGCGCAGTAATAAATATTCCTTTCTATCATCATCTTCTAGAACACCTGAAATCAAGAAAATAAAACCAAAAAATTGAAAATCACTTAAAAAGCAGACCAAACCAAACGTTTTGTTTTTCGTATTTACTTTAACAATTGAATGATGTTTACCCCAACAACTTTCACTAATTCTGCAAATATCTTAGTAAATGTAATTAAATATACCCGAAAGCAGTAGATAAAACAACTACTTTTGACCCTCAGTGGGCTTATTTTAATAATCGAGAATGACGAAGTTGTCATAACGTGATATCATGGGGATTTGAGAGGAAAAAGAGTTCACTTGAATTCTAATTAATAATCAGAATACAGACACGAACGGAGTCCCTAATCAAAAACCTTAAAGCCCACGATAAAAGATCTCTTGAGGCTCAATCCCATACCTCAGGAACACTAGTACTATTACCATCTGGCAACCCCCTGTATCCTAGATTCCCACATACAATCTGGTTAGGATCGAGCTCTAGAATGCTAGGTTAGTGACCTGTAACCCCGCTAACCTGAGTTCAGAGGTCAGTATTTTCAATGCGAACCTATATTGTCCAAAATAAGAATTGGATTTCAAAAAACTAAAATTTCCTAGAACACAGAGCGCAACACTTACTACCATCGATATTTAGAACAAACGCAGAGTCATGTTTATTGTATTTACCTATATTTCAGTCAGTTGTCTTACTTCATTTGTGATGGCTATAAAAGTTGTTCATTCTAACTAAATTAAATGTTTATTGATACCTGAAGATAGTTAAGAGATGAGGAAATTATTTAAAAACTATACAATCAATATATTATTGTACAAATAAACTATACAAAACTATAGTTTATCGGGACTCAAACTATATATATATATATATATTTATTTTCCAAAATTATATAAATATTGATAAAAATATCAACTTTTCGGTCAGTTTATCTGACCGAGTTCCGATAAACTATAGTTTTGTTTCTATTCCACGGTCGATAATTTTATCAATATTTATATATATATAAACTGGACTTAATCCTCTTTAGTCAAGTTGTATTGTATTCCATCCCATCACAAAGGCTATACTTCTAAGGATTTATATATACATATATATTATATATATAGATTTATGTCATGTAACTTACCTCTTGTAGACAGTCCATACTTCTTTAATCTTATATCCCAAAGAAAAAGTTTATACATTCTTTCGAAATTATCTTTAAGCTCTTCTTGAGTGTTGCTCAAGTTTGGTTGTAATAATGTTAAGTAGGATTTACCGAGGAGAGCGATGTTTAATTTATGATGAATGGCAGGAAAGCTATCAAAAAAACAATTACATATAATATTGTGCAGATTAAGATAGAGCATATATATATAAGTTTCATTGTCATTTCCTTTATAAAGTTATATTAAAAAATGTGTGATTCTCTAAGATACAATGTTCATTGTGATTCCCAAAACAGAATGTTCATTGCGAGGTATCTACCATGGCCCAATGATTGGCCTATGTATGTTCTTTGATCGTACAGTCTCTGCAACCTACCTAACCTATTTTAGATTAAATAAAAACGTATGTTTTGTAGTTTTTTAACTTTTTTTTAAATACAACATTCTTCACAATATCAGGCTTTTCAGATTCATTTAACATTAAAATGCTAAATAACTGAAATAACTGGACAAAAACGGACATTAAGAGCCTATCACTCTTTACATTAATAGATTTAAGCTAATCATACATTCAGAATCATTAGTCTGTTCTCCAGTATTAAAACATTTATGTTTAAGATTTTTTAAAAAGATATTTTTCTTTATTCCATATACTGGATAGTAGTAATAATTGGGTTTGCTATTTTTTACACCGGGGATAAAGTTCATTATTCTTCTTTATTCATACAGTTTCAGGTGTAGACGATAGCACGATAGCACGATGTCAATGATAGGAGAGAAAGCGAGAGTCCAGAACTTTTATTTTTTTAAAAATATTATCTTTCTTGTCTCTGGGAAGAATGGAATAATTGCGATCGGTTGGGGTCTTCCTCACTCGTCTTCACAAAGTTTACACTGGAGTGACACAACTAAATTAAATCTGTGAAGATGGCTCTCGTTAAACATACGGTCTGCAAGTGTTCTTGTTGGAAATGTGGCAACTTTTATTGTAATTCCCTTCAAAATGTATTCTCTAGACAATTAGGGGTTGAGTCCAACGGACACTGATGCCTGCGATTCCACTATCCGACTTTGTTACACAAACATTCTTGAATCGTCTGTCATCAACGCTCTTACATAGGGCTAATGGAGAGATCGGTTGGTTTATTGGCCATGAACATAATTACCTACAAGAGAACCCCACCACTTTATTCACGCTACCCCAATGGAAAGAGTACAAAAGGAAGGTCATAACTTTCTTATCGACCTGCAATACGAGAAAATAATCCTCCCTAGTCCGCAGTCCAGGCAAAAGTTTTTAGCTTAGCTAGTGATTGAAGGGCTCATTTTGAATCCACGACTTAATTGATTTCGACTTAATCAGCATTTCAGATTTATTCGTTCCATGACTCAATCGAAAAGCAACTACCCAAAACGGCCTTTATTAGCTAAGTTCAGTATACATCCTTCACGACAAATATCTGCTACGTAGTAACATTCTCCACTAGATTTCTTGAAATAGCCAGCCCTAGATATTTATTTTCCCAGGCAGTAGACATTTACTTACTGGGTCATATGCATATATCTCGACATGTCGTATTGTCAATTATTTTAATTATAATAATTAAAAATTAATTACAATTACTGCATCAAATTAAATTGTCACTTTGAGAATTTTCGTTTGATCTTTTCTGTTCAATATAACTTGAGAGTTCAACAGTATTTTGACTTGCAGGTATTTGTCAGGTCATTAGGGGTAGGTTATAGAGATATCCTCCCTGTAGGTCTTCGTAGAAATACCACTAAGCGAAAAACTACTTAATAGAAAATAACAGTAATTCCAAAAAAGGAAGGTGGTTGACAAACTTTTCTTACCCGAATTTCTTACTGTTATTCGGCTACTTTTCATTGTATTCAAATAATTTTCTAATGGTAACGGTTGATTTTTAAAGTGTTTGGTACAAGGTTGTCATGATTACCGTAGGCTATTATCTTTTAGAATGTTTACTCACTTTTAAGTGAAATTCAGGCGTTTGAATCCGAACCGAACTCACTCAAAAAGTTTTCATTTTTCCAATCTCAAGATTTATATATTGACTGATTTAATCTTTAAATGAGAATAATTTTCTTGGCTAATTTTGAAAATATTTTACTTTATTTATGAAAAAAAAAATCTATTTACCCCTTATTAAGATTCATTAAATATAATTCCGCCTGATGTGGGTGGAAGGAAAGCAATAACACAGTTGCTAAAGAAATGTTTGGCTCCTCAGATGAAATAAGACGAATTATCAATTTTGAATACTGATTAAGCAATAACCCGGAAATCAACTTCATTCCCCTTTCATCCTGAAACAGACAATAATCATTAAGATTCACACAACTATCAGAAGGAAACTATTGGTCCAGTATGGTGATACATACACAGAATTATGTATGGTAGAAAATCTAAAACAAATATTAAAAATAAGTCAATAATTATCACCAATGTTTCCCTACGATGTATATTTGCGCATAAACATTTAACTCTTAAGTTAGCGCGCCTAAGTTTTGATGTTTGGCTGTCAATAAAATACTTAAATATTTTCAGATACAATTAAATTGGTTTTTAAAAAATTCCCTAATTACAATTTAAGCGAATTACTTTGTGCATGAATTTTAATTTTCAAGTTTCAGTCATCAATACTATCCCATAATTTTAGATGGAATTACAAAATGGGACGACTGATGTAAAATTACAATTATAAGCGAATATCATACATTAAATTTTGAAAACTTTAAATTTACTATTTTCAAATATTATGTATTTTAAAGTACCAGCTAAATGGTTAGTAATAGTTGTTTTGTATTTGTCGTCTATTATTATTACTATTATTTATGCCTTATATATATATATATCTATTATTGGAACTTTCACAAATTAGAACAATAAATAAATAGAGTGTGCATGTATTTTCTCGGTACATATTGGCTGCTTTGTTTTTATAATTTTTGTTATCTATATTGCTTAAAACGCCAAAATATTCATATTCAGCAATTTATGAAGTAAAAAAAATATAATTTTAAATTTAATGGTTCTGTGTTGGATTCTATGGTTGTTATATTAATACACATTTTCATGAAAAAGGTATTTGTTATTCACTGATTACTATACAGCGTTGCGGGAGCCACTGTTTTTTCAAACATTATCCATATTTCGAACATAATGAATAATAATAGTTGCTTTGTACTTGTATGCTTAAATATATTAGGGTTGCAGCAAATTAGAACACTAAATAAATAGTACTATATATACTACCGATAACGATGTGCAAGCAATCAATGGGTTGTGGTACACCATTGAGTAATTTCAGCAAGAAAATATTATATTAATGCAAGTTTGATTTTGAAAGGTCAAAACGGAATCAATCATCAATCCGTTGATCAAAGTAGGTACTGCCTCACCATTTTGACAGTATGTACAACTGGTTCATTTGGACTTTGTTCGAACAATAAAATTAACAAAGTATTCTGACTGATCTGTATTTATATATATATATATATATATTTGATTGAAGAACTGACCGTATTTCACTGATGTCATTTTCTTCACCAGTTTTTCAAGATTTCATCAAATATGCTTAAATGAAGGACTGCTTCCAAATTTTATAATATATATATATATTTATCTTGATTTCTGATGTATACTACAAATCCGCTCAAATCTGTAATGTATACTGATTCAAGAGGTCGCGAAAAACTGTACTGAGCAATGAAATACCTACTGAGTGACAAACCTAAACCACTGAAACTTTCAAAATATCAATGAGTCCGAGTAAGAGTAACATGGTTGAATTAAAACAGGAGGGAGAGGGGATTGTAAGTAGAATACAGTGAGATAATTACCATTTGAGGCCTAAGGAAGGCAAGAGTAGAGATGATCCTGCACGAATGAGTACTGGTAGGTAACCTTTGACAATACTCAATCACAGAGGCCTAAAAAAGAAAAAAATACAATTTTAGAGATTTCAAACTTTTGGTTTTATATAAAGGTTCCAGATATTCATACTGACGTTAATGGATAATACAAAATCTCCACAAAAAAAAAAGTTTTTTTTATTCATTGTGGATGTTTATCTGACGATGATCAGCAAGTGTTCGAAACGTGTGGTTTGAATTTATTCAAAAGTTCCCAGTATGAGTAAATAACACACAATTACAGATTGCACAACTAATGAGTTCTAGATAGTATAAATTCAATAACCACTTTTAATATATAACTTAATTTAATCTCAATGTACAATTCGCAAAACAATAAAAAAAAAAGCATATATAAATTGCAGCAAGTTCAACAGAAGAAGGTCGTTCCTAATTACCACAGCCACAATACTCCACTAAAAGTAATGCATATCACTCCTCTGACAGATAGTCACTGAAAACACTATCCATCCTCTGTGGGTTATCCTTGTATTGTGTTTCGACTCTTCTAGAGTTCCTATGTATCTAATTACTGCATGTTTAAGATGCCGAGTTAACTGTAGACGGCAACATGCAGATAGCTATTCGTTTAAGATAAAAAAAAAAACGGCTAATACCTAATTATACACACATCTTGTTCACAATTGACATTACAATTTTGTAAAATTTGGTCTATACAGAAAGTATTCAGTTGGTTCAACAGAAGAAGGTTGTTACTCTGTGTTACAATACCCTAAAACTAATAAACATATCAATTTCATATCTTTGTTCTTGTCAAATTTCATATTTTTTACCCATGAACACTTCTTTGAACTATCTTAAAATTTAGCAAATATTCATAACTTTAAAATAGAATAACAATTATTTCTTTGATATTAAAAATACTAAAACAATTCCTCGGATCACCATTTAACGGACGACAATCAAAATCAAAAGCAAACACCGAAGTAAAAGTATTTCACAACAGTGCTTTTACACACTTTAACTGATTCATAAATCATCAATTTTGCAACGCAAATAGTTTCAGGTCTTACTGTAGAGTCTTTGGGTAAATGGATGAGTAGATAGAAATTATGAGAAAATAATTTCTTTTTATTTCAAAGATAGAGAACATACATATAGTTAGGAAGAAAAAATAGGAATCGAGAGAGAGAGAGAGAGAGAGAGAGAGAGAGAGAGAGAGAGAGAGAGAGAGAGAGAGAGAGAGAGAGAGAGAGAGAGAGAGAGAGAGAGATTGGAAGAAGATATCGAGACAGGAGAAATTCAATAAAACAAAATTAGAGTTAAGAGATAAAGGGTGTTAAAGCCGAATATAGGAGAAACTAAGAGGGAAGGGAGGAAAAGAGAAGACCTAAGAAAGAGGAAAGGAGGAAGGAACACAGGCGAGATAGGGGGGTGAGAAATATCGTGGAGGAGTGAGGTACAAAGAAGAGGAAGAAACTGAGAGAGGGATAATTAAAGAAATTAGTCAATAATTAACACACCGGATGCGGTAAAGAGTATACATCACGACACAGCCACGTCAAGTACCCCCCATTATCGTACATAATAGTTTCTTTAGATTTCATAATTACCCGTTCAAACTCTTGGATGTCATAAGGTACTAGATCAATAATGTTTTTATTTCTTCTAATTTACACCCAATGCATACGTCACATGAAAAATAATAATCCTAAAAATTTAAACCACAATACATACTTGATCCAAAATGTTCAACTCTTCATTCTTCCTTGAACAACCATGAGTAGGATATATTTCTGGAAACAAATGTAAATGTTATTCTTGCTTTATATAAATGTAAAAGTTGCTACTAATTGTGAACTGACTTGTGAAGATTTTATGAAGTAGTTGACTGGAGATAGAAGCAAAACAAGCCGACCGGCTTTCGTTAACATCAAAGGATTGAGGTCCAGAGAGCATGTCAAAAATGTTGGTGAAATGGAACATCAATCTACGGTCAATATCTAAAAAAATAATAGCCGTGAAAACTACTATCTACAAGACGAAACATAATAATAACATGTGACTCAGCAAGAAGGATACAAATAACTCTATACATTCAGAGAATAAATATCACCAATCAAAAGATCTTATATCTTTTTTTTACTATACTATTTTTTTAATATTCTTCTTTTTACTATTCTTGTTATACTGATATAATAGATTAAAGATTTTTTGTTTTAAAAATCGCCTACCACTGTTGAAGACTATTGCTGTTTCTAAAAGTTTCAGTACAACCTTCATCAGACTTCGAATATTATTATCATCCATGTTTATAGAGCATTTGCAAAATAGATAAGTGAAAAATTCCATAATTAGTTCTGTCTGAGGGCAAATATCTCTGTCTAAAATTGTACTGAAAGAAAAAACAAAATATACATACAAATTAGAATGGCCCAAATGTAGGATTTTCACTGCAATTAAAAAAGCTGAAAGGACAGACTTTTTAATTCATGAACTTGTCAACGCATATGTCTTAAAAGACTAATGAAACTACATAAATAATGTTATTAAATCTATTTCGACTCAGGAATACAAATTTAAGAGGTAAACAATAGATAGAGAATTCAACACATGTATGGCTAATACTTAAATCTTAAAAATTAGTGCAGTGTTAAAATGGCTGATCAGTTACTGCAATAACAGAAAATTAATTGTTAAGATAAGACAATTTTAATCTCACGAATTCATAATAAATTTTGCGGTGCCCCAAGGATTTGATTTAGGACCTTTTTTATTTACATTATTTTTTAAACGACGTTATGAAAATACTGTCACATGTTAAAGTATCAATGATCACCAATCTGAAATTATATTTCAGAGTCAACTCACATAAATATTCTTATAGTACAAAGTATTATTCAATTATGTCATAAAGTGGTGTACTATGAACTTATTAACCTGAAACATTGATAAATACAATGCAATCTATGTTTATCAAACGTCTATCAAGCATACATCAAAGTTGCAATTTAATCCAAATTTAATCGATAAGAAATTTGCATATCAATTTTGATTTCTTAATAATTTCTGTAGTCATAGTAGTACAATTTTCATGAAGGCTTTATCTTTCGAAACATCACAAACTTTACTGGCATTATTCTTTGATGAGGTAATACAAACAACCAGCAAGATACGAGTACAATCTAGAATTGTGTATCCTAGTTTGGCCTCGCACATTTTCCACTTGCATAAGCAGCACAGATAATATTCTTGAAATATATATATCATAGGCCAGGTTAGCTCAGTGGTTAACGTATTCGCCTCTGGACTGGTAGTCCGGGGTTCGATCCCCTACTGGCCCTCGATTTATTCACGCGGGAAGTGAATAAATCTGAGTACGTCGTCCCTCGGAGAGGACGTTAAGCCTGTTTTGATTCATTACCATGCAACTTTCAGCCTTCCGGCCATAAGATGGAAGAGGACGTTAAGTCGCCAGTCACGTGTGTGTACGAAGTCAGGTACTCGTTAAAGATCCCTACTAGAAATGCACTTGAGTTAGCCAAATTTAGGACTCCCAATGTAGAATCGCCTATCAAATAAAACACCGATAAACGGCTGACGTTTCATCTGCTAGGGATCGGTTTAAACAACAACTATATATATATATATATATATATATATATATGGCAGATTGATCAGACTAATTCGAAAGTTACTCTGAGAGCTTCAGAAGAAGCACTTATTAGTCTTCTGGGCGGTAGATCGGCTCCTGGGCTTAACCTCAATCGTTGATTTTTTTTTTCTTATTTTTTAGTTGTTATCAGCTTTTAATTTTATTTTAGTTAAATGTTTTCATTTTTTAATTTTTATTTGGCTTGTATCTCTTTATCTTCCCTGTCTACCTTTCCTCCGAAAGTTGGCTACCCTGTTTGAGTGCTTCAGTTCGAACGCCAAGTCAGTCGTTATCAGCCTTTGGAGCGATTCACTTCTTTTCCTGAAGACGAGGACATCGAAATATAGTAGTGAGTTCAGTGATTTCCTTTCTATGTGTTCTTTTTAAATTCTAGTTATATATATATATATATACGAGTTCGAGATTAACAAAGAGCAACACACAAAGTAGGGAAACACACTTACAGACTCAAATTTTCGGGTAATCCGTCTTCAGGAGAAAAGAGAATGGGAGACCAAGCACGTTGTAGGCGCAACGGCAAGTAACTGTAATTGTGTCCAGTTTGGATCGTATTTCGTTTTATCAGTGAATATATATATATATATATATATATATATATATATATATATACTTAAAATAAACTGTGACACATAGACAAAAACATAACAAAGACTCACTTTTCAATATTTCGACCGCCATTACGGTCGAAATATTGAAAAGTGAGTCCTTATGTTTTTGTCTATGTGTCACAGTTTATTTTAAGTGTAATCTGTCTTGCCAGACTGTTTCCGTTTATATATTATAAATATACAAATATATAATGTTAGAATCAGTAATAATACATTCCGTCATACCTCGTACTTTACGAGGTATGACGGAATGTATTATTACTGATTCTAATATTACTAACCTCAGTGGAACTAACCCATTAACTATGTTTAAATATATAATGTATATATATCATATATCTTTACTTCCTCTGGTGATTATTGTAAAAAGTTACATTCAATTTCAAGTTCTATTAGAAGAAATTTAATTGTTTTTTATTTAAGACGAGATTAATAGCATAAATTAACAGTTGTTAATTACCGGAAAATACTGGAAAAATAAAAGTAAAAGTAAAATAAAAGTTATAGTAAACCGGCTTCAGAAGTTCGACATGATCTTACAAAACTGACCAATTCCTAATAAAGAGTTTCTATTATATACTTGCTGCCGTTCTGACTTCATACGGGTAAAGAAAGACAAATAAACAATCAATTTGTCATGCTCTTTTCTTTTAATAAATCGACTCCTAGTGTGCTAAAAATATGGTGCTACAATACTAACCTTTGTTGTAGATAGCAGAATTCAATTGTCTCTTTTTAATAGCAACTTTCTCCGGATAGAATCTGATGTAAAAATTACTAAGAGGTAGTTTATATATTTATTGAAAAGAACTCTACTGTGCACTATATTCAACTTTAATGTGACAAATTCATTATCAAAAATAAAAAATCTGAGTGGTCTATCATCAACTTTACTAATAAGTCATCTATGTATATAGAGCCTTTGGATCTCTACGGCCCCTATAATCCTTAAAAAGAAATTTCACTAATTTCTTCGAAATACTACTAAGTCTGGTTTTGCTTATCTGCCATCCTGTACCATTTTTATTGAATCTTTTATGAGTTAACTTTCTTTATTAACTGCTATTTTCAGGGTATTTTAACTTTACTATTTTAAGTATTATGTCGTACTACCCATCTTCTTCATTCAGTTGTTCCAATCCTTGGACCTCACCTTCCATAAAGGTAGCCAATTTTCGCAGATGAAGATAAATTCCAATATGGACTTCCTATCTTCCTGTTTTGCCCACGAATCTCTCTAACCTGTGTATCTCAGGGCAATCAAGATAAGACCGAAGATATTACGCAACATCGCCCACCAATAGTACATGACTTTCAGATTGCACAATAAATACAAAATCATTACTGAGTTGTTAATATGCTGCACGATTTTTCAATACCACCCACCTACAGATCACGAATAATAGTGCACACTATTAGATATGCTCGATATTTTTGACGGTTTAGATACTACTTGAAATACTGGTAGCCTGTTTTGTCTTTTCTGCATCACAGAGTGTGTACACTAAACTTCAAGTGTATATCAAGTGTTCACGTTCATGTTCAAGTTTAAACTTCAAGAATTTCTTAGAATTAACTGACAAATAAAACTGAATATAATTAATACTAATAATCAAAAGGTCATTCAGATATCCTTAAAGGCATGAATTCAGAAATAATTAACCACTACAAACATTCAACTAGCAGTTCTTAACTTGGCAAATGGAAAAAGTGCAGCGTATGAAACATCGGATTTTAAAATAACAAAAACGAATACCAAACACATTGGATAACATTTATATCACTAATAAGAATGCTAATTGTCCAGTTGGTTTAAGATTTTAAAGTATTTGATAACAGCAGAAAAAAAAAGTTTTCAAATAAAAGGTGTAGATAATAAAATTTTAAATAACTGTATGTTTTCATACTTACTCTAGTCATTTGTCTTTAAAACATATTAATCTGAATATTATGCTATCATATTTTGATTCTTATAACGTTTACAGACCTCGAAGACACAAGCTAAACAGAAGTCTACATGGAGCTTTTCATGATGAAATTAGCATTACCTAGTTGGTTTTTAGTGGATCACATAGGGAATACAGCTCTTAAAGTGATAGAGGAAAGTGATCTATTATTATAAAACAAATAATAATATGTGTGTACGTAATAATAAAAAATAATAACAATAATAATAGTACGTAACACATACTTATAATATGTAAATGAAAAATTTATTTCTAAGCATCCCGATTCATATAGTTATGGAGTCTATCTTTATAAATCATAGGAGTTTTGAGTGTTTACAGGACTGACAGACACCTCATTTTATATATATAGTGTATGTTTTGTTATTGAGGGCTAGGTCAAATAAAAGAAACTAAACTCCTTCCTAGACCGACGTTTCGATGTATTTGTACATCATCTTCAGGGCTAAAATTAGAGTAAGAACTATAATACATTTACCAACACAATCTACACTCACATAGAGAACTAGCACAAATTTTTGAGACCTACAGATACATACCAAAGGTTATTTTATAATCAGAGTTGTTAAGTACACATCTATTTCAAAGTAACAGACAAAAGGAAATTAGTTTTACCTTGGAAACTGTGCTAATGGTTATTTAAGTTACATGAGAATTAATATGTACTCGTATACTATAAATTACCTTAGAGCTTCAGTTGCAGTTTTCAATTTATTTAAATCAATCGCTTTTATTACAAATTTCATAAGGCATTTGTTATTATCCAAATCTAAAAAGATTGATGTCGTCTCAACAGACTTCAAATAGTCTTCTATAGAACTATCAGAAGCTAAAAATGAATGCTTACAATTAAAAATCAATACCACAGTAAATCAATTCAGTATTCAAGCGATTTCCAAGTCATTTAAATAAATATTCATTTAAGTCAACACATTTAATGTGTTGAATTTCATATAACCTAGATGATATAAAACAAATACAAATGAATCAAATGTTCAAACATAATGAAACATTATACTTTAAATTAAAATTAATGATATAGAATTTAAATTATTGATTATTAACTCAATTTATTTATGTAATGAAAATAGAAAATTCATTGGCATGCAATTCAATAATTTCTTCTACTCGTAAGACGCAGAATAAGATCGAGTCAAACAATATTAAATGTTCTTATTCATAGAAACACTGAAATAATTCTACAATTAAAATACAAACTTACACAAAATTTGTTCAATACACTTTGACATATTTTCCTCCTTCTTAATACTTAAGTAACAACTTTTTTCATCAAGTTGTATTCCAAATTTCTCCTAAAAAATATTAATAAAAAAAAATTGTTATTAGACACTAAGTTATATAATTCTAAGGTCATATTCTTTCATGTAGGGTATAGCACTTTCCTAGTCTTTCGAAGTGCAATCAGTTATTATGTGGTATTTAATCATTGTAGGGTAACAAAGTTAATTAAATAGTCTCCACAAATAAAATTTTAATAATATAAAAACGTAGTGTTTGAAACGAGTTGTTTTTAAACTTCTATATCTGGAGACTATTTCATTACCTTTTTTACTCTGCAAAAAATTATATAACATTGGTTGTTAGGAAGAAGATAATAAGAGTCATAACGGCAGTGGAAAGTTTTGCTCTCTCCTTTCTATCTACTCTTTTTCTCTTTTTTTCTTTCTTTTTAGTCGAAAAAGAAGTTCAGGGATATACAAAGAATTAGAATCAAGTGAGAGTATTAGGAAAAATGGGTTTGACAATGCTGCATTAATTACAATTTTAAGTAGGAAGAAATCTAAAAAATGTCGATGTTATAAAAAAAAAACTGAAAAATCAGAGATTGAGGTGCTTCAAAAATACTTGTGACAAAAATTAAGAGGCAAAGAATGAATTTCAATATTATGGGAATTAACTAAAGCGAAATTTAATAGTCGCAGTAGTCAGAGCTGGCACTGCAGATTAATCTTGAACATTTTCAGATATGACAACGAATCATAACTAATTATATTTACACTTATAAAGTTTGTCTAAATTAAAGAGAATAATTAGTAAGAACAATTTACCTCTAACTTCATAACCTGCCTTATATGTTGCAAACATTTACCATTATACAAGTCATATTCTTTGATGTAGTGTATAGCACTTTCCAAGTCTTTCAAATTGAACCTTTTAGCAAACCTTGAGTGTCTAAAAAATAAATCCAAGTTTTAAAAAATGTCATAGATATTTGTAGAAAAATATAAACGGATAGAGAAAGATTTGGATTTATCAGAAAAAAATACACATTTATTTTTTTCTTTCAAACCTGACAAATCTGTCAAATTTTCAAATTCATTCAAATAGACAACAGAAGAATAAAATCGAAACATCAATACTCCTACAAAGCACGGAAAACAAATTGAGATTTATTAATCTATTGTTAACTGACCAAGAGGCACTCGCGGCAGCCGGCATGGGTAGATTGGAATAGTTATTAACTGAATCATGACAGTCCATACAGAGGCTTAAAAAAGTCCGCTTAACATTCAAAACCATAGACAAGAGTTATTGGAGGTACGTGAGCAGTGATCCGGAACAGGTTAATGCGTTTGTGGAAGGAGAGGTGAAATTGGATAGGGTTTGAAAATTGTACAGGTAAGGCAAACTCACATTCCACAGACTTCGCGCCCACAGGTCAGCCAGGGAACTCTGAATGAATTCCTCAGGTCGGGGAAGGGGGGATGTAGGTGCGTATTTAGCGGGGAAGATTCTGGAGATGACAGATTGGGGAGGGGAGGGAGGAAGCCAATGGCCTCCACGGGTGTTTCTTTTGGAGGGCTACCAATGATAGATGGGGAGTCAGACATCTTGACAACTTGGACTTATTCATCCTGAGGATATGTACCTAGAGACCAGAGAGGGGTAGTTGCACCCTGTGGTGCAAGAGTGTTGCTACACTAGCTAACTGCGTTGGACGTCTGGAGGGAGGTTCTCGGTTTGTTGAAAAAAATCAGATAAAAACAACAAATTCAATGATTTTGAACAAATCGAGAGCTGATTATGCAGACCCCAAACGTATCCTGTACAAAATACTCACATATACTCAATCATCTCAGAACCTCTAGTTACATTGGGATATCTTCAGGTTATCAAGACGTCTGACTCTATGTAACATTGGAAACCTTTAAGAAACAGTTTCCCGGTTTTCCACTCACCACGTATCAGCTGGAGAGAACTACCATTCTACATTCTAATACGTTAACAGATTATAGCTACTTGAAGCCCGTCAATTACATGCATATATAAATAATTAAATAGTCCTACAAATAAAAGAAACCAAAATATATTATAGCATATAGCAAAACAAACATTACCAAAAGGAAAGATGAATACATTCTTAAAAAACCAATTACGTTGAGAATAACATTCGACGTGAAGTTTCAGATGAATATTTCTCTTTCTTCTGTGGCTGTTTTTACACATATTTATACATAAACCAACAACTACTTTTCATTATGGAATTACATACTTCTTATCAATTCTGAGTAAAGATACTAAATATCTCTTTGTGCAGAAATAAATATTGTACTCTTCGTTTACAGTTTGTTTTTACTAGTGTAATTTTAGCCATGAGATCTAAAGTCTGCAAAAAATTGATAACTACCTTCACTTCCACCTGATATAAGGTAGTAATTTTATGTATATATCAGTAATAAAATAAAACTATTCTAGGAACATTTAAACTAAATTCACAGGAAGAACAAGTATAAAAGAGGTCACAAAAACTCAGCGACTGCCTCCTTATTAGATAGTGAGTCCCTCCGAAAACAACCCAGACAACTCACAATGTAGTCGAAATATAGCAGTAATTTTTCACATTACTGTAAGTGATCGTGAAAAAATTCGATTTTGAGATTTCGATGGATTTACATATTTTGAGTTTTTTTAAAAATACATTTTCCAAAAGAGAGTTAGGGTAAATTATATGTTCTTTCTTCGGTGATTCGATGACACTGACTTTTTTTTTGTTACATATTCAGTAAGAATATGTAAGACATTTTTCAGACAAAATAGGAATATTGAGAAGTTTTAAGGGGAAAACTTTTGGTTAAATCTTGAAAGTAAGAAGGGCAGATAAATAAACTAATTTATCTGATAAATAAACTAAATAAGAATAATAATCATCTCCCATATAGACCTTTACATGATGTGTAAATGAGACATTATATATAATATGCCGAAGAAGTTTGAGACTGCGTTTACTTATAGTAAAGTTGAGTGTAGGCCACTCCAGATTTTTACTATCTCTCTTATATATGTCCTTTCTTTAAATTTAGTTTATATACGTATATATGGTTCCATAATGATCAATACTCTTGTACTCGCATAAGTAATTTATAAAAAAATAAAGTAATAAACAAATTAACAATTTTATTTTCTTTCTAATGAAAACTTAGTGTATAATGTATAACTGGTATTATAATGAAGTCAGTAAACTTCTCTTGACCAATTTAGTAATGATTAAACAACCCCATCATAATTTAAGTATTACTAATAACCATCCTTAAAAGTTTTATTTTCATAATATACGGAAATTCCACTAAATGCATTTCAATATAAAGTATCTTTAAGTAACTCACCTTGATTCTAAATTTATTAACAAATAAGTGGCAAAGTTGGAGAAAACCTGGGAAATATCATCTCTAGATAATCTGCTTAGAACCAAGTCGAAAGCTGGTTGCATGTCACTACAACAAAATAGATTTAATGAACCTATTAGTACTGCCTTAGTCAAGTGGGCTAGGCTAGAGATTCAAATTTTCCGGCTAATAATATTAATAAAAAATAATAGGAACGTCTCACTAAGCACACACCCTACACCAAAAGGTGTCTCCACGAGGAGTCTTTTGTCATCCGGGGCATTTCCAGAACATTCTAAAAATCTTCCAATAATTGTAGTACTATTAACCAACATTCGCCTATGAATTTTTGTTTTGTTCAATTTCAACATGTAGGACTTGTGTGCACCTACGGAGTTGTTAATCTCCAGAAAAGGAATGTTGTCTTTGAACCTACATATGTCTTCATATATTGAAATGAAACTAACTCCACAGTTTCCAAGGGTGCATTTCACTTCACATATAAGGTTCGTTTTTTTGAAATTTGAGATGTTTCTCAATTAATTTCTACTTTAGTAATTTCGCTGTTGTGCTGCTATTATAAAAAATAGTAAATTACATTTTATCATTGGGGTCCTTACAACTAACATTTCTTTGATGAGTTTCTTCAAAATTCTTTCTCCAACTTTGCATTCGTCTAAGTATAGATTTCGTGCGTGTTGTCGGTTTCTGTTGGGCTGCTTTCATATTAATTTTTCCGTTTCTTCTAATACTTCTTTATATAAGTGTAAAATAGATGAAATTTTGTAAGTTCTTATGAATTATAACTTTAATGGTCCCTTATTTCTACCTAACAGAGTATTCACTTCTAACATTAAGGTAAACGCCTCTGTTCGCAATTTCATAAAAATTAAAGTTTCATATTTTCCTTTATATAACAGACACTGTTACAAATCAAATATATTGATTTGATGTTATTTAGTCTTTCTCCATTTTCTGCCTCTGTGAAGTAATCCTCGAAATATCTTCAATAGATATGTGACTTAAGTGTTAAAATTTTGTAAATGTTCCCCTTAAGGGTGCCTCCATTTCGACGGTAATAACCTGTATTTACATAACTAACTGAAACTGCTACGTCAAATGAGCACATATACAATTCAACTACAATAACCCATTCCAGGAGATTAACCATGCTCCCTTTCTCTAAACAATCATCTATAAACACCACTTGTCTAAAGGCCACAAATAAACTAACAGTCAACTGTTGCTTAATAATTGACAAAATAACACAACGAAAGAAGACTTTGGTCTTAATAAAAGTATTGAAAATAGCATACTTTCCAAGGTAAAACTAATTTTCTTTTTGTCTGATACTTTGAAATAGATGTGTACTTAACAACTCTGATTATAAAATAACCTTTTGTATGTATCTGTTTTTGTATGTCTCAAAGGACTTTACAAACTAGATGAAATATTAATAAAAGAAATAAGTAAGCAAATCAAGACTCCTTTAAGTTTAGGAACATTAAATTCAGAGAGGGATGCCAGCAATCCTGAAGACTTCAATCAACCAGGTTAACTTGTTATTATATTTTTTGGTTGTTTCATTTAGCTCTCTGATGATGTTGTAACGAAAGGCCTTAGAGCATTTTAATTAATATATATTGTTTATTGTGGTATTTAATTCATATACATATATGAAAATAAGATTGAACTCTTAGCATTATTAGTTCTTCTGTAATATAAAACTTCGTTGTTTGTCTTATTCAATAAATTTTTACTTCACTCTGTGAATAAGGTATAAAAGAAAACTGAAACTCAAGATCTGAGAAATTAGAATCTAGAAAACTAAGATCCGATTTCATTTCAGTATCACATAAATACGGATATTGGACAAAAAAAAATATCTAATATCAACGAATCATTCTACATAAAAAGAATTAATACGTAAATAGTTTAAAATGATAAAACAAAGTTGAACCACCAACTCATCGAAGTTAAGTTGTAATGATAACCTGATTTAGCAAGATTACGCTTTCTTCCATTCAGCTTTTCACATCCCAGATTACTTATTATAATTAAAAGTAATTATAACTGTATGGATCTCCAGAGAATAATTAGAGAAAGGTATACATACACGCCATTCCAAATGCAGTGCTGCAAGTAATACTTATATGGGGCCAAAGAGTCCTCTCCTAATTCGGCAATTGTTAATGCTTTCTTCAATGCATCTTCTCCTTCTCGGTTGAACAACATGCGCATTACGGCCTCCAACTAAAAAAATTATTGCACAATGTTAAATGCACAATATTAACCACATATATATATATATATATATATATATATATATATATATATATATATACATTTACATATATATTAGTGTAAGTAGGCAGCATATCTTATATTAGACAAATTGTATAAATTTTGCAGCAGCTTCTGCATTGACTAGTATCTTGCTGGTAGCCTCCAATTTGAGTACTAGTTTACGCTGGGTTGGCTCTAATGGCAATATTAAATTAGCCAGAGTGATATATATATATATGAGTACCGCCCTGTCTTCCTGCGGGACTCTTCGCTCTTCGCACCTCCTGATGACGACGATGGTCGAAATATCGATGTGAGTTATGTCTGTGTCTTTCTGTGTGTTTCCTTCGTTTTGAATTTATTTTATATATATATAAATATATATCAATGATCAAACCACAATAAGAAATGGGAAAACAAGACTAAGATCTTTCAACCGTAATAAGCGGTCTTCGTCAGAGTCAAAAACCCAACTGAAATCTGAATAAAAAATTCGACAAAAATTTGACTTAAGTCAAAAATCAGTTGGGTTTTTGACTCTGACGAAGACCGCTTGTTACGGTTGAAAGATCTTAGAGTCTTGTTTTCCCATTTCTTATTATGGTTTGATCATTGATTGTTATTTCACGTGTTTATGTGAAATCTTATATATATATATATATATATATATATATAGTATTAAAATACTAAACACTCTAAAGTGGACAGATAAATAAATGAAAAAGACAACACCCAGAAGTAGTCGCCTTCCACTCACAGTCCTGAACGCACGTATCTCTTCTTCTTCACTTCTACTCCCTTCCTGATGACGAACTTCAGTTCGAAATATTGATCGAGTAAGTGTTCTCGTTTCTTTTATGTGCTATCTTTTTTCGTGTATATATATATATATGATCTAACCACAATATGAAATGGGAAAAAAAAAAGACTAAGATCTTTCAACCACAACAATCTGAAGCTCTCAGGGTGACTTTCGAATTGTTATCAGTTATCTGTCTCAGAACCTGCACACGGAAACAGTCATTAAAACTGAGTCCATGAGAACTGGCATGAGTAGCAACGGGAAGGTCACTGCGTTTACCAACGGAAGACCTGTTCATTCATAAGCAGGCTTAGCTTGGTGGAAGCCAATCCCACATAAAAAACATCACACTGGGTGCTATCCAAACGGTAAACCCAGTTACAAAGGTACAAGGAGAGGTCTTGTAAGCGATAGGGTAGGTGCGTTTGCTGAGGAAAAAAGTAAAGGAAGGAAGGGGATATATATATTGGTATAAAAGGTAAACAAATCTTGTTTTAAACATCTTTCATTATAGTGAACCACATCTTGGGATTCACGGTCCCCAGACAGAGATTCGTTACGGTGAATCAAATTCCTACTAATAGGGTTCAACTGGAAAAGGAATAACCGAGTGACATTTTTGATAAAATCAATAAGGGGTATAAAATACCAAAAATAAAAGAGTGAAATAAATAGGAGTATAAATTGTTATACGAATATCAAAAGGTTATATAAAATTCATACAATATATAAGGGGTATGAAATACAAAAAGAGAAAAGAAATAGGGAGACGAAATACCACGAAGACGGGGTCTAAAACCATCACTTTGTAAGTGCGCTTGGTGTCCTTATCTCTACTCTCCTGGCGACGGTAAAACCGAAAATTAGAGACTGTAACTGTGTTGGTATCTTTACTCTGTATATATACTAAATATAAGAAACGGTCCACAAGGACTATACAACTTTAAATTACACAAAGCACGACACAGAAAAAAGAATAAAAAGAACACTTACAGAATTCAATATTTCGAACTGTTGTTCGTCATCAGGAGTAGACTAGAAGAGTGGACGAAGTGAGAGAGATCTCCCCACGTCGAAGAACGTTCTCTAATTGAATCTGTTATATATAATATATATACAAAACTAAAGTTTATCGGGACTCGGTCAGACCGAGACGGACTGACCGAGTCCCGATAAACTTTAGTTTTGTTTCTATTCCACGGTCGATACTTTTATCAATATAATATATATATAAATTCACTCAGGAAAGAGAAAAACAGATAAAAACACACACAAAAAAGACTCAACGATATTTCGACATTCGTCGTCATCGAGCAGAAGTAGTCCCTTTGAGTAGCTGAAGCTAATATATACATATATATAACTTTATATACTCGTACGTATATATATATATTTCACTCAAAATTCGAAAAAACGATCCAAACTGGACGATATCAGCTCAAAAACGAAGATAAGCAACACACAGAGAAAGAGACACACTTACAAACTCAAATTTTCGGATGATCCGTCTTCAGTAGAAAATAGAATGGGCGTCCAAGCACGCCGGAAACACAACGGCTTGAAACTGTCCCGGCAACCGACTGTGCCGCCACGCGCGCCCGATTTAGGAAGTAATGAAGTAAAGACGAACAGAAGAAATAAAATTAAAATTAAGACAAGCAGTTCTGGTTGATTGATGATAAAATAAACAAGAGGAAGATAAATGAAGTATGAAAAGGAATACCGTGAAAAATACCTAAAAGCAGGATAACAGAGTTGGTAAGGCGACAAGAAACATTTGAAAATACAAGAATATGATCAACTAAAAAATAATTATTAAAAAATAAAAATAAATAAAGAAATTAAAAAAGTGTGTAAAAGAGTTTGTAAGTGTGTCTCTTTCTCTGTGTGTTGATTTTCTTCGTTGTTGAGCTGATCTGTATATACATACACTTTTTCGTTGGAAATACGATCCGAAACGGACAAATATATTTCAATATAGAAAAAGAGACATAGAGAAATTAAAATCACACACTTACAGTCTCTAATTTTCGGTTTGAACCGTCTTCAGGACATATAAGAGAGGGAAACCAAGCGTATTGGTTCAGAGACGGTTGGAGACCCTCCAACTCTCCAACCGTCTCTGAACCAGTGCGCTTGGTTTCCGTCCCTTATCTCTCCTGAAGACGGTTCAAACCAAAGATTAGAGACTGTAAGTGTATGCTTTTAATTTCTCTATGTTACTTTTTCTACATTGAAATATATATACATTTTGATAAAAGTATCGACCGTGGAATACAAAGAAAACTTCAGAAGGGAACAACTCAAAGGAAAATAATTACACCAATTAGATTAATGTAAATTTCAATTAATTTCAATAATTCAATAACATAAAAGCAAACGCTATACCTTAAAGATATCAAAGGAAAGCTTATCCTCCACATCCACAGCATATTTCAATAAGATGGACTTAACGACAGCTTTCTTTTTCTCCTCATTTAAGAGTTTTACACCTGAACTGTCCACTGCATTCATCAATTGAATCATTTCATCACATAAATCCACTATTACCTGACTCCAGGGAATTCGTACTGTATTTACTAAATATAGAAGTGCTTCTATTTTATCCTGAAAAGAAAAAAAAAGAATAGTAAAGAGCTTTATTCTCAAATGAACAGACTGAACGTGAGGCAGGTTCAGTGTTTTTTTTACAGGTAAGAAGATGTCTTCATACTAACAATTACTGTTAAAAATATTTCTAAACTTGATTTCTAATTTATAGATGCAGTTAAATATCATTATGAATGATTAAATTTCATGTGAGTTTACAGATTATTTCACAAGTATACGGCACACAGTCATGACTTAGTTCTCAACAATTTCGTTCTCATCACGAGTCAACTGTAATAAAACAAAATCTTAGAAGATATAACAACCTTTTTACGAAGGAGGTTTAATACAGGGATCCGTACATATTAGGCTTTCTAATACAAGATTTACAGAACTGTTTCGTACTGTTAAGTAAAAATTTTGTAGCTTGAGGATCTAGTGTTTGATCTTTACAAACACCTCTATCTTACGTTCTGAATTTCTTTTACTGATTTGAAAAATGATTCTATTTCACGTATTTATTGTAAAATCCTGTTAAAAATATACATAATGTTATATAAAAAATATTATGAAAAATACAAGCATTACCTGTTCATTACTGATAGAACGAATAAGCAATGTACACTTTTTCTCCCTTATTGTTTCATATGTAGAACTCTCAAGACATGGTGGGTAGTGCTGGAAATAAATATAGTAAAAGTTATGAATTACAAAATACAGTAAAAGTTATTATTTTGTAATAACTTAATGTTAACCAGCTGAAATTGTTCTGCAACTAATTTATCCCTTTTTGAATCATTTTCTTTAAACTTACGACACAATATTTCTTTCATTCCAGAACATTAATTGCATACTGCATAGAATTCGGGATTAAATACAATTAACATTAATCTCACCTGTATATGTTATAATGAAAGAATATACACAACCACCCGGCAATCTAATTAATAGCGCGACTATTTTTTCATTAATTAATTTAATTATATATTACTGCAAATAATTACAGTCAATAAACATTATTTTTTAATTAATAACTAAGATTTTTACATTTGATACTTTTAAAGAACTAAAAATAAATGATCAACTGAAAAAAAGTGGGGTAAGAATAAGGATCAATATACGAAAAGATTACACCAAGATCACATGGAGCAAATAATTATTTTCAGCTCATTCAAGGAATGCATACAAATATTTTTGTCATGTGATATATTGAGAACTGGTATGATTAATTCCAAATCCCTAGTTTGTGTTCAGATTCCACCCCTGCAGGCTTTCACTTCCTTTTTATTCTTCAATCCTATATCACTTCCTTCTTCTTCCTCACTTCTATACATAACCATTCATACCAATTTGTACACTATACCACATTCATTTGTTCTTTCTATCCAGTTTACAATCAAAACAGAAAATAATAAAGAACTATCATTTCTATAACTACTTTGTTACAACCATATTGAATTATATACATGGATAGGTCACAACTCAGAAAGAATATCCATATATGTTAGAATATCTAGTTACAACACATATGGAGGTCAACTAAAATATAATATTTATTGAAAGCTAACCCATGTACCCTTCTATATTTGTTTCTCCTTGGCACATCTGATCTCTGTCAAAATGGCCGCTTATGAAAATATGTTTTGAAATTTGCAGTCGAGATATTCCAAACGAAGAAATAGAAAAGAATTGTACATAGCATTATCACTAATGAGATGCTCTCTTAAGGCTCACTGATAAAACTCTTTTTTGATGACCTAAAAAAGTAAACTGAACAATAACTACCGACTTCAAAATCATAACGTTAGATTAACATGAATCATTAGTCACCCATATAGATACTATGGTATTTAATGGTATCTAAATAGTATTTAATCATACGAAGAGAAATTTGAATTAGTAATTGTGTTTAGTTATTGTGATAAATGGGTATATGACTGAATTGAGAAAGATAAATTGTGGACAATTACTATTAATCAAGTATCATGTCTCAGCTATAACCAAAATGGGTGCAACCAACAAAATGAGTAATCTTTCCTACACTGGAGCAGCATGAAATGTGATCCAGAGGCATCCAGGGGCATGAAAAAAATAGTAATTAAATAGCTTACAGATCTTAATTTAATCAAGAAATAAATCACACATGAATGAAAGATTATCAGATCTTAAACTGAAAAAAATAGGAGTATCAGATTTGCTTGGAAAGAACACCTACATAACTGACAGGCAACTGACAAAATGTACACAAATAGCAAACTCCAATTTAACATTTTACATAACTGACAGACAACTGACAAAATGTACACAAATAGCAAACTCCAATTTAACATTTTACATAACTGACAGACAACTGACAAAATGTACACAAATAGCAAACTCCAATTTAACATTTTACAGTTTGTTGAGATCTTAGATAACATCACAAAGAAAAATGCTTGGAATAAAAGTTGTAGAAAATGAAAATAGTAATAGAGAAGGTGTTTGGAAATTTCCTATAAAGTTTATAGCTTTATAGAAGAATATAAAAGCTTACAAATCTAAGCACGATTTTAAGAATCATCTGCATAGAACTCTTCAAGGCGAAATTAATTATACTCCTTTGGTTTATTAGAAAGTAGCATACACCCTGGCAGTACGACCAATCAATATAATCGAAAAGTTTCATCAATGGAACTACGGAATTTAAAAATATTTACACTTTGTTAAATTATGTATAGCTAAATAACTTGACCAGGAAAACTAAGAAATTGGGACTCAAGCCATTCAAACTGGATATCTCTTGGTCATTCCTACAGCACAAACGGACACACACACAAACTCTTGTTTTTATACTTATAGATATCAACAAAAAGAAAGAGTCAATTAATAATGATAATTAATCAAAACAGAAGAAAAAAGAAGAAAAAGATTCACTACCATATTTCGACATCCTTCATCATCAGGAAAAGATAAAGGGAATGAAAGACTTCTACTTTAAAAACTGCACCATATACTTTCTCATTATCTCTCTCTACTCCGCAACCCCTTAGTTCACTCTCTTACCCATACCCTTTATCGAAAATCCCTGCTCTCCCTCCCTCCCTTTGTAGACATCAGTACAAACTGCTACTCACCAGAATATATTTACACAGCATGATGTCTACAGGTAGCTTATTTGTACTACAGTAAGGATTAACAAAATCATCAATCAGATATTGAATTTCTCCAACATTAACGCCATTTAAAATTGAATGAATCATTTCCTGACAGGAAACCTGAAAAACAAAAGGATTAATTTTTTTATGATAGAAAATATAACTTAACTACTTGAAAACGATGTCATTGCAACGTATTACATTTATTTGTTATTAAAAAAAAAAAAGACTTTTTAATTTTAGGGATCCTTCCAAAATGTCCAAACTGAACACTACAGTTATAAAATGTTCAAAAAGAAGTCAGATTCTACCTAATTGTACGACTGTGTGCGTTAATTAGCCTCGTGGCTTCAAACCAAGCAGTGGCTTTACTTTTAAACATGAAATCAAACTACAGAGAAATTTAAATGTAAGGTCCGTGGGTTATACAAAGTAGACGACTATAAATTTAAGAACAATATTGCTAGAATTGTGATTTTGGTTTAACCCTAGTAGGTAACTCCAGAATTAGGATAGTGGGCTACCTCAAGTACAAATCAGCAGCTGACTTTCAAGATATGGTAGTGTGGTTAACAGTAATAATACACAGCTGCAAAATGTGTTCAAACGAGTATTTCATTCTAGATTATAAGTTTCAATTACCATGTGGCTCACAATTTATGACTGTGAGTTAACCAGCAGTTGACTATAGATTTGAGATGGTGAATTCAAACCAAACATGCAATTCTAGATGTGTGAAATCATAGGTTCAAACTTTGTAGAATATTCTATATTTATAAACATGGATTTAGACTTAGGGTTTAATCTAGATTTAAGTCGTTGGTCCAAAGGAATCACCACATCAATTTAAATCTAACTCCATATTACATTTGTAAATGATATAAAGTGCCAATCGTAACCGAACTCTAGATTTATGCCCGTGGTAGCTCAAAGGTAATAGAGCACTGTTAAATTCAAGATTCTGGGTTCAAAACTAATCAAAAGACTCTAGATTAAAACACTGGATTTTAATAATTGAAATAATCTAATTTCAAGATCATCGGTTCAAGCAAAGTGCTTTTCGATACAAAATATATCACAATTTTTCATATATAACATAATATAAAAATACTAAAACAACAATGAAATGAGTTCATACTTCATCCCTTGCGTGGTGAATTTTTTCAAAAGGGAACAGAATTCCAAAACGATCATGTAACAGTTTGACTTTTCTAAAACTATCAACTAAATTCAACAATTCACTAATAGTTGACCCAAGAAAGGTCTGCTGAACTGAGCTCTCAATATCAGTCAGAGATTGTAAAATTGACAAGACTAAAGTAGCAAAGCTCAGAGCATCGTCAATGCCACTTCCTTCATCCACATGAATCAAAGTTGTGTAAAATCTGCAACACATAAATAGTCTCATTTTGATACACTATAGCCCAATTTAGATAATCTGAGAAATTGAAGTACTCTAATACACTAAGTATCTCCTATGACAGTATACACATCACTTCACTAATGTCATATTATTCATTCAACACTGAGCACAAATATAATGAAATAAAAAATATGGAATGTCCTAAACTCAACTTTACTATAAGTAAATATAATATCAATCTTCTTGGGTATAAATGTCTCATTTAGACATAATACAAATGTCTCAATGGGAAATTATTATTGGTCTTTCATTCCTGGAGGTAGTATAGATAGTGATTGAATCAGTTATCAATATATGCGCTTATTTCTGTATATAACACAACTGATGCATATATCTGTATTGCCATAGCAGTACTAACACTTTTGTAAAGTCAAAGTGATGATTTCGTGTTACAAAATAATCCATAACAGGAGAAAATGGATCTGTTCCTATAGCCAGTGGATCTCCAACGACCAACGACCAACGAATATTTCATGCACTTCAGTGCATGTCGTAATAAGCAGTTCCGGAACAAAGGCCCACTACTCTTAAATTCTCACTCTGCAGTTTTTGTTAAGTTGAGTAAACGTTGTCAAGGATGGGGATGTCAGTCTGTCAGAGGAAGGAGTCGTATTCGTGGTCGTATGATCATGCTGCTCTGCATTGTCTGAGGTACTGTATAACTTAAAAGTCATCAGGTCCTCATATTTAGCTGACGACCTGATTCTGAAAAATGTCAGAAACCTGTAAGAAAAAATGTCAGTGTCATCGAATCACCGAAGAATCAGCTTAAAATTAGTATCTGTTGGTAATATAAAACTAAGGAGTCCATTCCTTTTAATTCAATATTATCCTCTTAATTCAATAGATAAATAACGTTCATAAACACCAGAGAGTCTACATCTAATATTAAGTTTTGTTCAAGAGTGCAACATACTGATTGATTAGACCAATTTGTGAGACAAATCCATCATACCAGGGAACGCATCAGAAATTATATGTCTGATTGACGTTGAATTTTTACATCAAAGAATTTTATTCTTCTTACATCTCATATTAAGTCATTAAATCATTTTAATTTTTTTCATTAAACCACTAGTCATAAAATTTATTTCAGTCGATTACTGAGGTTAAAAAATTTGTCTGTGATCCTTTGAGAAAACTCATAGTCGGAGGACTGATGAGGTAACAAGTATCCACGAAAAATTCTGATACCAGCGTGATTTCTTATACAGATCATTCTCGACAAACGTTTATGTTCCGAACGGCTGAACGTAAGTTGTTACTGTGCGTTCTAGTAATGTATACCGTTAATACTGAACTACATATCCATAAATTCAATTACCACATCTTCTAAAACACCCCTAAATCATATAATATAAACATAACATTAAAAATAATAAAATAAATGTAATTTCAAATCCGTAAATTAAATTCATACATACGTAAAAGCAAAATACATACATTCGTAATTTCAATTAAACCAGTTTTATTCAACTTTACTTACGTTTGGCAGTAGTACTCGAGCAAATTGTCAAATTCACGTACACAAAAACACTTTCTTTTATAATTTTGGAACTTCAATTTATTTTTTGGGCATTTTTATATTAAAAGTTTGAACGAGAAATAAAAAAAAACATGAAACGAATGAACGTAAGTAGAGAATTGTCTATATATATTATATATATATATATATAAATTATATTCACAAAAAGAACACTCAGTAATGAAATAGAAACTCACTACTATATTTCGATGATCTCGTCATCAGGAAGATAGAAGTGAGTTTCTGTTCCATTTCTGTGTATTTTTTTTGTAAATATAGTTTATTTAGTTCGTAGAACCGTTTCATTTATTTAGTTATATATATATCAATGATCAAACCACAAAAAGAAATGGGAAAACAAGACTAAGATCTTTCAACCGTAACAAACGGTCTTCGACAGAGGTTTTCACGTGTTTATGTGAAATCTTTATATACATATACACTTTTTCGTTGGAAATACTATCCAAAATGGACAAATATAGTTCAATATAGACAAAGAAACATAGAGAAATCAAAATAAAACTGGAGTGTACCCGCTGTGATGCGTTCTACGTAGGCTTATCATGTAACATGCTATGAACGGTCATAGAGCATCAGTTAGCAACAACCAAAATTTACCTGTTGCCATCCACGCTAACTCCCACGGTCTCACCTTAAATGAATGCTTCAAGGTACAGATCCTGCGACAGATCCCTCCTGATGACTATACTGTAACTCTTAGAGCATCCGAGGAGGCACATATTTGCTTGCTCAAGGCACGCACCAAACCCGGATTAAACCTTAAGCGATAATTTATTTTTCTTTATTTTATTTATATATTTTTTATTTAATATTTATTTTATTTATTTTTATTCCTATTTTTTAAATTTTTTAAATTGCTTTAATTATTTATTTATTTTATATTATTACATTTATTTTTAATTGATCTTATCCTTGTATTTTCATTTGTTTCTCATCGCCTTACCAACTCTGTTATCTTCCTTTTTCATGCTTTTAGGTATTTTTCACGGTATTCCTTTTCATACTTCATTTATCTTCCTGCTGTTTATTTTACCTTCAATCAACCAGAACTGCTTTTCTTTTTCTTTGAAAAAAATTTGCAATGTCATACTTAGTTTTTCTGTTTCAAAATGTATACTTCTGTAAGTTTTTTCACTAACCTACTGTCAAATTTTCTATTGTAATTTCTTAATTGTAACTAATTGAACTTTTATGTAACATTTATTTTTGAATGATTGAAGTATTTCTTATATTTCCTCTGTCTTGTAGGCCTATGAAAAAGGTTTTAAATAAAGACGGAAACGTTGGAAATGAGAGATTAATTTGAATCTGAAGAACTGACCGAGTCCCGATAAACTTTAGATTTATATATATATATATATATATATATATATATATATATATATATATGAAGAACATTTTAAAATTATGGACAAATTACCTGGCTTTGCCAATGATGAGATTGATGAGATTGTTAATCAATAATGGAAAATTAAATAGAATAAAAGGAATGCATGCTCTGAGCCAGAGTTCAGTGCTCTCTCTATCAAGGCAGACAGGGACTGCTGTGAAGAGCTGAAGGGCTGTCCCATCATCAGAGATCTCTAGCCTGATCTCATTGACATGTCTTAGAAGAATCACTTCAGCTGCTCTGATGTAACCCTGCAATAAATATAACTGTACAATAATATAACTGTTACACCTAGATAAGTGCGATAAGAACATATAATTTGTGCCATAATATATACAGAATCAGCCCTGACCAAAAGAAAATTAAAATAAATAAAATAAAATAAACCATCAATCCAATGGGCTTCAGTTAAATATTTTAACTCATTAGTTGTGCAATCTGTAATTGTGTGGTATTTACCCCAGTATAAATATTTTAACTTTTGCAGTCCAATTTGCAAAAAAACGTATTTTAAATTACTCAATAAAACTGAGGAAAATATGGATTTCCGTTGAAAACTCTAGAACAAATGTTTTACCTGAATAATAGCACTTGCATACCCCTAACGAGTAGTACTTTATAAAGGGGTAAGTGAAAGTAAAAACAATCATACAATCCTCTAAACAGTTCTCTATTTATTTATAATGACTATTTAGTCGTTAAGTAATTATCACTGAACCTTTAAAAACTTGATCTGCTACTTATATAAAGAATATAAAAGATTGATAGTAACACATTAAATTAGCAATAATGAAGGTGGTATTTGCAGAATTGATAGAATATACAGCATCCTCCGTCACTGCTATAGTGCTTAAGGGTATGTTTATCCAAAATAATAGTCATCTCTGAATACATATTAAGTAGTAAAAGTGTGGTATTAAGAGGCGAGGATCATGGGAGTCGATATCATCCTAGTCAGAGGGTCAGGAGTATTCAGTGGTTGACGTCATTACTACTTGCACTCAATAAGAATATAGATTTCTTCATATAAAGAAGGAAAATGATATAACCTTTCAACTGATCAACTAAAATATGCAACATTTACGGCTTCAAAAGCAATCAACTCGAGAATGAGTAATTAAAAACAGCATTATGTCCACGTGTTTTCTGCTAATGAGAGCAGTTACTAACAATACAATTCAAGTTTCTAAAACTGGGAAAAAGCTGCAACAGACTGTCACCAAATATAATCATGGTGAAAATAACACTCTATGAATCAACAAACTATGCTTTGAAGTTCCTTATCATTATCCTTGGACCCATTCATTAGGACTCGGATCTACAAACATACTCTAATACAAATTCTACAACGTGACATACATGTCTACTCGAACAAATTAGCAATTACATCTAAAACGAGTAAAAGGAATTACTTCCAATGATTAAATTTTCCAAAACAAATACTGATGTGTAATAATAAGCAACTAGCATTTGTATATCTCAAATGACAGTCAGTCATGAAATCGCGAAGTTAATAAACCAATATATGTAAAGGTAGGTTTCAAAACTAATAATACAATAAAACAAATAATAAATAGGGGAATGGATTGTAATAATATATATATAAAAATAATATATATGACAAAAGCGGTGTATATAAATTAAAGTGTAAAGACTGTAAACAGATATACATAGGGCAAACTGGAAGAACATTAAAACTAAGATTTAAAAAACATATTAATGATTATATGAATAACATGAATAAATCAAATTTTGCTAACCATTTAAAAAAACACGGACATGAACCCGACAGTATGGAAAACTCAATGAAATTAATTAAAATAGGGCAAAAAGATAAAAGATTAAATGTAATAGAGGAAATGGAAATATATAAACACAGAAATACTGGTAACCTAATAAACGAACAAATAAACGAAATTGGTTTATATTTAAACCAATAAATACATGAAAAGACGACAGGACGGAGACGACTTAAAGTTTAAAAGACAAAAAACAGATAAACAAAAAAAATAATAAAACATAACAAAAAATAAAACTGTTAGGTTGGAAATTTAGGCATATATATTTGGCACCATTGAGTTAAAATAGGTATTTATATCCGTGATTTTGGAAGTTAACACTAGTCCACTGATGATGCAGCCATTGCGAAATGACGACTTCACCAGCAATAGACGAGGTATGACGGTTGATAATAATATCTTATTTGTATATCTACTTTGTTACAACCATATTGAATTACATGCAAGGATATGTTACAAACTATTTTTTAAAATTTCTAACATACATTACAAATTAGTTTAAAATTGTATAATTTAGTTTTTTTTATACTAAACTTTTTGTACTAAAAAAACGGTACTACATGTATTAAAACAGTATAAAAAAACGATGTTCATACTTACAAGTGACAATAATTGAAGACACTGTGGCAATAGATTGGTTTGAGAGAATATACGCCAACTATTTACGCAATCACTTCCAATTCTTTTTAGAACCATAAACGTCTCTAACCTTTCTGTCAGACGAAAAATTTTATCACACATTACTAAAATAAATTCATCCTAAAAAAAAATAAAAAACATTATCAAAGAAAGAAATTTACAACGTATTCAAGAATGCATATCAACGTCCAAACCACTATAAGAAATGAAAAAAGAGGGTAAGATCTTTTAACCGTAACAAGCGGTTTTAGTCAAAAGTCAAATACTAGCTGAAATGCGGCTCGTTACAGTTGAAATAGAGAAAAAAAAACAACAAAGTTATTAATAATACTCATATCGAGATATTAAAGGCTACACTAGAGTAGCCTAGTGTCGATCAAGAGGGGCATTTCTTCTCCTGGTATGATGGATGTCAAGATGTCAAAGTGAACTTGCACCTCTCCGCTATTCAGTGAAGCATCTTCACGCAATGGAAAAGGTTCCAAAGTGTAGTGTATTAGTTCCACAACAAGGAAAATCAACAAACTACAATCTCTGATGGTTTGCTCCCTCGTCACCGCTCAACTCATGGACTCAAACAACGATTTCTAAACCAAGTCGTCACTAGATATGATAAATGGTACTGTACATTAGTATTAAGCAGTACAAGAAATGGGATAGGCAAGATAAACAACCGACAACGTGTGTGAAACATCTTCATCCATGTAAAAGGATGTGCGCTTATGGAGGAACTTGGAAGGAATTATCCATTACAAATTGCTAGAACGGAACGCAACTGTTAACGAGAAACAATTTTCAACAGATGGAAAAACGCCTTAAGGCAGTCATGAGAAAAAAGAGCATAGAGTCTCTTGCTACACGGCACCCTCGTATCGTCAATATGCCCAAGGAGGGAATTCAAACGCGTGACTCCAAAGAGCTACCACCCCCACCATTACTCTGCCGATTTGGTACCAACGGATTCATACCTATTTCAATCACTTTCAAAAACTATAGCCGAGTTTCGGATCAATACTGATGCAGAAATGAAAGGTTGACGGGATGATATTCTCGGGCCGAAATAGGGTGATTTCTACCAAGAAGGTACTGGAAATCTTATTATATGTTGGGAAGACATGGTTAACAACAAGGGAGAGTACATTATTTATTAATCGGTTTTCATTTTTATTAAAATTATACTAAAAGCAGAGATAAACTAAATTCTAAAGGCTAACTGTCATCGTCAAAATTTCAACAATAACATTGTTGTAGGCCAATTCATTTGAAATTTTAATGTCTCATTAGTAATTCTACTATGCTATTAGATTTTCGAATGCGGTCAATTAGTTTACAAACATACAGCGATAACTCAGTATAACAAAAATTGTTTTCGTGGTGTGTGACTCCAGTTGTAATCACAGTCAAGTCAAATCTGATAAGAAATAACAAATGTTTTAATTGGTTCTGAGCACCTTAACTTTTGAAAACTATTTAAGTTCATTAAACAACTTAACTCTTTGTACAAGTCAATTAATGAACTCTCTAGCAATTAATAACTTTACTATAATATACATTGATTAATTCACTCACCGCTTCATCTTTTTTGGAAAATCCTAATGCAAAGTATGATATAGTTTTACAAAATAAATATTCCTTTGGACCCAAGTCAATAATGAATTGATAGCACAAGTTCAGATTATGTTGGATGTCCTTGAACAAAAAAAAAAGAAATTACTAAAAAATTAAGTTATTTTAATTTACTTTTTAAATGCATATATTTACTAATTCAAAAATGAAATTGATAGCATGTCCAATAAATGAGAAAAACATACATCACCACTGACAATAAAACATCTACATAAAACACCTACCATCAAGAAGTATCCAACTAGGTGTCTTGTAGATAAGAGTTCTCTAGAGATAAAAGTATTAAGGAGGTCACTTCTCCTATGAGTCTAATAATTATTATCTTCATCATACATATATGACCAGATTTCACAATTAATATGTGAAAGAAACATTAAGGTCTAAGCCTGAAGGAAAAAATCAGCAATTGGACCAAAACCTTTTGACTGAGCAACTGCTTGTAAGTCAACTTGCGACTCTGACCAGAACCATAAAGTAAACACGACTAATTCAAAAGTGAAATGAAAAATTTCAAAGAAAATTATTTTGTTTCTACTTTACGGTCGATATTTTTATCAATACATATACATGACTAAATTCACAGAAAGAAAACAAATACAAGAGTTCACAAAAAATCACAGCTATATTATGACTGTGTCGACATCAGGTAGAGAGATGTGACACTCTAAAGGCAAGTGAATACTCATATATACTAAAGATAAATTATGTAAAAAATATCACATAAATTTAATTTAATTTTTTTTTAATTTAATTTCTAATTTTAATGTTTAATTTAATTTTAAATCACAGCTTTGCAAACATTTTATAATACTAATATTTTATATTAAAAAATAATATATAAAAAATAATTAGTAAAACAGTAAAAAAAATACTTAACATTAAGTTTACTATCTTTTTAAGTTTAAACCAGATACACTACGCATATTGAGCAGTCAAATATGGAGGACGTCCAAATGATTTGCAAGTCTCTCCGGCAATAATTTTTAAAATCCCTTGACAACTCACAACCATTCTCCGCCCACACTCCTTAAAAAAAAAGTTAAAACCTCACTCCAGCCACAAGCGCCACTCCCTCCTAGCATCACAAGCCCTAGAGAACTTCATTTCACTCTTCCTTTAAAAAATGTTCAACCCCTCCTATTTATTGCGCATGCCCACCTTATTCAGCCATATTGCACACAATAACAGAACAAACGGATTCCTTTTTCACATGAAAGTTCTTTTCGTCGTTGCATCTCGGAGACAACAACCCTAGCTAAAGATAGAGGTAAACCAAAGCCTCCGAGAGACATCCGAGGTGGACCACATGGAGGCGAGCTTTCACGACCCTACATCACACAAATAATTAAATAATAGCCAAAAAATCATAGTAACTTCTTCCATAACTTGAATAAAAATAAATCACTGTAAAACATATCACCCCTTCCATATAAAGTAAAAGCACTATAAACAGTGCACTCTAAATAAAAACTTAAAAATTGTCTACAGAGCTCACTACACACTCCAACAACCACTCATAGACAGACCCACAGATTTAAAATATCAAAACTGCACTCTGGCGTCTCACCCCAGAGGAAGAGATTTAAACGACACCTACACTGAAAATATCAATCAACTCCGACGCCAACCTGCTCAGCTTGCAACCACTTGTATTTGTGAAACAAAGACTTATATTAATTGAAGCAAAATTCAAGCTCGAAGATGGTGAATATTTACGAAAGAAGTCTCAAAAATGAATTCGTATCACGCCTTCACAAAGTTTGCTACTTTTATTTGTATATTTTGGGAACGGTCCTTCGTTCAAGCAAGTTTGTTTAAAATTTATGCCTACAATAAATAAATAAATAAATGTATGCCTACATACAAACTTTTTTCCTTTTTAATTTTTTTATTGTTTTCGTTCTATTTCATTTGTATAACACTTCACTTAAAATACTGTGTTCCGAGATTTATTAATAATTATTTGTTAAAATTATAGTACAATTAGTAAGGTCAATTAATCACATTTTTCTATGGTTAATAAGGTTCAGTTATTTCTTCAACCAAATTAATAGTTAATTGTACTGTATCTTTCACCACAACAATAAATATTTATTCAAGTGGTATAGAAATATTAACTTTGTAAATTGACCATATTAATTTTTTATTCGATAATGTGACAAAGCACATGGTTAATGGGTGTCGAATCAAAAATGAGCCACACCTTGGATATTGTATACCATTTTACAAAACCTTTAAGAGTTGCATGATAAATTGTTTACAATTTCTTCAGTAAAACTATACATATAAACAGATGATTATTATAAATACGAAACATACGATGAACAATGATTTCAATTCCTTTTAAATTACTCCTATATCCCATTAATGCCATTTTTAATATTTTATCATTATACAGTAAACATTTATTCTAATTATTCTGAGTTTAAATTACAATTACATTGTGGACCGCCTAAACAAAAAAACATCGAAGTAACAGCTATAAAAGAAGATTATTAACTACCTTTCTCATCATTATAAAAACAAATATTTTGAATGTTCTATTGGACTATTTTATCTGATATTCAGTAATATTTCAATTCAAGGCCTAATTAAAAGTGATCTCTAATTATTTGTTCAAAAAATAAGGTTGCTAAATATGGCCCTTAGAGGTAAGCCTTATTAGGTCTCTATTGTCTTCGTTATTGAATCCCATTTCACTTCAGACGTTTTTCATATCACTGGTTCTTATTACATTTTAACAATAGTAATAACATTTTAATTTAAGACTGGTTTAAGAATTCCGTTGTGGTGAAATAATTATCTAGCTTGTTAAGTGTATCGAAGATTTCAAGTTTTTTACCTAATTAACCTTAATCAATCAAAATAACCACTGATTTTTTGGCTGTAAAGAAATCATATACAAGAATCCCTCTGAGAGAACGCTAGAGTCCCTCTAAGAGGCTTGGTTGATACAAGCCTGTACAATGGCAGTACTAAAAAGAGCTGTAATATTCTTCAGAACGTCAGAGTCCCTCTAAGAGGCTTGGTTGATACAAGCCTGTACAATGGCAGTACTAAAAAGAGCTGTAATTTTCTTCAGAACGTCAGAGTCCCTCTAAGAGGCTTGGTTGATACAAGCCTGTACAATGGCAGTACTCAAACAGCTGTAATATTCATCAGTTAGGCAATATTGAGGATTCCTGACGTAGGCTTCCCGGATACATATTGGAAAGGGCCCTATAACGGAAGTATGTTTTCATCATTATAGAAACATAAAAAGCAAACACACAACTGTTATACAATGACCTTTCAATGTAAGGTCTATTGTAGTTTACCTTCAATACATTCTACATTAAGAAGTCCTACTTTATGTTTTCAATGAGTTCTTCCACAATGGAATATATAGTAATTAAAAGCTATTTTAAATTATTTTTCAACTATTTTGTTAATACTTTTTTAGTTATTCTCCATGATTTCACATATTAATATCTAAATTTATGATTATTTCACAATGAAGTTACAAGTATGTTGTATTTTATTTATTTACAACGACCTCATCCGATAATATAATTTATATTCGTATATTCAATTACTAATCAACTTGAATGCTATTTTACTTTGTATACAGTAACTATTGCAATATTAGCTAATGTTCTGCCGTGAGAATTATTAATTTAGTAATGATCTTTGATGCGTTTTTTTTTTTATTGAATTATCGCTAATCATAAATAACTATGTTTTATTTGAGTCTTTCATGTTAAGGCTCCAGCTAAAATTTAGACCTTTATGAAATCCTACTTTTTGATTTTCTTCAAAATCAGGACCATGTGTAATGTTTAATAATAAAATAAAGTTACAACATACTTCAATTCAATTATAATGACAATTTTAAACCAGTTAAGAACAAATTTGAGATTTCATTTTTCAAATTCAATAATGAAGTTCTATTTAAAGCTGATTTTAATTGGAGTTACCTCTTTTTATTAGTTTCCCAATTACCCTCCAAGTGGAACAAAAGTTCTCTTTTAATTATCTGGAATTAAATCTTATACATAGATAAAAGAGTTAAACATGTTTATCCAAAACCAATGTGTGGCAATGAATTGAAACCTGTTACTTAATACTAACAAGTAAAACAAAAAAAAAAACTATGATTGGTTACCTTTATGCTGTGAAGCAACGACATGAACTGATTAAAAACGTTCTCCCCATTCCCTTTATCATCACTCTCAAGAAGGTCATGCAATTCAGTTCCAATTTTAGATGCCTTAGCTTTATAAACTTCTTCTAAGTCTAATCCAAAATTATTAGCAAAAACTTCAGCTTCATTAAACTTTTGTTTTTGTAAAAGTCTTAATAATCTAAAATAATGAATGAAGGAAATGATAATAAAATGAAAGTATTTCCATGTTAGTTTAAACTTAAACTGCACCACTAGTTTGAAAACAATTACCTAAATTCTGGACTACCTTCACAGATTTCTCTCACATGTATTGCAGTAACGAAACCATTCTCTTTAAGTCCTTCAATAAAAACCATACTTGTATCCAAATTACAATTTGGAATCAAAATACTGAAGTCAGCCACATTTATGGAAAATTTACTATCAAAACCTGAAATACAGGAATGCATTATATAGATTATATAACATTACATTACGTTGAATACTTTTATACATGTACAGCTGATTGCTGGTACAACCAGCAAATCACTTTACAAACAGCAGCGAATAATTGGTTTATGAATGATCCATTTAAAAAAATAAATAAAAAAAATTAAATAAATAAAAAAAAATTAATGGTACAAGTTGAGGCCAGGAGGAGAGCGGGCTTTGAGAAGACAGATAATTGCCTCCTCTGAAGCTCTTAAAGTAGCCCGAGAAGACGGTACAGCGATCTGATTAAGGACTTGGACACGGAAGCAGTGATAAAAATCCAGTCCATGGGAATTAGATATATATATTTATATATATATAATATATATATATATACACAGGGTGTCCCAAAAAAATGTATACACACTTTAAATTATTGTAATTTAGATGTTTATTGTAATATTTTTTTAACCATGTAAACTAATTAATAAGCATTATTTTATTGGTTTGCCACCAACTGTTCTCAAACTGTAGTCCGCTTTGTTCTACATACTACCGATAATGCGAAGGGTTTACAAAAAAATGTACCCATCTTTTAGAAGCTGATAACTTAATTGTTTGCATTTGGTTGTACAAATGTTTTAAGTGGAAAAATTAAATTTCAGATTAACTCATTCTCTTACTGATGATACCAAGACCGAAAAAGTACTTGAAAAGGTGCAGCAGGTTCAAGTAAACAAGATCAGCCACAGTAGAGTTAAAAAACCACTGAATTAATCCTTTTGATGATAATCCACAGCACACTGTAATTTCTGATGAGTTAACATGGCGGTCGATCACAACTATGAATATAGTTATGATGTAAAGTTATAGTTATTATATAAATTATTGTAGTATTACAATAATTTAAATTGAGTATACATTTTTTCGGGACACCCTGTATATATATGTGGGTGTGTGTGTGTGTGTGTGTGTGTGTGTGTGTGTGTGTGTGTGTGTGTGTGTGTGTGTGTGTGTGTGTGTGTATGTGTACGTGTGTGTTACATTAACCCATTAGCAAAGAGTAACATCCACTATTCAAGCTTCATACTTTTCAAAAACCCCCCAAAAAAAGAACCATACAAGTGTAGAACTACCACAAAAGATATATGGTGTAATTTACATTTGACATTCACCTATCATGTATTGAGGTATTGAGATAGTAAGCAAATATTTTGCTTTAACTATTTCAGTTTAAAACCTGATGTTTCATTCGTTTGTACTCTATTCCATTAATAAATAACAAAATGTGAAATTAAAGGTCCTTTTTTGCTGTGTTAGACGTGGAAAGTTTATTTCATTTGTTATTTGCTACTCCTTTTAGTTATAGATGAGCCACATTACCAGAGTAGTGGTAATTGACGAATATAATTCCTCCTTTCAAAATCTAATTATTACAAATTCCGATTTACTCGAAATGTAGCTTAAATAGTCTTCAATACAGAAATGACAGACGTAGCATATACCATTTATTTATATAAAACAAATAGGTCAATTTGATTTATAGGTCAATATTATTATTATTTTATCCAGATTTTGGGAAACTAGCGGACTATACTCACTAGTCAGGCTTGGTTACTAGTTGCTCATTAAACTGGTATACGTGGTATGTCATTTCTCAACTGAGGAGTATCAGCGCTAATTACTAGAGCATCAAAATTAATTGAATTAAACTATGGAATAAAAATTAATATCATTCATACTACAAGATAAAGGCTACCTATGAATTGATGGTATCACATATGAAATTATAAAAGAATAATTTCTAACAATTTGTATTCTTACCTAGCAGATCTTAAGGTCACCAATGGACAATTTAAGGTTTTAAAAAAATGAAAGTTTATAACATCTTGAAATAACAATATTTAAATATTAAACTATGAGCACGAATGCTTACATAACTGACCGATGAATGTCAAAATATAGATAAATATTTCAATTCTACAAACAGAAAATAGATAATTTTATACTTGTATAGTTTATATAAATGTTAAAGAAAATGAAAGTTTCAATCAAATATATATTTTCAGATATCTTCCGAAGACATTTTTTTTTTAAATAATTCATTCTGAATATTTACTATTCATTTGTTATATATTTTTTCGTTTATAACTTTTACGGATTCAGACTTAAAAGTTATATATGAACAACATATGGTTGTTCAAGAAATGATTAACAGTACTGGTTTGGATTTCTGATAGCGTATATACTTGGGAACACTGAACATTAAATGATCGAAAAAATACCAAAAAGCCAATTTTAAATATTGACATTTTTTAAAATTATTATATGGACTAATTTAATGAAATTGTTTTACATCAAACTTGTTCGGGAAAATTTGCAAGAAAATTGAACATCTCCTCTTCGAACTGGATGTCACCTGAGATTTCTATAAAGGGAACGGACAGATATTTTTATATGTAGTCTTATTTTTATAAGTGAACGTCCTATTTTTATATGTATAAATATTTAAAATTATAAAATGAAAACAATAATAACTTTTTAATTTTTAATAATAATAACTAATTCTAATTTGTTTAACATATTTAATTGAAATATAATAACAACTAATAGTTAAGAGTAGAAAACAAATAACCTGGAAATGTGAGAAGATTTATTTTTAAATTTTCTTCCCCAGTAAGCATCATTATATAACAAGTATCAACTTGCTCAGGACATTTATCCACAATGAAATCTTTCACCTTCAGTTCTCTCCATTGAGCCAGCATTATATAGTCTTTATCGTAAATTACAATGGAACCATCTTCAAGTAGGAGTAAAAGATGTCTGAAACAGAAGAAACACAATAAATGTATAGAAAAGCGAATTGTTCTTTGGTAGCACAGCGTTCTACTCAATTAATTTCTCACACCTGATTCTCCTGATGAAGAACCCGGTTTCAAAATCCTATTACAGAATGTGTTTCACTACGGAATTTAAGAGTATGGTTATATAAATGTTCAGAACAAATGATAAACTTCTTATCACATGAGTTTCTATGGAAAAATGGTTGATACAATTATCAAAAGTTCTTTATTTTCATTTGTGCTAACATATCTTTTGATCACCCCAATATTTTCTGTTCTTCAACCCTGCCTTCTTGATACACATAACTTTTTGATTCTGCATCAGTCTTTCTCGTAGGTGCTGCTGGCTTATAACATACTCAGTAATGATTAATGTTTTAGTAAAGAATGTCGCATATTGAACACAACACTCGGAGCTTAGCAAAGCATGTGTGAAGACAAATCATATTCTAAAAAACGAATAAGCTGGTAGGCATATTAAACATGGATTGAAAGGCAAAACAAGACTACATTTACACTCGCAAAACAACAGTCTAATCAAGCAGATAAGGAGAAAAAAGAGGGAAGTGGAGATGGAATAGAAATTAAACAACATAAATAAAATAAAAGGCCAAAGAAATCATGATTATACTCATTTCGATTTTTAGCCAGTCTCCTTATAAGTACTACCAAAAATCTCCCAATCTCCAGTGTGCTGGTACCACGTCTCTCCAATACTTCTAAATATTTCCAAAGGCATGAAAGAGTTTAAAATGATAAACTCATTATAATTCCAATATCATTTCCACCCTTGACAAAAATACCTACCCTAACCTCTTCAAACAGCCTGTACTTCCGTAAATGTACCTACCAAATGGACTATTCCGTCAGTCAACGCATCAAACTACCCATTTCCATCGACGATGTCTCGCTTAGACTTAGTATTAAGTAGCTGATCTACTCAGCGTTGCTCAAAAACAATTTAATTACAACTCTAATAATAAATTACATATAACAAAGGCAATTTAAAATTTCTTTTAACAGTGTGCTCCCCCGAATTCTTTCATGATGAGATTAATAACATTAGGTCAACTGCCCTATCATTAAAATACCCCTCTTTATATCGACTTAGCTCAAAAGGTGCTAATAAAACTCTCTCCAATATTCTAACAGAGACCCGTTCATTGGCAAATTCTATAGTTATAAAAACTCTCCTAGGGAACTGGAGTCCGGTGGTATTTATAAAATCTCGTACAAAAATCGCCATAAAATTTATATTGGTCAAAGTGGTAAATCTTAAAAGACACATGTAAAACAACGCAAATACAACGTAAGTATACAGGAAAACGGTAGTGCCTAACCTAATCCTTGCATATAAATAATGAGAATCATCATTAATTCGTTGGTTGTGCAATCCGTAATTGTGTGGTATTTACTAATTCTGGGTAAATTGATAAATCCAAAACCTCACTTCCCTCCCACTGCTATCAACCCCTTACCATAATGTTTTCATCATGTATTTTAGTTAGATTTTGAATCTGACGAAGACCGCTTGTTATGGTTGAAAGGTTTTAGTCTGTATTTTCCATTTCTTATTGTGGTTTGATCATTGTATATGTATGTATATATATATCAACGTCCAAACCACAATAAGAAATCAGAAAAAAGAATAAGATCTTTCAACTGTAACAGGCAGTCTTCGTCAGAACCAAATCTCAACTGACGAAAACCGCTTGCTACGGTTGAAAGATCTTACGTCTTTTTTTGGTTTGGACGTAGATTTTTGTTTCACTTGTTTATTGTGTAATCTTGTATCTATACCTAAACTTGGTAGACACTAGAACTAATAACAGTTAAACTTACTTCGTACATGGGGAAAAATAACCCTTTTGCACTGGAGCCAAGTGACAGCAGTAATCAAAACGTTGAACTGTTTCACCACTCCAACTGACCCGTTCAATTGAGTGGTCAGCAATCAGAACAAGACCATCATCTAGTGGGTCCAGTAGTACCTTTAAAGAAGAGATGTGCTGAAAATTAAAATAAAATATTACCAATCATATCAATTAATACGTACTCAATACGTATAATCAATTAATAATGGAACGCAAACAGAGAAACGTCTTCTCTTAAAAAATAAAGTTTTATATTCAAAATATTGATAACAATCTTTCCTGTTTTGCTTTCTGTCTAAATGCAGTTTTGAATTCATTCTCCCTGCTAGATTGCTATTTTCTTTTATTGAAATACATAAAATCATATATACACCCCATAAAATTCTAATGAGGTAATTAGATAACAATAGCAGTAATGGTCCTTTCCATATCAGAGTCTAGAGCAGAATGAACTGAATATTTTAGACTTATTGATAAGTTATACTGAGGTTTGTAAATTGAATTCATATTTCACTTTTCTATTGTATTTTGAAATAAAGTGTATATATATATATATAATATATATATATATATATATATATATATATATATATATATATATAATAGAATGTAAAATATGAAAAATTGTTTTAAATAGATTGTATAAAACTTATAATTAAACAGAATATAAAGAACTTACTATGATCAATATTTCTAAAAACTCTTCATCGTCAAGAGAAGATGACAAGAAAGAGAATTCAGTTTGAGTAACTATGACCGAGTGATGGTTTAAATTAAACCCATTAACCACATTACACTCAGACAGTCTAAAGTTCTTAAACAAGTTGCTTTCGATGATAGCCCTTTAACTCTGAGAACATCTGGCGAAGGTCATATTTCGTTACTTAAAGTCCGAAAGACAAATTATTTGAACACCTGGAAAACGGTGCCCTGTGGAAACTAACAAAAAAAAAAAATTATAATGCATAGGAACAGGGACGGCACTACAGGTCAATATCATACTCCACTCTATCGAATCAAACTTACAATTTATCAATGAAGCGAGTTGGCTGAGGAAATAAAAATTTTTCTACAGATAATAACTTCCACACAAATATGTATCATTTTAAATTTTGCTTTTTCTTCTTGGATTTTTGTTTATATCTGTTAAACTTTGTTCGACCTAAGTAAGTTTTTTAATGGATATTTCAAACTATTAAATCATTTAAAATTTGGTCCCTATAGCCTAAAGAATATTTAACTAGAAAAAAGTATGAAAATGAAGCGTATACTTACTTGAATTCTTAAAATCAACTACTTTATATTACCTGTTTTTGATAAAATCAAATGCAACACTAAATGATTATTATATTTACATGAGTTAGTTAATTTTTAAATGCGGCATATACAAATATTTCTCTTTTAATACAGTTACAATTTGCAAATTCAATTAAAATTGCAAAATACTCATTTTCGAATATATGAAAAATGACAGAAAACTTATAGAACGATACATAATACAATTTTAACTTTTTTATTGTCAAAATTTGGTTAATAATTTATCACTTTTTATACATGTTTTTCAATCACCCTAATAAACTGATATTTTACATTACCGTAGTATAAATAAGTTCGACATTTAAGTTGTTTTCAATAAAATCTTCAAGTACATCTCGTCCTTCTTCTTTCAACATATATTCAACAAGCCTTTCCGTCGATAGTCCACAAATCCTAAAAAAAAAAACTTAATTTATATAAATACATACTCAATCTTTTCATATCTCGACCATATATGAGGTTTAATCCATACAGGTTCCCATAAATAGTCTTTTATATATATATACAAAACTAAAATTTATCGGGACTCGGTCAGTTCTTCAGGTTCAAATTAATACAATCATTCAAAAATCAAACATACATAAAAGTGTAATTAGTTACAATTAAGAAATTACAATAGAAATTTTGACTATAGGTTCGTGAGAAACCTTACAGAAGTATAAATTTTGAAACAGAAAAACTAAGAATTTCATTACAAATTATTTTACAAAGAAAATAGTATGTATATTTTAACAACAACTGCAGTCTGAATGAACACGTGATACTGAACTGAAATAACCAAGCAAGGTAACCAAATTTCACCAGACAAACAAAAAGACACTAACACAATTTTTCATCTATCAACAATGTTTAACTTAACACACCGAATAAATACTATTTAAATTTGAAATGTCACTTCTATAATTAATGGATGACTGGTCCTTTCTAATGTATAACATTTTCAGAGTTTTCCTTCTCTGTTCATCCATTTCTTTGCCTATTATTTTATTTCATCAAAACAAAATTGTGGCCTTCATTAATACTGTGTGCAGCTAATGCCGTGGCATTAATTTTCTTTTTTCTTATAGAATAACTGTGCTGATAAGTCCTTTTCTTTAAAAAACGACTGGTTTCTCCATAATAAACTTTGTTACAGTCTTTGCACTTTATTGCATATATAATATTACTCTGTAATTCCTTTGAAATCTTCTCTTTTATATTTGAAATTAATAAAATGCTAAATTAACTTGAGGTAAGTGTCTTTTGAAAACTTTTTTAATTGGTTGCGACAATCCTTCAACATATGGAAATTTAAAAAACTTTCTATCTTGAACTTCTAAGTCAGTGTTTGTATCATTTTCTGGCTCTTGTTGTTGCCTTAAATATTTTGACCAAAAACGTTCAATCAAATTTCCTGGATAATTATTTTTCTGTAGTAACTCTTTTACCCTTTTCTTATTTTTATTTAGGTAGCATGATGAACTTACTTCTACAACTTTTTTCACCATATTCTTAACGCAATTTAATTACAAGAGATCACTATTATATTTCGACTGCGTCGACACCAGGTAGAAAGATGTAAGCCACTCCAAAGACAATCACGGACTTCTCTTGTATGTTTTTTTCCCCTAAATTTAGTTTATGTACATAGAAATATGTATGTGGGCGTATGTATTATAGCATAAGATTATATAACATGAGCCACTTCAAAGACAAGGGAGGACTTCTCTCTCGTATGTGTGCATATGTGTTATAGCATAAGATTATATAACATGAGCCACTTCAAAGACAAGGGAGGACTTCTCTCTCGTATGTTTGGGTATGTATTATAGCATAAGATTATATATAACATGAGTCACTCCAAATATAAGAGAGAGACTCTTCCGTATGTGTGCATATGAATTAATAATAAAATGAGCCGCCCGGAAGAATAGCGAGGACTCCACTCATATGTGTGTGTGTGTATGTATTAAAGCATAGGATTATATTATAACAAAGGACGTTATAGCTCACGTGTTCTTCCTGCTAGTATCGACCACCATAACTTATCAAGAATTTCCAAATAAAATGGATGTGAATGTAGGAAACAAAATTTTAGAAAGATTATTTTCAAGTTTAATCATGTACATTAATATTTAACTATTGTAATTTATTTAATTAATTTACAAGTATCAAGTATAAATCAAGAGAATAAAACCAATATTTTAAATTTCTTTACCATACCTAGTTAGTCGACCATTTGTGTCAGCAAGCAAAACATCAAGTTCATCAGAACTTCGAAATAAAATAGTGTGGTAGAATGCTTTGGTATTCGAATTGTTATCTATGTTGAGCCTAAAAAAGTAAAAATACGAATTAATACTCTAATTTGTTTCAAATAAAAACCGAAGAAAACTTTGAATCGGATAACTGAAGTTTGTGCTGAACATGAACATTGTAAGGCATTACTTCCATAATTATAACTTATTAAATATAAGGGAAAAAAATAATACCACATGAATTGATTTTAAATTTGGTTGATCAACAAAACATCATTTGAAAATAACCATGTGATCGAATGTAAAACATATTTTTTGCTCAATGTTTAGTACAAAGCAGATTACATCAATCTAATTTACTTAAAATCTAAAAAAAAAATTAAACTAACACTAACTGGAACAAGTCATAGGATGAAAGGAAATAGATAATGTAATCTGCATTAAATCTAAACAATAAATAACTGTAATGAAGGTGAAAATATATAACTGTAGATCAATTTTATTGGTGTTCAAACATTAAACATAATTCAAACAAATTAAAAATAATTAAATTATTTTTAAACATGAACTGGGAATTGTGGCATGATATTTTAAATAAATACAATCATTTTGCGTAAAACTAAAATAAATTCCAAAAAAAAAATACAAAAGTTCTTTGGGTCTCTGGATATGTTATTAATTCTTAAACAGATAAATGAATGATGGTGATATTTTACTTATTAACCAGGTTGATGTTGGGTGGGTTAAGATTTTTAGATAGTTCAAACTGATAATAGATAAAAATGTTAACGACACATCGAAGACATACTTCTTTGCCTTTGTCTCCTCTTTACAATGCTCTTTAAGTTCTAAACATCAATAAGTTTATGTTATGACACGTTAAAAAAATGACATCAACAAAGGAAAATTTGTTGGAAAACTGTATTCTACTTGTATTAATAAAAAAAGAAGAAAAGTAAGTGAAACTCTGACAACAGAGAATCAGACACTATTTCGGAGGTAGAGCTATAAACAGAGGTGAAAAGAACAATAAAGCAGCAACCAGGAGACATCATTACTCCTCGAAAATTGAAACATTTAGGCATTTTACTTATAGCCCATTATCAAAACACAAAGTGTGAGATTAACTTATCATGGTATGTTCTGTCAATTAATAATCATTCTTCCACTGACATAATGTAATCATTTATGTTTGGAAATAAACTATAATTGCAGCATTTTAACCAGAAAATTCTCCTACTTGATTATCTAGCCAACTTCATAATGTAACTAACTTCACCAATTAATCATTTATAAAACTAATCTATCTGCGAAGAGGGTGAGACAGCTACTGTGGTAATAAATAGGTAACTAACCTATGAATAAGATGAAATGTATTAGAAAGCAGGTGAACGAAGTATAGAGATCCGTCTTCAAGAGAAACTAAAGCACAGGAATCTTGAAATGAACAGGCAACAGCTTCAATGGTGTCATTGAAAGATAACTTGCAAATCAAGTAGGCACAATCTTCACTGAACACGTTGAAAGATGTGTTGACACAAACTGCAATATTGCCAAAAAAGTATGGAACAACTTTCGGACTCTCTTCAAGGCAACCCTAGAAAATAAAATCAGGGTAAATTAGAAGCGATAAAACCTCGTTACAATATTTCAACAAGTAAATTACAAATAAAAAAACTTTGAACATGATTCTTGTATGCAATTATGTTAGTATCATGTAAAAAATAAAAATTCCTAACTTAATAAAATAAACTTAATAAAAATTCCTAAAATAGAAATAAATAATTAAAGCTAACTTCAGTTGAATATTCGTATGTAACACACAATCATTCAATAAATTTTATCGTTTATGAAATTAAAAAAATATACTATTATACAATCCACATTTCACTACGACTGTCACATCCTATCACATTCCCGTGTGTAAATTAAAAGCGTTAACCAAATTATTACCAACTAATGCAAAAAATAATTTCAAATAATTTTTTTTTAAATTTACACTTAAAAGTATAGAGTAAAATATAGAATCGTAAAGAAATTTCTGGACCATAAAAGAAAATGGTATATTCAGTTATCATATTATTATAATGAGTTTATTATAATTATAATACTCGTGTTTATTCGTTAACATTTAATGATCAGATCACGAGTTTAGATCTTGAAGGAACAAAGTAATTTCATGAGGAGTGCTTCCAATTTCTTACAACAATTTCTCTGGTATACGTTAATACCATAAGAAATACTTTATCTTTCCCAAACCCTGCTCCATCTTCAAGTTTAAATAAGTCACCCTCAATAAACACCAAAAAGCTACCCAACTCCACTATATTTCCCCCAAAATTTCTCTAAAGTTTCAAAATAGTCTTAAGGTACGAAATAGTGAGAGCGGTATGAATCTAATCTCATTACCAATCCAGTTCCCTCCTGGAAACGATCCCTTTGGTCAGCGAGGATAGTTTGACGCTGATAACTTATTATCAAAGCCCTTCAATAGGCAGTTTAATAATGAAAAATACTCCTAAAGTAAAAGAATCAAAAGAAACAAATCTTCTATATGAGTATTCATGTAATATCGGGAGCTGTGAGGCCTATAAAAGTTCAAATATAGGAATGACTACGACTTCATTGTCTAGAAGAATTACGATGCACCTTTCTGCCGACGCGCCAAAATGTCATACAACATGAGTCCATAAGAGAAGTTCATAAAACTCACAAGACAAAAGATGGTCAATTCCACGAAAATTATCGCTAGTGAAAGGAACCATTTTAAATTACTCTAAGGGTGACATGGGAATTAGACTCGGGGATTTATTTGAGGATATTTGTTCCCTGAAACAATCATTGTGAAATATGAAAAAATAATAAATAAATAAAAGAAAAAATGAGGGATGAACAGAGAAATTGATACATAAATAAAAGTACGGACTAAGCTATGACAAAAGTACAATAGTTTTTTTTTAAGACGCAGTGCTATAGTCACCCTCAAGTAATAATATTAAGCTATAATAAAATAAAACTGAGAATACAAATAATAATATTAAATACATCAAGTAATTGAATAATAAAAAAAATAATAATTACATAATAAACAATGAAGTAATTAAATAATGAAGGAAGACATAGAGTATTTAATATTAAAAAATGAAATGCAAAAACAAGGGACTCTCATATATTGGAGTAACAACGACTCCACTTTCTAGGAGACTCACTATGCACCTGATATCTGGAGCCCCTAGAAAGCACACAGAGCAAGTCCATCATTCTAAGTCAACAAGGGAAGCTCTTGTTGAAGGAACACAAATAATAAAGAAAGAGATCAGCATAGACCTAGAATAACAGAAGCCGTACTTATTAATAAAAAGAAGCCATATATTAATAAATAATTAAAAATTAGTTCAAAAGTTCTGAAATTGTTTAAATCAACTTCAAGCCAATTAGGGCCTTACCCAGGTAACTGCAACGACGCCCTAGGTCGCTCAACCCTCACCAATTAGAAAAACAGTTTTAATCCCGCCAACCCCAGCAACACATTCCACCTTTCTTCCATAAGGTTCAAACCACAATATTAAATTGGAAAGCAAGACTAAGATTTTCAACCTTAGAACAGGACTTTCAACCGTAACAAACAGTCTTCGTCAGAGTCAAGTTGGGAGACAGTTGGGTTTTTGACTCTGAGATGGACCGCTTGTTATGGTTGAAAGATCTTAGTCTTGTTTTCCGATTTCATATTGTGGTTTGATCATACATATATTTATATATAAATTACTGAATACGAATTAAGTCAATTTAAACCAAAAACAGTGCAAGGAAAAATAAAATTACATAATACATACACTAGATGACTGAAGTTTAGCAAAAGTTTTAATCTCAAAAACTGCACCATCACCTATTCCAAGCACTGTGGTTCCAAAATTTAATGTTTCCTCGTTAGCATCAAACCCACAAGTGACATCTCCCCAACTAGGGGATTTTGTTAATGAAGCCATCCTAGAAGCAAAAACTTGTCATTATAAATCAAAAATTAATTCATATGGTGTTGGTAAAACAAACGGAATAGAATTCAACACATTTGGCCAAAAAAATTACTTTCCCATCATGCATAATTGCTACCAAACTAAACAGCACATCTATTATGAGGCCCATTTTTGAGTAAAATATCAATTTGATCCATAATAGATTCTGGACCGGATCATCTACACAAACTTTAGGATACATAAATACATATACACACACCCACACAGACATCATCGAAAAACTTCATAAAACAACTTTGGGGTCCTCAAAACATGTAATTCCGTCAAACCTAAAGATTAAACTTTTTTACAAACACTACACTTTACTTAGTGTAAAGTAAAAATATTTTTAATTTAATATAATGTCTTAAAGAGAATGACTAGTTCAATAAAAAATTATAATTATTAGTTATAATTATAATTATGACTATAATTATTATAGTCATATTATTATATTATGACTTAGTTAATTAAATTTATTACAAGTTTGAAAATATGTTGAGTTATAGTGATGTTCAATGTAAAAGCATTTTTTTTTCTTTACGCAAGGAAACAGTTCTCTAAATATTGTTAAATATTTATGCTTAAAAGAAGTGAGGTTTCTTTATGTATGTAGTAACTGTTTAAGGATTCCAAAGAATACTTTACTTTTGAAACTTTCTAAAATGTATTTAGTCAAGTATATTTCGTTAAATTTAAATTATGTTTTTTTTTAGTTTACTTGATCAAGAGTGTTGAGTTCAAAAATGTTAAAAAAACGCCTAGTGTAAAGGAAAAAAACACTGATTTTACATTGAACTTCACTATAAGGAAACATGTTCTCAAATTTACGTATGATCAATTTATTTGGCTAAGTCATTCTAAATTCATATATTGAACTAGTAATTGCCATCAACACTATTAATTACTATTAATATTAACACTATTAATTGCTATCAACACTAAATATTAAAACACTATTATATTAAGTAATAAAAATAACTAATTTAAATTAACTAGCTTATTTAACTAAATACATGTTAGTAATTTTCAAAAGTAAATGACTCTTTGGGATTCTTAAGAAGTCACTATATAAAGAAACTCCCTAACTTGTAAGTACAAATATTTAATTATTGCATCCATTTAATTAAAATCCAGTGACCAGTTAGTTTCCTTTGTTTAAACTTCTACTTTTGCATGGTTTCTCTAGGACAAATCTGGGAATATTTCTTCATACTGAATAGACAATAGAAAGCAAAGGTAGTTTCCAAGAAAGTACAAGCTGATATTTAGAATTAAATTGCTAAAAAACAGGAGTTGAAATTTATGAAGTAAAGTACTGAAAGTTGCCCATTTAAGTTTATTACTGTTTACATAAAATACATATAAAAGTTAAGTATTTTGTTCTGTTACAGTCAAATTGAAACGTGTTATTGAAATTCACTGTTAATAAAGTACTTATAGCAATATTATCTATTTAAGTTCGCTTTATTTTATCAATTCAGTGTTATAATAATTAGGTAAACATTCATAACAAGTAAAGAAGAATGATGTCCTAACTATAAAAATAAAGTTCATGACTAAAACAGAAAATACAGCAGGAGCTAGACAGATGGTTTTTTTTAAGTAAATTACAATAAAAGCTACCTACTGTAAAATAAACTATGAAATATAAAAACAATGAAATTTAATTATTAATAAAGCTCTTGGCTTTATTACGCTTAAATTACAATTACTGCAATGCTAATCAGGTTTATTTAAACTTGAAACTTAGCTATCATAGTTTTATTATGTATTCTCACAGATATATAGTACTAAACGTATAATATAAAATTCTATTTGTGATATAAAAATCTTCTAAACTGCGTTAAGTAAGTAATATAACGGTAATACTTACAAGTGCCAAGTTGGATGAATGATGTGGGAATAGGGTTTGACATATTATGTCAAAGGTCTCCTTTTAAATTCAGGGGGTCATAAAGTCCATTCCAAAGGTCAAGCCTTTGCTTGATCTTTGTCACAATGAGATATCATAGTAGAACATAAGGAAATAATATTCACTAAGTTGCTCCATCAATAACATACATAAAAAAGCTCATTAAAAGGAAAATAAAATGAACTAGTCTAAATTCGTCCAACATAAAAATTTCTTAAGTGAAATCAGTCATTAGGAAATCATAAAATAATTCGACCCCAGAAGACTAAGAGTAGCTTCACTGCACAAGTAGATCCCTAACTGGCTTGATGTAGAGTGATATTGTGCTAAAATGAAAGACTTCAAATTGTGGACCAGAGAGAAAAAGGCGAAGAATCAAAATGCTCTGGGAGAGAATCGAGTTAATTTCCTTAGTCAATACCAATGTTGAAAAAAAAAAACTGCAAACATTACTGCTCCCTTATAAATGTAATTAAACAATCTTAACATGATTGACTTTAAATTCAATAAAAAGGGAAAGCCAAATGGGTTACTAAATTGCATATTCAACAATAATCAACCGAACATGCTAACATATTAATATTTAGCACTATTTTACTAGGCTATACTTGAATTATATACGAAATTGAAATTAATTAATGTTACTATTCAAAAGAACCTACAGGATAATTGGAAAGTATTAAATTTACTAAGAATGAAAATTTCAGTTTTATAAATTTGAGTTAAAGTAAATAACAATAATTTAAACTTACCAGGCAAATTAACATTTATCTCATATAATCGCTGAATTGAAGACTACATTTAAAACTCCCTCCCAACACCAAAGTGACCGCCAACTAATACCAACTAATTTCTAATAAAAAACAATTTCTGATCTGAATTAATATTATACTTATTATTTAAGTATACATGTAGTGTATACTTATTATATAATTAATATAAATTGTAACAGGCCTACTTGATGGGCTATGTGCGAACTGGTCGGTCATCAACAATGATTTGAGATGTATGATGGATTATATTAATCTCATGTTTACTAATCTCTGTTTTGGTAACAGTATGCATGTATTCTTTTATAATTTCTTTGAATAAACCTATCTTTGTTTATTTTTAGTGTTTATCATTTTTAATTTTTCTATTAGTGTATTTAGAAATAGTAAAACTGGTTACTTCTAATTTACTAATCTTAAGGAGGTTACACTGCCCTTAGTGGTCCTTGTTTTTGAGAGTTTAAGTTGTGTTATTAATTGTATAGCAGGCTTATTTAGTCAATGGCTTCAAAGAAAAAACAGAAGAAATCACGAGGAGAAGAAAGAGTTCAAATTGAAAGGCAATATTTGGTAAAGTCTTTATAGTGTTTGAATAATCTTATAAACTTTGACTTTTTTTTTTTGAATATTGGAATTCATTTTTAAGGAAGAAGCCATAGAATTAATTAAAGTAGATAATCGAGTAAATAGAAATACCAGGGTTTTTAAACTTCTACATTCTTGTCAGAAAAGTGAAAAAAAAGTTGGAGAACTTGAAAAAATTCAGGCATCAGGTAACAATAAACATTTCGTTTTCTAAATATTAATAATTTGTAAAATTAAATTAAGTTTAGTATGCAAGTTACGTCCGCAAGTAAACCTATGAGTGTTATTCACATATATAATGAAAAAATTTTGATTTAAAACTAAAATTGTGTGTTGATTTGGCACTCTTTTCCCTTCAGTCGAAAATAGTGTATCCATTTTTGTGTAAAAATTGATTATTCTACAGTGTAGATAAGAATAACCTCTTTTTAGTATTAATTCGAGATGTAATAATTTAAAATATAACTTTTATTATACATATAATTTGACCTAGAATGAGTAGTTTATACTGACAACAAGTAACCATAAATAGGATGGCTATTTTTCAAGCATCACTACTTTAAAATTGGCCACATAAGAAAACTCCAGTTATCACAATGGTTTGCTGTGTTGCAGCCTGCAATATTTACTTTTATTAAATACCAAATATACAGGGTGATACCAATAGAATGATCCGATTCTATAATTAAATATGTTATTAAGGAAAAATACCAAAAATAAACTTATAAAATAAGTATTCTACTAACAGTATAGTGTTATTTTGTATGTTACGACTGCTAAGTATTACTCCCCCCCCCCCCCCCCCCAAGCACGACAAACATCAATACTACATGAAAATTCTTCCCAAAGATGTTGAAGCACATCAAGATGAATTGAATTGACCGTTATTATTAGATGTTTTAAGTAATTTTAAAAAAAATCCCCCCAGAGAATAGAAATCACAAACTACGAGGTCAGGAAATCTAGCACAAAGAGCAATGTCTTGGGTCTCTGTCCGACCAATCCATCGGATTTGACAAAAAACGTTCACTTTAGGCCTGTCTCTTTCATATCGAATAAAATGAGTATTTTCATTTCCCCAAATTCCCACATTGTGTCGGTTTACTTTACCATTCAGATGAAAATTGGCCTCATAATTGAAAATCAAAAGAACTGAAGTTTCGTCGTCCTCCATCTGCAGTATCTGTTTCCAAAATTCCAGTCGTCGTAGGTAGTCATTGTTTTTAAGCGCCTGAACGGGCTCCAGTATGTACGGTTTCAATTCCAACCGTTTTTGAAGCACACGCCATACCGTGGGTTGAAGAGGAATTGCCAGTTCACGACTTGCACGGCGTGTGTCAACTTCGAGATCGTCCGAGACTATTTCCTTTGGATGTTCTTGTGGGAGAGCATCGGAATTGAATTTCACTCCAAATGCACGCTACTCTGTAATCATCGATTTAGTTTTTGCATACTGAAGAACTCAAAAGACCTCTGAGAGGTTACCATTGCTGACGATGCCAAACGCATGAGTCTGGCAGCGTCAAGTAATAATCAAGGAAACTGGGTATCTGATCTTTCAAACATCCATTCTCTCATTCTTATTAATATATTTACTTACGAAATATTTAGTCATGAAATAGGGTCATTCTTGTTGAATCACCCTCTATTACGTTCGTCAGAACTATTTGTGTCATAATAAAATTAATACTTGAATTCAATTTGTTTTTCAGGATCTATCTTTTCATGTGTTTTTATACAAGATTATAAAGTAAATATTTTTTTGGAAAAGTAAAATGAAATTATTTTATTTAAAATAAATTAATATTATAGGCGCAAGGTAGCTTCCGTGCTAACCTTTGAACTGGTAGATCCTGGATTCGATTCTCACTCTGGCCCTCGATTTCTTCATATGGGAAGTGAAAATATCTGGCCATCACGTCCCTCAGTATCCGTCGGTCCCGAACCGGTATGAAGTCAGGAACTCGTTAATGATCTCTGCTCTAAAACACTTGAGTTAGGCAAAAAATTTAGGGCTCCCCATGTAGAATGGTTCATTTTGTGGTACACCAAGAGCCAATCTTTGGCTTATGTGTGTTCTCTCTGGGGACAGCCACTGCAACCTAACCTAAATTAATATTATTATTTATTAATCAATGTAATATTCTTGAGGAGAGCAGTCAATTTTCACCGACCTTTTTCCAGAGCTTCAAAAAATTCCCGAATTCAAGTCCCCTGATATAACATTGATATAAAAATTTAAATGGATATAGTATTAAACTTAATAATTGCAGTTTATTGACAGGTTTTTCAACTTTTTCTCAAGTTTTGCTAAGTAATATTCGCAAAGCCTTGACCACGCATGACTGGTACTCAGCCACATCTTTGGTAATCCTGGCTATGAGACTCAACTTGAGACTCCTTCCTCTAATACTAAGGGTCAGTGTTCATTTTTTTAAATATCATTATTATATATAAGTAATATTTTTGTAAATAACAATTACAGTAATACCTTGAACTCATGTAAAGCAATTGTCAGGAATATTTTCTGCACCTGAAAAGTTTAAATTAGACTAATAGTTTAAATGGTCATTCAACTATGGGTTAACTTAGAATTTTAAAAATAAACCATAAAATAATTATGGAAGCTTTGTTTCTCTATGATGTAGTGCATAGTTGTGTTTTATGGAGACCATGTTCCTCAAGAGGTTACTATCATCCGTTCGTGTTTATTGTTTTAATACTATGTTTCGTTATTGGTTACTATCAGACTATAATGATATTTATTTTGAGACTGTATTCTCAAAGTAGTGCCTGCGAATGGTGTTCTTTTGATTGGAACGATTTTTTCCTACCCTGGAGAAGTTTGATTAAGATCATAATATGAAAGTGGTTCCTACGACAAGGTAGTGAAGATGGTATGTCGTACCAATCTAACAGCCTGTTTACAATTATATCCTCCCTGAAGTCTGTGTCCACCAAGATACCAAGTTTATATTCTCAAAAGTGTAGGATGAAATTGCAGAAACAATCACCTAATCGGATATAAGTGCCATCGGAGTATACCAAGAAATTCCCTTTTTTTTATTTAAAAAATTAATATATATTTCAAAAGTGAAATTGTTCATATTCATGAATATATTCTTTAAGATGGAGGATTAAATTAATCTAAACTCTATTGGGAATAGTTCTTAACTATTTTTAATAGTATCGTATGTTTTACTTTAGTTACCTGGCTGCCTTATTTTTGTTGCAATTGAAAATTGAATAATGCATATTGAAGATGCCTCTAGATAAAGATTGAACGTTGTTATAAGTGCGAATTTATGTACTTGATCAAAAATATCTTAAAATATTTCTGCTCAATATAAAAATATATAGTAATATAAATTAAGACAACTTTAATTTACATATCCAAACTGAAGATTTTAGGATATAATTCACTTTGAAGAAGAATAGGTGATAACAAAAATGAAAATAATGAAAGTTATTATTTTTCATACTATAGGGATGGCAAGATCATCGTTTAAAACTAAATTATAATTGAATTTTTATTTTATTTATGTTTTGAATGTTTCCCGCCCAATGCAGAGTAAATCAGCAAGTAATAAATATGTATTATAGCAACTGTGTTAATAATAAACATGTCTTGCAGTCCGCAGTAGTCATCCTGCTAAATCATCCTCAGGCTACCTACCAACACCTGGATGACTTTCTTGTGTACGTATTTAATTCAGTATTTTTTTTTTTAATAATTCACCTGCCGTCACAAATTAAAATTTGTTTTCACCAAAATAAATATTAATAAAAGTATTACTTTGTCCGATAAACATTCCTAGGCTGTAGGACAGATTTGCATCATCAATTACTGCATCATCAACAGCCTCCACTTAACCATAAATTGTTATGTTTTTCCCCCTCCAAAGTAGTACCTCTACTTGGAGGGAGTTTGTCGCAATATTTTCACATATGCTCCAAAATGGTTATCTATATCAATTCATCAGTTACCTGTTTTTTGGAAGGTATATAAAAATTCATCGTATACAAGTTTTATTTCCAAAACGGCGTGTACATGGTTTCTTCAAGTTTGTCTACTTATAATCAAGTATTGTATTTTATCTGTTTATCATGTGGTATTGACGGACCATAACACTAGGACCTACCTACCTTCTTGTAATCATTTCTTCGTCTTTCTATACTCTCTTTTTTCTATCATAATCTTCATGTGATATATTCTCACCCAATATCTTGACCTGGTTTTCATTTTCAATGAGAGCTCACCCTCTTGAATATTTCCACGGTCAATGTCTGATCACCAGCTATAATTTATTTTGAACTATTTTCCTACATATAGTTATTGGGTTAGTTCCACTGAGGTTAGTAATATTAGAATTAGTAGCAATAATGTCCGTCATACCTCGTGAAGTCTCTGGAGAGCTCGACCGGTTTCGGGTCCGGTCCGTCTGGTTCCCATCTTCAAGAACAACTGACTATTTCTGGTAACCTACCAACACTTGCTATCTACATTGTGGAATCAGAGTTGTCTGTATATTTAATTTTTGCTTTGCATGTTTCTTTAATGATTATTATTTGTTTAAATTATTATTTCATTATCTATTTCCAGTTCTTTGTGTTGCCTTTTAAATGTTATTAGAGGGTTGGTTAGAATGTCAGTTTGATGGTTTATTTGTTCGTTAATTATATTGTTGGTCATTTTATGTTTATATTTCTCATTTTATGTTTTTATTTTAGGTTTATATTTATATTTATATTTCTTCCCTTATGTTCATTCGTTGTCTTTTTTGTCCTGACTGTAGTAAATCCATTGTGTTTTACATGCTGTCTAGGTTATGTCAAAATTTGTTTAGGTGATGTGCGTAGTTTGATTTGTTTGTATTGTTGTTAAACTACTAAGTTGTTTGTAGTCCTTAATGTGTTCTTTGAATCTGTCTTTTAGTGTTTTTCCCGTTTGCCCTTTGTAATTTTTACCAGTCTTTGCATTTAATTTTGTATATTCCGCTTTTTTCAAATTTATTATCTTTATACTCTACTGTGTTATTTGGGATTTGGCTTATAGTATTATTCGTTTTATAACCTATTTTTAACGAATATTTTCTTAAAAGGTTCGCAACTTTTTCGCTAGGTTTACCTATGTAAGTTAAAGGCGCGTACCTGTTCATTAGTTTCGGTGTTGGACTGTTATTATTGTATTTATTTCTTCTTTCGTTTACTAATTTTTTTATAATGTTTTTCTTATGCCCGTTATTTTTTGCTACTGTTTTGATGGTATTTAATTCCTTATTATGGTTAGTTGTATTGATGGGTACGTTTAGTAATCTATTAATCATATATCAATCTATCAATCATACGCGGATATTTTTCGTTGTGGTGGGTGGAGTGGTGATTTATGTATAGTTGTGTCAGTGGCAGTTGTTTTGCGGTATATTTGAAAACTGGGTTTATCTTTAGTTTTTCTTATTGTTAAGTCTATGAAGTTTAGTTTATCAATTGTTTCTATTTCGTGGGTGAACTTGATATTGTTGTTTAATGAGTTAAGATAATTCTTTATGTCTATTATATTTTGGTTACTATAGTTTTGACTATCAGGAAGGAGTTATCAGCATATCTGTAATAGTAAACAATGTTAAATTTTGACTTTAGAACATTTACCATAGACCTTTTCAAGTTCTTGGAGGAAGATTTCTGAAAGTATCGCAGATGTTGGATGTCCCATTCCTAATCCATCGTTTGCTTTGTAGAATTCATTGTTGAATCTGAACTAGTTATGTTTGAGGGTTGTTTTAGTTAGTTTTCTTGTACCTTAAGATACAAGATACATACTTAGTTCTCTTATATGAAATAAGAAAAAAAATAATAATCATTAAAGAAACATGCAAAGCAAAAATTAAATATACAAAGAACACTGATTCCACAATGCAGATAGCAAGTGTTGGTAGGATACCAGAAATAGTCAGTTGTTCTTGAAGATGGGAACCAGACGGACTCGAAACCGGTCGAGCTCTCCAGAGACTTTACGAGGTATCACGGACATTATTACCACTAATTCTAATATTTTCATACAGTTATTTCATTAAAAATCACAGTACTTTTTTTTATCATTCTTTTTACAGAGACTTTAGAATCATATAAAATTTAACGTGTGAAATGCACTTCATTATTTTTCATTGGAAGAAAATGAAAATAATAAAGTGTCTTTTAGCTTTCCTTGTACTATTTATATCATTGGATAAATCGTTTTTGAATATATTGAAGCGTAGTCAACCAAAGGTGTCACAAACTGTTCAAATTTTCGTAACCTATTTTTTTTTTCTTTTTAGATATTGTTGCAGTTTAATATCAAAGGAAGAAAAGAGAGATTTCCTGAGGAAGCTGTTTCAAATAAAAGGAGCTCACGAACGGCGTAAACAAGGAAGACCTCAAAAAGAAGAGAAATGTTGATATCCCAGAAAAAAAATAGAATTTTAATGGGTTGATATCATGTGTTTGTACAACTGCACTATGTGGAATGTCGATTTAGCAAAACTGGTAATTTACTGTTATATTAACAATTTTGTTATTAGCAGTCGTACACGATCTTCCTTTGAAATAATCTCACTCTCGCTCTCTGTTAAATTTAAAAGCAGTAGGTGGAGTAGCTAACCAAGAATATATTTTAACATATACATATTATGCCACTTATTAAGACTTAGCAGTGCCTGCCCTGTGAGGCATTATAACTCATTGGACGGACAGATAACAAACAAGACAAACATACTTTGTATTGTGCTGTCAGCTCACAAAGAGGACATGAACTATCTTCTAGACTATGCGACAGTTGCGTGGCACTTGCGCTCCTAGTGGCAAATGATGGAATATCTAGTATTTAGCTACTTATTATTTTTTATTTAATAGGTGTACATCAGCATTTATTAAGAATTAGTCATTTTTTCAGGTTCAAATCAAACATTTCCATTTGTTGAAAAAACTTCTTTTATAAGCTTGCAAAAGAAAGGAAAATATAGAAATAATGTAAAAGTTATACCGGTGTCAAAACATGTAAAATTATATATACAAAATGTTACAGATAGAAGTATTCTGGTCTACAAAGTACAACGAATTTGTTAAACTGGAAAATGTTGTTAAAATATTTCTTGAGCATGGCAATTTTTAACTTTTAATATATTTGTGTATCGTTTATCACTTTCGCAATTTCGTATTTTTGTATATTCCCTCATTTTTACTTTACTAGAAGTAAAGTATAGTGAACGTGAAATAATTCGATCTCCAGAATTAACGAATGTACATATTTTGAGGTCCCCAAGTCGTTTGATGATGTTTTTTCGATGCTGTCTGTGGATGTGTATCCAAGAGCTTGTGTCACGTAGCAGTCTACAAACTATGATGGGTCGTACAGTATTGATAAAATATAGTTTGGGACCAATTATACATGATGGGAAAGTTTCATTTTTTTGCCAAAATATGGTTTGTTTGAAACATTGTTTTTCTTCCAAACTACTATCTCTAAAGTCTTAGAAATTTTAGCTTCTAAAATTCTCAAAATTAGCTTCTCATGAAAGCAACAAAAGCAATAACTAAAAAATCTGGAGTTGCCTACACTCAACTTTACTATAAGTAACTTAATATCAAATTTCTTGAGTGTATAACGCATAACGTAAACATCTAAATGGGATATGATTATTAGTCTTTCATTCCTGAGGTAGTACAGATAGTGATTGAAAGACATATCAATATATAAGCTTATTTTTGTACATCACACAGCTGATGCAAATAATTTCATTAATATAACTACAGCAGAAATAACATTTTTGAAATACCAAAGTGAACATTTCTTGATACGAAATATTCTCCTACAAGATAACATGGCTTTTGTTCAAATAGCCAGTGGATTTTTTACATCGTTTACTTGACATCCTTCTACATTGAATATTAAAGTAAAATTATCAAATTTAAAACAGGAAAATACCCTTTTTTTCTCTGAAAAACATCATAAACAGCGAAGAAAATGTTGTTTTAAGGTGATTTATAATTAAAGATGTACGATAATTATATTTATTAATCTCTAAACGAAAGATTTCAATTTTGAATTATCTTTTACATTTTTGGTTTTTTTACAGAATTATTATACTGGGAATTTTATGGCTTCTTAGTATTTAATAAGATCATTTTCCTTCCCCTTTGTCAAATAACATATATTCGAACTTTTTTCTGAGTGAGTGTTATCATTTTCCTGCACAATATTATTCCTCTTACATCTCATATAAGTCAATAAATAATTTAAATTGTTCGTTTATAAATATCAATCTTATAACAGTGGATTCGCTCAAAAAATTTCTAAGTCAATCTAAAAAATATAAAAAATTCGACAAGTATAGCAGGTGATCTCTTAGTCTAGGATAAACAAAGAGTTTTTATATCGTTATTGCTCTTTCCCGTAATTGAAACTTCATGATTTTTACTTTACTATAAGTAAAGTATAGTGATCGTGAAAAAATTCGATCTCGAGATTTTGACGGAATTACATGTTTTGAGGTACCAGAAGTCTTTTTATGACGTTTTTACGATGATGTCTGTGTGTGTGTGGGTGGGTGGTGGGTGGGTGGTGCGTGTGTTAGCATTGCTTGTTACCACGCTACGGTCCAGAATCTTTAATGGATCAAGTTGATATTTTACACAAAAATGGGCCCCATTTAGACGAAGATCCCTATTGTTTGGGAAGAATTATGCATGATGGGAAAGTCACTTTTTTTGCCAAAAACCGTTTTTTTTAAAACGTTTATTTCTCCTAAACTGATAACCCTAGAGTTTTGAAATTTTGACATTGTCTTGGAAGTTACAAATGCAACAAACGAAAAATATATTCAGAATTTTAAGACAACAGGAAATATTTTTTTTTTCAATAAAATGTAAAAATTTTGACTTATAATTCAATCTCAAACCTTGTGAGAGCGATACAAGCCATACTGTTTGACGGACAAGAATGAAACTATGCCTACAAATAGAACATTATATGGCGAATGAGTTGAGATATTTTTTTTTGGAATTACTTTCGCTAAAGGGGCGTTACAGTACGATTTGTGTTTTCAGAAAATGATTTTTTGACGCTAAACGGCTCGTTAAAAAATTATGAAAATTTGACCAAAAATGGAACAAAAAATTAGCAATTCATAAAAAAAAAATCATGAAGTTTCAATTACGGGAAAGAGCAATAACGATATAAAAACTCTTTGTTTATCCTAGACTAAGAGATCACCTGCTATACTTGTCGAATTTTTTGTATTTTTTTACATTGTTTACATTGACTTAGAAATTTTTTGAGCAAATCCACTGAGATAAAATTGATGTTTCTAATGGAAAAATGAAAATATATTATTGACTTATAAGAGATGTAAGAGGAATAATATTGTGCAGGTAAATGATAACACTCATTAGAAAAAAATTCGTATATATGTTATTTGACAAAGGGGAAGGAAAATGATCTTATTAAATACTAAGAAGCCATAAAATTCCCAGTATAATAATTCTGTTAAAAACCAAAAATGTAAAAGATAATTCAAAATATAAATCTTTCGTTTAGAGATTAATAACTGTAATTATCGTACATCTTTAATTAACAAATCAGCTTAAAACAACATTTTCTTCGCTGTTTAAGAAGTTTTTCAGAGAAAAAAAGTGTATTTTACCGTTTCAAATTTGAAAATTTTACATTAATATTCAATGTAGAAGGATGTCAAGTAAACGATGTAAGAAATCTACTGGCTATTTGAACAATAGCCATGTTCTTTTGTAGGATACTATTTCGTTTCAAGAAATGTTCACTTTGGTTTTTCAAAAATGTTATTACTGCTGTAGTTATACTAATGAAATTATTTGCAAATAATAAATTATTTGTGATGTACAAAAATAGCTTATAAATTGATATGTCCTTCAATCACTATCTGTACTACCTCAGGAATGACAGGCTAATAATTATATCCCATTTAGATGTTTACGTTATGCTTAAATGAGACGTTATGTTTTATATACTCAAGAAATTTGACATTAAGTTACTTATAGTAAAGTAGAGTGTAGGCCACTCCAGATTTTTTTTTATGAATTGCTAATTTTCTGTTCCATTTTTGGTCAAATTTTCATTATTTTTTAATGAACCGTATCGCGTCAAAAAAACATTTTCTGAAAACATAAATCGTACTGTAATGCCCCTTTAGCGAATGTAATTTTGAAAAAAAATATCTCAACTCATTCTCCACATAATGTTCTATTTTTAGGCATAGTTTCATTTTGATCCGTCAAACAGTATGGTTTGTATCGCTCTCACAAGGTTTGAGATTGAATTATAAGTCAAAATTTTTACTTTTTATTGAAAAAAAAATATTTCCTGTTGTTTTAAAATTCTGAATATATTTTTCGTTTGTTCCTTTTGTAACCTCAAAGATAACGTCAAAATTTCAAAACTCTAGCGTTATCACTTTAGGAGAAATAAATGTTTTCTAAAAAACGGTTTTTGGCAAAAAAGTGACTTTCTCATCATGCATAATTCTTCCCAAGCAATAGGGATCTTATTCTCTATGGGGCCCATTTTTGTGTAAAATATCAACTTGATCCATCAAAGATTCTGGACCGTAGCTTAGTAACAAGCAATGCTACCACACTTACCCACCCCCCCACACACACACACACACAGACATCATCGAAAAAACTTCATATAACGACTTCTGGGACCTCAAAACATTTAATTCCGTCAAAATCTCGAGATCAAATTTTTTCACGATCACTATACTTTACTTATAGTAAAGTAAAAAACATAAATTCATAAATGTCGGTCAATACTGTTTTATCTGCTTGTGTAGTTGGGGGGGGGGGGGGTTCAACACAGTGGGGCTTAATCAGTTAAAAATAAGAGTACCTCTAACCTCATGAACTTTTTTACAGATAAACTCGAGTCGAAGGTTCAGCTACTGACTGCAACCTAGAACGAAATGCCTGTAACAAATTATCTTTAACTGCACTTGAACTGTTGTGAGGGTAATAGTGAACATTAAACTCGAATTGCAAGTTTAACATGAGACTTTTATTAAAGTAACATGAGATTGTATGAAAAAATTACGGTTTCTGCCTGTTTTGTAAGTGATTTTTCTTTAATCATATATTTGCATAAAACCTTTGTACGGAGTCCATCATTTTAGTTTAGGGGTAGGCGTAAATTATAATATAAATTATTGTTGTTTATGTAATGTGAAATAAAAACACAAACTATGTATTAAATAATATGAAATCAAGTTTCAGTAGAGCAATGTTTTTTTTCTTTAATGAGTGGTCTGTTCTTCTATTTTTACTACAATCTTATTATGATATGACGACAAATTACTATCCCAGTAATTATCCTTACAAATTACCCAATAAGAGTAAAATGTTTTTAATTGCTTATTGCTTTGTAAAAAAAATGGCTTCTTCTTTTATTTGTATTAGATGTATTATTTAAGACTGTGCCGGAATAATTCATAAGTAACATTTCTTTTGTTGATTGTAGCAAGTATATGTGTATTTATTTCATGTTTTTTTTAGTAGAGTAAAAAAAAGTACAAGAAAGGATCTCATGAGGTATGCCTGAATGTCATCATAATGGGGTCGCCCATGAATAATTCCTTTTACTCCAAGACAACGCCCCCGAGTATAGTTGAAAAGTGACATACTCGAATATCATCGACAGCCATACTGGGACCGGCCATGAATTCCTTTTACTCGAAGACAACGCCCCCGAGTAGAGTTGAAAAGTGACATACTCGAATATCATCGACAGCCATACTGGGACCAGCCATGAATTCCTTTTACTCCAAGACAACGCCCCCGAGTAGAGTTGAAAAGTGACATACTCGAATATCATCGACAGCCATACTGGGACCGGCCATGAATTCCTTTTACTCGAAGACAACGCCCCCGAGTAGAGTTGAAAAGTGACATACTCGAATATCATCGACAGCCATACTGGGACCAGCCATGAATTCCTTTTACTCCAAGACAACGCCCCCGAGTATAGTTGAAAAGTGACATACTCGAATATCATCGACAGCCATACTGGGACCGGCCATAAATTCCTTTTACTCCAAGACAACGCCCCCGAGTATAGTTGAAAATGACATACTCGAATATCATCGACAGCCATACTGGGACCAGCCATGAATTCCTTTTACTCCAAGACAACGCCCCCGAGTATAATTGAAAAGTGACATACTGGAATATCATCGACAGTCATACTGGTACCGGCCATGAATTCCTGTTACCTTAAGTGATGTTAAAAAATAATGACCCCTATAAATAGGTTGATAGAAGTATCGACAGCAAATGCGTCCGCAATGAATGAAATTGTTTTTTAATCATTTACTTAATAACTAAAGCATTTGTTGAGTGATTCCGTACTATGCTGAAATAAATAAAGTTCTTCCTTGTTTTGCATTTGGAGTGACTATATTGTACGAATTAGCTTGCCATGAATGGAAGAGCATTGTCTTCTGAGTTAAATTAAGTCGAAGCAATAAATAACTTATTTAATCTGATAATTGAAAACCGTTCTTAAAATTATCATAATGCTTCGTTTCGTTTGTATTTTAAAATTAAAACAAAATAACTCATGAGATTTATGTAAATATAATGTAATAACTTTTTTGTTATGTTTTAATACAAAATGGCAATATAATTATGTAAATTCCAAAGTTGTTCGTTTCTTTTAAAATTGTGCTTTCTTTATTGTTCAACTTTTGGACACAAAATAAAAATGTACAATAAAGAGCAGCTTATTTTAACCACAAGACATTTTTCTGATTCTTCCATGTGGTCTCCTATCTCATCAAACTGAGTAGACAAAGATCAAAAGAAAATAAAGCACAGTCTTGCAGAATTTCAATCCTCGCTCTCTTGGTAAGAGAAAAAAATGGTCCAATTTTAAGGAGCAATACGAGATGTATTTTTAGAGAGGTGCCTATGGTTAGATTTGCTTTTGATTATTGTCATATGTTTTCTGTATTGTTATAATTCCGACTTATCTGGACTAGTCTGTGAGTTTGCAACAATCCCTCCTGATTGATGCTTCTTACAGAGGGAGAGGGTTTAATATTATAGTCTTCTGTGGAAATATGTCGATCTGTCAAGTCGTTGTAAAAAGACTCTGGGTGGAAGAGTAGTGTCATTGAATTGTCCCAACTGTCTATATAAGTGTACGGATAGATCCCCTTTCTAGTAACCATTTCACACTGCTGGCTGTAGGGATAGAATTTTTCTACTTGTTTAACCAACCACTTTTTATCTTGTATGCTCACAAGTTTGTCCAAACTGGCTATTTTAAATCTAAATGTACGATAAAACGAAAGAAAACCTTACCAATTTTTAATGTAAAGGCCAAGTAGCGTTGCTCATTGACTGGTATTATATTGATATCTTCGTTTCTGTTAAACTCTGTAATGAGGAAATGCGAATTATAGTTTGATAAATTGTGCATGACCACAGCAACAAACATTTTTTTCAAGTTATTATACTTTAAGTTACAGCTTCGACACAATGCCTGACGAAATTTTCCTGTTGATGGGTTGCTAGTATTTATGCTGAAGTGTGAATGGTCACGCACCTTCACCACGCTATCGTTAAAGTCTCTTTGACATATGGGACATTTTTTAGTGTTTAAATAAGTCTTCAATTCGTCATCTGTTAATTTAGGCATGAGTAGATAGCGGTTTATAATTTCATCTACCGTGACTGAAATGTCTCGTAAGTTTTAAATTAAATGTTGAGCCGCGTTTTCTCCACGATATAAGACGAGTGAATTGGTAATATAGAGTCTTGTTCAATTTCATCTGTCGTTTTGATTTTGATAAAACAATAAAATGTGTGTATTAATATTGTACTGAAATGATTGGTCAAAGTTGGGTAGTGTTTCAAGTAGCTGTGATTTTTGTAAGATGGCTTCAAAGTCTGCATAAATGACAATCGGTATTTTGTATGTCGACTCGCATTTATCAAATTTTAAGTCATGTGTACGCATCTTTGCGATGCAAAACTTTTTCTCCTGGCACAATTGTGTATGAATTAATTGTCGTTCATTTGTTCTTTTACATTGATTTTGTCTTGGTCTTAATTTGATGAAGTATCATCCTTTGGACATTTTTTATATAGCAAAAATGAGCATTTTCATCCTTGCAAATCAACAATAAATCACGGTGGTCATCTTTTTCTGCATCTACAATTTTCAATTGGTAAATTGAAACCTTTTCATCTAGTGCAAACATGTTTATCCAAATGTTGTTGACTCGTTCAAATTTGGGTATATCAGCCAACTCTATTAGTCCTGATTCACTAAACATTGAAAATTTATACTCATTTAGCAATTGTTCTTGATACTTTTTAACTCTACAAGGGTGATCGTTAATAAACTTGCTTAAAACTGCATAGTGGAAGCACAAGTTGTCTGTATTCATTACGTTAATGACTGAATGATTGGTTTTAAGTTTTAGGGGTAGCTCAATAAAGGAAGATACTAACAATGAATTGTGTTTATTTATACAAAGCTGCATTTGTTTTACGCATTTAAGCTGCCATCCTGAGCCTTTTGCCTTCATATTTTCAAATTTTTTTCTAAGTTTCTCAAATGCAATGTTAATTTCATCATTTAAATCTGTGGTGTGTTACAAGAAACGATTTCTTGTCTTCAAATTAGCCTCGAGAATCTCTAATGTCTTTTTAGTCATGACTACATCTACTATTACATTATATTTCACGGTTTGTTCAGTCTGTAAACAGTCAGTCAATAGGGTCACAATTTCGCTTTGGACGTGATTTAAAAAGTCATCTAGAGTATTGGTAGTCAACATATTTGGAATTTGATATGTCAAAAGTCTATTTTTGTATGAAGTTTCTATTAACTGAGAAGAAGGTCTAGTGAAACGTTTTTTAAAAGGTGAAATCTGTAAGTCAGTATGTTTAGCCTTCCTCTTCATTCCGGCGTACATTAATGCGCTAACGTTCAGTAAATTGGTATACATGTCTCCTGTCTACTATCACGTTAAATGTTATCCCCAGCTGGTTTTCCTTATTTTCACCAATACAATCGTCTGTTAACGTATCGAAATATCTTTGTGGAAGAATAAGAGAGCCGTAAAGGTTTGTCTTATATGGGAAAAGTGTAGCTAAAATAAATGGCCCAAATCTTGTACTAATTTTTTTCAGAGCGATTATGCTGTATTCTTTCCCTATCTCCAAATCAGTGCCTTAATGGTAACTGTATTGTTGATTCTATTTAGTTTAGTATCCAAAATTTAGTTTAGTGTTTCTCAAAATAATGAAAGAGTTCTTAATCAAAAAAGGATTTAATTGTGTATATGTTAGTAAAGAAACTGTTACTTACTCAGATAGATGGATGCAATTAACTGAACAGAAATACAATAAACCCTCACTTTTCGCGGTTAATGGGGACCGAAGGCACCCGCGAAAAGCGGAAATCCGCGAGTAATGGACAGAGAGAATTCTGACCTTACTGAATACCATACTGTGTTGTATATAACAATGAAAAAACAAAAAGTAAATAATCATATATAATTAATATAAAAGGGAAACAGAGAGAGAATTATACCCTTAATGTATTGCACAGTAAATACTAATGCGAGTAAATAAAATGAAAAAAAATGTAACTATCCTTTATTTTCATTTATAGATGAAACGACTATTTTTTTACTTCTATTTTTCATTAATTTGGGTATATCAGCCAACTCTACCAGTCCTGCTTCACTAAACATTGAAAATTTTTGATTATTTTTTAGGACCTTTTATTAGCTTTTAATTTAACACTGTAGAATATATTTTAGCCCAGCAAGTCACTGGTTGTTTGATATCTTTCTCGATCGTACAAGAAGAATCCTGTATATTTTCTTTTCAGAGACGTCTTCTCTCCTGAAGACGGTTCAAACCAAAAATTAGAGACTGTAAGTGTGTGCTTTTAATTTCTCTGTTTCTTTTGCTACATTGAACTATATTTGTCCGTTTTGGATCGTATTTTCATCGAAAAAGTATATATATATATATATATACTTTTTTTACGTCTCCGTTCCTTCATTCCTTCTCCTTTTTATTTTCTTCTTCTCTCCTGAAGACGGCAAGACGCCGAAATGATCAAGATTCGTGAGTGTTAGTCCTCTTTCTTGTGTTCTCTAGCTGTAACTTTAATTATATATATATAAAATCAATTAAAGACAACAATTTCATGAACTACATTCATAGAAAGAGCGCATCAAAGAGATCACAAAAACTACTGGCGTTAGCAACGAGAAGGTATCAGTGCCTACCAATGGAAGACCTGGGATTATTCATATGCAAGATTAACTTTTTGGAAGCGAAACCTTCACAAAAAAACATCTCATAGGGTGCTGTCCAATCTAAAATTGCAATGATTACGCTATTTTAGTCATTCTCTTTGTGAATTTAGTTTATATATATATACACTTTAACACAGAGAAAAGAACACAGAAAGACACTACAGAACTCACTTCGATATTTCGACATCCGTCGTCATCGGGAAGAAGTGCGAAGTACTCGCGTTGAGAAGCAAACTGCTACTGGCCTCCAGAGTAACTCGTGGAACCACCGCAATGCTGCCCCCCAGCGGAGGAGAGGAAAAATAGAAATCCCTCCAATATTTATTTATAAAGCAAGATAAAAAGTATATAAAATACGTAATAATAATAAAGACAATAAAATAAAAAAAAAAATTAACGTTACAGGTTAAGACCAGGAGGAGAGCGAGCCCTAAGTATGTACTTTTGATTTGAATGCTTCTTCAAAAAAAAAGTGGCATATGAATGCTTATTCGGAAGCTCTAAGGGTGACATGGAATTAGAATCGGGGATATATATATATATTCGTGCTTCGTCCATTGATGTGGGAAGATCTCTCTCACTTCGTCCTCTCTTCTAGTCTACTACTCCTGATGAACAATTCAAAATATTGAGAATTCAGTAATTGTGCTTTTTATTCCTTTTTCTGTGTCGTGCTTTGTGTAATTTAAAGTTATATATATACGTTTCAAAGTAAACTATAGGTAACTATAGTTAACTTAATTCGTTTACTTCAAAGTAAACGAAGTTAACTTTCAGTAAAATATATCGGTTAAAATTGACTATGATTGGTTCATAATTTAAATAGTAGAGTTCAGGTAATATTTTAGAAAATATAATGAGACTAGTATTTTTTTTATGAAAAGTTATGATTTAGGGTAACTACAATGAATATGGTACCACTGCTATCATTTAAACTGTCAATAGAAAAGGGTATGATAGTTCGCCTTGTTTACTTCTAAATATTTTAGTCCTCACCATCGTTTTAAGAATATGTCATACTTAGACAGATTATCAACATGCATTTGGTTCGAAGGGGAAGAAAAAAGAAATTCTCTAGTTGCTCTTGCATCCGGTCTTTTGGTAAAGTTTCAATATTTTATCTATGTTAATTAGTTTTGTTTATGTTGTAATAATCGAGTTGTGATGCAGTTTTTTACAGGATGGTGGATGATTATTGATGCTAATGTAATTTACTCCAAATCATTTTTTGGTGCCTATCATACCTGCGGCATTATCGGAACTATTTCCTTTTTCATGTGAGAAAACTTATATCTATTTAATGTTACTAGAGTGTATTTATCAAATCAAGAAGTATTTTGTTCCATTATAATAGAAGTTTTACTGACTTTGTTTTATCAGTTTAATTGCATTTTTTGTTTTACCGTCCATATTTTTGAAAACATTTGTCCTTCATTTTATGTCCAAGTACAAGTAATTTAAAAGTTAGACTTCCTGTTAATTTAAAGTTATGTTTGTAAGTTGTAGAAAGTTTGATTATAGATTATTTTTCTTTGTGTTGACCATATGTATTCTAAACATTGATTTCTTTACGTAATCAGAAAGAATTTTTTGGACAATACTGCATCACGGAAAAGCCGTGATTAACAGAATCTAGCTAATTTTGCTAACAAAATAGAAAAATATTTTAGTTTTGAACGAATAACTCTGAACTTTTTAGATGTAAAGGGAGTTTTTGATAAGACGTCCCTCCAGTTCAAATGATCAGCACTAAAATATAGATTTATCCATATCCATCGATCATAAAAGGGTTAATAAAATTCTAGTACAAATAATATTTAGTGTATGTTTAGGAAGGATCTACCACGATTGAACTTGGGACCACTAAAGGTTCTTCTCAAGAATCTGTGCTATCGCCTTGATAATATATTGTGGTGCATAATTCAAATAATCAAGGTTACGATACGAAGGGATATGCAGATAACCTTGTTATTAAAAGAAGAGGAATGCTTGGTGGTACTGCCTTTTAGGTTATTCATTACATTCTCCAAATTGTTGAAAGATAGGTAAAGGAGAAAGGTCTGTCGATAGATCCAGATAAAACGGTATTTATACCTTTCTCAAGAAGAAAGGAAATAGATTTCTCAACTGGAACTCTCACAGGTATGCGAATACATTGGAGTCTCTGTTTTTTGGATAAACATGGGATCTCAACCCCAAATCTACAGTTTAATCAAAGATAAAAGAAATTTGGAGTGGCCTACACTCAACTTTAATGTATGTAAACGTCGTATCAAACTCTTTGACAAACTAATTATTATTGTGTATTTAATCTGGCTAAACATTTATTTTAATCAGTTCTGCATTATTTGTTTACTTGTTGCTATAATGATTTTGTTATAAGAACGTGAAATCATTGATCAATCTGGCGTATTATTAAAATTATGAATCTGAGAGCGTTAATCTCATCGGACTCGTATGATCCACAGACATAGCGGTCATATCGTACATCCCATTGTAAGTAAATTCAACTTGATATTTTAAGTTCTTTAATGACCTTCATAAATACGCATACACTTTTATACTTTTAGATATGATTTGACGAAAACTTCATCCATTCCAAGGTGATTGTCTTTATATATAGATATAATGTGATCAAAGATTTCTTCCTCTACTAGTCAGAGAGTTTGACATACTTTGTATTATGTTAAATACAGCTTTTATTCATAGTAGAACAAGTAGTGATTGATCCAGTTATCCTAATACTCGCTTGTTTTTGTACATCACACAATGATTGATGCGATATCATTGTTTTTACCATAGCAATAATTATACATTTGAAAAGCCACAGTGAAGATTTCATGTTAACACATATTCTACGAAAATATTTCTTATAACAGAACATTGCTTTTATTCCCTGATCCGGTGGATCTATTACAAGCCTTTTACAATTGAATCTTTGATTTAAAATATTTTTAAATCTTTAATAGTTTTAGGTTAATCTTTTTTCTCCTTCAGAAAGGTATAGGACCGTTTTAGGTTCACATATACCCAGACACTTCTAATATGCTATCTTTCAACAATTTTGGGAGCATGCTGCATAATCTTAAATTCAGTATCACCAAGCATACTCTTCTTCTAATAAAGGGACTCCTGAGTATCAGAGCCATTATTACATAGAATATTCAGTAGGTCATCTACAACTGGACTGATAGTACATCTCATTGAGAACATTTTTTAGTCTTCACAATTTAATTTTTGGAAGTCGATTACTTACAACAATAATGTAATATATTCTATCTTATAGATTAATCCATCTATATATTATTATATCCATCGATTCGAAGATGAATCTACATAATGCTTCTTCTACATCGAAGAATTGAGATTCCTTTAAAACTTCAAAATGATTCTATTTTTTTTAGAAAACTTTAAGAAAAAATTGAGGTTCATCAAATAACCGAAGAAGTAACTTAAAATAGTATCCGTTTTGTAATAAACACAGAGAGAATACATATCCAATAATTCATATACAAGGGGGGAACATAAACACACTATATCCGACATTGAGTTTTGTTCAAGAGTGTAACATTTAGTTTGATTAGAACACTTTATTAAAAAACTGTCCATCGTACATTGAAAGTACGGGATATTTTGATTAGCGTTGATTTTCACATTTAAGAAGTGTGGTAAATTATAGGTAAAAAGTGAAAAATTTTACATTTTAGTGAAAAAAAAACATCTTTCCAGTTGTTTTAAAATTTGAGAATTTGTTTACGTATTACTTTTGTCACTTCAATGTACCAAAATTTCAAGACCTAGAGTTAGTAGTTCAGAAGGAAAAAAGTCTAAAAACACATTTTGGCCATAAACTTGACTTTTCCATCATGCAATATTGCCCCCAAACAATAGGGCGCTTCTTCACCTTTGGGCATTTGTGACTGAAATATTAATTTGATCTATCAATCGGTGTGGGCAAACGCCATAATCTTTTGACAGGAAATATTTGCAAGGTAATGATACGTTTCTCCGGAATGAAATTGAATATCATTCAGGCATTCCGCTGAGTCAGCTTAATGGTTATCGGAATAATTGTTTTCTTTAATTTATTGATGAGATATATCTTGATCAGTTTATATTTTATGACAATTGGAAATGTTTCATTCCAGGGTGAATGCGGTGTCTCAACATGCGCTTTCCGATGTGGCATACTCTGGTGGTTTCCTGGGGCCTCGTGGTGCCAGACTGTGGCTCTTCGTCGGTTTTGTTCTTGGTTTTGCCGCAGTCATTGCTGCTTCATGGATTCTCTTCGCAGACTTTGTTGGCTCTACAGGTGGTAACTGTCCCTTGTTTTCATTTCTTTTCCTTGTTATCATTTTGGAAAATATAAAAGTTCGCTGTTCGCTTTAACATTGTTTTTTTTTGTAAATTCAAAACTTTGAGTGAAGTAATATATGTTATATAGTTTTGCACATGGACAACATAAATGTTTGTTTTCAGAAAACGAAAAGCCATGCGAGTTTAATTACGAGTAGAACCTACAAGATTACCGATCCCTGATTCATTTTAGTCCCATGAAATTATGCTTGTACTTATGAAAATAGAGAAGAATAATTTTAACAATAACTGGTATTTAACTTCAGTTCTTAATTTCACCAATAAAAAGAATTTCTAACGAATACCTTATGACATATTAATGTGAAAGAAAAGTTTACTTGGTAAAAATTGTTGTTAGGGAGTAACAAAATACAAATACCAATTACCTATACACTTTTATATTTTTTTGTTTTAAGATTTAGAGGACTGAGATGACGTCACAGCTAAAAAGTTACAAATAAAAGTTGTTGCTGAGAATAAAATTAAAAATGAATACTTGTTTTCAGATTTTTTTACTAATGTTAATTCAATTGTTTTTAAAATAATTTATTTGAATATTTTAAAAATTACTTTGTTACATATTTTATTACTTAATTTTTACAGATTTAGATATAGATAAAGTCATATACGTAGAACTCACTAGTACATGATTAATGTACTATTGATTTAATTAGTAGCTCAAACACAGTGTAATTAAAGATGAATCTAACCTGTAGAATCGCAGGTGTTTTAATAAAAATCAAGTGGACAGATTTTTATCACACCACAAAAATCTGAATTCATTTCTTATAAAGTATCCCGTAAAAGTACAATATTGGTTCGGAGTGTACTGTTCCGCTTCAGTGGGAACAGATACTTAAATACGAAACTTTGTGATTATTGATCTTTTGATTTTTGTTATATCCTGGCCACATTTGCTCAGACAGTCTTTTGGGAGTGTTACTGTTGTAAATAGTAATATAAGGTAATCCTAAACTAGGCCCGAGGAAGCTAGCATTGAACATCAACTCAAATGAGATGTTTTGACGTAAGAAAAAAAAACTTTGTTTCTTCAATATTATATCACTCTATAGGTTTTAAAAAAATATAAACTGAAAAAATGAGTAAAAGTCTTCCTTATTTTTTATATTTAAGATTAAGCATTATTTCTCAAATTACATACTGGAAACCACAGATGATTATTATATCTGTATTTTAAACTTAAATAGAAATGTTTTCATAATTGAATAATTATAGAAATTACATTAATATCCTTATTTGATCATGCCTTAATAATAGCTCGTGTATTAATTATAAATAACTATTTTTTTAGGTATTTTTAATTTTGGTGTATTTCTCGATATGAGATTTTTCTGTCCCTCATATCCAATGTACAAGAAAGAAAATACTGTCCACTTCTATTCTACTGTTCCACTTCTCTGTGGATATTTTTTTATCAATGCTTTTTTTTTATAAGATATATGGATCCTATAAATAATTTTAGTTAAAGATATTTAGTACCCATTGTCTCCTTATCGAATTTTAAAGATGAGTTACAAAGAAATGTAGGTAACAGTTTGTCACATAAATTTATAGGTGATAAGATCAACTAATGTGGCAGTACTTGGAAGAGAATGGTTATTAAAGTAATTGAACAATCTTTTCAGCAGTGTTAGAATTCTTTTCCGGAGGAAGCCGCGGAGAAATGTTAAGATTCAAGTAGAATTCACGTAAAGTAATGTAAACTTGAGGTCACCTACTTTAAGAGATATTCAATGTTAACTTTGCAATAATAATATCGTGTATAGCTTTACTCAACTGCAGTAAATCCATTCAATTGGCTTAATGTGTTAAGGCAAAGTAACCTTATAGCCACGTCTTATGGTACATACACAATCACAACATTAAGGGAATTACTGTTTTAAATATAACGCTTGCAAAAATATAAATTGTTATATCATTTTGTGATTCACGTTCAATATATTTAAATAAAATTCAATGTATGTATGAACCTTCCTTCGCTATAGGAAAAAAAGGTCACGGCGTCTACCATAATAAAGAGCCACTAGGCGTGATAGAGGATGGTAACTAATTGTAAGTAATTAATAAATTATAAAGTAAGTAAGTAATTAATTGTAAGTTTGAACGTTGTAGAACAAACAAAAGTTATAGTTAAATGACTGAGTTTTTTTAGTCATTTACTTTTTAATGATATTATTGACACTTTGTGTATAAGCTTACAGTCAGATTTATTGAAAAAGATAATCCACCTATTAGTCCATTTGCTTTTCGTAGTTTCATTTCACTTGGTATACTATGAATGAAAAAGAAAACTATCCTCATTTGTGTAGAAATGCTTATGATAATATAATTATTATGAGATTCTAACGTTTCTCATTTCAAAATTTGTTTTCAGATTTACATGTTGTGTTGTATATTAGCTGTAATATATCATTTCATTGAGAATTTAAATTGTTGTAATGTGAAACTTAATTTTAAAACTTCTATTCGAATATTTTTCGCTCTAAAACCGGGTACACTAACCATGCTGTATAAACTGTCTCCTGTCATTGGTTCACAAATGTTTAATTCAAGCCGTACAAACGACTGTTGAGTGCAGCTGTTTTCTAGCCTTGATCTGTTTGCAGGGAACATAGCCTATTGGGTTGGTGTGGCCTTGTTTCTTCAAAACATCTTCATTTTTGGAAGCTCCCTTCTCTTCAAATTTGGACGCGTAGAAGAGCAGTTTGGATAGGGATATCTGTTAGACAATCTTTTCTAATTTTCCTTAACATATTTTTCACTCTATTTTCCTTTCCTAAGGTGAATACTTTTCATGGATTGATTATTTGAAAAATATTAGGAGCTAATATTTATGAACCACCTCTGAGAGGAGACTGTAAAATTGTGTTCATTTATTTTTTATTATTTTTTTTTGAAACGTACATTTCAATGTGAAAATTTCAAAAGCTTATTGAAAACGTAAGTGTAAATTTAATCTGTAAAAAACTGTAACTGCTGAGGTATGCTTTAAACTTCTATATTTATGTGTAAATATATATGTATTCAAGTACTAAGAGTACTATATATATATCATGCAAGGATTTAGAATATAATATTATAAATATCGAATTATATTTATTGCTATTAGATATATAACTATAATAACTTAATTATTTTAAAAAAAAATGTTTTTGTTATTTAAATTTACGTATGTGTTTTAGAAAAGTGATCAGTAATGTTTACTATTTGAAGGTTTTTTCTCTCTCAAAAAAAAAATATTCCTTAACAGGATTATTATAACATAAAGAGGTAATAAAGTAGCCGAAAGAAATGTTAGAATTTGTATTTTATATGAGTGTCATGCAAAATTAATTAAAATCGTAAGGAGCTCTTACTGTGTATATATGTATCACAATGTCATTCTTAATAATAACAAATTAACAGATATAGTATAAGAAATATTTGGTCACAGATCTTAAATATCATGTGGTGCCATTATTTTTCTTTTTTAACTTAAAACTGTAATTTTTTTTTAACATTATCCCATATTAATTAGCAAGGAAATAATTATTTAAATACAACTTCCTTTTTAAATTGTATTTCTTTGTAAACAATTAAGTTGTTTTCATTGTATATTGTTTGCATATTCGATACTCTCTACCAATGTAAGTTGTGTTGACTTTCATCTTTGATTTGTTAATGTTTACACTTCTTTTTTCCATCTCCTGTTATCATAATATTTCCTCTTCTACTTTTCCCTCTACAGTTATATTAAAATTATTTAATAAACTACATTAATATTTGTAAAAGTAGTTTCATTACATTGGTCAAACAAGCAGAATCCAGTTGCAGCTATTTTCTAATACATTCATATCATTAGTACCACAGATGTTAGTTGCAATGACACTAGTGTGAGGTACAGTAATACCACGTCTACAGGGGTAGGTGTTCTTCAACTTGTTTCGGACGTTGTCCATCTTCAAGGATAACTATTTCTGTAATCAACATCTAGTGTGACTTTGATGGGTACCAGTTATTTTGGCTGCAAGATCTTGGTCCCATTTCTGTATGTCTTATTGTGGTTTATACGTTTATTGTTATTTCCAGAGTTTAATTTGAAATCTTCACACAAATATGTATATATTAGTAAATATCGGGCCATCATTTATGAATGTTTCATTGAATGCCTTACTGATTTTCTAGAAATTAGATAAAACTATCAAGAATGTCTGTTAAAAGGAAAATTAGTAAAGCATTTATAGTTTATTGAAAATAACGCCAAACTTACCGGATACCTGTTTCTTTACAATATTTTCAATTTTCCTAAATAACACTGGTTACTTCGTTTATACAGTAAAGTATATTTTCTATAGTCGACATGTTTTAAAAGTCACCATTCATCTTCAGTATATGAATAACTTCTTAAGTGAATGTTTTCGTTTATATAAGCAAAGTTCGTGTCCTAAAGATGAATGGTGATCATTTCAAAACATGTCAACTGTAGCTGCGTTCCCCAATCTTTAAAACTCCATGGATAACTAAGTGGTATCATTTTTTATTTGGTGGACCACTAATTTGGATTTGAAAAAAAAATGTACTGTACATGTTTTCAGGTAGCTTTGAACAAATCAAAATTTCAGGTAGTCTGAATCATATTTCCTTGATATTTTGCGTTTTGTCTTTTCGCCTCCTATTTGAATGTTCTTTCTCTTGCTGCCTGATGAGGACTGTGATGCTCTGATAAGTCTGATTCACTCATCAGCTCACTATTGCATTATTCCTATTATCATTAGATATTTCATATTTAGTTTTACCAAAGAAGTGTAAAATATTCATTTACTTTTTCTCACTCATTATGGGTCTATTGGCTATTTTATTTGAATCTGGAAAAAAAGAATAATTAGTAACTTGGAGCAACAGTATAGCATCGGTTTTGGTAAGCTCCACTAATAAACCGACAAAATGTTTGCAGACATTAATGGTGTTTTACTTTCGAGTGATGATTTATTGACGTCTTTATTAATCCTTTCTTATAAAAATAAACTCAAAGTCAGTATTTAATTTTATCATAATCAATACAATATATCATAAATATGTATATAATAAACTCTCAAAAAGGAAGAATAAACTGGCAATACAATGTCAACAAACTACTGTATACAGCGTTGCTAAATGATAATCCTTCGATTTTACTAAACCGGTTTACGATTTTTTACTAATTTTCAAAAAAGTAAAATTCATACAAATGACCCTTTTAACCGCCGTCCTTAGGAAAGAAAATTGTATATATCCGATGTATATCGATCGGTGAACCCTTCACGTCTTCACTCTTTGTCTTTCTTCCTCATTTTCTTTTTTCTTTGTCTCCTCTCGTATAAATGGCAAGAAAGTCTAAATTATCGGGAATCCTGAGTGATAGTCTCATTCTTTTTTTTTCGAGTTTTAACTTTAATTATATATAAAACTAAAATTTATCGGGGCTCGGTCAGTTCTTCAGGTTCAAATTAAACTCTCATTGCCAACGTTTCGGTTTTTATTTAAAACGTTGGCAATGAGAGTTTAATTTGAACCTGAAGAACTGACCGAGTCCCGATAAATTTTAGTTTTGTTTCTATTCCACGGTCCATACTTTTATCATTTTTTATTTAATTATATATATATATATATATATTATATATATAATAGAAGTTTATCAGGACTCTGTCAGTTCTTCAGGTTCAAATTAAACTCTCATTGCCAACGTTTCGGTTTTTATTTAAAACCTTTTTCATAGGCAGAAGTATAAATTTTTTAAAGAGAAAAACTAAGTATTGCATTAGAGGTTATTGAAATCCACAAACTCTTTTATCAAAACAAAATTTCAAAATAAAAACTTGAAATAGAAATAAACTGACTAAATCACAGTAAGAAGTCATAAATGGATCTACTACTGTTGACCTTAATAGCTAGTCCCCGTCAGAGTCGCATACAGAAAGAATAAAATAGATTTATAGTATTGAGAAAGGAGGGAGGGAAGAGAGGTATTTTAAGAGGTGTACAATATAAATGTAGGAAGCGAAATCTGGGCTAATCAGATTCAACAAAGTTCAAGAAGGAATAAGTAAAACTTATCTGCCCGCTGACAATACTTGCAGACAAAACCATTGATCTAATTAACGCTGAGTCTAATTTGAGTAACCATTACTACAGTTTACTATATTTGATCTGTTAAATTTAACTAATGGTAATTCTATAATATTTTATAAAACATCAATATATTATATGTGATCAGGTTTTCTTCTGTCCAATTTATATCTGGATTCTGATTATTTATATTACTAAATAAGCCACTACATCGTTCAGCACCAAACAAGGGAGTACTGATGTTTGCCATGTAATTTTAATGATTTACCGGTCTATTTACATTTTTGGATAACATTTACACAGAATTGTATAAATACCTTTATATTAAAGTCAATATTAAGAGAAACCCTACGAAATGAGTCCAATGATTAATGATATTGTAAAACTAGAACATTTCATTTGACATAAAACAAGCTTCTGAAACTAACTTGGAAAAAGCAAAAAAAATGTTGTCAAAATCATTACTAAGAAATTCAGAGGAGCAGACTCATAATTCTCTCAAAAGATATATCTAAAAATGAATATTTTAAAATTTCGGGGGTGAGCAGAACAAAACTGGACAACCAGTTTCGCTAACAGTTCATCAGAAGAGTGTTGCACAATACCGCATTGTAATGAAAACCGTTTATATTCAGGAGGAGTCCCAAATGCAATTTAGGACCGGAAGCATACCGGTTATATGAAAACACAAAAGAAATCTGTAAGTATTAAAACTTTTTAAGCAATAACTTATACTTACTAACTTTAGGCATTTAGTTTACTTTTGAAATAGTACTTCCACTCAATTAATTAATAAACATTCATTCAATAGTTAATGTCAATGACTTGCTTTACACTCTGAAATTATTAAAATAAATAGTGGTAATTAACATTTTCATTTAACGCTTGGTAATTGACGATTTTTAAGAAACCAGTGCAGTTCGTTAATGGGGTAAACAGCAAGACAACAAATTTAATTGGTAACATATTACATTTATTTAAAAAAAAAATCCAAATGTAAGCATACTTTCTATTCAGACAATGGACGAAGATGTCAGGGGTGATGAGGGTCTGGACATTTGCTGCAGTTAACTTTTAGAGATTGTGAATACTCTAACATACTTTAAATATTGTACAAACTGATATAATTGACTACTTTTGTAAAATAAAATAAACCAACGTCAACACAGTATTTAAAGAAATAATTTAGTCATTTGAATTGAGCTCTAAATATTTAACACCTTCTATACTTATTCTAGGAAATGCTTCTTCCAATAATAAACAGGACAGTTGGAATTCAGGGGTTTTTGCAATATTGGATATATTGAGGGTTTTAAGATTTATAAACCTATACATGCATGATAGAGCCTTATGACTGACTCTATGGCAATCCGATAAGTCTAGATGTCTAAGACACGGCCCTAGGACTCTACTTATTCTGTCTACACACCAGTCGTCGATGTACGGGCAATTTTTTAGGCATAAATAAGACAAGTCACTGACCCCTGTAAAGTTTTCTAAACCTTCGTAGCGCAATTTTGAATTTGAGAAATCAACAGCTTCAAGAACCCAATCCCTTTTATAATTGGTTGGAAGGTTTTCGTAACTGTTAGGTCCTTTCAGACCTGATATCCATTCATCTTGTCCACTGAATTTCACTCTTCCACCTCTAAACACTATAAAATGAGCTACAGCAAGATCACTTCCTAATGTAGTATGTCTGGCTTCAATATATTTTTGAGTATCGATTTCATATTCAATGTCAATACGCTTTTTCCACGACCTCATACGCTCGGAAGACACATTGAAAGGATTATATTTATGCCATTCTAAAAAAGAATTGGATGATGAAGCAAATGCTGTTAAAAATCCAGCTTCAGATTCTTCTTTAAAATATGAACCACGTTCTGTTTTACCATCTTTCTTTGATTCACTACAGAAAAATCTGTAAATATGTTTTGCATTTAGAACACCATCTAAAAAAATTGAAAAATGAAATATAATACAAAACATTTGTGTGAAATACATTATAGAACATTTGAACAATTATATTACCATCCAGAATACAACTCCTAAAATTAATAGCCCGCGAAAACATTTGACTTCTCTTACTTACTCATTAAAATTTAGAAATTCATAATTCAAACTATTATAGGAACTAACCCAGAAAACCCTTCTTAGCAGGAAACAAGCATTTCTTAGTTACAAATATAACCTGCGAATACAAAACCTTCCAGCGTGTCGCCAATTTAAAATTTTAAACGCTAAATTTAGCATTTTTTCAATTCGTTTAGAATCGAAGCTTTATCTCCTATCTAGCAGGAGAAACGGCATCATAATAGAATATCTGGCATTTTTCAAATATTTATATTAATATTATGGAAATACTTTATAAATAAATCGTTATGATGATAATGTTATATTGTAACTTGTGAGATGGTTCGTCAAGCAAAACTATTGTGATTTATTTATCAGATTTGATCTTCAAGTTCATACATTAAGAAAGTGCACCCGTCATTTTATTAATGAGTATAACTAAAGATACATATCCTCAAAATTAAATTAATTCGAAAGGAATAGTGGGAAGTTCCTGCTTTTAGAAATAAAAGTTTTGACTTTGTGAAGTTCCCACTTACCCCTATAAAGCTCATTGAAATTTTTGTAACTATGAGTTTTGAACTAAATATTCTATTTCAACAAACAATTGTGAAACTAAAAACGTGTCTTATCTAATCGATATAAAAGAGCGTCTTTTGAAAAATACGTTCTGGAGAAAAATTATAAACATCTACGCTTGGGGGAAATTTAAAAATCACTGGGAAGGTTAAATTTTCTATAAAATATAAATTTTTTCCTCATGAATGATTCTGCAAATTGTTGCTGTGATAGAGGTCACTCTGTTTGACTTTTCGTATTGAAATTGTACCAAGAAATAGTATGTTCGAGAGGATGAGCTGAATATCTTTTTATAGAAATGACAAGGATGGACTTATTTTAATTTCATCTCATTTTTGTGAGCAAGGTAAATAGTAGTAAAAATCTGGAGTGGCCTACACTCAACTTTACTATAAGTAAACATATCATACTTCTTGGGTATATAATAAATAATGTCCCATTTAGGTATAATATAAATGTCTAAATGGAAGATGTTTATTAGTCTTTTATTCCTGGAGGTAGTACAGACAGTGATTAGTTCATTTATCACTATACAGTGGAACCTCTACATACGAGCTACTCTACTTACGAGAAACTCGAGATACGAGAGGTCTTTCGAGCAAAAATCTTGCTCTACATACGAGAGAAAATCCAAGTTACGAGAATTTCCAGATGTTCCGCTAGGTGGCCAAGTTACGAGAATTTCCAGATGCTCCCGCTAGATGGCCAAGTTACGAGAATTTCCAGATGCTCCCGTTAGATTTAAGCTCTTTTAAAGACACTTGCCTTACACATTTCCGTAACATTTTGAAAGGGAGGCAGAGACAAACCTCCTTGGATAAGTTTTTCTTCAAAAGACCTATAGAAAGTGAAAGTGTTGCGATTCCAGCTAAAAGGGCAAAAGAAAGCGAAGAAAAGTAAAAACTGATACAGTAATGTTAAAAAGCAAAAAAAAAAAAAGCAGAAAAAAGTGCATAAATAAATTAGTTTCGTAAAAAAATTTAGTTTTTCATAAAGTTAACTTTAATTTTAAGTGGAAGTGCTCATAATAAATGCTTATAATAAACTCGCATTTTATTTCGTTAATATCATCTTATTTATCTTATTACTGTATTTTTATGTTCAGTCACTATTTGAATGTGTTTTTAGTAATCAGGAAGATGTGTTCATAGTTATTTAGGGTTAACTTGAATGATTTTGGGAGGCTGGGAACAAATTAATTGGTTTTCAGTTATTTCTTATGGGAAAAATTCGCTCTAGATACGAGAAATTCGAGATACGAGCACGATCCGGGAACGAATTAATCTCGTATGTAGAGGTTCCACTGTATATGCTTATTTATAAATATCACACCACTGATGCATATAATATCATTAGTATGATCTGACCTACTTCTACATTGAATATTTAAGACAAATTTTCCAATTTAAAACTAAAAGTATTCCTATTTTGTCCGACAAATGATAGAAACATCTAAGAAAAAATGTCGTTTTAAGATAATTCTTAATTTAAGATGTCGGATAATTTTATTTATTTTCCTTCAAAGATGTTTTCAATTTTGAATGATGTTTTATATTTTTGACTTTTATATAATTACTATACTGGGAGTTTCATGAGTTCCTAGTTTTTAATAAAAACCTCTTTTCTTTCTATTTGTCAAAAATTGTATATACCAATTCACTTTGAGTGAGTGTTATTTTTTCTGCCTATTGTACTCTCTTATATGGTCGCTGTGAATGTATATGGAGAAAAAATACATCAGCAATTAGTCAATTTTACATACTCAAATCAAAGTTGATGCCAGCTATTTAGTATAATTTCAAACTTTTATATCTGGAAGCTGAAAACTTTTAAAAATGATAGATATGAACTCCTAGAGTAGAATAATGAAAATTCTGAATACTTGTCAACAAACATAACTCCTCTTTTTTTAGGGAAGAGACCATTCCTCACACTTCAATTTTACCCAATGATACTACAATTCATAAACCAAAATAATTTACAATTGATATTAAGTTTTGTTCAAGATTACAATATATATATTGAATACAGCATTTTGTGAGACAAATCCATCATACCAACGAAAGTTGGATTCACTCAAAAAAATTCTAAGTCAATGTAAAATAAATGGGAGATGTTTATTAGTCTTTCATTCCTGAGAAAGTACAGATAGTGATTGATCGACTTATCAATATGTAACCTTATTTTCGTATATCACACCACTGATGCAAATAATCTCATTATGGTATAACTACAGCAGTAATAACATTTTTGAAATGCCAAAGTGAAAATTTCTTGATACGAAATTATCTCCTACAAGAGAACATGGCTTTTGATCAAATAGCCAGTGGATTTCTTACATGGTTTACTTGACCTCCTGGTACATTGAATATTTAAGTCAAATTTTCAAATTTGAAACTAGAAAAGACTCTTATTTTCTCTGAAAAACATCAAAATAATTATAACTGATATTGAGTTTTGAACAAGAATGCAATGTAGGTTTAATATAGGTTTATTAAAAAGACAAATACATCATACCATAGAAGACAAAGAAAGTTTATTTATGTTTATTGGCGGTGATTTTTTTACATGTCAAAATATTATTTCCCTTATATCTCATAGAAGTCAATAAATTATTTAAATTTTTCCGTTATAAACATCAATTTTATCTCAGTGGATTCGCTCAAAAAATTTCTAAGTCAATGTAAACAATGTAAAAAAATATCAAAAATTCAACAAGTATAGAAGGTGATCCCTTAGTCCAGGATAAACAAACAGTTTTTATAGCTTTATTGCTCTTTGCCGTGATGGAAATTTCATGATTTTTTTTTTATAAATTATTAATTTTTTGTTCCATTTTTAGTCAAATTTTCATGATTTTTTAATGAGCCTTTAACGTCAAAAAAATATTTTATGAAAACAGAAATCGTACTTTAACGCCCCTTTGACGAATGTAATTTTGTAAAAAATTATCTCAACTCATTCTCCATATAATGTTGTATTTTTAGGCATAGTTTCATTTTGATCCATCAAACGGTATGGCTTGTATAGCTCTCTCAATCTTTGAGAATGAATTATGTCATTTTTACATTTTATTGAAAAAATATATTTCCGGTCGTTTTAAAATTCTGAATAACTTTTTAGTTTATTCCATTTGTAACCTTAAAGATAATGCCAAAATTTCTAAACTCTAGAATTAGTAGTTTAGGGGAAAAAATGTTTTCTAAAAACCGGTTTTTGGCAAAAAAAAAGTGACTTTCCCATAATGCATAATTCTTCCCAAACAATAGGAATCATCTACATTATGGGGTCTATTTTTGTGTAAAATATCAACTTGATCTATCAAAGATTCTGGACCCTAGCGTGGTAACAAGCAATGCTAACATACTCACCCACCCATCCACCCACACACTCAGACCTCATCGAAAAAACTTCATAAAATGACTCTTGGAACCTCAAAAGATATAATTCCGTTAAATTCTCGATATTGAATTTTTTCACGATCACTATACTTTATACTTTACTTTACTTATAGTAAAGTAAAAAATGTAAGGAATGGAAGAATTTAGTTTTTCAATTACTCTAAATCGGGCCCTGATCTCTGAATTGAATGTTTGAAAGCCTTGAAAAAATTTTCCATACAGTTTACATTTATGTTTAATTGTTATCTTAAGAAATATGATAACGCTAATTTATCAAGGGAAGGTTTCTGAAAGGCTTCAACTTGTTGATTCAGTAGAATCCTTACCCTTAAATTGTTACGTGGAGTTAAGGAAGGTTAAGGAATCCAAACAGCTAAATTGCAATAATCAATTCTGTTGACTCCTATGCCATATTAAATATCATAGAAATGTCCATTAAGGGAGTAATATTGAAATTTAAAGGTGAGTGTTTATAAATGTTTCTTTTCCCCTACAGTCTGATATTAAATTTAATTAATTTTAGCTCAACCCAAACTAAGGGAAGAAGTAACAGAGGAAATTCACAAGTTATTCTTGTCAAATGCTTCAAAGTCTTACAAGGTGATTTTGGACCTTATCGAAGCAATAGAAGAGAATAAGAAGTCAATTTTTCGAAGCTTCTCAGATCACGGTATCTTTTCTAATTACTATTTTGCTTGTATATTGTAATAACTGTGTTTCCATTGTAATTGTATATATCCTCAATTTCAACTGTTTTACCAAAGTAATTTGTAATGTATGGTATGTAAATTAATTAAATTTAAATACGAATTTTCATTCCTTTGTAAATATTTACTTATCGATCCTGGTATCAAAAGTATAAAGAGAAATCATTGTCACAGAATTTTTTTTAAACTATGTCAATGAATAATGTTTTAAAATTAATTTCCGTAGATCCTTAAAGCTTAATCTAATAATATTATTAAAAATCTACCGTCAAACTCGTACGTTTGTTTTACGTACCTAAAAGTTGTTTTTTCCCAATTTGCACTTTTATCTTGACAATGAGTAAATTCTAAAACTGGTTGTGGTGTGAGGAAAACGTCCATTTTTACATGGAGCTTAAGGTAAGAATTCTATGTATTAAAATTATTATTTCTTGTATATTTTCTTAGATGAGTACGGACATTTCATAACCTTTTAAAAATATTGATAAATGTTCTTATCTTCCCTCTTTTATTTCCTTTGTTAAGAATATAAACCTTTGATATTTCAAGTTTAGAGTCCTATGAAGAGTAATTGTGACTATAAAGTAATAATTTTAGTCGTGTCGTTGTTGATACATTGACTGATAATATTTCTATTCACAGTCGGTTAGTGATCGTAAATAGGAGATGCTGTCAACCGAATAATTACAACCCTACATAAGTAAGGGAAATACACGTAAAAGAAATTAGAATAAGTAACATAACTGGATATATTGTAATATAAAAAATAAAGACTCTTGGATATTAAACCAGAAAGGAACATACATTTCCCTGGAGAAAGTATGTGTGTGAATGATGCGTTTGCAAAGTTACTTTCAAATCTTCATTATATACATTCAGGGAAGCCTTTTAACAAAATATGCTTGTAATTGACATGATTCTAGACACACCAACTACCCTATTTTGATTTATTACCATGTACCTTGGCCTTTCGACCAAACCATAGACTAAAGCAATTCAGGTCGATTTTTTTTACATGGTGCCCTTTAACCACATTGCGGCTCCCACTGGGATCTAGCAGGATGATATAAACGCAGGATTTTTTCATAGTTGATGAAAAAAAAGAAAGTTTCCCAGTGAAGTTCTTCAAATAGAATTTGAAGAGGTATTTAAAAAAACGACATAATAATGAATGTGATATAATGATACAATTGAAATAAAGATGACCGTTGTTGGAACGTATGAAGTATTGAATTTACACTCAAGTGATAAAGAACTATTGGATACGGTATTGTGATTGGAGAATCAATTGAATGTAATAAGAACCTAATTGGATAACAGTGGTCTCCAAGTTTACTGTACCTCTAAACTTGTAATTTTATATCATACATAATAAAAAGACCTAGGGACCCTGATAGAGTAGTGTAATAGATATGGTTAATATACAAATGGCTGTAAGAAAAATCTCTTAGTTGTCAGATTGTATTTCTTCGTAAATGAAATTTATTTGTACGTCAAGTAATTCATGTGAGAATATGAAAATGTATACCAAGAAATGAATGTAAATACATAGGAAAATATAAACAAACATATAGAAAATATTTGTATCTACAAATTTACTATAGATTTAGCTGTGCTTTAATTGTATATTAATCATAATTTATTCCAATATGGTACATATATATAATGAGGTAAATGAGAGTCTCGTGGTGTTCCACATCAAATTTTTTTAAATGACTTGCAATATATGTTTCTTCAATACAAGTAAATTAAAAATAGGTATTTCCATATCATGACATATTCTTGGATAGTAATTGAAAATTAATAATAATATTTTTTGTGTTTATTCAATTTCAGCTCTAAAAGAATTCGCATCCTGGATTCGATGTCATGGGAACGAAACTTTCGAATTAAACCGCTCCTTACAATGTAGGGCTTTACTTTTGTCATCAGAACTAAGTAGTGACTTTGCTTGTAGACTTGCTTTTGAAGCTTTCAAAATGAAAGGACACCCAGAAATATTTTTAAGTAATTTTGAGCGACTTAATGGACTTGGTCGCTATGTCCAGGTAAGTAAAACTTTATTATGGGAATGTTATTGGATAAATGTTTATTAATGAATATTGACAAATATGTAATGTAATGACTAAAAGACTAAAAGAAAGTGACTAAAAGAAATATAAACAATTGAAAAAAAAAAATCCACTCTTTCCAATCAGTTTGGGGTGCTTTTCCCAATGTATAACAAGGTGGACATCTCGTCCTTGTGATGCTAGAGATTAAACTACACGGATTTCTATCCTGTAATAAAAAAAAAAATATGGATATGACTAATATTACAAGACTAAGGTTAGTCCTGATGCAGCTGAATGGGCAACAAAGTTAACTTTAATAGATCAAGTACAGTGACATGTTTTAGTTTCAAGGATTTTTATTTTTAAAAAAAATCTTTCTTGGGCAAAAATTCAGTTACGTATCCTTTATGTTGTTTAAGTTACATTTTATTCAGTCAGTTCTCCCATATCAGATAATGCCAGAATGTCCCGATATCATTGAGGTATTACTTTGATACTACCATATACTCAAAGGTTTGCACATTACTATTTATAAGGAAAATATTAATAACATCTTTCCTTTGAATCCTAATCCTAGTAGGCTTTTTTTCTAAAATTTGTTCCTACTCTTGCAATTGTTGAATTTTTTTTTAACATAATTTATGTCAATTACAATAAATTGAAAAAGAAAGGATTACTTTAGTAAAAATAATTAAATTTTCGTTTATGTGATGTCAATGTATTTCTTACTTAATGTATTCTGAAAATGGTTTCGCTTGTTAAGTTACTTTCTAAAAAATTAGAGAAAATAAATTTTGTTATATTCCTTCATTTACTTAATTCTACATAAAACATTTTTCACATTGTTAACATTACAGAGAATTTCTAACTGTAATTCTGTCTTCTTCTTTATGTGGCCAGTATCCTTCTCCCGAGCCACATTGGATTTTGCAGTTGTCCTTCCGATTTTAAAATCTGTTACAGTACATGTTATAAAATTTTTCTTGGATTCTTCCACGGGTCCCTAACTCTTTGCTCTTGTCCTTTCCCAAAGCGATTTCTAACCCTTGAATAACTTCAAGGAGTTCTTAACCCTCGGCTCTAAAAGTACGCCAAGTGGTCCCTAACCTTCTACTCTTGAAACTGCCCTAAGAGGCTCTTAACCCTCTTCTCTGGGACCACTCCAAGGGATCACTAATCTTGTTCTGCTACCCTAAGGGGTCCTTAATCCTCTACTCCTGGTCAACTCCAAGGGGCTCCCAACCCTCTGCTCTTGGGCTTGCCCAAGGGATTCCTACTCATCGGCACTTGGACTACTGCAAGGTGCTTTCGGTTTTATTAACGAAAACCCACCGTTTTATAAACTGCCTCCACCCAGGATGTCCCAATGAATCCTTTTGCTTTTCTTGGCCTTTATTAATTCTAAACCTTCCTTATTCAACGTTAGTAATACTTATCCTACTTCTGTTACAGTACAGAATAATAGTAATAGTTCCTTCACATCTATGAACTGATTGGAGTGTATCTGACAGTCATACTCAGCATTAGTATGAATGCTGAGTATGACTGTTAGAAGAGTTTTCTTCGATCAGTAGTACGATGATCTTCCTCTTGTTATCTACACTAGTAGTGTCTGCTTTGATATCTAGATTCTCAAAAAAGTGGCCTTCAATTGTATTCCTTTAGCTTTGAGGTCATCTGGTTAATCCTCATTTGATTGATACACACTCCGAAACTGGTTTGAACTAAAGGACAATTTATATTTTTTTTATTTTTCATAATTATTCTTCTTGTTTATTTTTTTTAGTAATTTTATGTGGATTCCTCTTCATTAGTATTGCCTTGTTTAGTTCAATTTTAACTTACTTCCTCTTTACTGCGGTTTTAACGCGTATGTGGTGCGAGTACTGCACCCTCTAAAGGCTGAAAATGCTTGAAAACTTCACTCAGCTTTTTAGCCTAAAACTTCATTCATCTTTTATCCTAACCATGTCTCTCCTTTTCTTCCCTTCTGATCCTCTCCTGATAACGAACAATTGTTCGAAATTCTGATTATTCACAATCTTTTGTTTTGCTCTGTATTCTATGTAACTTTAGCTTTGTAACGAGTGGTTGAACGTATTTTTCGTATTTTGATATTTATATATAAGCGTTTTATTGTTTTACCATTTCTACTTGTTTGTGTACTTCCTATTGCAGATAACCAAGTGGTTGCTTTACTTTAATATAGAAGAGTTTTCTGAACCACCTGATTACCTCATAGCATTGATTGTAACACAAGAATATGATCTTCTAAAAGAATACCTGCAAACATTCCCTAAGGAATTGGATTATCTTCTCCATTATTTTGACCAAATACTTTTGCTAGACAAAATTGGTAGTATTTTAAGGTATTACCGTTAGGTAAATTGAAAATGGGTGTACTTTTTTTTATTATGATTAATTTATTTTTTTTAGGAAATTTTTTTCAAAAAAACAAGTGAAATTTCTTTATAACAATCTTCATTTTTTTGTTAGTGAATTTCTTTCAAAAATGAATGTAAATGTGACCAGATTACCTGCATTGCAGTTGTTGAAACCAAGAATTATGATCAAGGATTCAATAGAAAAAGTGAAAAGTGGTAAAATGGGTGAGAATTATTTATTTAAAAATTATTTGTGATTTTATACAGTAATTATAATTATAATTATTATATTGATGAGCATTAAGTTTCAAAATTACTTGGATTATTATATGGTTGGGAATTATTTGTTTCTTACCCAATTGCATTATTCAGCTGTATGCAGTGTAATATGAGCTGTAGGGTACCATTATTATTTGTATAGGTCATGCATGGACTCCGTTCATAGATATCCAGAAATATTGTGCACTATTGAAATAATTAAATACCACTGGAAAGTGACAAGTTCTGAAGTACAGCCACAAAAGGGACTTAAGCTCCCTAAGTCAGGTGTTACCTGTCATTTCAAGATGTTAAACGCTTGAATATGACTGTAGTTAACACTCAGTAGGTAGAAGAGTACAGAACAATATTCCAGGGGGTAGTACACGTGTCTTGAGTCCACTAGAGTTCGAGCATCTCCTGAAATGTTACGGTAGCCGATGTTTTATGGTTAACTCACTGGTACCTTCAACCCAGACCAGTTCCATCAGAAGGAATGAATGCTTTTTATAGGGGCAACGCTAGGTGTCAAAGCACAGGGCGTTGCAAAACTAAGTGACAAACATTTTCATTTTTTTTTTTATATGCTTTAAGAAAAATATTTAGAATTTTGTGGAATATTCAGTCTCACACAAATGAGTTGGTTAGAAAATTACGCGTTTTGAACACTTAGTGTTTACGAGTATCTTGGGGTTAATCTCCGTAGTTTTCTAATAAACCTTTGGTGTAGAGACTTAATTTTTCCGTATTGTTCCAAATATGAGTAAATACCACACAATAAATGATTGACATGGTGAGTACAATTTATTGTGTGGTATTTTATATTATCAAATCAGTTATAATATCAAAAAACTATTTATATTATTACATTGTAAATGTCAGTTACATTTATATTTTTGTTATATGTGATAACTGTATGATTATGTCTTATCACAGTGGTACGTTTCTTTCGTTTCGGGTATTTTTTTTGTAGGAATAACTTTTTAGTCATTTGCTAAATTATTATCCTGTATTCTTCTACTTATATAGTTTTATATTATATTCTGTTTCTCGCTATCTTCCTTTTGCATATGACGAGGCCGAATGAATGGCATAAATTGTAAAATATTCTTGATGAATACAATCAATTAATGTCGACCATGATACTCGTATTATAAAACATGCTATCGTTTTATTCATTACTGATAATAATATAAATTGTTTATTACTTTGTTATAGGAATATACTTATGAAAACAAACATATGTTTCATATTTAATGCCAGGTAATTTTAGTTGTAGTTTTTGCATTGGTGATAAACAGTACAAAACAAAAAGAATAATTGTAAATGACTAGTTTTAGTTTCTATACTTCAAAACTTTTTTTTCTCATTTCTGATACTTCTTTGGCGAGCTCAATCGAAAACCCTTCTTAGCTAAAGGAGTTCTCTGATTTCGTAGTCAGTTACTATGTCTGATTAATTAGACATTGTATCTGATGTAATCTCAAAATATATTTTGAAATTATAAACTAAATGTCTTCATAAGCATAGTTGTATTAAGCTAACGCGTTTCGAACACGGACTATTCCTTTTCTGTTTTATCTGCTTGTAAAGAAAGTTTTATCTGCTAAAAGAAAGTTTAAATTGTACATAAGAATTGTAATTTTTTGATTATGTTAAAAATGACAAGTTTTGAAACTTATGAGATCAGTAATTCCGTAAGATATAATTCACTTTCTTTTGCTTTAATGAACACTAGCAGATGTGCGCGTCTTTGACAGGTATTTTACCAAAATTCAGAGATGATACGTAGTTTTTCAAAATATTATAGAGTAGAACAATTATAGTGTAGGAAAAAATATATTTATTTACACAGTGTTAAGTAAGTGCCTCTGTATTTACTGCATTTCCTGTCTATCCTTCAGGTAAATGACAAAACAGAGAGTTGGAACCAGGAAGCAACAATGTAGAGTTGAAAATGTGAGAAACACTTAGTCCCACTCACTTCAATTCCTGCCGTAGCCAGAGTTTGGCCTTGCGACTTATTTACCGTCATTGCGAACAAACGCTGACGAGAAATGGCAACCGTTTGAATTAAAACGGACAGTTGATAGGTATCAATTGTATACGTGGGTATAAACACTGACTCCCCAGTACCACACCCAATCATAATATCAGCCTCTATGACGTATCAGTGCAAAGCACGAATTCGTAGTCGTGTCCATTTGTATATTTTTGTTGGGAGCTTAAACGCAAATGAAATTAAAATTAACTAACAATATCTACTTGCTACACCTGTATATGTTCAAAATAAAAGTGTCTGTGAAGTTAGCCAAAGACATCTTAGAAGTCCATAACTTCGCTTCTACATTGGATTTTCAATGTATTCAAAGCTTAGATTTTAAGTTAAACATACACAAAACTACTTTCAAAGTTTCATCTTGCTATGCCTTATGGTGGCTGAGTTTACTTGTGACAAAAGTTTGTGCTTAAAAGTCTATAACTTCGCTTATACGTTGAATTTCCAATCCGTTCAATGCTTAGATTTTAAGTTAGTCATACACAAACCTACTTTCAAAGTTTTGGCTCGCTGTGTCTAATGGTGATTGAGTTTACTTGTGACAAAATTTTGCGGATAACCGACGGACAGAAATTTTTCTAAGAGTGGATTCGGTTTCTCTACTGTATAAAACGTGAAGATAACTTGAAATGAGTCAGTTCTAAGCAATGTACAGACAAAACCTTCCTTTTATCTATATAGATATCCCTAATTGTCCTAAATTTCTTCAGCTGATCCTATAAATCTAAGCTATTATTTGTAAGATTATGTTTCTTCGTTATCAGTGTTTAGTTGTAACACAAAACTCTTTTGAAGGTCCTGTGAATTGTAAACATGCTCTGCTCCCAACTCATCTCCTCCCCGCATCCATACACGGTGATTTAGTTATAGCCTATTCCCATATTATCGGAAGATGTGTCTTCTTAACCTTCCGTATTTTAATTTATAATTTTGTTCCTTAATAATTTCTTGCGTGTTGTAATTTTGATTCTAGAACGCGAAGAACATTTACCTGCTTGAAGCGTGTTATTTTGTTAAAAAACTTTTTATGTAGAAGATTTTTCCATAATTTTAATAATGACTTGAGCACTAATTGTTATATAATTTAGGTTTAACATAACATAAATCTCCAAGTAATTTGACTCTCTCTTACTCCACGGTTATGTACTTCATTTATGTACTTTATTGTATCTTTTTCAGATAAATCAATGTTTTTCCATTTAATGAAAGAAACATGTTTGGGAAAAAAAGATTTGATATCCGATTTATTACAAGAAATGGAGAAACAGTCTTTGAACAGTTGTCTTTATGAAATGTGTCAGGTGTTGGGCGTTCCAGACAAATACGAGAATTTAAAACCAAATTGGTAATTATATTTCTTTGTTATTAAAATAGAGCATAACACAAACATTGGAAATAAAATAATAATTTTCTTTGTCCAGAATATCATTGCTTGTCAATTTCTTACTCTTTTGGCAACTTTTTTTGGGTTCAGGAATTATATATTCAGCTTGTTAATATTTTCATTTTTTCCCTTAGTTATGTTTGGTGTATTAATATTTAATACTCATATTGAATAATTACTTCTTAATAAAGTGAGCTCTATAAAGGCTCATAGATAGTGAATGATGAACACAAACATTTATTTTGGCTCATACACTCTAGAGTTTGCTCTATCGTTTTCTGATCACGTCTAGTTTGAAGAGCAGCTGGAAGGTTAGGGAAGCCTGGTGGCTTGGATGTACGTTTCTGGACTAGTAGAAGGTTTGATTCTCACTCTGGCCCCTGATTTTTTCATGCGGTAGAAAAAGATGACTCGTTAAAGATTCCTTCTCTAAGTACCCTTGAGTTAGTACTCAATCTAGTATCAATAGGGAGACACACATTCCCTTCAGGAGTAAGAGTCAGAGCCTCTTTTTGAGACCCTCAATCCCACTCCCACGGAAAGAAGTTGAATACATTCTGGAATTACTTTGATAATATTATTTTTTTTGTGAGTGCAACTCATTAATTATCCTTAAAAGTTTTCTTTTTTTGTATCCTAGAAACACATATTTACAAGCAACTATACAATTCTGTCCTTATCGAAGCATGGGAAAGATATTTTAACTATAAACAAAAGCTACTATTTCCCTTTTTCTACTTACTCTAAAAGGTTCACTTTTTGTATTTAATATCCTCACAACAATGCTATTTTATGATACAATTGCATAAAGTTTTGTCTCTTAACAAGAAGCAGAATAACGTTGAAATGTACAACTGTCAGTTGTGCTTACTTTTACGTTGTAAGTTTTGTTTATTTTTACTTTATTAAACAAAAATCGTCAACAAGTATTAAATCATCTAAGAGCCATCTAGATATGGGGTCGGATTTTTTAAAAAAAAAAACTGTACATGAGAAAGGAAGAAATGAAACACAGGTGTTTTTCATTGTTGAAGCAAACTGAATTTTCTTCCTCTAACGAAAATAAATGAAGTTTATTAGGTTAAAGTATATAAACTTAGTGCTTTATTGTTTTATCATTGACTATTTTATTAAATTCTTTAATATATTTCTTGTTTTGTTTAATTGTTTAGCTAACGCATTACAACCTACTCATTAATAGGTATTTAATGAACATTATCTTTTTCTTAATCACCATTATCTTAAACACTTTTCCATTTGAATTTATGCATTTCTGAATATCCAAATGGATCAGTCTTGCTTTTTTTCAAATATTTCATACTATAAAGTTTAGATCTTTTAAAGCCGAAAAATATTTATAAAATATATTACAAAAAGCTCTTTTATTAAGAAATGCATGTTACCGTTTAAATCACTGTAACAGATTCTGAAATGGGACTATATTTTTCAAATCATTGTCTGGGACATATGCACATATGTACTTATTGTAACGATTTAGTTCCATTTTTGAATTGCTTACCTTGGATGAACTGCTTCATTGTGATATCCGATACATTGGTAATAAATAACAGGACTCATAACTTTTAAAAGAAAAAAATATGAAAATGAACCACTTCAAATATATTTCTGAGAATCAAGGGTAATTCGAATCAGGGTTCGATAAAGGGTACGATTAAGACACAATTTTTCTAAATTACATTTGGTTTCTGCATAATCTTTTTCATATTTTTATTTTTGCTCGAAGATGTAGCTTTGACTTTTCCCGTTTAGATTTATAATAATTCCCAGTTAAACAATACTCCTTAATGGAATGTCTTCATCTCATCTGCTATTTTTGTGTATATACATTCTTTTTTACCTTCTTCATTAATGAGTATTTTGCATGATTGAATTTTATATTCCCTGTGGTTTTATTACCAAATTGTAATATTTAAATATTGCTTTCTTTTAACTTCTTCATGAAATATATAGACTTGAAAGTGCTGCATTGGGGTAAACATTTTTATATCGACTTTTCAACTGAGGTCTCCTGAGGCCAATAAAATAGATTTCGCAAATTTATTGGTATTTCATCTAGGAAGATGACAAGCTTTGAAGGAACTAAAAGTAAGGAAAATAGGAGTAATTACGAGATTATAGAGGCTGCCGGCTCCCTCTAGAGGTCGAAGGGTTTTAAAGAGAGATTGCTGGGAATGGGGAGAGGCTGGCCATTTGCAACAGAGTGCTCGCTGTAAAGCAACTGTAAAACTGCAAAATAAAAATGTGTGTCCATATGCACCACATGGAGAAGAAGCGGACGAGCACTTATAACCAAGCTGAACTTCTTATAGCCAAGACTACTAGAAGAATAAGACGATGGACCATATGGAAGTCGGAGGGAGACTATAGCTCAGGAGAGGAAAGTGTGTTTCCTGAAACCAGTTATAATTACTAAATTTCATATGTAAGGTACTGCTACTCCTGAAATGGAACCACAAGCTAACACCAATATTGCATTAGTTTTTTTCCTATTTAGCAGGAATGCGAAAACATACTATTTTATTTAAAATCGCTGTGATTATGACTTTTTAGTTTATTTAATGTATATAGGGTATGATTGGCGCAGATTCTGTAATTTTAGTCAACATTTTAGCCAAATATTTAAAAATAGCAATAATCTTACTTTAAATGTCTTTCACTTAGTTTATACGGATATGAAACTAAAGGCAGTAAATGAAAATACATTTTAAATGTAGTGTAGTGACTGCAACCTCTATATGTTTTATAAGAATATCAATTAATCAATACATTTCTTGGTAAGTGAAATTCACTTGTAAAACAATGGACAGGGGAATATAAAAATCCAAACAAAAGAGTGTCACTTTGTAACGGTTTGTGAACCACTTCGTTTCTTCACTCTTCTGTATTCTCATTTCTGAAGACGATGTGTTGCCGAAATTATTGAGAAATGAGTATGTTCGTCTTCTTTCTAAGGTCTTGAATTTGAAGTTTTAGTTTAAAAATAAATATATAGTACACATTTTTTATATTGTATGAGTTATCTATAAATATAAAAAGCTTTAATTGTTAAATTATAATTTATTCAAATTTATATGAATGTTGCATGGCGTCTCACACCGGATTCTAATATAGTAAACTGCAATCCATTGACGAAATTTTAAACCTCGCACTTTTATTTCCAGTGAACATTTGCTAACTGTGGATGCCATCCCTAGACTAATTCTTGACAGATCTCAAGTGGCTATTGAATTTCTTGATTCAGATGAACAAAGCCATAAACTAAAGGATTTCTTATCAACTAATAAAGAAAGCAAAGTTGGTATTGATATTGAGAAGAAACCCGAATTTACGAAGCTTGAAATAAATCCACCTGCTCTATTGCAAATAGCGTTCACCAAATGTGTGTTTCTTGTTGATCTTCTGAAAATCAAAGAAACTCCAAAGTTGCTCCAAGTGCTTAGTCAATGTGTTTTCCAAAATAAGAAGCTTACTAAGTTGTGTAAGTATAATATTATTTATTTAGGAATTTTTGTTGCTTTACCTTGGGACCTTGTTATAATTATTTTATAAATAAATAAAACCATTTTTAAATTTCAATTTTCTTGTGAAGGAAAAGTGTTATGAATTCGAGATAAGTTAATATATCCTGTTTTGTAAAATGGTTTAAATAATTAATATAATATAAATCTTGTACAGAAACATGCAGTAGAAAAATTAATTTCATTTATTAAAATGTTTTAATTCAATGTTTTAAGTATTTTAATTTACCTGTTTTATATTTACGCTACGGTTGTAATGAAGGAACCGTAAAATTGAATGAATTCTTGACTTGAATAGAGATATCAAAACAGTAAATTATAACTTTTCGTTAAATGTCCCAGTATGGATGGAGTAAGGTCTCCAGTTGTTAGCAATGGTAGACACTATTTAGCGATTTTTCTATTTATCATAGTTTCATTATAATTTAAAATTGGATGCAATCCACATTAGAACGAATTAATACTCAATAAGTTAATTACTCAATCAGTGATCAATAAAATGGATTACTCTTGGGTTTGATTACATGAGATACGCCTCCATATATCTCATATTACTTATTTGATGTATAAGTATATGTATACTGTCTTATTTAGGACTCTAATATAAAATCAACGGCTTTGTGATATCACAAGGAGCATTCTAATATGTCCCAGGTGTGTTCTCTCGAGGGATATTCTCATATACTTGATTAGTCAGCGTCCGCCTTGATTTACCCTAATCTGTTATCTTTTTAAACTCCAAGAAGTGTTTAGATTTACTCAATGCATTCATTAAGTCATTGTTTTTTGCAGTACTTAAAATTAAAGTGTAATTAATTATCATTTCTAAATTCACTACTCAATATGTATTTAGAACTAGCTAGTAGCTGTGATTCGCTCGAGTAAAGAAATAATTATTAAATTGACAATGAGTTTTTTAAATACTGGCATAGGTTTCCTTAAAGTAAGGGAAGAAGTTTCAAAAAATCGACTTTTTACACATTTATACTTTTTTAATTATATATGAAATAACATTTTTACATCAAAACTTGACCAGGAAAATTCACTAGAAAATGTGAACCCTGCCATTAAAATTAGAAATGATTTCGCCATTTCTATGATCCGAACGGAAACACGGACGGAATCACTTGGTTCTATTTATACTCCGCTTTCAAAGGGACCGGGCCAAGTGTCTTGAATTGTTATTATATTAGTCACTAAAGTGATTAATACTGATTATTTTTATTGATTATTGCGTGAAATATTTATTGTGTTTTCTTGTATTAAAAGAATTTTTACTGATCCATGTTACATAATGTTAAAATTACGTTATTTTCCATGCTGCATTCAACCCTCGAGTTTCCGTACTTCAAATAGCCGTACTTTCAAGTTTACATATTCTTTTTTCAGAATAGCATAAATTATTTTCCGGGTATTGAAAATTCACAATGAGGGAAGATTGGGACAGAGTAAGCTAGGCTACTCCAATTTCGTTACCTTAAGCAAATTATACCTTTATTATGCATAATCAATATTATTATTACATATATTGATATTTGATAAACATGAACTAACTGTATCCACCTGCATTTGATGATTGTGATTCTGATTTAAAGGATAGCCCAGCTATCCTCCCTTCCCATATGCCTATGCTATTCCAATTTCATTCAAATCTTTTTAAATCGGCCATTACAGTATTTATCCAGTTTAAACTACTGAACTGTGTTGAGGTTAGGCTATATAGCCTATGGTACGTCTTGACCTGCAGTCAGCAGCTAGGGTAGGCTTTTTCTTTTGTTCATAATTAAGTTTATTATGTATTAATAATAGTGTTTATTTGAATTAAATGTGTAGTGTGCTAAAGTAAATGGAATTGAGATAGCCTAGCCCTTCTAGAAAGTTGTAGTGAGGTTATGTATATGGTACGTCTTGGCATGCTGTCAACCACTTAGCCTAGCCTATTCTACCCACCATTATTATTACCAATTTATGGGATTTTCTGTTTCCGGACCTTTCTCGGTCTCTAATAGTACGGAAAATCGAGGGTCGAGTTTATATACCTAGTACATTCAGGAAAAGAGCTGACGCAATAATGACATCGAAAACAACATATTTAATAAGCATGGGAGGCCCAAATGTTGGATAAAACTGTTACAGTATTTAGTTAAGTATATGCATTTAGGATAATGCCTGTAAGTTTTTATTACGACGTAGTATGGTGACCTCTTTGAATACCAGGTGCAGACTGGTCACTCTAGATTCGGCCGCTTCTTTTTTGTTTTAGGTTATGGTGGCGCAAGCGATAGAGGCATGGTGAAAGGCTACCCTTACCTCAAGTTTGTTGATTTTAATGATAGCTTTTTAGATTTGCTTGATGTACAAAACATGTTGAGCTATTTTGTTTCTCGTGGTGACGTTTCATTTCCCTATAGATCAGGTTAGTCTAGTCGCATTATGACCTGTTTGAGTACACGACTTGATCATATTTTTCTTCTTCCTTTTTTGATTATCTATAAGTAAAGCAATAGTGATAATGTCAACGTTTTAACGGATCTACACGTTTAACAGTCCCGCGATTCCGTTTTTGAAGTTTTTTTTTTGGTTTGATCCAAAAGTTTGCGAAAGCTACAGGCGACACCGCTGTAAAATAGCCTTTTATAGTGAAGTGTTACAATATTGCATAATGCCAAATCCACTTTATTACCCATAAATGAATTTAGATCCCATTTTTTCTCCAACCCTAAATAGTTTGGAATTTGTAATCAGATTAATATTTACATTCACAGGACAAAACTTTCTAATTATCCAATACCATCAAAGGTCAGTTTTTTATACAAATTTAACTAAACATCACGTCTGAAATATTGTGAAAATGATACTGTTCACACAGTGTGATCAAAGGGAAATTGAACAAAAAATAGCTCTTTTAGGAAGGTAAATTATACGTTTTTTTTTTTGTAAAATGTCCTCATAGAAAAGGAACAAATGAATATAGATGGTTTCTTATTTGAATAGCATTAATAGTAAACATTTAAATAGCAATTCTGTTTGTTTGTTTTTAATTGTATTTTATCATTTGATTACATTGTATTGTAATAGTTATATTGTATATTTCAATTTTTGCACATTTTTAATTTTTTAAATATACCAACTAGACTAGTCTAGGCTAGCTTAGTTTATACTTTTACTGTATTCTTAATTCCGCATTAATCCTTGCTTTATGCATTGAAAATATATTTGTTGTTAGAACTATAATTTTCATGACATCATTAGACAGTTGTCATAATCCTTCGTGCGTTCCATTTTTAACTTAGTAACTCAATTGGTTTCTTTATTTCTTTTACCTAAATTACCTACAATATATTGAGTATATAAATATTGTGTTATTGTAGTTTAAACATTTTAATATTTAAAATGTTAAATGACAAATTAATTAGCCAATTAAATACTTTGTTAATTTAAAGAAAAGTTGAGTTGATTTGTTATGTTGTTTGCCTGTGGCCTTTTCATCTTCTATCAGTGTTAGCAATGAAGCTTTTATCATGAAATGATTTCTTAACGAAAATCTAGAAGAAACAATTCGTTCCAAATATGGAAAAGTAATCATCTTCATTTTTAAATTAAATTTTATGTACAAACTTATATTATTAATTTTCATGAGTGTGCATATATATTAATTCATTATGTGGAATTTATTCTTTTTTGCTGTTTAACGTTTCCTTAATACAAAAAAAATCTGGAGTGGCCTACACTCTACTTTACTATAAGTAACTTAATGTCAAATTTCTTGAGTATATAAAACATAACGTCTCATTTAAGCATAACATAAATATCTAAATGGGATATAATTATTAGCATTTCATTCGTGAGGTAGTACAGATAGTGATTAAAGGACATATCAATTTATAAGCTTATTTTTGTACATCACAAATAATTTATTATTTGCAAATAATTTCATTAGTATAACTACAGCAGTAATAACATTTTTGAAAAACCAAAGTGAACATTTCTTGAAACGAAATATTATCCTACAAGTGAACATGGCTATTGTTCAAATAGTTAGTAGATTTCTTACATCGTTTACGTGACATCCTTCTACATTGAATATTGAAGTAAAATTTTCAAATTTAAAACAGGAAAATACTCTTTTTTTCTCTGAAAAACATCTTAAACAGCGAAGAAAATGTTGTTTTAAGGTGATTTGTTAATTAAAGATGTACGATAATTACATTTATTAATCTCTAAACGAAAGATTTCAATTTTGAATTATCTTTTACATTTTTGGTTTTTAACAGAATTATTATACTGGGAATTTTATGGATTCTTAGTATTAAATAAGATCATTTTCCTTCCCCTTTGTCAAATAACATATATACGAATTTTTTTTTAATGAGTGTTATCACTTACCTGCACAATATTATTCCTCTTACATCTCTTATAAGTCAATAATATATTTTCATTTTTCCATTAGAAACATCAATTTTATCTCAGTGGATTTGCTCAAAAAATTTCTAAGTCAATGTAAACAATGTAAAAAAATACAAAAAATTCGACAAGTATAGCAGGTGATCTCTTAGTCTAGAATAAACAAACAGTTTTTATATCGTTATTGCTCTTTCCCGTAATTGAAACTTCATGATTTTTTTTTATGAATTGCTAATTTTTTGTTCCATTTTTGGTCAAATTTTCATTATTTTTTAAAGAGCCGTTTAGCGTCAAAAAAACATTTTCTAAAAACAGAAATCGTACTGTTACGCCCCTTTAGCAAATGTAATTTTGAAAAAAAATATCTCATCTCATTTTCCACATAATGTTCTATTTGTAGGCATAGTTTCATTTTGATCCGTCAAATAGTATGGCTTGTATCGCTTTCATAAGGTTTGAGATTGAATTATAAGTCAAAATGTTTACATTTTATTAAAAAAAAAAATTTTCCGTTGTTTTAAAATTCTGAATTTATTTTTCGTTTGTTCCATTTGTAACCTTAAAGGTAATGTCAAAATTTCAAAACTCTAGGGTTATTAGTTTAGGAGAAATAAATGTTTTCTAAGAAACGGTTTTTGGCAAAAAAAGTGACTTTCCCATCATGCATAATTCTTCCCAAACAATAGGGATCTTCTTCCCTATGGGGCCCATTTTTGTGTAAAATATCAACTTGATCCATCAAAGATTCTGGACCGTAGCGTGGTAACAAGCAATACTAACACAGTCACCCACCCACCCACCCACAGACATCATTGCAAAAACCTCATAAAACGACTTCTGGGACCTCAAAACATGTAATTCCGTCAAAATCTCGAGATCGAATTTTTTCACAATCACTATACTTTACTTATAGTAAAGTAAAAGTAGGTTATACATTAATAACCTGCATTTTTTAATTTTTGATACTTCATTGTACAAATGTCAAACCAAAACTCTTACGTTTTAAATTTTAGATGTATTAATTATTTCTTAAATTTGACCTTCCATTCTTTTAGACTTAATTAATAAGTATAATTTAAGAGGTCTTCAACATCTTGTCTACATGTGTTCTGGAAAATATCTTTCTAAAGGCCGCATTCAAATGAGCAACTGGGAGGAAAGACCTCTAAAGGATAATCAGAAGGAATATGCAGGTAATTTGAATTAGATTTTTACTTACAGTTTGATGAAATAATGGTGAAACGAGAAGTTGATTGCGATTTGTTTTTAAAGTTTCATGAATTAAAACAATAAATGAATTAATGTATAATATGTATTCAAATTTCTTTTATTAACATTTAAATAACAATTCTGTTTGACGTGATACTTATAAAAAATATAGAAAGGCCTACACTCAATTTTACTGTAAGTAAACGTTATATCAATGTCAAACTCGTTGTAATAATTTTAGTTTTGATTTTATTTGAATGTGGCTATGGTGTGGACGGAATATCAAATTCATAGATAATCAATAATGATATCATTTGTTTAAATGTAATAATAATAATTTTATCAGTTATAAGAAATTGTTCCTTCTTGGAATTTCTTCAAGAAATTGTACCTTAAAATCATTGTTTCTTCTGACATATTGTTATATTATTAGAGTTGTATTATGTATCCTATAACCATTTCTGAGTTCAACTTCATATTTTAAGTTCTTTAATGAACTTCATAATTATTCTAGGGAAATATCTCCCAATTCTATTGACTTTATATATGATTTGACTAAAATCTTTTTCTTCATCAAGGCAATTGCTTTGCATTCAGATGGAATGTGATCAAAAGTTGCACGCTGGAGACTCAACGGAGTAACCTACCTGCCGTTGCGTCTCTGGCGTGCTTGGTTTCCCGCTCTCTTTCTTTTGAAGACGGATTTTCTGAAAATTTGAGTTAATAAGTGTTTCTTTACTCTGTGTGTGACTCTTCTTAGATTTTGAACTTGTCACAGTTTGGATCGTCTTTCCGATTTTATAGTGATATATATAAATATAAACACCATAGAAAAATATAGAATTCCTGATGAATAATTTCTCCTCATGTACCTAAATTGTAAGGTGAAGTCTCTTGGTAATTATTATGAACTAAGGAAGAAATGATGAATGTAAAAGTGTCGTCTTCTTTCAGCACTGGATGCCCATTCTTTGCTTAAAGCGAGTGACGTACTAATCCACATGTGCAAAAAAGCCAACATTGACCTTAGAATGTGTTTCTTTTCTCGAGTCAAGGTAAATTAAAATAAAAACTCCTCAGGAATAATTTCATTGCGTTTTAGATTTTCCATAATTTGTTATTCATTTTAATGTAGAATAAAAATATGTTATTGAAAGGTTACACATACACTATGGAATGATCTTAATTCACTCAGTAGTAAAAATTTCGGTCCCATTAATTTTGAAATGAAGAACTTTCTTATATCATACGAATATAATCTGGAGTGGCCTGCACTCAACGTTACTATAAGCAAACATAATATCAAACTTCTTGACAAACAATTGATTATTTAACTCATTAGTTGTGCAGTCCGTAATTGTGTGTTATGTACGAATCCTGGGGTAAAGGGATATACAAAGTCTCCATAAAAACGAAGCTTTTTTATTCTACGTGTTACGGACACTTTGTTTTCATTGTCAAGTAAACTTCTATAATACAAATTATAAGTTAAAAGTTACAAAAACGACAGGAATTGTATACAATGAAATGGAAAAAGGAATAACATACCCTAAGTGAATGAATGAATATAAATGAAGGACTAGAGGACCGACGAGAGTCGAGGGTTCAACTCCGGAATTTAGGTCATATGAGATAGGAGGGATTGTTAAAAGATAAGATGACAAAGGAGTTGGGTATGCTTGAGAACAGTGATGTTCTATAAAGCAAGCCAGAAAACACTATTTTAGAGAAAAGAGTCCTTTTTTCCTTTTATTATTATTTATCTATATACATCTTATAAAACAGTTTGTGAAAATTTGAACAGCCCGGAATTCGCTCCTTAAGACACAATGATGAATTTTGATTTAAGGCTTTATTTATATCAAAGCTTCCAAGTTTGAAATTCCTTTAAATTTTCTGTTAAAATGTAAGATGGCAAGGTTCTTATTAAGATTAAAGCTATGGTAAACAATCGCTGTATCATTGTAGAATAAAAAGCCTTCTTTTTTATGTGTGGAGAATTTGATTTATCCGTTTACCCCGGTATTAGTGCCACACAATTACGGATTGCACAACTAATGAGTTAGAAAATTGCTAATTTCCTGACAAATTTTTGTCAAAATTACATTGTTTTTTGATTGTGCTCTTTAATGTCAAAAAAACATTTTCTGAAAAAGAAAAAGGGTTGGTTTGTGAGATTTTGAAAAAAATTACCTCAACTCTTCTGCCCAAAATGCTCTATTTTTAGGTATAATTTTATTTTGATCAGTCAAACGGTATGGCTTGTACCGCCCTCACAAGCTTTCAAATTGAATGATAAATCAACATTTTTACATTTATGGAAACAGAAATATTTTCAGTTGTTTTAAACAGTTGAATCAAATGTTGTTTTATAGCATCCTGTAATTATTTTCTTTAATTGCAGGCAAGGTAATTTAACATTATATTAATATATTATTATATTATATAGAAATAAATTATTATTATTTATTAAACAAAATTAATTTTTTTTCAGTTATGTTTTTTGTAGCCCCAAAGCTAATGTCAAAATTTCAGAACTCAGAATTAGTAGCAGAGGAAAAAAAAAGTCGAAAAATACATGTTGACTTTTCGTCGAAAAAAAAGTGACTTTTCATAATTGCTCCCAAACAATACTGAAATTATTATTATGAGGCCCATTTTTGTGTAAAATATCAATTTGATCCATCAAAGATTCTGGACCGTAGCGTCTACACAAACTTTTGGTTATACAGTCACCCACCCACACATACACGCACACAGACATCATCGAAAAAAACTTCATAAAACGACTTTGGAGACCTCAAAACATGTAATTCCGTTAAAATCTCCAAATCGATCAACATACTTTACTTATAGTAAAGATATAAAGTATTTTGATAGTTCATACAAATAACTTTCAAACAAAGAAGAAAGCTAAGGTTACAATGCCGATTTAAGGTAGGATTGCAAAATTACAAATTTGAATTAATTTTTTTTTTGATTGGTTTGAAATGGTAAACTATTTTGAAGATGTTGATTGCGGTTGGCTTAGATTATTATGGCCTGGAAGTTCAGAACGATCCAGGAGTCATTTGATTCCCTGATAACGAAGTTTATAGAATGCTGAATATATATTGTCTAAGACAGGCATGTCAAACATGCGGCCCATTGCAAGCATACTTGCGGCCCCGCAGACGATTTTAAACAACTTAGAAAAAATCAAAGAGAAAAAGGAAGAGATCAAAACACGAGGCTTGTCCGAAAAGTAGTTAAAATTTTTTATCTATCCTCGCTTTAGAAAAGTCTTTTTTGACACTGAACTAGGGATTGTCATTCGAGACACTTTTCACGATCCCAGGATATCGGGAAAAGTTTTAGTGTTTTCCTGGGATCCCGAGAAAATCCCGAGAAATCCCTGGAATGTTTAAAAAATTTTTTTGTATTTAAGGTAGGAAGCATTGCAAAAGACTCATAGCATGTGATTAATTATATATTTTTAAAGCGTTGGAAAAAACATATCCGCTATATATAATGCAATAAAGAAGCATTCAATGATATTAATAATCTTTCTTTCCCGTTAGATGGGATCCCATCCATAAAGCTTTTATCACAAAATTGATATAGTTAAAGACATTGTAAATCTGCAGCTATTTTCTGAAAGAAAATTGTATGGCAATTCTTTTTTATATCAGCCATCTAGTTTTATTTTTTTAAAAATTTACGGGTTATATTTTGATGTCATTATTTTTTCAAAAATATTTGTTCTAAGTCTCCTCAATCTTAACATATGTTATAAAAATATTTAAATTCCATTTGCACTTCTTCTTTTACGTTCTTGTGTGCCATTTAAATAGATAGTTTGCCAAAAAACAATTTAGTTTTTTAGTCAAATGCTTCATTACAAAGTTGGGATTATGGAGTCACAAGTCTCAAATGAAAATTTAATTCATTTTCCTACGTGTAAGGAGCTGAAAAACAGTACTAATTGTAAGTCTGCACTAAGCTTTGCCAAGTATGACAGTCACCTGGAATTGTGGTCAAAGGAGTTTCAAAAAGGATTTCGTGATTTCTCATATTTTGAACATCAGTTTGCATTATTCTCATCGCCGTTTACTTTTGATGGTACTATGGCAGAAGAAAATTTAACGAAAATTTCTCAGAGAACTAGGTTGACTGATCATCACTTGTCATCTCGTATAAAACTCTGAACTGCATAGAAATTTCAGCCAGCAAACGAAAGATTGTCAAAAACAAGAGGTGTGAAGCCTCGGGAAAAAACATGAAAAGTGTTTGAATACTTTGTAATAAATGTCCATTTTGAATTGTAATTTATGTGCATTGCATTTGTTGCAGTTGCATTCCATGTGAGCCATATATGTTGCCTTTTAAATTTTCGTTATATTGAAATAAAACAGATTTTTATCATGTTAATTTCCTTTGTTATATTCTTTTGTTAAACTACCTGCACTTTTTTGTTTGAATTTTTGATTATGACCAAAGCATTGGATGTTTATAAATTACCTATAAAAGAAAAATATTCTGCAATAATGTTTATTTAACGACTTTAATAAATATTGTAGAAGTGGGGCCCTCATGACAACGAAAACTGATTCCTATAGCCCACGTGTGACTCTTGAGTTTGACATGCCTGGTCTAAGTGACCATTTCAAAGGAGGTCTAGTCGCTTTCAGTTGAGCAGAACGGTGGCCACTGGTACATCTCTTAATCAAACATTTGGTCTTTGGTTTGTCAACAGGGATGAAGTCGTTTGTATGATAATCATATTGAAAAAAAGGCTTAAGTAGTGAAAGCTAAAACTTATGAATATCTTTTGCATTGGGTAGGAGGTAACAGTGATCCCTCTATTTCAGACAAAGTTTTATGTAAAAAAGAGACAATGTTTTTTTAGTTTTGTCGTGCTTTCCAATCGTCATTTTAAATACTCCCCGAAACATGGGAGATTTTTTTGGGAGTTAATAAATGTTTATGATTGGTTTGAAATACTTACTTAAAAATCAGCTTATTAGACTTAATATGTGATAAGAAGTCATAATTTTGTTTGTTACAATAATGGTTCCATAAATGGTCTTGAAAAACCCTTTATTTATAATAATTTCATTTATTCCCAACAGAGAAAATTAGGAAAAGAAAATACAATTAATAGCAGATCTTCTATACCAAAGGCTGAAGTTACAGCATTCAACTATGTACCAGAGTGTGAATTACCCAGTAAGCTAAACCCGCCACCCATCTCACGTTCTCCTTGTGTCTACTGCTTCAAACCGACTTGCTCAAAGAAGTTTTGTAAGAACCGAACTACTTTAAAACGTTTATTTTGTCAACATTTCTCAAATTTTACTCATATTTTATATGGTTTAAACGATTTTTCTGTAAATATTGTATCACTAGTTACAGGTTTAAATTTTCAGGATTTTTTTCCAATTCATGTTGTTTGTTCTTTAGAACCAAATGCCCTTCGTTACTCTAGGAGGTATTTTTCACGTGTATTTATTCTAAAGTCGTGTTTTTCGAAATTAATTAAGGACGCCGGTGATTTGTATGTACGATTAAAATTTTTTTTAGATTCGTTGGATAATTTTCGACGTTTTTTGAAAGATATAATTTCTTCGACTAAAAAATGTAACCGTATGTTGTTAAATGTCCCAAAGTGTGGCTATTGTTTTGCAACCAATCATAATAGGACCAGTTGTAGATTGTTGCTTACTGTCGAACAAATAAACGATGCGTTAAAATGTGCTAAGAAGGATTTCAACAATGGCTTTTTGTCTATTATTGAATTAAAACGTCTCCTCGGAGAATTTATGAATGATTTAAAAGTATCATTTGGGGACTCTCAAAAGGTAAAAAAAGGAATTTATATTTGTGGTTACTGCTATAAGTGGGGACACATTGATCTTGAATGCGTTTTGTTTTCTGTACATCTAAATTCTTTTCAATCTCAATTAATTGCAATTAAAGAACGGTTGAGTTCTATACCGACATTTAAAACAAAAAAGTAATATAATTTGTTTGTGAAGCATTGTAAGGGGTTATTTGAAGACTGTATTCAGGACTGTTTTAAGTCTATTCTAAATTGATAAATGGCTTTTAAATTATTAGAAAAAATCATATTTGTCCATAATGCATAGTCAATTACATACTTAAAATTGTAAACCAGGAAGCTAATTTATTGATAATATCTATTACCTGTTTGGAATATTGTTTTTACCACTAGCTTGTTTGGTTTGGATTATGTAATCGTCTATTTTTCTATAAACATAACTGCCTTGCAACTGACGAAAAGTTATTGAAGTCAAAAATTGTAATATAAATGTATTCTTGTCCACTGTAAGTGTCTGGTTTTTGATTGATTGATTTTTTTGTATAATTATTTTGTTATAAAATAGGAACTCAGAGAGTTATTCTTTTGTATTGTTATTTATTTTTTAAGTATTCTATGGAGATGCATTTTCTATAGTTATTCAACTATATCTTTTGATATTTGTATTTATCATTTGGCTTTACAAGTTGCTGACTGATTGATTTGAGAACACAGTAAACCCGTTACTTTTATAAGTGCAATATTTTAGAGAAACTAAAATATAAAATATAATCTGTTATGCTGTAGAACAAAGATTATTGTAACTTACCGTTACAATTGTTTATTTCAATTGTATTTCAATATTATTTCAATGTATATTTCAACTGTTTATTGGATGTTTCTTTTTAAGTACTCCTTTCACTTTATCAATGATTGTTGTTTTAATATGTTTACCTTCCTTATTTGGTCTTGTGTCTATACAAGTGAATGCTGATAATTATGGTATAACAATTTTTAATGATTTTTGACTGTAAATTAATGTTTGGAAACTATTGAATGGTATAAATTATTGAAATAATCATATTTTGAATTTACAGTATTTGTGACATTGTTATAAGTGCCTTATTTGTTTTGAATAGTTATAAAACTATTACATATGTTTTATATTATGTATATGTTTTAAATTTCTATTGAAATTCTACTAAATAGATGAGTTTATATTTTGCTATTGATTCCAGATTTAGAGACTTTTAATAATCCCCCTCCTGATAAATGTCTTTGTGAGTCTAACAAGAATTCATCGCTTGGAGAAGATTATCCCTTAGTATAAAATTTCAAGATTCCCATAAGATTATCACGTCAAGTTTTATAATATTAATACAAGTAATCCTTTCCGCAGACTCATGGATGACGTTTCAAGAGTGACATATTTGTAGTTTGGATTTGCTCTGACGAACAAGCTCTGCATCCAAATTAGTTAGAATAAGTGTGCCTGCCTTATATCCAGGGCACTTTTAAAGACCTGAAACGTAGTTATCCATCATGATTTGAGATGGGAATTTATAGACAACTACATTACGAGACTAGTAACCAATGAGTGCAATGAACTCTCTGCTGATCCAAAACAGGACCATGTTTTGATTCTGACCGTAAACCTTCTCCAAGCCCAAATACCTCAACATATTATCTCGTCTCCTGACCTCATCTGGTTGCTGATTCAAAGTAGCACGGACTCCCGTAAACTTTGAAGTCCTAAAGTCCCAGGACAGACTTACATGCCGTTTTATAAGTACCATTGACTTTCCCACTTATGGTAGAATATTACTTTAGCAGTAGAGGGCCTCCGGTCTGTAACTGGCGTTTAGAACGTGCACAGAAATCGTTGGAGTTAGACGGAGGAATGTAATAGTGGTCTTTGAAATGTTGACGTTCGACTGTGACTCTCTGACTCAATCTTGGTGACTATGAAGAGTCCCGACAAGAATAGGGCATAATACTGTAGATTGGTTTTCATTTATGCATCCTGAAAGATGCCCAAAGAAAGAGTTAAGACGTTATTTGTTACAAGCTCTTCATAAACAGTATAAAACTTTAGTATTGAAAAAATTACAAAGGAAACAAGGTATTGTGTAATAAATAATCAAAGGGAAGGTTAATTAATAATTTGTGTAGCTCTTCATAATAGATAAGGTTTGATTTATAATCTGTTTGTTTACATTTTGACTTTCATTCGTAATGGCGGCGCAGGTAGGCTATTCCTTATGACCAACTTCTAATATTTCCGCCTGCTTTGTTCAGTTCGAAAGATCCAGGTACCAGAAATTTTATTCTTGTTTTCAAATTTTTATTGAAGACAATTATTGTAATTTAATATGAACTTCAAGAAATCTTTAGTTTTTAGCAATAGTTGGTTTACCATTAAATTGCCTTATCCAGTTGGCTTAACTAGCATTAAGTATTAGATATTTAATATGATAGTATTACAACTAAGTGCCTGTGTGTATGTATATCTTCTCTTACATACTTATGAACTTACAAAAAATTTCATAATTGAATCTCTAGTAATTTCCCCCGAGAAAGGTAAATATTTTGATTTTGATTTGAATTCATTTTGATGGCCTAAGGGCTCCATATTTACAGAACCCTTAAAACAGCATTCAATATAATGAAATGGTTTCAATTCATTTCGACATAGTTATTGTATGGGCCTGAAGATCATTATAAGGTACGTTAGTTTGGAAAATGTTTCTAAAATGGAGGTCCTAGGAGCAAAGCTCCCCTAGCATGTTCCTCTTTCCATTGTTCTCATGCTGGAAGAAGTTTAAGGAAATTCTATAACTGAAACTTATTTAATTTCCTCAAGACGGTTAATGATGTAATTTGATTTTGATGATAATCTACTTTCCTATACCGTCGTTTTCATTTTGAAAAAAAAATGTGTGCAATTTATAATCAGTTTATATTTTTTTTTGCAGTATCTATAATTTTATTCTATATTAAATTCCTATATCTGAAACAAAAAAGTTAAGTGTAACGGAAATTAGAGTTGGAATTAAATTGTTTCCTGGGCAACACTGGGTAGATCAACTAGTCATAAATACTATGAATTCATTTGATGTTAAATTCTTTATAGTACTTTTTCAAAATAAATTTACTGTTAGGAACTTTAAGGTTTTAATAACAACAAGGGTAAAAAAGTCATGAAACTTAAAGGTGTCGGTAAATAGTTGTTCATTTTAGTGTTATATTGCCTTTTGCAATGAGATAAAATTCATGAAATGTTATTACAGACACTAACAAAAACACAATACAAAATGCCAAATGTTAGACTTTTAGATAAACCAGAAATACTGAAAAAGTTAGTGTTTCTTTTGATATTAAGGTCCGTTCATATAACGCATTGTAACAATAGCGCCTATTTTCACACAAAGGTTGTATACGAGTATATAACAAATGTAATTGTAATTTATCAGATTACGCAACATTTTATGTATTTTTCCAATACAAAATATTGGAAATATAATAACCACCAAGCCGCCTTCACGGATACAGGTAAAATCTTTAAAACATATCAAATATTTGATTACCATTTTAAATACCAAAAGGAGATTTTTGAAAATTTAAAATATTTGTATCCATCAATCTTTCAAAATCGATTTTTTTTCATGGTACCTTACTTAATGTGAAGTAAAAAAAAGTAGAAACTATTTCAATTAAAGGCATTTTTTATTTTTGCTACTTTAAATATTGATTTACTTTCATTGATACCCATTACGGGACTTTCAGATAAAGACTTTTGATCGTGCCGGGTACGCAGGAAGTCTTCATGGTATAAATGGTTCTTTATAATAGTGATGATGGGTAATAAAAGTCTGAGGCTGGGTAATTGTCTACTTTTGAAGCTCCTATGTACAGGTTCATTTCATTACATGACATGACTCTTGATATTAATTGAATAACAATATCATTTTATTATTTTGTACATTAATTTTTTACAATATATTGCACTATGATACTCATTTCAAGCAACTCAGATTACAAAATAAACTACATTATATGGAATAGAAATGCCACAAAATAATTACAATTCAACTACTTCTTAGTTAATTTGATTACTTATTCGCACTTTTTAAGCTCACAGACATGTATATTGAAGAAATTATGAAACAATCATTGGGTCTTGGTGTGTTTTTTATGAATCGACAAAAAGTTTATACTTGGAAACTAACTCTCCGATTTCTTTCTTTCTTAGTTCCGTAACAATTTTCACTTCGAATTCTTTATAATATTTGAAAGGACCCCTATCGAATGCATACAAAATTAAATTAAGTTTTTACAAAACAAAACCAAATATAGTTTCGACTTTTAATTCGTTCACTCTTATTCTTGTCAATATAATACTAAAAGTTATGATTCAAAACACTGTTTCTGATTAAAAATTAAATTATTTGTTTAAATTGGAAATGTGCAATTAATTATACAGGACTACTTACTTATAAGTATGATGTCTATACTATATTATTTTGCACTTAATGGTTTCAAATGATAATTCATTATACATTTAAATTTTAATTAACATATTTTCTCTTTAAAATAAATAAATGTTATAATTTACTGTTTAGCAGTTTTATTTACAACTTCTTGAAAGAAAAAGTTCCATTGTAAATACTTGCATAATAGAAATTTCGATAATTCAAACCTTATGGGTAAGGTTCAACTCAAAAATTTTAAACCTTGTAACTAAAAAAAATTAAGTAATTAAGTTGCTTCACAAACTATATTTAAATAATTTATCTACTTTATATATATCTTTTCGTAGTTCTAAAAATGTTTACAAAACTGAAAAACAACAATAAAAAACATTTGTTAATTACAAATTAAAATGAAAAATGAAATGCAACAAATTAACAACTTTTTTTTTGTAAAACTTAATGTTTGTTAAGTTTTATAAAACTTAATTGTGACACATATTTGAGTTATATTAGTGTTTAGATTCTTATATAATTTAAAAGGTTAAATTATTATCACTTAAACTTTCAGAACTTCACTGTTTGTACTGCAACGCTTAATTATTAACGACAATGTTTATCGTTATCTTTTAATAAAAAGTCGAGACTTATGGGTATGCAACATTTTCGATGAAGATGATTGATAAAAATAAGTGTAAAAGCATTTAGAAACAAAGAGAATATATATTTCGATCATTGCTAAATGCAAACATTTATAAAATTAAAGAAAAATAATGTATTTTGTGTGGCATTTCTTACAATTAATTTATTGAACAATTATTATCACTTAAATAATTTCATTTTGGATATATATATATGAATATAAATCAAAATATTAATAATAGCACTCCAGTGAGATTTATTGAAAACTAAAGAATAACACAGGGAATACAAAAGGACAAAACACATACCCACTGTAAGAGACATTTTGACCCCTTGATATTTTGACTTATTAATGAGAGAAAAATGTTTTTTGTTCTCGTCTTTGCCTTAAGACGAAATGATGGTTACAGTAGATATTTGTTTTTTGGTATTTATTAGTAAATACTTACATTTTATTTTTTTTAATGCATATAAGTATATATATGTAATAGAGTTTAGTTTGAGCACCTTATGAGGAGGAGACGAATCTAATAATTAAATTTACATATTTACAATATAATATATGGGTTTATGTACAAAATCACAACTTCTTTTGATTCTTCTTTTTATACAAAAGAATATACATATTAGGATTAAATCCAGTAGATTATTAAAATAAATGCGAATTGAAACATAGAAGAATTATTATGTTTTGATGTATAATCAATAATATTGATAATACAATTGATATATATAAGTGCCTTCTTAAAAATGAACTAAAACGTAAGAACTTAGTCTATAAGGAATTCACATTTCATGGAACGCTATCAATGAAAAAAAAAACTACATAACGGTTCTTGTTAAAGTTGATTTAATTTCAGAAGAAAGTTTATTGAAGATCTTTTAGATACTTTTAATTTAATACGCAATCCCTGATGGTTCGTGAAATGAACAACTTAAACATGTATGCAATTTTTTGTGATGTAAAACTTGAAAACTTTGTGCTATTTTTTTTCAGTTGAAATAAAGTGGATTGGAAAATGAAGTATTGAATGATGGGGAAATTATTAATATAATATAGGCGATAATACGTTATATACTTGTGCCGTCATATTAGAGTTGTATACTAATAGTCTTCAAGAATAGATGTAGTGGGAAAACGGCTGGCTTTGAAATAACAGCATAGGAAGTATCATGGTCCAATACATCAATAATGTTGAATTCAATCACCGTGTGTTACTAACAACCTCATGCTCCAGGGTAATATATATATATATATAAAAAGATTTCACATAAACACGTGAAACAACAATCAATGATCAAACCACAATAAGAAATGGGAAAACAAGACTAAGATCTTTCAACCGTAACAAGCGGTCTTCGTCAGAGTTGGGTTTTTGACTCTGACGAAGACCGCTTGTTACGGTTGAAAGATCTTAGTCTTGTTTTCCCATTTCTTATTGTGGTTTGATCATTGATATATATATATATATATATATCATCGTTCCCAACCTGAGATACACGTCACGTGCCTCTTGCGTTATATGGTCTGTTATTTACGGATACCAAAAAGATTACAAAAAAGATTTTGTGGTAGAAAATATGTGCCCAATAACAGAAATATATAGGAAATTCAAGATTTTCATTATACGAAAGCAGGTTGTTTCCTTTTATTTTTTAAAAGTGATAATATATATATATATATATATATATATATATATATATACTTAATATATATACTTAAAAACCAATAGAAACACGAATGAAACTAGATACTAGAACCCACTTTCATTTGACCCCTGTAGCCGTCGTTCTCAAGGAAAGAACGAAAAGAAAAAAACTAAGTGAGAAGGCGAAAGTCAACTCACTTGTAAATATCAATGTGTAAATCACAGTAAGATAATCAGAAACGGATCTAATATCTTACGACCAAAAAGACCCTTCCCATTTGTCACACTTGAACTAACAAGGACCATTTATTTTGGTCGAAACATTTTAGTCTCCTGTCTAACTGCAGTTTGGACGTCCAGTTTTAAAGTCCTGTACTTTCCTGTTAAATATTCATGTGTACATAAAACAAATTAATTAAATGAAACGATTCCACGAACTAAATAAATTAGATTCACAGAAAGAACATACATAAAAAAAGTCACAGAAACTTCCAACTATATTTCGACCACGTCATCACCTTCAGGTAGAGAGATACACACGTGAACATTTATATGTATATATTACATAACAGGAGGTAAGACAATAATAACTAATAAAACACACAAAGTGCTAACTATTCTATCGGTTAAAAGTCATTCAAGAGAGAAACGGGAAACTTAAGAAGGATAGCATGATTAGAAAAGAAATTTTGACTCGAAATTTATTATGCAAGTATATAATGAAAATGAAACAATCTGCAAGGATAAAGCATTCAATTATAAAGTAAAATACTTAGATAAGGGCACACAGAGGAGAATTGACATAACTCGCTTCAGATTCTGATGTCCGTCTTCATCAGGAGAGAAGAGGTCAACTAGATGATTAAGTGAAGATAAACAAAGAGCTAATTCATTTATTGAAATGGCATTTTTCAGCATATCATGAGAGTGAAAGAAAAAAATTAGTGAGATAATAGGAATGAGATGAGATATGAGTAAATACAAAATATGCCGAGGTGAAATTAATAGAATAATAATGAAAAAAAAAAAGAATATATATTATAATAGTAGGCATGATGACGTCTTGCTTTGTTTTGTCTTTGTATGTGACAAAACTTTGATTCTACTGATCCACTCGCTGTTTGTCAGTCGACAACTAGTCACCAGCTCTTCACTTCTCCAGAAGAATGCTGAAAATTGTCATTTCTTTCTCTAAGCATTTCTAAGTGTTTTACTGTATAAGTGCTTTACTAAGTATTTTTGAAACTAATTGATATAAAAATAATGTCCTTAAATAAAACAGGTCAAACAGTGTTCAATCTGACCTTCTTTATGTTATTGTATTTCTTCTTCAGTAGGACGATTTAAATTTGATTATACATACAAATATCTCGGTTTTTGTCTTCTCGACCTACCATTTCCTTCCGGAGAACAACCGATATTAGGGTCCACGTATTGAAAATGAGTCCTGGTGTCTAGTTTTCATTCGTGTTTCTTTCTATATCTGTATATATACACAAGTTCAAAATCGAAGAATAGTAAAGAAACAGAGTAAAGAAACACACTTACAAACTCAAATTTTCGGGGAATCCATCTCCAGGAATAAGGAGAGAGGGAGACTATGCACGTTATAGTCTCCAACGCCCTTAGTCACGCTCTCTCTTTTCTCCTGAAGACAGATTGTCTGAAAATTCGAGTTTGTAAGTGTGTTTCTTTACTCTGTTTGTTCCTCTTCTTTGATTTTAAACTCGTATATATATATATATATATATATATATATATATATATATATTATATTAGCAGTTTGCTTCTCAACGCGAGTACTTCGCACTTCTTCCCGATGACGACGGATGTCGAAATATCAAAGTGAGTTCTGTAGTGTCTTTCTGTGTTTTTTTCTGTGTTAAAGTGTATATATATATATATATAAACTAGAATTTAAAAAAGAACACATAGAAAGGAAACCACTGAACTCACTACTATATTTCGATGTCTTCGTCTTCAGGAAAAGAAGTGAATCGCTCCAAAGGCTGATAACGACTGACTTGGCGTTCGAACTAAAGCACTCAAACAGTGTAGCCAACTTTCGGAGGAAAGGTAGACAGGGAAGATAAAGAGATAAAAGCCAAATAAAAATTAAAAAATGAAAACATTTAACTAAAATAAAATTAAAAGCTGATAACAACTTTAAAAAAAAAAAAAAATCAACGATTGAGGTTAAGCCCAGGAGCCGATCTACCGCCCAGAAGACTAATAAGTGCTTCTTCTGAAGCTCTCAGAGTAACTTTCGAATTAGTCTGATCAATCTGCCTCAGGACCTGTACACGGAAACAGTCATTAAAACTGAGTCCGTGAGAACTGGCATGAGTAGCAACGGGAAGGTCACTGCGTTTGCCAACGGATGAGCTGTGATTATTCATACGCAGGCTTAGCTTGGTGGAAGCCAAACCCACATAAAAAGAATCACACTGGGTGCAATCCAAACGGTAAACGCAGTTACCAGAGGTACAAGAGGTCTTGTGAGAGGTAGGGTAGGTGCGTTTACTATGGACAGAGGTAAAGGAAGGAACAGGATTGATGATAGGACAAGTAAGACATCCACGACGTCCACATTGAACCATACCACCAGCAGTTTTTGGAGGCTTAGGAGAAGAGATGTGAGAGAAGATAGATTGTATATATATATATATATATATATATATGCAGATGAATCACAATAAACACGTGATACAATCAATGAAAACAAACCACAAGGAAAAAAAAGAAAACAGATAGAAAAAATGCTCTGAGGCCTTTCAATTTATGTCATCAGAGAGCAAACAAGGTAAGAACTAGAAGGTAACATCAAAGGTGTGTACAAGGAAGGTAACTAAACAGCTGGGAAAACAAAAGTCGAAGAGGCATAATAAGAGAAAAACAAAAAATACCCAATACAATTAAACAATGCAAAATGAACAATAAGAAAATTAATTAAATTAAAAAAATAAAATGTAAAAAAAATTAAAATGTATTCTTGTTTTGTTAATCATTTATTATTGTTTATTTTTTGATATTGCATTAATTTAATTTGTATCTATTTGTTTATATTTATTATATATTGTTTATAGTTAGGAATTATATATAACACTTGTTTCTTATTCTATTTATATTTTTATTTTTTTAATTTAATTAATTTTCTTATTGTTCATTTTGCATTGTTTAATTGTATTGGGTATTTTTTGTTTTTCTCTTATTATGCCTCTTCGACTTTTGTTTTCCCAGCTGTTTAGTTACCTTCCTTGTACACACCTTTGATGTTACCTTCTAGTTCTTTCCTTGTTTGCTCTCTGATGACATAAATTGAAAGGCCTCAGAGCATTTTTTCTATCTGTTTTCTTTTTTTTCCTTGTGGTTTGTTTTCATATATATATATATATCAGTAATTAAACCACAATATGAAATGGGAAAATAAGACAATGATCTTTGACTGTGAAAATATGACTCTGATGAAGACCGCTTGTTACGGTTGAAAGATCTTAGTATTGTTTTCCCATTTCATATTGTGGTTTGATCATTGATTGTTATTTCAGTGTTTATGTGAAATCTTTATATATATATATATAATATAATATGAAATTTAATGGTTCAAAAGGCCAATGCATAAAGTTTTAAGGAAAACGTACAGAGAAACTATAACTATTATATTTCTCATTAGGAAAAGGTGATTCAAAATTAAGAAGGGAGCAAAGACCGTGATGACTTACTTATACTCAGAGCCTCATCTGAGTTTCTATCCATCACTTGAGATTGCTCATTTTCTCTTCATAACGATGGATGTCAAAATATTGGAGTTATTTCAGCGTTTCTCTGAACTTGAACTACAACATATATATATTTTCTATTAAAACCTATGCCTATTTCTATTTTGACACATTTTCGAATTAATTTTTCAAATTTCCTTACCAGTGGCTTTCATAAGTTTGGGACAAGATAAATCAGTTCCCAAAAATAGAAATAGGCATAGGTTTTAATAGAACATGTATTAATGAAAGCCTGCTCCCCAAATATACGAACATATATATATATATATATATATATATATATATATATATATATATATATATACACTTTAACACATAGAAAAGAACACAGAAAGACACTACAGAACTCACTTCGATATTTCGACATCCGTCGTCATCGGGAAGAAGTGCGAAGTACTCGCGTTGAGAAGCAAACTACTACTGGCCTCCAGAGTAACTCGTGGAACCACCGCAATGCTGCTCCCCAGCGGAGGAGAGGAAAAATAGAAATTCTTCCAATATTTATTTAGAAAACAAGATAAAAAATATATAAAATACGAAATAATAATAATAAAAAATAAATAATAATAATAAAATAATAATAATAAAATAATAATAATAAAATAATAATAATAATAATAATAAATAATAAAAAAATAAAAAATAATTAACGGTACAGGTTGAGACCAGGAGGAGAACGAGCCCCAAGGAGGCATATGAATGCCTCTTCGGAAGCTCTAAGGGTGACATGGGATTAGACTCGGGGATTTGTTTGAGGATTTGTACCCTGAAACAATCATTGAAAGGGAGGTCATGGGAATTAGCATGGATAGCTATGGGTAGGTCTCTGCGCTGACCAACATGCTAATTCCCATGACCTCCCTTTCAATGATTGTTTCAGGGTACAAATCCTCAAACAAATCCCCGAGTCTAATCCCCATGTCACCCTTAGAGCTTCCGAAGAGGCATTCATATGCCTCCTTGGGGCTCGTTCTCCTCCTGGTCTCAACCTGTACCGTTAATTATTTTTTATTTTATTTTATTATTATTATTATTATTATTATTATTATTATTATTATTTTATTATTATTATTTTATTATTATTATTTTATTATTATTATTTATTTTTTATTATTATTATTTCGTATTTTATATATTTTTTATCTTGTTTTCTAAATAAATATTGGAAGAATTTCTATTTTTCCTCTCCTCCGCTGGGGAGCAGCATTGCGGTGGTTCCACGAGTTACTCTGGAGGCCAGTAGTAGTTTGCTTCTCAACGCGAGTACTTCGCACTTCTTCCCGATGACGACGGATGTCGAAATATCGAAGTGAGTTCTGTAGTGTCTTTCTGTGTTCTTTTCTATGTGTTAAAGTGTTTATTGTCCACACGGACCTTTCATTTTATATATATATATATATATTTAATGAATATCTTAGTAATAAATATAAAGTACATTTTATAAAGCTAGAATTTAATAAATACATGTAGTTACAAAACAGTATTAGTTAACAATATTTACAAATCATTTACATCATTCTTATTGTTTTCTGACAATGCAAGTTATCCGACCTGTGCGTTGTATTAAATGGCATATTTTATAAAACTTCATGGTGGGACATGGTAACAAGACATTCAGTGATATTTGACCAAAGCATAATACGAACTCAAGAAACAGTACCTATTTATAAAGAACTGATGACTTTGTTAATTTCATTATTAATTATACAAGTTTTGCATTAATGCAATTACTTCAGAGCTATGAGTGTTTCATAACTATTACTAAAGCTATGAAATTAAAGATATGGTTTACTGATAATTCTTTTTCGATTGGTAGAAATAGAGTAGGGTAAATGAATAGAAATGTAAGCGCAGAGATAAGTGACGTTATATGTATTAGTGAAGTTACTTTAGAAGTTAAAAAATGGATTCATTGGATCTGCGATTGATGGTTCATTTACGAAAAGTGAATGCTTCCCTATGTAAACAGTTCTTTGAAAATACATTTGATTGTCTGCAGATAGACTTTAGAACCCGACCTCCAAGGCAGTTGCACTGGACGTGAAAGTGTAAGACGTGCATGGACAGATCTCCGCGGTTGTCGCTGTGTGCATGGCCAAGGCCATGTCGTACTCCCAACTCCTTTGTCACCTTAACTTATCTCTTAACTATCCTCGGTCTATCTCATTCGCTGTGCTTCACCATTCTAATGCTGATGTCGTTCTAATGTTCAGCCAAGTAAACATCATTAAAAAAACTTCCAAACAAGATTAATGTAATAACAATAAATAGTATACTGACAATGCGACGGGGACTAAAACGTTATAGAAAATGCTGCTATGATTTTGATGTTCCTTTTTTTGTAATTAAGAAAATTGGACCAATAAAACCTATCAAAACAGAAAGACCGAATGTTTCATGAAGAATTGCATTTAGTTTCTGCTTTAGATGGCAAATTTTTGTAAGTCTTTGATTCAGTTCATTAAAGCAAAGGTTGTTTAATCTTGTTTCAAAATAAAATATTAAAATATTGTTTAGAATGTTATTTTCCTTATATTGTCACTCGGCTCTTTTTTTTTGAGTTCGTTTAAAAATTTTTAGCCCTTTTTAGCCTATATTCTGGGGTAGTTCTTTAACCCAAATTAGCACCTGGTAGTTGGCAACTCTCTGAAGGACGGAATACATAAGATTTTCTTCCTGCATGCAAAATTTGTGGTCATAGAAATGATTGCAACATCCAATCTTCATTAATAAAAGCAAGCACACTAACCTACACCTGACCCCAGCGACAATCACTGATTTTGTTTTATCTCCTCTTAATTGAAAGTTGGTATAAATACAGATTTTAAAGAAATAAATGCACAACCTGTGTATTTAGTGAGTTTGTATATTAACTAGATTGTTTTCAGTTTAGGTTGACCAGGTGTCTAGAAGGTTGAATGAATGCTGCTGAAACCGAAGATTAAAAGTTAATAGCCTAAGTTTTATTTGTAGAAGATTGAAACGTTCTTAGTGAAAACGTAAAACCGATCAGAATCCGTAGGATGTCAGATAATTGTTTAAGCCATACGATAAGAAAAATGAGAAAGCGATATATAGGAGTAGTAGTCATGAGTGATACTAGATTGCCCTGTGTCCAGTGCTCCGGAATCATGATTGTGGAGAGGTCAAGGGAGTAAGTGCTTGTGGCTCTGCAGACTTCAGCATCTAGTTCAAAATGTTCACACTCTTTCAAAAGGTCTACCTGTCATTGTTACATTTCTACTAGTCTTATTTACATATAGGTTATCTGGTCTATAAAATTATAATGATGTTCGGATATCAGCGAACTTACCTTGATCAGTGATCTTTTCTCTTACAACTGAACTGAATGTCTGTCAATCCCTATAGTTACTAACAACAAGACTTGGCGAAGACAATGATTTTGTTTCAATTGCACTACTTTTAATAAATTGCGAACTAAAGTTATGTATATGTTGTTTGCTAATAAGAAAGCTGACTGGTAGGGCAGAGTCTAAAGCTACGCAGGAGGTTGCTAAGGCTCCTCGACGCAGGGGTAGGGGGTGTGCGAGCCTTGGCTCTCCTCCTGTCATACTCCTTCCCGCTGAATGGAGCACATGAGCATCGAGTCCTGTGACAGCTCGTCCAGAGACGACGACTCACTCACTGAAACCACAACTTCTCTTAGCAGTCTAGTCAACATTGCACTTCTCTAAACAAACAAGATATGAAATATCTTGAAAAAGCCCATGTCATGATAGCTGGGAGAAAAGGAAAGGAGACGGTAGTGAAACTACAAGGCACTTTAGGAGTCAAATTAAAACAAAATAGATAACAACGATGTTATTAAAAAATAGAAATAGGTAACAATTGTAAAGTATACCTTTGTTCAAATGTTAAAATAAAAGGGCAGGATGATTCATATATATAAAATAATTCTTAAGGAATGAGAATCTCTTTATCAGGGTAAAGCTGCCGCTGATATAAAATGTGCGACTGTGATGAGGACCAGTTATTTTGGATAAAAGATCTTCGTCTATTTCTGAATTGTTACTCAAATTTCAGAGTCTCAATCATACGAAATAAGATTACTTGTTTTTGTTATGATTATTCATTCTTTCTTAAGATGTCCACTACCAAAAGTCCAGATGTTAGACTACACACGACTATCATTTAAATCATGATAACTATTTACTTGAATAAATTATAATTATTTAAAAGATAAATTTTAGCTCAACTGTATGTGAATAGATAATATATAAAGATTAAAAAAATTTTTTTTAGCAAATATATCTTTGTTTATATCAGAGAAGTAAGCAACAAAAAATATATATAAGTAACTATTAGTCACTTAAAGTAGAAGTGAACTTCATTTTCTAAGTATCTCGTTAATTAATTGATAATATTGAATATAGACGTTGTTTTAATAATTAGATATACCAATTTAATATATATTAAGTATATTTCATTGTGCTTTGTTTAAAACTTTTTTTCAACTTAATCAGTGCTTTTTAAAATTAAGTTTATCTCTATTATAGAAACTTTTTTAACTTTTAACATTAAAGAGTAATTAATATTATTAATATTAAATATCGATTAAATAGGCAGGACAATAGCGATTTTAATCAAAATAGTTTAGAGGAATTATATGACATTGCAAAAAACCGTGGTTTTTTAGTTAAAGTTCCCTCAAAATATTTAATATTTGTGCTTACCTTGCTGTACCATCTCAGGGCTGACAATAGCTTATATAGAAATTCTGTGATTGACACTTGTGATTTTTGAGTTCTAAACGACACAAGATACGCAATACAAACTAGTCCACAAACACACACACACACACACACACACACACACACACACACACATATATATATATATATTCACTGTTTTGTTATTGAGGGCTAGGTCAAATAAAAGAAAATAAACTCCTTTCTAGGCCGACGTTTCGATGTATTTGTACATCATCTTCAGGGCTAAAATTAGAGTAAGACTATAATACATTTATCAAAACAATCTACAACTCACATAGATTGTTTTGTTAAATGTATTATAGTCTTACTCTAATTTTAGCCCTGAAGATGATGTACAAATACATCAAAACGTCGGCCTAGAAAGGAGTTTATTTTCTTTTATTTGACCTAGCCCTCAATAACAAAACTGTGAATAGAATAGAAGAGGTCAATAACAATTTTTGATTTTATATATATATATATATATATATATATATATATATATACCATGATAAACGAAAAACGGTCCGGCAGGACAAATAACAATTAAAATAAGCAGTGACACATAAACAGAAACACAACAAAGACTCACTTTTCAATATTTCGACCGATATATATATATATATGATCAAACCACAATATGAAATGGGAAATAAGTTTTTCAACCGTAACAAGCGGTCTTCGTCAGAGTCAAAAACCCAACTAAGTCAAAAACTAAGTTGAGTTTTTGACTCTGACAAAGACCGCTTGTTACGGTTGAAAAACTTAGTCTTATTTTCCCATTTCATGTTGTGGTTTGATCATTGATTCTTATTTCACGTGTTTATCTGAAATCTTTTTTTATATATATACACGCATACAGAGAGGTTAACTTGGAAAAATATATCATTGTACGTAAGTAGCCTAAAAATTTGCATTCTGTTGAAACTTTCACATCAAGATTTTTATTGGAACGCAAAACATCTCTATGTTTTATTTAGGATAAATGGAAGTAAGTAGAGATCGTAAAGGAATGGTAAAAGTATTAGAAAATAAAAAAAAAAGGGACTATAAAATATATGAATAAGTGAGTGTGGTTACTGTGCAAGTGGATGAACTGACTGGTCTGGTGGTGGTGGTAGACGGGGGATGTCTTAGGCTGCTGCTGGAAGGAGTAGGTGAGGTGGAGGTTGATGGCTCTGCTGGTAAAGCTGGCGTCCACTTCGCGGGTGCCCCCGCCAGTGTTACCTGTAACACACACCGCAACACTCAGTCAAAGCACTCGACCGCAGATAACTTTGAAACAATTACTAACAAATGACGCTGGATCAACTATTTCAATGAAGGCAGTGGCGTGGAGAATAGGTCAGTCCCCCAGGGCACCCATTGGAAAAGCAAATACAAACAGGAAATAATATAACAATTTAGTATTTCAGCATTCTGCATTAATTTTTGGAAGGCAGCCTAATTTTGAAATGCCTGTTAATCATTTGCTATATAGTATATCGATTCGTTTAGAAATAAACTGTAGATTCACACACCATACACAAGCATATTTGCAATCTCTGATATTTAATTGAAAGGGTCAACTATTTTAAATATGGTGTTTGTCTACTTCTACTGTAGAGATGGGTTTCTCTACTGTATATGAATCTTCAGTATAAATCTGAGCAGTTGTCAATCATTTTTGAATATCTGAAGCGTATTTTATATACATTTTCTATATATATATATATATATATATATATATAGAAAAAATGGTCCATAGGACTTCAGTTAAAAATTATAACAAAAGGAACACAATTATAGATTCTGATATAACTCACTTCTATATATCAATAATCGTCGTCATCAGGAGGTGAAGTGTTCCTCAGGGAGGCAGGGTGGTGACTGAAGTTTAACAAAAGCAGCAAGACCGTATATACTCAGTGGAATGAACTACAGTTGAACTTCAGTCACCGCCCTCCTGCAGTACACTTCGCCTCCTGATGACGACGATTGTTGAAATATAGAATTGAATTATACTACTGTTATACTTGTGAAGCTTTTATTATAATTAATATATATAATGTACATTGGTAGAAATCAATAGCAGGCCTTTCCGTAAACAAATAATGCTAAAATTTGCAGCTGCTTCTGCCATCACAATTTTCATGCTGGCGACCTCGATCTTTCGGGCAATTTTTTTTTCTTCGGCTGTAGTTATAACATCTGTCCAAGTGATATCATAGGCATTAAACAAGTACAGGAGGTGTTGTGAAGAATAGAGTAGGTGTGATTGTAGTGGAACATTATTGACAACAGAGTAATTTGAGTAGGCTCGTGGAGCATTTTGAGTTATACCACTAGTGGTAGTGAAAGGCTTGGGAGAGGAAAGAAGTGACCAGTTTGAGGGCATCACCAGCTCTTTTCTTCTGGTCCTTTCACGACTGAAACCACCTGTGTGACAGTAGTAGATGTGATCTGAGGAAATGAATATAATGCTTTTATTTGATTTGTATTAAGGTAAAAGAAATTGTTTTGGTAATTTAAAATCTCTGGTTTCTTAATCAATACTTTTTGCCTGGTAATATTTTACGGATTTTTGGACCTTATACTTGTGTCCTGGGGTGCATGCAATCATGATTACGCCGGAATCAACAGACCTCTGCACTCCACCGAAAGAATAAGCTTAGGGGTGGCAAAGTCAGTACTATTTCAATGTGCTATTTAATTATATAGTTATATGTTTTTATCTGTAATTTTTGATATTAAGTTATGAATAGTTGATACTCTCTTATGTCTTATTGAAGTGTTGTTAGATAGGTTTTGTATGCTGTTCATCTTCCAAGCAACTGCTCTAAATGGTTATTATTTAAATGTATAATAGTACTGAAAAGGTGACCCAAAAAACTTTAAAAACGGAAGAGGAGGAAATAATAATGATACCAACATTTAGGATTAGTTGATTTGAAAGATGGACAACATCCAAAACAGGTCCAACACCACATTGGCATAGCTGGTATCAGGTTATAAAACTGCTACATCTGTGGTGCTTACAATAATCATGTAACTACTAAGTTTGTAAGTTTCAAAATTTGTTAATGAATTTTAGACTAAGGTGTTGTGAGAAGTTGTAAAATATCGTGAATAAATGAGCTCAGCTGAAGGAACTTGAAGTTGATTATGTAACTTAATCATCTACAGGTTGCAGCTTGCTTATGAACCACTACTTGATAATGCATTATATGAAAAAAATTTAATAAAAAAATCTGCCAAGAGTTGCGATTTTATTAAGTTGCGAGTAATAAATTAGGACAGTTTGTTCTGTCAGACTGTTGCCAACCAGTTGTTAAACAAAAATTTCTAAGTTAGAAGAAAGAAAATTAATTATGTTAATATATAAACCATAATTTAGGATTGATGATAAATTAACTTATTATCAGTAACAATGTAATCGTTATTTATATTATAAATGCATTCATTTTTTTAACTATTTATTTCCTATGTTTTTTCAGGCAGCCAAAAAAAGTTGTAGGAGGCAGGGTTTTATTTATGCGACTGTTGGCTACTACAGTAGAAGGTCAACAAACCGTGTGGCATTAACATGAAGTTATTTTGTTGGACGTCCACCCTCACAGAGGCTTATCGCATTTAGGCTGTAAAGAGCCGAAAGTGCGGATGATTTCTGATGCGGAATCCGTCTCGGAAGCCATAGCCTGCCAACTGGGTGTGATATTACGTCACACGCTGCTGAACTCCAGTGGTCTCAAGACAATCACTGTATTCACCATGGCTGTCGCCATTGGCGCATTAACAAGGTATAGCATATATTACAGTTTGAGATGAAAGTAGATTTTTCAATTGTGAATAATATTAAGATAAAGAAGAGCGTTTCGTTAATATAAAGAGGGATGGTTGGCTCGATGATGTTGGTAAACAAGCCTACCTGATTTGGACTTGGACGTGTGCATGTGTTTCTTTTGGCGAGCTCTCGAGTTCTGGAACCAGACCTGAGTGACTCTCTTGCTGAGGCCGGTGATCTGGGCTATCCTCTCGAGGTCCTGGCCGTCGGGGTTGGAGTCAAGCTGGAAGTTGGCCTGCAGCACTTGCAGCTGTTCTTCCGTGAACGTCGTCCTCACTCGTTTCGTCTTGCTCTTGCTTTGGTAGGACTCTGAGTCACCTCCCTCTGCCAGCATAATAACAATTCACTAGTTCACTCGTCTTTTATATATTATTTGCTTCAAATTAAAATCTCCAACGCCATTGAGTTCTCTACAATCCTGTTAACATCTATAATATTAATGGCATTCTATAATTTCAAATATTTATATTTAACTATATCATTTCGTGGGTAGTTTTAATTTCTGCTTTCAACATACACCTCTTGAATATTAATAGTCTCTATAAACATACAAATTAGTTGTTTTCCTTTGTGTTCTTTCTTACCATAGAAACGCACAATAACATTGCATTTTAAAGGAAGAAGGCTCTTTTTCAAGATGTTTATTTTATTAACAATTAATTTATTTATTATCGCACCATTCTTTGTCTAATAATCTAGATATTTTGATTTTCAAAATTTGTATTCATGGATAATTGCAAATTTTTTTAGTGAATATCACATTTCCTTAAACAAACAAAATACATGTATAGATAATGTCGAGTTAAAATTTCCTATTCCGATTGACGAGACACTTTTTATAAGAGCAAAAATTGTTATGAAAAAAATAATTTACAAAAATCAAAATATTTATACAAATATAAACAAAAATAAAGTTTAACAGGACTCGGTTAGTTCTTCAGGTTCAAATTAAACTCTCATTGCCAACGTTTTGGTTTTTATTTAAAACCTTTGTCATAGGCAGAAGTACGTACGTCGTATATAATTTTGAAACAGAAAAAGGTACAAATTACATTAAAAATTTTTCTAAGAAACGTTGACAATGAGAGTTTAATTTGAACCTGAAGAACTGACCGAGTCCTGATAAACTTTAGTTTTGTTTCTATTCCACGGTCGATACTTGTATGAATATTTATATATATATATATATAAAGAAATAAAATATTAATTCAAATGAAATGCTCTGAAAACTAAATAATGGGGGATTAAATTGGAGTTAACTAAATAGCCGAAACTTTCTCGTTCTATATGTAGATTGGTAACTATTATGCACTGTGGGTGTCCACTTTCCTACCTATTCTCCGTTAAGGTCTATAGCTACGAATTGACATTGTACGAACAGTATAGTAAAGATAGAAAAACAAGTTAATAATCATAATAAAAGCAGTGTATAAATTAAACACATTTTTAGATCTTTCCTGCATTGGGTAGGCATCTTTCAAATAACTTACGCGTTATGGGGACTATAAACCACCTTCCTCATTGATTTTTTATCGTTCGGCCCGAGTATGGTGTGTATGATTGAAGAGGATGCGCTAAACCGGTTGTACAGAAGAAAGCTTTGGTAAGATGGTTTATATCTACAACGTTATTAACTATTTCTGACGTGGTATTAATTATTTTAATGACGTGGTAGCAATAACATTAAAGAAATTATAATTTAGCATATCTTATCATTTTTAAATTAAACTGCCAGTTTGAACAAAGTAGATGAAACCATGTTACTATGAGAAACCAGAGGTGTATATTTTTAACATTTTTTCCGATTATTGGTGATATTACGGTCAACTCTATCTTAGCTCAATAAACTTATTTGTATACATCAAATTTTATGTGTTTAAGATAATGAATGGATTTTTATAAAAAAGTTCTCCCACAGAAGAGCCGGCTTTGAAAGCGTCGAGGCAGAGGGGTATTGTTGTGTAATTAGAGGCGGACCCCTATCCGTCGGCTAATTCTATTCCCCTGGAGGGACTCGCTACTTTTTGTGTTGCTGATATTTGTCGCCTCTAATCAGAACAACCAAAACATCATTTCTGTTTACACTGACGCTTCCCTTCCGTCTGCATCAATCTCTGAATCCCTTTGAGACGCCGACGGCTGCCAGTTACCATTTGCTTTTAATCACATACACTGATAAAACTATTGATCTTTCATACAGATAACTAATTAAATAAGTCATTCATGCTATATTAAATATAAATTCCAGCTATTGACTCTATAATAAAATATAATCAATATTTGTGTGGAATTGATCGGTTTTCCAAGTTCAAATCAAACTTTTAGAGCAAACGTATCAGTTTTCACAGGCCTACAATATCAACACATATTATATATATATATGTATGTTTCATTAAAGTACACAGCAGCCTCTGCGTCAACGACTTTTAAGCTGTTCTGCTCCTATAAACGAACAGCCTATAGATTTGCTGCCATCATACACTTATATATATATTTAAACAGGAAAACGATCCAAAAGGACAACAAACGTTTCACGATGAATCACTCCAAGTGAGCTTGGTGTCCCTTTCTCAACTCTCCTGATGACGGTTCAACCGAAAATTAGAGACAGTGAGTGTGTTTGTTTCTTAGTTCTGATTCATTTGTGATTCATCGTGAAACGTATATATATATTCATATATAATAAATGATTTAATAATAAAAAATTATACACCTATCAAAAGTTGTGAAGTTACAAAATATCAAATATTCCGGAAGTTACAAGTGAAAATATTCCAGACTATAAATAGTCAGAATAATTACGGAAATATAATATTTGAAAATTTTAATTTGTATGACTTTTTAAAATTTTTATTTCTGTAAGTCTTCACCTTAGTCCGGTATGTCATGAGTTTCTGTTTTTATTTTTAGATGTGGAATTGATTTCTTTTATACCCGTTTTTTTACGTAACTTTAACCTTTATTTTAAGAGAATAAATGTATTTTTATAAATCCTTATTAAGCTATTCATGTGAGTTTCATAATTGTACTGTAACTGATGTTTCTTTGATCAAAATTTATTGAGTCTCGGTTGTCGTTTTCAAAGTTTTGTCAGTATTTTGTGGGTGTGTTAAAATATTTGTATAGCATATGAAGAATGTGGTCTGTTCACCCGGAGAGGAGATGGTAACATCATATGAGTAATGCGATTCATTCGGGCTTCAAAGAATGCTCTACTGGTACGAGTATTACAGTGACCCCAGAACAGTCTTCACCTTGTCGTCGTGAGGGGTTGATTTGCCTGGATTGTTTTTCTTTCTTGACAAAATCAAGGAAAGGCACAGCGACAGCTGTAACTTCCAAACTAGGAAGGTGTGTTGCTCGGCTAGTGCCCACGGCAAGAGGTTCTACTCACTGGTGTGCTGACTTGGGCAACGCATTACTTCTTCATTCTCCCTTTCTTTAGTCTTTCTCCCCTTTTCCTTCTTCATTTATTTCATTCATCTTTCTTACCTAGTATTTTCCCCTTCTTCATTTTTTCTCCTTTTTCTCATCGTCCACTCTATCCTCATTTGCTCTTTGTAATCCTTGGGACTTTTTTATCCAAGTGACCATTACTCTTTAATAATATTGTCAGATATAATATTAGGTCGTAGAAGAATGCCTCTGCGAGATCTATCTTGGGAAGATTGCAGGAATTATTTTAAACTGACTGGTTTAAGTGCACAAGAATTACACAACTTTTAATATAAAATAAAAATGCTATCTTTCGCTTTTTGACCATTTTAAAGAAAATCTGCTTATAAGTTACAACTTTCTAGAGTGAGATTTATGGAACTGTTTTAATTTGGCCACTATCTTTTATATTTAGATTGACAGATGTTATTTTTATTCGTAGAACAAACAACGAATGGCTGTAAGTTATTTCCAGTATCCTTTTTACTGTCAGAACTGACATGTGAAATCGCAATTTCGCTATTAGTGATTGATTAATGTGACTCTGTTAAGTGTCACAAATATGTGACACTTCTATGAGACTGTGTAACTCAAGTACTAAAACTTTTAACAATTATCATTATTTTTCCTTTGACAAAGATTTTTTCAATAAGGGCATGTACAAAAAGTTAAGAACAGTTACTTTCTAACTTGAAAGTTGTATTCATATGCTCCATTCCTTATTCTTATACTTCTCATTCATAAAATGTTCAATTTAATTTTTAATTTTATTAATGGGTTTAAGTAAATTAGTGTTGTTAAAGGATACATATTTTAGTATTTTTTTGAATAATTTATTATTAGTAAAAATATAAGTATATATATACTACATTTTGTTTCAAAATGACATAAAATAATTACTTTATCAGTATTTTTTTATTTAAATAAAGTATAAAATACAATGTCAATATGTTACATTTTTTTTAAAAAAAATTGGAACTGCCCACTTCTAGTGTTGTTACGATGGTTAAACCCAAGAACAATATACAAAATTAAAACAGAGTTATTAAAAAAAAAAAAGGGTAGAATAGGGAATCTGTAAAAACTCCAGATACACAAATGTGAGGTCTACAGTTTGTAATAAGAAGGAAACTTTTTGTTTAAAGAAGTTATTACCTATATTAAATGTATAATCAGTATGAACTATAAAACTTACATTTTTACAAAGTTTATTTTTTTGTAAATATGTATTCGGAAAAAATGTTGCTACACGCACTGGCCATTATTATGTTACTTTTTAATATTTCGAAATTATATATATATATATATATATATATATATATATATATAAAGATTTCACATAAACACGTGAAACAACAATCAATGATCAAACCACAATAAGAAATGGGAAAACAAGACTAAGATCTTTCAACCGTAACAAGCGGTCTTCGTCAGAGTCAAAAACCCAACTGAACACTGAAGTTGGGTTCAGTTGGGTTTTTGACTCTGACGAAGACCGCTTGTTACGGTTGAAAGATCTTAGTCTTGTTTTCCCATTTCTTATTGTGGTTTGATCATATATATATATATAATGTTTCACAGTAAACCACAGACACAGAACGCTTCTTTGTTTTCTATGTTTGTGGTTTACTGTGAAACTTTTGTTGACCGTTTTCCTGTTTACAATATATATATATATATATATATAAAGATTTCACATAAACACGTTAAATAACAATCAATGATCAAACCACAATAAGAAATGGGAAAACAAATGGGTTTTTGACTCTGACGAAGACCGATTATTACGGTTGAAATGGTCTTGTTTTCCCATTTCTTATTGTGGTTTGATCATTGATATATATATATATATATTGTATATAGACAGAAACATAACAAAGACTCACTTTTCAATATTACGACCGTAATGGCAGTCAAAATATTGAAAAGTGAGTCTTTGTTATGTTTCTGTCTCTGTGTCACAGTTTATTTTACGTGTAATCGTCCTGTCAGACCATTTTTTGTTTATACATACATATTCGTTATATATTCGTTATATATATTTATAAAAGGATGTCACATAAACACGTGAAATAACAATCAATGATCAAACCACAATAAGAAATGGGAAAACAAGACTAAGATCTTTCAACCGTAACAAGCGGTCTTCGTCAGAAGAATAACAGTTGGGTTTTTGACTCTGACGAAGACCGCTTGTTACGGTTGAAAGGTCTTAGTCTTGTTTTCCCATTTCTTATTGTGGTTTGATCATATATATATGCATATACACGAGTTCAAATTCAAGAAGAGTTACTCTTCTTGAATTTTGAACTCGAATTGTGTCCAGTTTGGATCGTATTTCGGTTTATTAAGTGAAGAATATATATATATATATATATATATAGATTTCACAGAAACACGTGAAATAACAATCAATGATCAAACCAGTTTTGTGAAACTAGTCTTGTTTTCCTATTTTATAATGTGGTTTGATTATTGATATACGAGTATATATATATATTAGACTACATTATTATACAGTAAAATCAAAAACTCGGGAAATCGATGAATGATTGAGTCGCATGCTGTGATGTATAATAGAGCATGGTGGTTACCCAGCCATGTACTTGTACAAATAAAAAGCAGTTACCATCGCTGGAGGTGTTGGCGCCGTCGACGGTCTCCATGTAGTGGGCCTTGCAGAGCACACGGTCCTCGTGCAGGGCGAACTCTTCCCCCGTGCTCAGTTGCCTCTTGCAGGCCTCGCAGGCGAAGCAGGCCAGGTGGTAGACGTGGTCGCGCGCCTTCCTCACCCAGTCCCTCGCGCTGATCCCTCGCGAACACTTGCTGCACTTGGCCCCGAAACTCCTGCAACTCCACCAATGCCCACCATCAACTAAAACTTAACAAACTCCCTTTACATTCATTTTTCAACTACTACTATAATGTTTAGTGTACTTTTCTTCAATGTAATAACAGAAAACCATCCATATAACACAAAAAAAATCTCGAGAGGCCTGCACACAACTTTACTATAAGTAACTTAATATCAAATTTCTTGAGTATATAACACATAACGTCTCATTTAAGCATAACGTAAACATCTAAATGGGATATGATTATTAGTTTTTATTCCTGAGGTAGTACAGATAGTGATTGAAGGACATATCAATATATAAGCATATTTTTGTACATCATAGAGCTGATGCAAATAATTTCATTAGTATAACTACAGCAGTAATAACATTTTTGAAAAACCAAAGTCAACATTTCTTGATACGAAATATTACCCTACAAGAGAACATGGCTTTTGTTCAAATAGCCAGTGGATTTCTTACATCGTTTACTTGACATCCTTCTACATTGAATATTAAAGTAAAATTTTCAAATTTAAAACAGGAAAATACCCTTTTTTTCTCTGAAAAACATCATAAACAGCGAAGAAAAAATGTTGTTTTAAGATGATTCATAATTAAAGATGTACGATAATTACATTTATTAATCTCTAAACGAAAGATTACAAATTTGAATTATCTTTTACATTTTTGGTTTTTATAGAATTATTATATTGGGAATTTTATAGCTTCTTAGTATTTAATAAGTTCATTTTCCTTCCCCTTTGTCAAATAACATATATACGAATTTTTTCTAGAATTAGAATTACTAGAATTTTTTCTGCCTCCTGTACTCTGTTATAAGGTTGCTATGAATGTATATTGAAAAAAAATATATTAGGAATTAGCCAGTTTACATACTCAAATCGAAGTCAAAGCCAGCTATTTAATATAATTTAAATCTTTTATAGTTGCAAGCTTCCAATTTTTAAAATAATAAATATGAACTATTAGAGTAGAATGTAAAAAAAAACTGGATATTTCTCAACAAACATAAGTCCTGTTTCTTAAGGAAAGAGTCATTCATCACATTTGAATAGCATGGAAAGGTACTACATTCACAATGATAATGTAATTGTTACTGATATTAAGTTTTGCTCAAGAGTGCATTATATAGATTTATTAAAGCATTTTATGAGACAAATCCATCATGCTATGGAAGACATGGAAGAAATTTATTAACTGAATCGACTGAAATAAAATTGATTTTTAGAGGGTTAATGAAATGATTTGAAATGTTTAAATGACTTATATGAGGTGTAAGAAGAATAATAAGTCATTACATTTATTTGAATAATAAGTGTAAAGATTTAAATTTAAATCTTCTATTATACAGATAATCATACTTTTTTTTAGAGAATCAAGGTAACATTACTAGAATATTGATGTGAGCTTTTGCTTAAAATGTAAAACGAAAATTGAAATGAGAACATAAAGATTTTAATGAAGTCGTTAAAAATTGACTTTGCATATGTGGATATTTCACCTTATTTCAATTGAAGGAACAGCTTTCATAATTAAAACGTTTATTGCCAATGTTTAATCTTAAAGATTTACAATTTTTAATTGGGCTATAAATACAATACTTTAATTATCTTCCTTAGGTTGGAAAGAGGTGACTATGATTTAGAGGTTTTTATATGAATATAGTTAAAAGAAAATGTCATATTATTTAGCACAATTTGTCTTTATGGACAAGGTTTTAACGTAGACTTCTTTAATTAATTGGGCTATAAATACAATACTTTGTCTTCCTTATATTGGAAAGGGATGGCTATGATTTAGAGGTTTTTACATAAATATAAAAGAAAACATCTTATTATTTAGCACAATTTGTCTTTATGGACAAGGTTTAACGCAGAGTTCTTTAAATAAATAAACCTTACATTTATTAAGGTTTCACATTGAGCTAAAAATATTGCAAAGCGACTAATACGTTGATGCTTTTACTGGAAAATAAATGCCTGATTTATAATCTAGAGGTAGTGGATAACAGAAATTCACATTACAAACCCAACTTTATGAATATATAATAATATTTGTGAAGAATGTAACGTGTAAAACAAATATCTACATGAATAAAACACACCAAAGTTATTACAATCCCATATTAGTAACAAATATGTTATTACTGGTTATTTTAAGACAACTATATCTTTCTGTACAAAATAAACAACTTTTTCTTACTACTAAATCTTATCTAATGCTAATAAAATATTATCGAGAATAATTATTTAGATAATTGAAATTAAACAACAATTTTGATGCACAGTTCAAAGATTGAATTATACTGCAATGAATAATACCTAATTGTTATAAGTTATGTAGGTTATATTAATTTATAATTGAAATTAGACTTTCTAAAACTGTTTGATGTTTTTAATTTCAATTATTTATTTCTAAATTAAAACATGATTACAACATAATGTTTCTGAATTTAATTTCCATTTTGTATTAATTAAATTTATGTAAAACTAAAACTGAGGGCTTAGTTTTAGTTTCACTTTCCTCTATCCAAATGAACCACAACACCATATATAACTCACAATGTACAGGTTAGATGATGAAACATGTTTATGGTTTAAATTATAATTATAGTTGACTCTCAACCAATAATAATAAAGAAAAGCTAAGTATTCTTGAGTTTGATCATAAAAACATACATCTTCATATTAGTATCACGTTTAGTATGACTTATTTGGCTTTATCAAAGCTAAGAAATTAGTAAAAAGCACAATTAACAGTCATTAAAATCTACTGTGCAGTTTAAATGACTAATTAATTAGAAGAAGTAATGACATAAATAGTAGTTTTATCAGAAATGTGTAACTAATCACACATTAAAGCTACGATTTTATTTCTTACTTATTGCTAACACATTAAAACTGTAGAACTGTTTTTAAGAATAATAATTATGTTTTAATGATTTGTTAACTCTAATGATAACAAAAAAACGTGAAAAAGTTGGGATTGTTGTGATGTATAAATGTTTTACATTTGGTTGGAGACCAAACCTACTAAAATATTCATTTTTTTAATGTAGATAAACCATTGTTATGGATTAATGTAATTTTATCAAATTTGATGTAGTCATTAATTTTCATTGAATAACTTTATTACAAAATTCATATTTTTATAATAATAATTGTATTGAAATAATAATTATAAGGTAGAAATAATTAACTAGTAATAATAATACTATCAGTTTCTAAATCTGGATATAGTCTAATCCAGATTCTGTGATAAATATAAGAAAAATATGACTTTATTTGTGTTAATTTGATTATCTATTTCTATAGAATTAATAAAAGAATATTTCCTATTGTCATAATATTTGAAGTTTGTTGATATAGCGCTCTGGTTAAAGCGCATGCGTGAATCAGACTACTATAGCCAATGATAGTTGAGTATACATCTCATCATCAGGAATTAACCAATTATATTAGCAGATATATGATTTTGAATCAGTTGATGTTCGGTTTTCTTACGAGTAGCAGTATACGCGTCTTTTTTCCAAAACTCCAGGTAATTTTTCTAGTTTTGCCATCCATTTGATACATTTATCTACAACATTCGAATAATAATTAGTACTTATGTTGTGTTAGTGTTTAAAAAAAGGTTTTTTTTTCTTTTTAATAAAGATGTTATTAGTTACATGAATGCAAGTAGTAATACTTGACGACGCCATGTTCAATTTATAAAACAAACCAACTTAATTTCAGAGAGTCACCAACAGCATTTTATGTTGGTTGTTTGATTTTTCTTACTTTCTGTTAGAATAAAACTTCATTTTAAGCATTGATTTTTCATATAATTTCATTTTCACAATTCACTATTAGTAAATCCAAATCAAATTCAAATCTATAAATTATTGAATCATATATCTTTTTTAAAACTGGAATATAAAAAAAATCAACGAATATTTCGGAAAACTCACATAAAAGAAAATGAAAAAAACACATGTTGAACTAGGGTTCATCAAAAACATACGTTTAATAAACAAAGTGGAATCTCATGGATAACATTTTCCAGAAATTCTGACATATAGGTGTCACTTTAATTGTGAAAAGTAGGTAATACTCGTATTTAAAAATTTCGTAGTGTAGGTTCTAAACAACAAATTAAGGATGTGTGATTTTTTCTTGAAAAGAACAAACAGTAAAAATTAATTTTTTGGCAATTCCACAAATCAGAAAGATAATATTTTGTATATTGTTATTATAAAGTCCACAAATCAGAAAGATAATATATTGTATATTGTTATTATAAGTATGTACTTATATAAGTTTTAAAAGTGTTTTATAATCAGTTAAGTATCGTTAATATCACGTGTGCAGTTAATATCACTTAATAGCAGTTGTGAAAATAAAGATTTGTGAACACCCTTCAGGTCACATGTTTGATGGGTTAATTTGATATTACGCTCAAAAATTACACTTATAGTTTAGATTTTTTTTTAATGAAACATTTATTCAGCATGCTTTATATAGATATTATATGCTGCGATATATCTAATTAGTTTTATATTTTTAACCCGATCCCCTAGCGGGTTAAATAGGTCTGCCCTTTACGGTCTTTTTGTTTGATCTGTGATTCTACATTGATACTCCTAAATTTTGCCTAACTCAAGTGTATTTAGAGTAGGGATCTTAAACGAGTACCTGATATCGCACTGTCTCAGGACCGAAGGTTTAACGTCCTCTCAGAGGGACGATTTACTTAGATTTATTCACCTCCTGCGTGGGTAAATCGAGGGCCAGGTGGACATCGAACCCTGGGCTACCAGTTCAGATGCGAGTACGTTAACCACTTGGCTAACCCCGCCCCTTAATTAGATTTAAAATCACTACATTTCTTCGCTACTTGCTACAGCATATCGTATTTTTAGTTATAGTTGGAATACATAATTTTAATACTAAATATTTTTAACTTTATACATGAAAAGTTATTACAATAGTTTGGATTATAATAATTTATAGATCTTATTTCTTTAATTGTTCCACCATAATAAAAGTTTCTCAAATCTATTTGATTCATGATTTTTTTAATATAATCAAACATTTGACTGTTCTTCACAATTTTACTTTTGTCTAGATGCCAGAAATTTCCCGTAGATATTGTGAAGTTCATGAATCCGTGTTGCTCTTGATGGAGGTTCGGCGAGCTAAATAATATGTGATTCCACGTCTGAGATATTAAATTGTCACTAGGACACAGTCGTTATCAATGATCCGAAATCTATTGAGGTAGCCTTTGGTTCGACTATGGCTACAGAGTGCTTTTGTTATTATATGGTTTGTTTCTGTATTGCACTTTTTCCGTGAATGTATAGTTAGAGAAATGTTTTAGTAAAGACACCTTTGGTCGAGGTGACCATTCCAGTTCCCATTTCTGCATTGATAATTCATGCATTACTGTTTGACATGTCCTGTAGGAATTTGGGAGATCTAGGATTTGACAAGCCCTTTTAGCCAAATAGTTTACATGTACTGCGGGGGGGCCTTATAGGAAGACCAATTTATAGCCAATTAATGTACTTTCTTTCTTATCCTTAATTAATAACTCTAGAAAGTAGGCATTTTTGAAAGTTGCCATGTAACGAAGATAAGAAAATTAAAAAAAAAATTGATTTCCGTTTTAATCTAAAAGCATGTGAATACGATATTGGTCAAAACTTTGATGGATCATAATGAAATTGACACAAAAATGGTGTTTTATTAAATAAAGAAGTGTTAGAATGAGTACTTCATCACCTAATACAAACTTTGGAATAATAATACTTTAACAATATATCTGCTAAGTTCAATTTGTAGGAATCTGTCAGCTTGGGATAAAACAATGATTACATTTTACTTAAAATCTGGAATGGCCTACACTCAACTTTACTATAAGTAACTTAATATCAAATTTCTTAAGTATATAACACATAACGTCTCATTTAAGCATAACGTAAACATCTAAATGGGATATGATTATTAGTCTTTCATTCCTGAGGTAGTACAGATAGTGATTAAAGGACATATCAATATATAAGCTTTTATTTTTGTACATCACACAGCTGATGCAAATAATTTCATTAGTATAACTACAGCAGTAATAACATTTTTGAAAAACCAACCTGAACATTTCTTAATACGAAATATTCTCCTACGAAATAAATAGCCAGTGGATTTCTTACATCGTTTACTTGACATCCTTCTACATTGAATATTAAAGTAAAATTTTCAAATTTAAAACAGGAAAATACCCTTTTTTTCTCTGAAAAACATCATAAACAGCGAAGAAAAAATGTTGTTTTAAGATGATTTATAATTAAAGATGTACGATAACTACATTTATTAATCTCTAAACGAAAGATTTCAATTTTGAATTATCTTTTACATTTTTGGTTTTTATAGAATTATTATATTGGGAATTTTATAGCTTCTTAGTATTTAATAAGTTCATTTTCCTTCCCCTTTGTCAAATAACATATATACGAATTTTTTCTAGAATTAGAATTACTAGAATTTTTATTATGAATTTTTATTATGAATTATTTATTTATGAATTATTATTTTTTATTATGAATTGCTAAGTTTTTGTTCCATTTTTGGTCAAATTTTCATTATTTTTTAATGAGCCGTTTAGCGTCAAAAAACATTTTCAGAAAACAGAAGTCGTACTGTAACGCCCCATTAGCGAATGTAATTTTGAAAAAAAATATCTCAACTCATTCTACACATAATGTTCTATTACTTCTGTGGCATAGTTTCATTCTTTTCCGTCAAACAGTATCGCTCTCACAAGGTTTGAGATTGAATTATAAGTCAAAATTTGTACATTTTATTGAAAAAAAAATATTTCCCGTTGTTTTAAAATTCTGAATATATTTTTCGTTTGTTCCATTTGTAACCTCAAAGATAATGTCAAAATTTCAAAACTCTGGGGTTATCAGTTTTGGAGAAATAAATGTTTTTAAAAAAACGGTTTTTCGCAAAAAAAGTTACTTTCCCATCATGCATAATTCTTCCCAAACAATAGGGATATTCGTCTTTATGGGGCCCATTTTTGTGTAAAATATCAACTTGATCCATCAAAGATTCTGGAAAATAGCGTGGTAACAAGCAATGCTAACACACTCACCCACATTTTTTTTGAAAACATTTATTTCTCCTAAACTGATAACGCTAGAGTTTTGAGATTTTGAAATTATATTTGAGGTTACAGAAGTAACAAACGAAAAATATATTCAGAATTTAAAACAAGAGGAAATATTTTTTTCAATAAAATGTAAAAATGTTGACTTATAATTCAATATCAAACCTTGTGAGAGCGATACAAACCATACTGTTTGACGGATCAAAATGAAACTACGCCTAAAAATAGAACATTATGTGGAGAATGAGTTGAGATATTTTTTTTTTTCAAAAAACATTCGCTATAGGGCCGTTACAGTACGATTTCTGTTTTCAGAAAATGTTTTTTTGACGCTAACCGGCTCATTAAAAAATAATGAAAATTTGACCAAAAATGGAACAAAAACTTAGCAATTCATAAAAAAAATCATGAAGTTTCAATTACGGGAAAGAGCAATAACGCTATAAAAACTGTTTGTTTATCCTAGACTAAGAGATCACCTGCTATACTTGTAGAATTTTTGATATTTTTTTACAATGTTTACATTGACTTAGAAATTTTTTGATCGAATCCACTGAGATAAAATTGATATTTATAAAGGAATAATTTAAATAGTTTATTGACTTATACGAGATGTAAGAGGAATACTATTTTTACATATAAAAAAATCACCGTTAATAAACATAAATAAATTACCTTTGTCTTCCATGGCATGATGGATTTGTCTCATAAAATGCTTTAATGAATCTATATATTGCACTCTTGAGCAAAACTTAATATCAGTTACAATTACATTATAATTGTGAATGTAGTACCTTTCCATGCTATTTAAATGTGATGAATGACTCTTTCCTCAAGAAAGAGGACTTATGTTTGTTGAAAAATATCCAGTTTTTTTTTTACAATTCTAGTCTAATAGTTCATATTTATTATTTTAAAAATTGGAAGCTTGCAACTATAATAGATTTAAATTATATTGAATAGCCGGCTTTGTCTTCGATTTGAGTATGTAAACTGGCTAATTACTAATATATTTTTTCTCAATATACATTCATAGCAAACTTATAACAGAGTACAGAAGGCAGGAAAAGGATAACAATCACTCAGAAAAAATTCGTATATATGTTATTTGACAAAGGGGAAGGAAAATGATCTTATTAAATACTAAGAAGCCATAAAATCTCCAGTATATTAATTCCATAAAAGACCAGAAATGTAAAAGATAATTCAAAATTGAAATCTTTCGTTTAGAGATTAATACATGTAATTATAAACCATCTTAAAACAACATTTTTTCTGTGATGTTTATGATGTTTTTCACAGAAAATAAGGGTATTTTCCTGTTTTAAATTTGAAAATTTTAGTTTAATTTTCAATGTAGAAGGATGTCAAGTAAACGATGTAAGAAATCCACTGGCTATTTGAACAAAAGCCATGTTCTCTTCTAGGAGAATATTTCGTATCAAGAAATGTTGACTTTGGTTTTTCAAAAATGTTATTACTGCTGTAGTTATACTAATGAAATTATTTTCATCAGCTGTGTGATGCAGAAAAATAAGCTTATATATTGATATGTCCTTCAATCACTATCTGTACTACCTCAAGAATGAAAGACTAATAATCATATCCCATTTAGATGTTTACATTATGCTTGAATGAGACGTTATATAATAGATACTCAAGAAATTTGATATTAAGTTACTATAGTAAGTTGAGTGTAGGCCACTCCAGATTTTTTAAATAGTGATAATAATATATTAAAATGAGCTTGTGGAATGAAATTCAATGATTTTAGACATTAATATATTGGATAAAGAGATAGGACCTTAAGACAGCGATTTAAAGTGCATATTCATGATTTAATCAAAGAATAAATAAACGAAAGAAATTTTCAAATTTTTAAAACAATAAAAATGTATTTTTTTTTTAGAAAAATGTAAAAATCTTGATCTGTGATTGCATGTGAAAGCTTTTGAGGAGGCAGAAATCATTATGTTGTAAATTAGTTTGGTATTTTTTGTACTTATAGTAAAATTAAGTGCAGGCTGTTCCAGATTTGTTACAATCTTATACGATTTGGTACAAATAAAACGAAAACTTCATAGTACGGAATCGATCAAATTAAATAAAGCCAGTAAAACAAAATTCCTCTTATCAAGGTGTAAACTGGGTGAAAAGAAATTTTTAAAATAGTTGAATTAAATATAATTCATAGGTCTCTATTTAGTTTAAAAATCATGATTCACGTAGAATGAAGTCCCTTCGTTTCCCGCCAACAGTACATAATGCGCATGTCTTTTCTATCGTATGATTATTTCAACCAATTATAGGCTATCATTTTTTCACGTCATTTTAATATTCAATTACCTTGCTAGTCGACGTCCATTTTATTTGTAACAGTTTGAAATTAATTCAAATGTGGCCTTATTGAGAAATTTAGTTTAATACCTGTGTTTAAAAGATTACATTAATTGAAAAATTTAGTTTAATATATGTTTTAAATATGAGTTTACATTGATTAAATGACAATGCAAGAATACAGAACCTGTTGAACATTGATTAAATGACAATGCAAGAATACAGAACCTGTTGAACATCATTATTAAAGTCAGTGGAAATATTTTATTAATTTTCTTTTCAATATCACAAGTGCATTACTTGTTCTTTTCACTATCTACGCTTATCTAGTAATATTGTATTTTGAACATCATTTATATTATTTTTATATCATTCTTATTTTGATAACTCTTACATAGTTCTATACAATTTATATTTATTTTCACTTTACCAGGAAAATAGAATACTTTATAACCACCATGTATATAATGCAAAAGTTCACCGTGTGAGTTTTTGGGCTCAACGAATTTGTCAAACTGAATCAATATGATTATTTCTAAAAGAACATTCAAGAAACATATTTTAATATCTTTGTAAACAGTTATTTAGTGTATTAGTTATACCTCTTCTTCATAATTTGCCTTAATAATTTCTGGCCTTAAATATGTTATATCTTATTTTTTTCTCTTTTTCTGTATTGTTGTTTTTAAATTATTTACTTTATTACTATGAATGGAAGCTGTATTTGACATCATACAAAGAATTGAAACTCTGTATCTAGAAACACTTGATCACATTGTATCTGTATTCGAAGCAATCATCTCAGAATGGGCAAAGATTTCTGTCAACTCATATATAAAACTATAGAAGTGAGGAATACTTCTCCATTTACATTTATGAAGGTCATTAATGAACATAAAATCTGACGTTAAATTGAGTGACAACAATGGCATGACAGCAGTATGTCACATACTATTACAACAGTATGACTGTAGAACCTACGAGTTCGATGAGTTCAGGTCCTCAGTTAAATCATTTTTATCAAATGTCACTATTCTAATAACCAATAAAGCGATTACACTCAAATCTAAACAAATGACACATATCAATTAAACGTAAACAGCACAAAACATCAGTTGGTGCTTAATGTGTTTGTTATTACGTTTACTTATAGTAAAGTTGAGTGTAGACCACTCCAGATTTTTTTACATTGTTTACATTGACTTAGAAATTTTTTGAGCGAATCCACTGAGATAAAATTGATATTTATAAAGGAATAATTTAAATAGTTTATTGACTTATACGAGATGTAAGAGGAATAATATTGTGCAGGAAAATGATAACACTTACTCAGAAAAAATTCGTATATACGTTATTTGACAAAGGGGAAGGAAAATGAACTTATTAAATACTAAGAAGCCATAAAATTCCCAGTATAATAATTCTATAAAAAACCAAAAATGTAAAAGATAATTCAAAATTCAAATTTTTCGTTTAGAGATTAATAAATGTAATTATCGTACATCTTTAATTATAAATCATCTTCAAACAACATTTTTTCTTCGCTGTTTATGATGTTTTTCAGAGAAAAAAAAAGGGTATTTTCCTGTTTTAAATTTGAAAATTTTACTTTAATATTCAATGTAGAAGGATGTCAAGTAAACGATGTAAGAAATCCACTGGCTATTTGAACAGAGGCCATGTTCTCTTGTAGGAGAATATTTCGTATCAAGAAATGTTGACTTTGGTTTTTCAAAAATGTTATTACTGCTGTAGTTATACTAATGAAATTAATTGCATCAGCTGTGTGATGTACCAAAATAAGCTTATATATTGATATGTCCTTCAATCACTATCTGTACTCTTTCAGGAATGAAAGACTAATAATCATATCCCATTTAGATGTTTACGTTATGCTTAAATGAGACGTTATGTGTTATATACTTAAGAAATTTGATATTAAGTTACTTATAGTAAAGTTGAGTGTAGGCCACTCCAGATTTTTTAATTTACCATCTATATGGAATAGAGATATATAAAAATAGGCATGGTGTCAATATTTTCGTATAGAATTTTATTAAAAAAAAATACAATTTTTGAGATGATCTGAAGTAAATTTTTTTTAAATTGACTGGTTTTGTGTGTATGTGAACTGAACATCTCAAAAGATACAAGACAGAAAACTTTACACCAATATTAAAATTTTACATGAAAAATAGTTTTATTGCGATTTAGAATAAATTAAGTGTCCTTAGAATTCTAATTAAAAGCGCTTTTTAGTTGACATTTAATTTGTAAAGGTTGTTTTCTGAGTAAAAAATTGTCCTTAAGAGACAAATATTCTTGAATTAAAGAAAAATGTTGCAGAAATATTTTTGAATAGGAATAAACTAACTTTTAAAGGTAAATGATTAATTAATTTGCTACAGATATTAAACAAAATAAGTGAAATATAGATAAGGATTATTAAATGGGATGGTTTTATGATTAAGGGTATCTTTGTACATTTAATGTATTTACCAATTATTGAAAGTGATTTTTCGTGATGTAAGCCCACTTGTTCTTCAATTGACTTATAGGAATATCAAAAGTAAACACACACACATATATATATATATAGTGTCTTTCTGTGTTCTTTTCTCTGTGTTAAAGTGTATAATATATATTGTGGGGACAACACTGTGACCCCATATATATATATATATACCATGATAAACGAAAAGCGGTCCGGCAGGACAGATACTTAAAATAAACTGTGATACATAGACTGAAACATAACAAAGACTCGCTTTTGAATATTTCGACCGTAATATTTCTTCACTTATATTCTGCTTTTTAAATAACATTTTTTTTTCTTTGCTCTCGACTCCTTAGATCCTTTTTTATTTGTCTCCTTTGCGGCAGCACTGCTTTAGCCCTCACCCAGTGAGTTCTTTAGTTGGCTGTCGTCCCTCCGTCAATTCACTTCTTCTCCTGAGGATGACGAGTGAGAAGTGAGTGAATATTGAAAAGTGAGTCTTTGTTATGTTTCAGTCTATGTGTCACAGTTTATTTTAAGTATATATATATATACAAATGTCCATGCAGGTTGAGTACGCTTTAATTGTTAAATAATTATACTAATAGATTAAATGACCCAAGTACACATTTACGATGAAGTAAATGAAAATTGTATGTGTCGGAACAGATTTCGTTTCCAGGAGAAATCACTCGAAGGTTAATGGTTCTAGAAGGGAGTGATATTTAGATAGTTTTTGACCATCTCTATCCTATTGATGGTACTGGTACAGTCTTATTTACGGCGAAAGAGTGTTTTTCATTGAATAATTTACAGAAGCCATTAGTTGGCTAATGTGAACGACTCGATCAAGGCCAACCAGATCGAAAGAACAGGGAAATATGATAGAAATGTGGTCTACAGTGAAAGATATGCAAGGCTGCGGGGTGTTGGCAAGAGAACGAAACAATGCACGGTTTTGGTTATAATTAGATGTAAATGCGGGCAGTAGGTGGAGAACGGATGGCTACTGTTGAGAGAAACAGGGCAATAAATAGAGTTTGGGGAGCGCAGGCTTGATTTTGTCAATTAGTATTCGGGGCCAGGTCGGTCTTATTGATAGCTGCTGGCTAATGAGATTGTGCTGTCGTGCCGGAGAACAAGGACCACCTCGCATGGGCCGCCTGCAGGCCACCTCAGCGCGTCTCTCCCGGCGCTGTCCTCGCCTTCCTCTGCCCACTCCTAATATAAACATCAAACTAAGCCTCTCTAACTCATCATTTCTAACAACATCCATTAATAATCATTTCTCGCAACAATCCACTCAAGTGTTTGTTCTTGCTTTCAAGCTTATAGGATTTCATCTTTGCTTCTATTCGAGAGCCAAAATTGAGGTTCATTCCTTATAAGGCAGAAATATTGGCTTGGGCGAATCAAATCATGTATTGGAAGAACTAAATTTTACTTCACTCGAGTTTATTAGAGTAAAGAAATTTAACTTTTCATATTAAAAGACCATTTTGTGTCTTTACGTTATGGCACAGGCAAGTATTTTGATTTCCCATATAGTAATTCCAGAGTTATGGCCAACATTCCAACTTACAATATTCAGCAGGATAAGCAAGATTGCTACTTGCTGCATCACATTTGCCTCCAAAATGACCTAAAGTAAAAGTTAAAGTTATCAGTCAATGTGTTTGTTTCTTTCAACGCCCACACTTATGGCCTTTCACTTTCAGTACTATTTAATTTTTAATCATGTACCGTACATTTTAGTAGAAGGTTGATTCAAATAGGATGTTGTAAATTAAATCTAATCTAACGCTTTTTTATTGGAGCAGGATTTTTTTTTAAAAAATAGCATGATTTACCATCTCCTACATGAAAACGCTACGATTGTCAGTTTGACCTGCTATCTTCAGAACTGAAGGCAGCCAAGCTGTTAGATTACACCTGATCTTTTATTTATAAAACTATATTCTTGGTTTCAACCTGTAATCTTTAGTACTTCAATATGCCTGTTAGACTACCTCATTTGTAATTTATAAAACCAGGTTGTTCTTATATTTAAAAGATCAAAAGCATGTTTCAAACCATCAGGTTGATAATGACATCAGTTCTGTTGTTAATCATTTATCACCTGTTATTTTACCTGTTAAAAATTATATTAACAGTCACTTTTAATTAATAATTAACTAATATTATTTTTAATACATATATTTTTCATAAATTGATTTTTTTCATAGTTGTTTTATTAATTTTTTTTTACTCATTGCACCTTCTCTATATATACTTATATTCTGATTATAATATTCTTAATGAATACTTATTAATTTTCTCCTGATAACGATATATATATATATAAAGATTTCACATAAACACGTGAAATAACAATCAATGATCAAAGCACAATAAGAAATGAGAAAACAAGACTAAGATCCTAAGATCTTTCAACCGTAACAAGCCGTCTTCATCAGAGTCAAAAACCCAACTGTGATTTATTTATCAAAAACCCAGTTGGGTTTTTGACTCTGACGAAGACCGCTTGTTACGGTTGAAAAATCTTAGTCTTGTTTTCCCATTTCTTATTGTGGTTTGATCATATATATATATATATATATATATATATATATATATATATATATATATATATATGTGAAAGTTGGAAGCAGTCCTTCATTTAAACATATATTGTTAAATAACGCCCCATATTTGGCGTTATTTTGTTACTATTTTACGGTCGATACTTTTATCAATATATATGTGTGTTATATAACACACACACACACACACGCACACTCACAGAACACACACACACACACACACACAATAATATATATATATATATATATATATATAAAAAGATTTCACATAACACGTGAAATAACAATCAATGATCAAATCACAATATGAAATGGGAAAACAAAACTAAGATCTTTCAACCGTAACAAGTAGTCTTCGTTAGAGTCAAAAACCCAACAAACTCTGACGAAGACAGCTTGTTACGGTTGAAAAATCTTAGTCTTGTTTTCCCATTTCATATTGTAGTTTGATCATCGATATATATTATATATATATATATCTTGTTAAATTGTATGCCTACTTTTAATCTCACAACTTTTCTACTGAATCTCTCGATTTCTCTAATACACTTTCTCCATTTTTGTGGTACAAGATAGATTAGTTGACCAAAGTTTTTATTTACATAGCCCGACATGTTTCGGTCCTCACTGACCATTATCAAGGATTATAGTTGTACAAAATCTTAAATAAACTATACATAACTAAACATAACTTAAAAACATTTATAATTAAATTAACACTACATATTACATTCAACGCATTAATTTTGTGATAACTAAAAATGGTTAGATGACAAGGAGAGGTTATACACAGGCAATGGTTACCAAGTGTAGAGTTCCTTGTGCAAATCACAGAGGGCACAAGTGCACAAGGTTTTTATTAATAATGGCTACAGTAACAGTGAATTTGATAAAACTCTTAAAAACTATATCAATCAGAAAAATGAAACAAATGGGGGAGGTGAAGTAAGAAATCAAACTACCTACAAGATATACTATGAAAACCAATTTTCTGACAGCTATAAAACAGACGAAAGAATACTTAAAACAATATTAAAGAACAACATCAAGGCCAAAAAGCAAGAAGACAGGATGCAACTTATTATTTTCTATAAGAACAAAACCACTACGCAACTGATTATAAGGAACCAGCATGAGAAGAAACAGCCACTGAAACAAACGAACCCAGTATATGAGTTTCAATGTCCACTGGGAAACTGTGAATTCCTAAATTACTCATATATAGGATCAACGACTTCTACGCTTTCTAGGAGGCTGACGATGCATCTGGTTTCAGGAGGCCCTAAAGAACACTTCCAAAAGATACACAAAACAAATATATATATATTGGGTTTTTGACTCTGATGAAGAACGCTTGTTACGGTTGAAAGATCTTAGTTGTGTTTTCCCATTTCATATTGTGGTTTGATCATTGATTGTTATTTCACATGTTTATATGAAATGTTTTAATATATATATATATATATATATATATATATATGTTATATAACACAGTATTATGCTGCATATATGACACTCATTATTTTCTCTGAGCAGGATTGATAATGTCAACGCTTTATGGACTCAAACAGCCATGTTTTTATCCATGGTTGCAGTTATAATTGACTCCTGGCAGGGTGATAATCAGTCGATCAGTACAGATTATTATAGCATAATAGAAGGGATCATTATAAGCTTTCCTGTTCTATGCTGTAATATATTCTCCACCAATCGAGTGGTAAAAGTGTTACTGGAGGCCTTTATAGAAGTGAGATTCAATTGTAGAATCGTGGGCTCTTGACAATAGAAATAAGTGTCAGATTTAATTGTAGGTTACGCAAGGGTGAAGTGAGAGCAAGCGTGCAATCAGTGCAGGGGGGTGGCGAGGGTTAATCAGGCGGTCCATTGACGACCACGCTCAGACCGGCCAGCAAGGGATAATCCAGTTAGGGGTTGTTCACCACGACCCCTCTAAGAGGATCTCGCGCCTTGCTGGAACAAGCCGAGTCCAACCTAACCCTCTTACTTCGTCGTCTTTGAACCCTTACACTTGTAATCCCGCGGCTATTGTTAAACCAAAGACATTTTCTTGCAATGGGATTCCTTTCAAATCCCATTTGATTCCAATTATCCTTCATTTATTACCCTTTTTTCTTTTTAATTATTGAAACCTCACGGGATTACATTTGTCGGAAATCGGAGTAGTTTAATCTTTTATTCTGTTAAGTCAGTTATTTTCAGAATTTGAAATATCACTTCGGTTTTTTTACTACGAATAGAACATATATATCAATAGAAATGTCTATGCATAATCTATATATTACGATGTTATGTCATAACGATATTACTCTTTCATTTTTGATTTATTCAAGATTAATTATATTCAAATACTCTAATTAATAAACTTTTATGAGAAGTAACTGTCATATTCAATATAAAAAATTGAGTGTTGAGATTTTAAAATCTAATCGCTGTGAAACAAAGAGAAAAAAAGTTTGTTTGCATGAACAGGTTACTCGTTGATGAAATATCTCTCACTTAAAATAGCCCTAAGGAATCTTCTTTCAGTAATCCTTACATTTCTGCCAAATGCAACGTTCAAATACAGTACTTAAAATTTCCTGACCATCCCATACCTTTCAACACTGTATAAATAATTGTTAATAATTTTTCGAAGCATCTTTGTAAAAGACAGATGTATAGTCCTCAAGAGCTATAAATTGCCTCAGGAATCACATGTCAATAACAAAACATATTAGAAGTATATAATTTTTTATATTTTATAATATAAATTATATTATTTATTTATATTTATTTATTTTATAATTTTTAATAAGGTGTTTTTTTAAAATAAAGAACAGGAACCTTGATAAATTAGCTACATATTATCATTTGTTATAAAAACAATTTTATAAATTCTCAGTGGTTTGAGAGTAAAAACAAAAAGCTGAATTTGTAATTGATAAAGGGAAAGCTATAAATTGTTTTCTTCTAATTTGAAAAAAAGACTCCGTGTTTTCCCACTCCCTGCACATGTGATTCAACCACTACGAAATCATTAATAGCTAAACAAAGACGTGTAACATCATTTCACTAGTATTTCTGAAGTATAAACATATTTGTACTGCATTAAAGTAAGATTGTATTCTTCTTTTGTAGAATCCATCTCGGTGCATGTCATGGCGTCCGGACGCTCTTAGAATCTCTTCATCAAACACCTATTGTCTGATTCTAATTGCATAGAATCACTTTAAAGTTATAGGTAACTTTAGCGAAGAGTTATGAGAAAGAAGGAGGAGGGGTTAGGAGTGGCTAAAGTAAATGAAGGCTGATGTTTCTATGAGAATTAAAGGCATTATTATTATGTTATCCTTAATAATAATAGAATTTGTTGATGTTAAAATTGACCCGAAAAACTGAGTAATGCAGATTTTTGGTTTCCGTTGCTAGGTGGGAGGTAATGTGAATTAACTTCTATAAAAAAGTCTGAGCTCAATTATAAAATATGAATTTAGTTTTAAATTTGATTAACAACTATTTGAAGTGACTATTTGAAGAAGAACATTTCCCAAGGTCTGTAAGTCAGTATGTTATGACTTATGTTGCACAATGTTTGTTTTCTCCATCTCCCACATTTATATCCTTTCATCTTTATTCTTCTATTGCACACACTTTAAGACACTTTGCTACTCTAGATGTAGCAAGTGTGTGTTATTTGTTATTTGTGCCCATCTTAGTTATAGGCACATTACCAACTTGGTTTTATTACAGCAGACTCCTAGGTTACTACTTAAGTTCATTAGGACTTTTCATCGAACAGGCTCAAGACTAGCAGATTTACTTCTTCTCCGAGGGACAACATAACATAAGCTCTACCATCTCTCACACGAAGACTCTGGAGTTATGTTCAATATTCGAATCGCCATCTTTAGTTCCAAAAGTAGGTCACTAACTGCTACCCCAGGGTGATTGGTGTCGTAGATTCCAATCATGTTATTACATTATTATGCTGAATCACTGTCGCATCTTGTAGTGTGTCAGACCAATGACTCGTTTCTTACATCTTGAATAAATGTCATGAATCATTAAAATACAGTTCAATTAAGAAGCTACAATAGTTATTGATAGTTGGGTTGGAAATATTTAAATATTGTATAGTCGGGAGAAATTATAATATAAATAAAAAAACTCTTAGGAGGCATTGCTGTTTTTTGTGGGTCACTGTTACTCAGTATGCCGGATAGGAATGTCTATCGTATGGTAAAAACAAATAATGGTTTCTAAGTATGATAATGTGTGGTATCAAACAAGTTTTCTTATGAAGCAAGCTGTTGAAGGTGCTGACTATCTGATATCAAAACATTTCTGTAAATGAAAAACTACTGTTGTCAAAAATTTGATAGTGTAGTAATATGACAGCATTAATCAATTATCATTATTTTAATATATTTTTGAAGTTTAGAAGAAGCAGAACACCTTTACATGGAGCTAACAGAACAAATATCTGAGACAACGTTTATTTTTTTCATGCCTTTGATGATATCCTCATTTTTAAGAAAGAAAAGGAAGAAATTGATCTAACCTTATGAACATTGCTGTACTTCAACAGACTGTGATGTTTCTTGACGAAAATGTGTAACTGAGAGAGATCGTTGCAGCATTACTCAAATGTTTGTAAGCCTTTTAATAGAAAAGCAATGAAGAGCTATTTGATTCTTTCAGATTACTTCTTTTTCAAAAATAACTTATGAAATAGTGATTATAATTTCAAATTGATTCTGCATGACTGCTCGAGAGCACTCTTTTACAGGTTCAAGTGAATCAAGTGAATTGTGAGTAGATATCGCAGAAGTCGATTGGACTGAGGTAGGAGACAAAACAGCATGGTTTCTTTCCAGTCAGCTCCCAGTCAAAAGAACAGCTGTACCAGATCCTTTGTAAACGGCATCATACAAATCTACAGATCTAGAGTGGTTTACACTCAACTTTAATGTAGTTAAATATCATAAAGCTGTTTGCATTTATAAATGTATTACTTGCTTGATTCTAATGTGACTAGAATTTGCTAAATTTTATGAAAATATTAAAAATAGACGTGTCTTTTGAAATCCTGTTTCAACAACACACATTCACCCACTCATCAACACACACGCAAACGTACATACGCACTCAAGCACATACACACGCACACAAATCTGAGGTTTCTCTTAGAATTTATTTTTCACAGTGCCATATTAATTCCTTAGTTTATTTGTCTTACTTCCCTTGAACCTGGGACGCATGTGACAACCCTGTTGGTCTCTAACCGTCGCTTCTCAGATGGTGTCCCTATCTCTTCTCTCCTGATAACGGTTAAACCGAAAATTGGAAACTGTAAGTGTGTTTTTCTATTTACTGTATACCTATAGTTTACTCTGAAACGTGTGTTGTCATCTGTCGATCGTTTTTTTTATGATAATATATATATAATTAAAATTACCAATAGAAAACACCAAAAATATACTATTTTTCCCATCTTCAGGAGAAGAAAAAAAAAATGAAGAAAAAACATACAAGTGGAAATGTGAAAAGGTTCACTGATCGATAAAAAGTGATTCACCTCTTTGAAAAATAATAAAAGGGATTCTTTAAATCCCCAAAGGTTATTTTTTGATAAAGAAAATATTAAAATCAAAGTATCTTAAACTTTAAACAAACTTTGAAAGCAAATATTTGATCAGAAATTTGATTCTCTACTTCGTTTATTAAAAAAAATCTTTGCGACGTCATCCAATATTGTAAATTTTCAAAAAAACTGCGGAACTGTGAAAATTGCATTTTATTATCTTAGTGTGTGAAGTAAGGAGCAATCTCTACTAATCAGACAGATGAAAAGATGTTTATTGCAAATTATATTCTGATAAGTTTTCAAAAATAAAGGTCAATATTTAATAAAAAAAAAATAAAATAACATTTATATATTTAAACTTACTTTTTTATAAGATTTTCGACATTTCCCCTTCTCCATGAGGTATTCTTATGGAACAGTTTATAGTGTTTGTTCACTTAAAGATAAAATCATGATCATGGTAATTAGTTCTGCAAAGCTAGGGCCGCTGGTCTCACAAATCTTTCTTATACAGTGGCAAAAAATAAATTCTCCAACAAAATTTAAAAGTAAATTTAGATTTCAACACTTAACTGTTTAAAAAATCATTCATGATTGAAAAATCCATTACTTGTTTTATGCAATCATAATTTTATTAATGCTTGAAACATGTCATGTTACAAGTATGAGGATGTTTTGTGTCTCTTTTAGCATTTTATATGTGTATTTAAGTTTTATTTGGATATTAAAGTTGTATGTCAAAGGATACATTTAGTAATTAGGTTGGAAATTAATGGACAATTTTTTTTCATATATTATAATGCCTATATTGCGTTTATCATAATACTTTATTATATTTTTTTTATTTATTATTATTCATATTATGTAATAATGTTTATTATAGTAAACCATTATTTCAAAACAACGCGTTTCGAGCACTTAATGTTCTTCTTCAGTTTTGTTTACTTGAAGTGAGATGGAAAAAATGAGAAAATCAGTGATTTCAGTTTTAATCATCTATGATAAGCAGATACAACTGAAGAATATCGCCACGTGTTTGAAACATATTGTTTTATAATAAACCTTTCTTTATTACGAGAATTTTTCGGTTCTTTGAAGTATGAATAAAACACCTGACAGCAACTGACTGTACTGTTAAAGATTTGTCTAATTCAGCCGTTTGCCACTGTGACGTGGTGCAACTGAATGAAAAAAATTTCACTTTTGCCATTTTGCAAACTTTAAAATGATCATAAATAAAAATTTGAATAAATGAAAAATATCATTCCTTTTCTCCAATGACTAGTTCAAATTGAATTATCCGTGAAAATGAGATTTCTAATTTAATTCGAACTTTGGTTTATGGAAGTCCCATTTAAAGCAGATGGCTAAAAAAAACTTGTACCATAAAAATAGTCCATTAATAATATTTAATGTATCATTAATGTAAATAATGGAAATATATAATTTACATAGGAAAGGGAAGGAGGGGACAATGGAGGTGCTCCCACGCAGGGTATAGTTGTGTACGGGCCTTGCTAAGGCACAAAAACTTGCGTGGGCCTGCTCACAATCTTACAGTTTTTATATGTTGTAGTCTCTCTTCGAGTATGACCAGACTTCGAAGACTATCGTCAAGGCGCTGACGATTATCAAGCACGCTTGCGAAATGAGTCAGTGCTACCACCCGGCAATGCTCACGCCTATTCTTTACTTCACACTTTATTTTAATTTTTAAAAGAAATAATAACGATGACTGCAATTTCTAGTGACAATATCACGTCATAATAGAATCTTTTAATCGCTTTTAAAATTTAGAATATTTTTAAAAGTCATAAATGGTTGAAATTTAAAACTCCGCCTACACTAACCACAAAAATTGGCATAGAAAAATTGATTTGTATTAGTACTAATCTATGAGAAGTTGTAAGCTGCTATTATATATAAAGAATTTCAAATGCTTAATTTATGCAATAATTTTATAATTATTATTTTTTTCTATAAAATATGAACATTTAATTAACATAACCATTTCTTTTTTTGTTAAAAAAAAACATTTTTCATTACTTTTAAAATCTTGAGAAATTAATTACAAATTTATATATCTGAAGATTTTAGAATAATATTATACTAATTTATTGTATTAGTTTAAAGTCAAAAGTTTTTTTTTTTTTTTGATTAGACAAAATTTCCATATCCGATATTTCGGTTTTTTAATCCTTTTCTGTTAGTAGAAGATACAATTTGGAAAAAATAATAAGAAAAAATTATTGTATAATGAATTAAAACTACAAAAGGTAGCCATTTCTAATATTTATTTATATTTATTATACTTTTTCCTTTTTCTCACTTATTTTCTCTCTCTCCCCTCCTCCCTTCTCTCTCTCTCTCTATCTCATCTCAAGCAATATATATATATATATATATATAGTTCAATGTACATAAAGAAACGTAGAGAAATTAAAAACACACACTTACAGTCTCTAATTTTCGGTTGAACCGTCTTCCGGAGACATAAGAAAGGGAAACCAAGCGCACTGGTACCGTCTCTGTACGAGTGCGCTTGGTTTACCTTTCTTATCTCTCCGGAAGACGGTTCAACCGAAAATTAGAGACTGCAAGTGTGTGTTTTTAATTTCTCTACGTTTTTTTTTATGTACATTGAACTGTATTTGTCCATTTCGGATCGTATTTTCATCAAAAAAGTGTATATATATATATTTTCTATGAGTTGTCCGGGGAAAGAAAACAGTAAACAACAACACCTAACCACCACAAAAATCAAAAATAGAAAGGGAACAGGAGTTCACTGTAAAGTGAGGCTAATGTTTTCTGCCAAACATCATTTAACACAGAGGGACTGTGCAACCTCTACACCTATTGGCAGAACGCAGATGCTTTTTGCTGAGCAGCGGGCAACTGGGACCTTACGCATGGACCTGTAAACTCCACTTCCATTGGTCAACATTGCAACGAATCATATATATATATACAGTTTATCTAAAGATCGAGTTTCTTACTTCGGCTAATGAGGAAGGTTTTAAATAAAACCGAAATGCTTGGCATTTGAGAGTTTGTTTTTTGAAACTAGAATGCTTACCAAGAAATCCGATTTACATTTACTTATATAAATATTTAAAAACAGTCAAATTAAAGTTAAACTTTGAAACAAATAAGAGACTATTTTTACGTTTCTTTATAATTTCAAGTTATTATACTTTAGTAACCTTCGCCTAGTCTTTCATCCTGTTTGTCTAGAATATCTCTCCAAATCTTACCTCATTATTCTAATATCACAGGAACGAATTTTCTCGCAGTATTATGAAATGAACTATTAATCTGTTGTTGGCACTAATCTCTGAACTGTGACAATCATTTCACCTACCTTATTAGCAAACTAAGTGTTCTTTTAACTTTCACATTATTCTCGTACTAATGCTCGAGATTCTTACGACTGATTCTTCTTATCAACGATTAAAATGACATCATGTCGTAACCTGCTATTGTATTCACGTTAACAAGGTCTTCCTTTTCACACGTCCTTCAAGATTGAACTTTGACTACCGATTGTAATTTCTTCATCTTCTGAGAAAACCCTTATTTGGCCCTGGGTGCTAGATCTAAAACTGTTCATTACCTGATTGGAAAAATTCTAATTCCTTAACAAATTCTACTACATCTTTTAACTCTGTAATTAATGATTCAAAATGTATAACTGCTTTCTTTATTTATTCTACGTATTCTCAGCCCTCTGATATTGAGCCTACCAGAATAGCGTCACTACATCTGCAAATAGATCTCCCTAGTCGGGGCAAATTCTCAGATGGATCCCATCTATAATGGAATTTGGTAAAAGTAGTAGGTGTCATAATTAGTTCAGTCTAGTTCTGTAAAAGAGAACTGGGTATAGCCATATCCTGTTGCTGGACGGAAACTAGTGCAGCTTCAGCCCTCTACAAGTACCTTGGGTTTGCTTCTGTGATTGAATACATCTCACACTCTGTTAAGTGTATTGGTTGTTGGCACAGTTTGTGATTTGATCATTTCTGTCGTTCTGATCATTTGTAGTAGTTTGGTCACCTTGGTCTTTGCCGTTTCATCAGGTCTTTGTTTACCAGTCCTCCCCGATGTGCCTTCACCTTGTCGTGGTGGGGAGGCTTACCATGCCTGGGTAGTTGTTCCCTCTTGGCATGAACTAAGAAAGGCACAACTTGGCGGATGGTTAACCTAGGTCGGCGTTCGAGGGTTGAAAGTCCACTCGATGAGCGCTGGCTTCAAGGGACTATCCGTCCTTATAAGTCTTAAAATACCTGTCCTTTTCAAGATGCTTGCCGGTTGGTAGTCGTTGGTTATGGTTACGGGGGCGGAAGGTCTGCTCGATCGCGTTCTGGCCTGTGTGATTGCCGGTCCCTTTGGCCTTGGGCGGCTAGCTGTGGTGGCACAACAGTGCCTTTAACTGAGTGTATTTAGAGTAGAGATCTTTCATGAGTACCTGATATCCTATAGCCTCGGGACCGACGGCTTGTAAAATCAACAGGGAACAATTTTTTTTTTAAATAATAGAATTAATTAACGCATTAATCCAACAAATATATTATAACTTGTGTGATCTTTTTATTTATAAAATAAAACTCTTATAATTGTTGTTCATTCTTTTTTTGTATCTCACAAAAGGATTATATCAGTAATATACAAATATGAGAAAAAATTTAGTTAACGTATTATTAATATTTAATTTATACTGTTTCTTAAAAAGAAAGTGTTTAACGGAAGAAAAACAGTTTATTTATTCCAGATTTCTGTTCAATTTTCTGATAGTAAATTTTTTCAAAGAAAGTTTTTCTTATCTCAGATAAGGAAATTAAATCATTCTGTTTCTTTATCCAGTTGGAAGCAATTATATAGCAAATTGGTAGGAATTGCAAAATCAACTTGAACTAACGTAAAATATATTCCCGTAAAGTTGTTTTAGAACTTCTATGACCCTTTTATTTATAATAGATCACTTATAATTATATACCATTTATTTTCATATCTAGGCAGGTACATTGAATAGGCTTAGTTCATAGAGTAGTACTATTTGGAAATAGTACTACTATCAACTTACCTGGTACAACTAAGCAAAACACCTACTTTACAAAATATTCTAAACAAAGTCAAAATATTGTAACTATATTATAAACAATTACTTGTGCCTAATAAAATTGGCACATGTAAATACTTTTTGATGATTTAAATTAATTATAATCATAATTTTTTCACACCGGAAGTTCTGTATTGTATTTTACTTAGTGCCTGGCCCTAAGTGATACACGGTATTTTATAAGGCTGATAAATGACCAATAGGTCATGGGGACCAGGTCAAGTTCTACAGGTAGCGCGCTTGCTGTTAGTGTTTCCGCCTTGGCTACGACTCTAGATTTTTCATGTTCGAGATGGGAAACCTTGAGTAGCTGCCTTTCATAATGAACGATAGTGATTGATGCCATGAGTTTGTTAAAGATTTTTACTGTAATAAACTTGAGGAAGCAAAATTTAGAAGTCCTAATTCAGGCAGAATCATCCCGGTAATGCAACTGCCCATAACTAAACTAGGTGGTAAAGGACAAATGAGCCACGCGTTCTGCCTCAAGAAGACTAAAAGTGAAAGTGTGTAAGTTCAAATAGTGGAAACAAACAAAATATGAAAGACTCTTTATAACCAAGATATAAGACAAATCAAACAAAAAGAGTGTTTGCAGGACCACTCCAGTGCGTACGTAGCTGGTAAGGCCCATTTATGAGAATCACACCCATCAGAGAGCATTCCTGACTGCTCACGATAAGCTTGTTTAGAATAAGTATTTCAATTCATAAAACAGCCAAATTTTTTTATTAATTAATTTCAAAGACTGGCACAAAAACAGGTTGACGCTTAATCTGCAGTAATTTATAAAACTTTAATGAATAATTTATAGATTATTCTTTTTGATTTATACCTTCTATTTTTAAGTTGAAGGATCATTGATTTCGTTTAAAACGTATAGAAACAGCATTCAGTATAGTGGATAAGGATTTAACAAAATAAACATATTTTGAGATATTGGGGGGAATTATTCGAAATTAGCACAACAAAGAGGTTTGATATCTTTTCCGCTGGTTTGATGTATATAATGGACTCGGCAGGTTTTTGAAAGTGATTTATGGTGAGTGGAAAAGAGGGAAAAAACATGAAAGAGTCGAAAGTTTTTTTCCGTTTTGTTGTTGGGTTAGACGGTGGAGGAATCGGTTGTGCCAAAGGATAAATCAGAAAAGGGTCATATATCATGTGTGGGAGGAGGAGGACTTCTTCAGGTGCCTGCGCACGCACGCGCCGTGCCTACTCGGTGCTTTTAAGTCTGGTCAGGAGGCGAGCTCCGGCAGCTCTGCTCCCTCCTCGCAATCATTATCGAAAACAACCTAATGAATCGCAAGTAGGGCGAAGCAAGCCTCCTACATTAATCAGTTCCGGGAAAAAGCTCGTCCACAGGTTTTCTGCTCCTTCAATAATGATAGAGTGAAAAAAATTTGAAGCACCTTAAAACACGGGCCATGAAGGCTTATTGGCTATCGTTATTTTTATGCTTCTAGATTGGTTGAATAAACAATATATCTAACTTTTTTTCGTATTTTCTTTTCCAGATATGAAACCATAGGGAACCTGAACAGAACCTGAGAAGTAGAACGTCGTAGATTCGACTCAAGTAGAATCAATTGTACATGTATGGCATAAATTTTATTTTCTGAACTATTTAATACAAAATATATTTAAAACTTGTCCTATTAACAAATAATGATAAAATAAACCGACTTTGAGGGACCCGATGGTTTTTATTTTATCAATATAATTCCATATGAAGTTCCTCAAAAAATCAAATATAATGTTTTGAATTTTGACATTATAATGTAAAGTACATACTGCCATTATAATAAAGTTATAAACTTTCCAAGAAGTTACATTAATTTTAACGTATATTAATAATGATTTATCAAATTATAAATTAAGAGACAAGTTGGAAGTTAAATTTTATGCTCTAAACTCCTAAATTTTATTTAAATCGAAGTCATTAAAAACAAAATTAATTTTTTCATAGATAACAAAAAGTTGTTTTAGATTTTCTTACACTCGACTTTGTCAAAAATAAAAGGCAATCACTTTATTAACATTCAGAGAAATGTTAACTTAATATCTACGTCACATTGACATTCACAAGTTTTAGTTATAATTTGTATAAGGCAAGTTATATTTTTCTGCCTTTGTTGTCTCTGATTTTTTTTTACAAACTCCTTTATCTTAATACCTATAACGTTGGATGCAGTCATTGCTGTACTAAAGGGGTTTTAATATTATGGTTTACTCAGTGATACAGCTTCACGCCCATGTATCATAATTTCTCTCACTCAAGTTTATTAAAAAAACATTAATTTCACATACTGATTTGAATTTATTTAATAGTAAGCATATTGCATTAAAGTTAATATTCAAGTTTTAAACAATTATTTCCACATGAACGTTATTTTAGAGCTTTTCCTGAGTAATTTATATTTTCCAGTTGTTTATAATCAATTACGGGTTAAGAGGATGGCTTTCAAATGTTTACGTAAGTTTTATACAATGTTTTCTCGTTTATGTTATATTTGTTTTTTTCTATGAACTTCTAAAAAGAACATTTAAGTTAGGAAATGGAAAGATTTTTTTAATTGACAAATCTGAATAATAATGATGCAAGTGAATAATTCGGTGAGTACAAGGCTGTTACGAAAGGAAATGTTGGCCTTCTACAGTAAATATAGCTGCTGCAGTAGTGACATTTACTGGTGAGTTAGTATTAATGGGGTGTCTGTGTTTAGAACTGAGGAATATTTTTCCACATTTCTTGTGAGGCATATCAGTGATATACGCACGTGATTCCAAGCAGATATCTAAAGAGGTTATGAATCGGTAATGGCCGGATAGGAAGGCCGGAATCCATTGATTAGAGAAGCGGTTCCATTGATGCCTAGGACCTGTTTCACATATATATATCCCAGTTGGTCACACCAGCCACTATTTCATTCTACACCTAACACAACATTATTTATCCACCGCCTCTAAATTACCCGGACGAACCATAATAAAAATATTACACTCCATAAATCTTGTTCCTCCGCCTCCTTGCTTACGCCTCCGCGACTCTCCTCCCTCATTCCACCCTTAATAATTAAACATGGAAGCATAATTCCTTCTTCGTAATTACCTTTCACAAAACCACGACATAACATTAACCCTCGACGTTACTCCACCGCATTTCTCTCTTAAATCTCCTCCCTCCACCATTGAATGTCTTTAAGTAAATGTTTCAGACCTTTTCCACATTCTTCACTTTCTTGCTAATAAAGTCATTTCCTTAATTCCATTAATCTTTTCGAAAAAATCTTCCGTAATTTCATAACTTTCTCTCTTTAATTAAACAAGCTAATTTTTTTAAGCTTAGTAAACTTTAATTTTCTTTAACCTTTTTACACCATTTTCACTCCAGTAAAATAATTGAAACTCTTTGATGTACCTTTCATTACAATTAAAGTCTCGATATTTAACAAAAAGCAATGAAAGTGTGTTTTTATCTCAACTTGTCAAAAGTATCCATTTGTTTATTTAGTACATACATTCAGACAAAACATTCTATAAACTGTTAGAGGAGTATACATTACTTAGACCAAAGTATAGTAATAATGAAACAATTCCATTTTAAAATTGACTGACTTTCGTGTTTTGGGGCTTTTGAGATAATATTTGAAGTTTCAGATGTTGTCTGTGTAAAGGTGTGTGTGTGGGGGGGGGGGGGGGGGGTCTGGGTATACGAGTATACTCAAAACTTTCTGAAGACGCTACAGGTCCTACTGTTTGGTGGATCAATTTTGTTTTATACTTTAAAATAGTGTAAAGTAGTTGTATAGTTTTAGGGTTGAATTGTATAATAGGAGGTAACTTTATCACCTATTATCAGATTTTAGAAGCCATTTTGTTTCTCCTGAAATATTAGGCTTCAGTGAAGAAAATTTCAGAATTTGTATATAAACTAAAAGTTAAGTTTTTTGTAAAAATGTTGGCTTATGACAACGATTTCGACAGATTTCATTCTTTGATGAAATCAAATATGAAATCAAATAATACTTCGACAGTATAGGTCTTTGATCAAATTGGATAAAAGGAAAAGGAAATACCTTTTTTTAGTAAGAAATTTTTTGTTGCTAAACAATATTTACTTTAATATTTATCTAAATTTACTTTAATATTTTACTAGTGCTTGTTATGACTATTATACTTTGAAAAAACTGATAAGAAGTTTAGTTGATTTGAAGATGTTCTTATTAAATTTGCTTCACACACGTGTCCACTTTCCAGTCAAATGGGTTCTGATAGCTTGCATGTGTCGCTTATGTTTGTTTTGTAGTTAGATTTCGTTTTTTTTTTTGCTTCTATTACTAACTAAAGGACACTAACCCAGAAAGGATAAGAAAAATCGAGCAAGTATTATTGATTAGTAGCATTAAGAAAATATATAAAAATGTTCAATAACACATAAGTTGTTGTAAAATTGGTTTATTAAATGATTGAGAATCTGAACGTTAAGTTTGTACGAGTTTTTTGTTTGGTGCCTCTAGAATTCAAACAGTTATTTTGAGTGTGTTAGTCTCATCAAGTAGCATCACAATCGCTTTAAGCAGCAGCAACTCACATGAAGTGGCTTTGAAAATGTTGATTTCGTTTTGCGTTAAGTAAAAAAACATATCGAATAAATGCAATTTAACGCTACTTTCACCCACTTTTGTCTGCCTGCTCAGCTTGGCTTCAATTAGTATTATAAATTAGGTAGCTTTGAGTTTTGAACTTTTGAGTGTGAACCCACTAATAAATCTGCTAACTCTTATGCTTTGATTACTTCGTAGGGTCAGGGAGCTATCACTCTTTGGTACTTCTCACTCATGACATCATTGGTCCTTTAAATGTGCTACTCGTTCTATCAGGAAAAATGATAAAATTATCATAGTCGACTCTTATTCATGCATTAAGTGTCAGTGTATACAATGGTTCCCATTTTTTTTGCAATAAAGAAGTAAAATTTGTTAATCGATTCAACAACAAAAAATATCTAGGTAATAATGAATTCCTACCTTGCTAATTGCATCATTATTATTCTCATTTAGTTAGAACAGTATTAAATTGAAAGGAAGATACATTTTATAATTATTATATATAAGGTAATGAGTTTTGTCAAAAAAAAAAAAGAAAAAATTGTTTTAAACAATTTGAAGTCATTACATGTAGAATCAAAACAGAATAAATTAGTCCAATGGGAGCTAAATATATCAGTCAATATAAATTTTATTTATTTTATTAGTTAGTTAGTGAGAGGATTTGGTGTTCTCTTTTCTAATTGTAGGTTGTAAGTTAAGGTCAAGAGAATAAAAAAAAATTAAAGTCCATGTCTAACTTTATTTTCTAGTAATATTGTAGTTGAAAACCCAGCTTTGCATAAATATGCTCTTGTCACTCATACTGACATGCGATGTCACGAACACTTAAGGATCCCTAAACACACTTGAGTTAGGCGAAATTTCGGACTGTTAATTCTGTCTTTCTTCCCATATATAATGACTGTGTTATTGTGAAAGAAAAATTGTCTGAACATTTTCTCAAATATAAATGAATATTTATTTATTATTCATAGTAATCACTTATCTTGGCATTTAAATACTATTGTAGCTAAATTATAACAGAAATGCTGCAATTCACTTATATAGTAATTGTTAACAACTATGAACTATTAAAATAATACTTTTTTTTTAGGAAAAAACCACCAGTCTACAAAATTGTTTGACCAATTTTACTGGTTCACGGATTAAAAAGCATTAGAAGTGATGCACAAACCTGGTACTCAATGTCTCGATAGCAGTCCGTCTTCTCATAACCAAGGTAGGTTTATATTTGAATATTTATTATATGGAAAACTGAGAAACCTTTAGACATATTCAAAAAAGTGTTGATATAAATACATACACTTGTTTCAAAATCTGGCCATTTCATTTAAATGTTTCTTATACTATAGTAGAGGACCAGGATAGCCCAATGGCAACGTACTCGCCTCTAGAGTGTAGGTCCGAGGTTCAATACCTACTGTGGCCCTCTTTTAGTTACGTGGGAGGTGAATAAACCCAAGCACGTCCTCCCTCGGAGAGGACATTACCGTCGCTCTCGGGCCTGTACGATGCCAGGTACTTCATAGTGATCCCTACTCTAAATACACTTGATTCAGACAAAATTTAGGACTACCAATGTAGAATGTTCATTTTGTTGTATCACAAAGAGCCAATGTTCGGCTCATGTGTATTCCCTTGTTGAAATGTCACTGCACCCTAACCTAATCTAGTAACTGTATAATAATAGCAGAGGGTCTGAGTTATGAGTTGTAGAGCTATAAACATGCGCTAGCATTTCTTTATGTGGAAGATGAAAAAGCCTCACGCTAGTCTCATGAAACCGTCTAGCCCACGTCTGTACTACATCAGACGCACATCCTTACAGATTTCTACCTCATAAAATCAAGTGCATTCATTAGAATTTAATAAAGCAAAAGTCATGTTTTAATTAAGTTTTATAGTAAATATGGATATAAGTATTAAATAAATGGTTAGACAAAAATTGTAAAAGGTACAAAGACTTTTAATTTTTTAACCGACATTAAATATTTGGCAATGTGTGTTGAGTTACTAATTCAGAATCAGACCAATATGCCCCAGTATTGCTGTCTCCTGGCGTGTTGTTACGAATCTCAATGAAGAATTATTTTAATAATACGTACTTAATATTTATTAATGATTATGCACCCAAACTTGATAGAAAACAAATATAAGAACATACATTATAGTTTAGTTAAAATAAAAAAATGATAGTTTTGTTTCAAATTTATAGTTATGTTGGTAACGAATACCAACGTAACATACATTTTTCTCTCAATTACCTCGGATACATAAAAAAGATGAAGCGATAGTGTGACATTACAGTTTTAATATATAACTTTTAAAGAAAAGTTTAGAGTAGCTAGATCAGACCTAGGTAGTTTGCTGCTCTCCGAACACCTGGCACTTTAAGTGACTGGCAGGCACGCTAACCAACAAACTACCATGTTTTGCAGGTAACTTAGTCGAGTTTCGGTATTAAATCAAGTCCACTTTTGAGATAGTCAACCACTTTTGTGATAGATAGTTGCATTGTCAAAGTCACTGTAACTACTTTACAAATATTTAAATCACTTTGATTTAATTTGGTACACAAAGGTGAAAATACTATTATCATGATTTATTATTATTATCATCATCATATTATTATTACCATTATTTATTTATAGACTATTATTATAATTTATTTACCTGATTGGATTTATCCAGTGAATTAACAATGATGTAACTAAGATAATAAGTAGTTAGTTACATTAGAATACCAATACATCGATGTTAAATGCCAAGGTTATGTATGCATAAAGTAGGAATCGTCTAGTATACTTAATGTAGGAAATGTATGAATACATAATCTTGTCTATTATAGTAGGAATGGTCGCGAATGAATTATTCGCATTTTAAACTAGGGATGATTTCATAGCATAATGCCTTGTTCATTATAGTAGAAAGCTAAATATATGAATTGTTCAGCTAAATTAAATGAACGATTAATGGATATTAACTCTTTAATTCAATTAAATACATTCACTCTAGTAGGAAAATTTTAGGTAAATGTATAAACTCTTCGTTTGATCTAGGAAAGATGTTATGGAATAAGTGCATTATTTTGCTCACTATAAACATGTCTATTCATGTAGGAATACACTGGAGGCACGGAGGCATAGGTTTAACGGTTAATGTAAGGTCTGTCTAGGATGCTGGAGGAAGTACATTAGTCAAGTGAAGTCGGGAGGGAGTCTGGAGTGACATCGGGACACAGGGACACTGAGTGTGACTGATGACGTGCTCGTCCTATCGGGCTACCCTTTCAGTCTTGTAATTCGACTAGTTGCTACACTCACAATGGAGACTCCTGACTGCCGCAGCATAGCTATGGCGATGTCTCTAATTCCAGTGTGTGTCAATGAAATCATATAAAATCAATCGTGTTACCCATATATATATATATATATATATATATATATATATATATATAAAGGTCGTTATCAGCCTTTGGAGCGATTCACTTCTTTTCCTGAAGACGAGGACATCGAAATATAGTAGTGAGTTCAGTGATTTCCTTTCTATGTGTTCTTTTTAAATTCTAGTTTATATATATATATATATATATATATATGTATTATTTATGAATATATAAGTTCATACATAAACTTGAGACACAAACGATTGAAAGAGACACTTCTAGTCTCTAGTTGTTGAGTCAGTAGAGTATAGAGAGGGAGACTAAGTACACCTAAGCGATGAGAGGTGGGCCTACTAGTGAGCTCGGTAAAATGAACTGGCTCGCGAAGATACGAGAAACCATAATAATGTATAGTAAAAGTATACAAATAATGAAAAAGAAAAAAAAAGTTGTTTGTGGAGGGAAAAAGAAGTAATAAGAACAATAATGGATGAAAGGTGAATCGTCAATACAGAAAAATAAAAAACTAAAGGAAAGTTAAAAGATAAAGAAAATAATAATAAATAGAAATACTTACATATCAAATAAACATACAAAAAAATAAAAAAAAATAGTATGAGTCCATACGAGTTTCATTTACTTAGTTATAAATGGTTACACAGTAGTGATGTAGTAGTGTGTAGACTTGCATCACGGTGGTGCGATTGATGCTTTTTTTGTAATTATTATTTTCAGAATAAACTCTGACTTTTCTGTGTTTCAATAAATTCGGCTATGTAGTTTAATTACTTGTAGTGCAATACATTCTATGGGAGAAAATGTTGCGATGGTTCTGCATTAGTTTATGTTGGACTTGACTTATGTGATATAATTTTAACGTGTTGTTACTGGAGTTTTGTTTATTTTAACAACGTTAGGACTGGATTGAGTTTACTGTGGTTTTGACCGGAAGAGCAATATGTTTACAATAGATGATTTCTAGGGCGTATGACAAGTGATGTGAGAATTACAGGAATTGGAGCGGTGACAGGTGAATAATTGCAAGTTGTGCAGCCGAGGAGGACAATGCAGGAGGGGAGGTTGTCTGAGCTAACAGAGTTAGGGTGGCGCGGCACCGCCTGATAATCCGATTTCAGACGGCAACACTGCAAATAAAGAGAGCACCACTGTCCTTTGACGAATTCAACTCACATTTTCTCTCGGTTCGAGGGAGTTTCTTCTTTGTCGACGAGTTCGACGCTGATTGGGGCAAATTCAATCAAGAAGAGGAGCGCGAGGGGGTTGATTCGACAGGAAGAAGAGTAGGGGATTGTCATGGGAGTGGGGTGTGAGGAAAACAGTGGAGTGAGGTGAGAGGGCGCAGGCGCTCAGACTCTGCAATCAATCTGCGCACCCCGGCATGGCCAGCCGCAGGTGAACGCAAAATATTACTCGTCCTGCTGGGTACTTGTCACAGGACTCAAACTTATCTATTTCCAATCTTCAGAAAATAACAGACATCATCTGGATTTGCCCAACACACACTTTAAATTCCATTATCGGTAATGAAATATGTTATGTTAATCATAATAACCTGCGAAGCACCTATCTTTTAGTAATTCAAAAAGTGGAAAACGGTTTGAAGGAACGGTCATGTAACCCACTGAGAGGATATCCATACAACAGCACTTACATAAGAGTTCCCATCATAATAGTGGTTCATTTGCATTAATCTTTATGGACCATGTTTCAAGCATACCATGTTTCAAACATGTTTCATGTTTATCAAGCATAATCTTTCCAAATAAAGAAATTGTAAATTCTCTCAAACGAAAACAATTTTACAAGGGTCGTATAAGCAGTGTCTGAACAGTATAGCATGAACAATTCCAAGTCTATTTCTATAATATTTGCAGTTGTAAAACAAATAAGAATCTCTGGTTTCTTTCTAGGAAATGTTCTTTTTGTTTGGTGTATTTTGGGAGATAATAACCTACTAAGGCTGTTAAAGCCATTCCACATCGGGAATTGAACATTTAGGCATACAAGTTTTTCTAGAGTGTGTGCGTTTAATGAGATCCTATCTTCGCCTATGTTCAGTGCCAACGCTTTATTTCTTCTGTGAGTGACTAAGTGAACAGGATTTATGTCCTTTATGAAAACTAAAGTGAAAGCGAGCTGTGAACTCGAGTTCTTCATAACTGGCGTTAGGTATCCTAATCGTTGAACTAACCTCAGCTCTGGTTCTATATAAAACTTGATAACAGTTGTGTTGACAAATATATAAAAAAAATCTCTTAACGACTGCTTTAACGTTGTGTTTTTCATTTTACTCTATGCTTGTGATTTATAAATCATTCCAAGCATATTCATTTTCTTATCTGATATCACTTTTGCCATCCACAAATTTCCAAAGTTTTTAAATATACTCACTCTTTTTAATATTTGTGCCATCTATAAATCTGATGGTAATGTTCTGTCTGGCACCTTGTTCCTACTGGATAGTTACTTTAAAATTCCATTCTTCTTTAGGTTACCTCGCTTTTTAACGAGTGAGAGAATATTTACATTTGTAAAGTGTATATGTTGTAACTTTGTATCTTTCCATATATTCACAAATATTGATTTATTATATTTGCTTTTGTTTTACAGAGCTTTAAAAAGTTTTTTAAACAAGCATGGTATATTATAATTTTATTTAAACCTGGAAAACTTATGAATTCCAAAGAAAAAAATATTATTCTATATTTTTATATAAGAATTATCTTTGTTCAAAAAGAAGAACTTTTATCTTTACGGGAATTCTTATTATCTTATTTAAAGTCAGCTACATTAGGAGTGACAATAGATGTCTGTTACATTTCGATGGCTTAAGGAAGAGCGTGGGGTGAGGGAAAAGAAAAGAAAGAACCTGAAATCGGTCCAAGTTCAGAGTCTGTTTGAAGCCTTTTGAAACGAATATTTAGATACATCAGAATATCCATATATATCAATATTCATATATTTAATAATGATCAATATTTAGAGCTAAAATAAATGTCGATATAATAACAATTTACTAATCACTTGTGGTCACTAATGAATACATCTCTGAAATATACGCTTGGTAACAATTCTCTCACTGAATGTGCATTCCCAATAACCGTCCGCACCCCTCGCCCTCGTAAAGGAGATCCCACTCAGGGTGTCGGTAACTCTTTTTATTCTCTCACCAGACGCCTTTAATAAATTGCTTGAGTTTTGTTTGTGCATTAAATCTGGTACACAGTTACTATCTGTTTTCTTTTAACTACTTTTGTCACTGAGGCAGGCACTCATTTCTAAAGTGTACCGAGATTTGTTTATATACATTTATTGCTTATTCCATTTCTAGTTTCTTTTACCATCATTTTTAAATTCAAAGAATAAGATTGTAAATTTTGTCCTAAACATAAAGTATCTGAAAAAGTTATGTGAATGATGAAAAGGTGATTAACCTCAATAGTATAAGTAGTTATTACATTTCATTTTATTTGTACTTTTTGTTCTAATTTCCATGAATAAAATTATACTCCATCTTTCATTAACAATAATCAAATACATATTTCCCTTAAGTCATAATTATTATTTTATTTTGAAAAGGAATTTAAATATAATAAATCATTTATGTTAATAAAATGAAGGTAAAGAAAACCGACTGGTGTCTACTGGTAGAGATTAATAGTAGTTCGTTTTAGTGTCATATATTTAACACACACACACACACACACACACACACACACACACATATATATATATATTTAAAAACGTCATGTCCGATTTCACTTTATTTAGTTTTGTTGAATATTTTTCTAAACGTCGGAACATTTTCTTCCATTCAGAATTGAAGAAAAGGTTCCAAAGTTTGGAAAAATATTCAACAAAACCATTAACTGAAATCGGACATGACGTTTTCAAGAAGGACTTTTACGAAAGTAAAAAAAAAGTTGCTCCCGACTTTTACGAATATATATATATATATATATACTTTGTATCGGTCGGTTTTCCGCTCAGCTTTTCCTTCTTCTTTTTATTTTTCTTCTCTTCTGAAGACGGTAAGATATCTGAGAAAAAGTGAGTGTTAGTCCTCTTTTTGTGTTTTTTGTGTTCTCTAGTTGTAATGCCACCAATGGGTGACCACCCATTCCTGTTTAAATCCCCGCTAATCGTGGATACCAAATTACAATCACTTCTTAATACAAATACTTTGTAGTTGAAGTGGAAAAAAAGGGACGTCAAACGTGTAAATTTTTCAAAACTTTAAAATAGATTCCTTTCATGAAATCTATGCTTCTCACTAATTTACTTATTACAGTAAAGAGAGAAAGTTAAAATAGAAATCCATTAGTTTTAGACAAAATATGAACATACATAGTTCATTATATAATTTATTTTTCTTTCTTTTAATTTTTTTATACTAATATGGTCATATAGCATAAATATAGGTATCTAAATATATATTTATATGCTAATATAACAATAATATAATATCTACATATATATTTGTCTTATAATTTATAAGACAAATAATATTGTTAAATAAACACCTGTTATTTATACACAACAGGAAAAAAGATACAACAATTACTGTCTGTAAACAGGGTTCAACTGGAAAAGGAGTTGGCCAAGTGACATGTTAAATTAAAATCGATGACTCATGCTTAGTCATTGCTATAAATAGATTAAAAGGATAGTACAGGTTAATATAAAGAGAAGGTCAAAGGTCTTAAGATCGTGAATGCCGAGACTGCGGTTAATTTTAATGATACCTGTTTAAAAGAGGATCTGCTGCCTATTTATACCAATATATATATATACTTTTTTCGTTGGAAATACGATCCAAAACGGACAAATATAGTTCAATATAAACAAAGAAACATAGAGAAATCAAAAGAACACACTTACAGTCTCTAATTTTCGGTTTGAACCGTCTTCAGGAGAGATAAGAGAGGGAAACCAAGCGCACTGGTTCAGAGACGGTTGGAGACCGTCCTGAACCGTCTCCAACCGTCTCTGAACCAGTGCGCTTGGTTTCCCTCTCTTATCTCTCCTGAAGACGGTTCAAACCGAAAATTAGAGACTGTAAGTGTGTTCTTTTGATTTCTCTATGTTTCTTTGTTTATATTGAACTATATATATATATATATATCTTGGTGGGAGGAGTGGGGGTGTTCAAAATTAATATTTAGAGCAGGATCAACTTCAGTGAAATTGAAATGTCATAATTTATAAAGTACTTTATTTCTAGTTTAAGAACAATTTCTTCTTTTTTATATTTGATACAATAAAGTTTATCATTGTAGGGTAAAAATGTAATGAAATAGTCTTCACATATAAAAATTTAATCATATAAACAACGCGTTTCGAACACATTCAGTTGTACCATAGATACTCACCCTTAGTTAATGCCTGAAGAAGACCACTTTAAATTTTTATATGTAAAGACTATTTTATTAGATTTTTAACCTACCATTGAGTAAATACCACATAATAACTGATTGCACTACCTTAGAAATAAAGTTTCTTAAATAATATTTCATATTAGTGTGATATTTTATTTGAAATAAAAATAATTGACATGTTTTCTGATGTTTCTTTCTCTTTTAGTGATTCTAGAAACTTGAAATCAGTATTTGAACTCATTGTCTTCGTATGAGTAGAGAATGATATCAATATTTTTTAGCAAAATCAAGTAAACTTGGCATGATACAAGTACAAGGACAAATGAAATATAATTGGTGATCGATTATGTCAAAAGTCTATAATGTTTTAAAAAAACAATAATGTATCTTATAAAAAAAGGCTAGAATTGCATATACTCAACTTTTAGTGGATATAATATCAAACTCTTGACGATCAATGTTAGGTGCTAGTTAAGAGGGCAATTTGCGGATAGATGCTCTACGTAAATATTTCTAAATTCTTCTTTTTAACGTGTGTGGTTTTCATTTCAAATTATAGTTCAAGAGAATTGAGCTCATTAGACAGACTTGGACTTAGGTAGCCAACCAGCTTTCACCTGCTTCCTTCTTATCCATTCATAATTACATCCGTCAAGAAGTTAGCAGTGTTGTGCAGAAGGTACCTGCCTACAGGAGGTTTGTTTTAGTTTAATATTTAACAATCCAGTCTACTACTCATATAATCTCATGTGTCCAGGTACTCACATACGAGTTTGAATTTTTTTTTTTTACATGCCAAATTCGGGTGAAAGATAGACACTGCCATCTCATGGAGGGGAGATAAGTAAAAATGAAAGAAATAAAACTTTTTAAACGACAAATCTATTATGTGTGAGTTCTTGTGGTATCTTATGTGTGTTTTCGTATGTGAATATTTTGTAAACATATTTTGAGTGAGTGTGTGTGTGTGTATGTGTATGTGTGTGTGCAGTAGATTAAATGTGGTCTAACACGGCAATAATATAAAAAAAACCTAGTATAGATCAAAACTGATTAACTCACTTATCAATACAATTATCGTCAGAAGATAGATAGGTAGAAGAGACGACGCCAAGTGATTCAAACATAAATATATATTCATATTTTAGAATTCATCAAGTCAGCTTTCATGAGAACCAGTTACTATAGTAGAAAGATCTTATACCCTTTTCTGAATTTATTAATGTGGTTTAGACGTTGATTTTTATTTCACGTGATTGTCGTCTTTATTATGAATTTATACAGAAAAAAAAATATATATATATATATATATCAAACCATAATATGAAATGGGAAAACAAGACTAAGATCATTCAATCGCAACAAGCGGTCTTCGTCAGAGTCAAAACTGAACTCAATTGATTGTTGTTTGATTTTTGTTTCACGTGTTTATATGGGATCTTATATATACATATATTATTAAAAATGTAACTATAATTTACAGAAACCAACTTCTTGATAAGTTTTTCAGTCATCCTGAATAACGTTTTCGTTAATGCATCCAAACTAGATAAAAGACAGACTTCCTACTGTCAACATGTTTCAACTCCTCTCTAGTGCCATCTTCTGGGTACACCTCAATATAGAATCAATAAACTGATTGCAATCAGGGTATTGCAACATATTGCGTCTTCTTGTTTATATGCAATAATGGAAACATTATTCAGGAAGACTGAGAAACTTATCAAGAAGGATGTTTCCTCAATTTATGATTACATTTTCAATAATACATCCTTATAGGAAGAACTGCCAAAAAATGTACAAATATATACCATTGTATACTATATTATACTATATACTAATATATATATACCGTGTATACTATAGACTGATGTATAGAAGTAATGAACATAACAAACAACTTACTGAGATCAATATTTCGAACAAGCAGTTTATGGTGAAGGAGAAGGTCAGAACAATAGAAGACGTTAGACTTATGGGGTTGTGAGGAATAACTTTTATTGCTATATGTATATTTGTTTAAGTACTCAGAAAGACTAAGTACTTCACGACCACATGTGCAGTACTTTCTCTCTTCTTCTAATCTTCTCCTTGAGGACGATTTGTTTATTCGAAATATTGATCTCAATAAATCTTTTGACCTGTTTTTTGTTCTATACACGTTAGTTTTGTGGGGTCCAGTTGAACGACTTCTAAAATTTCTAAGTATATATATATATATATATATATATATATAATATAAGACTGAACAAACTACCAATGCTCAATATAATATTTCATTTATTGAAATTCACAATCTTTGATTTATAAATTATTTTCATGTTAAGTTAATTCCAAAAGAAGGGGAAAGAATATTGTAATCCATATTGTGTATTTCATACCGTACTAATTGAGCAGGACGTCATCGTAACATCATGAAGTACGTCGTAGCTATGATCAAACCATAAGGCAGTTCCTTTACTTGCCTACTGATATACTATTCCTCTGCTGCCTATGAATTTCTCATTAAATCTAGTTTAAAATATCATTAATTTATAAGTTCATTAATTTATCTTAGTCTACTAGTTGTAATGTAAATTAATTTGTATTTAAAATGAACATTAAAACGATCGATGATTAAACAAAAATCATGCTATTTTTTTCAAACATTGCAAGCTTATCGATTATGTTCATTTATTTGGCACAACCGTTATAAAAACTGTACATCTTGCACTCTTCACCTCCTGTTCAATGATGATTTGTGTTTTACTAGATTGGAGTGATAAGTTTTTTGCTTATATATGTACAGTCATATCACAGATTAAAGTGAACCAAATATTGCATATTTGAGCACATTTATCATAACTCAATTTGGGAATGATGTAATATATATGTCTTGATCATATAATTTTTACAGATATTTAGTTTCTGAAGATTAAAGTCGATTGGTTTTATATGTTTTCAATAGACTTCACCTTTGACTATCGCTTAATTTGTATAATGCTCTGAAGCCATATCGTTTTATGCATCTGATTCAGTTTTATGCATCTTGTTGACTTATTCACGAATAAGGTGCTGAAAACTAAAGCAGAAAGGACACTGAGGAGGAATGAGAAGCGCCAAATGGACCAGGAGCAACAGGTCTGCCTATCTAATCTCTTCCTTAATGGCGGCTACAGCCACCAATAAATTACATCCAGGCGGAGGGTGACGGTGCGCAATCCGCCCAAACCATTTGTCATCCTCTATGTTTATTTTCATTTCTCGCCTCGTGGGCAGACGCGCTCTCCTTCTCCGAGGTGCTCCAACGGCACCACAATCACCTGGTGACTTCGCTCTTCGGCGTACTGCTTTGATAACACTCCATCCTCCTCTTCAGTCCTTAATCTCTATCGCAGATAATGAGCCTTCAAGTACAATATTGTTTTTTCAATTATTTTGTTTCAAGATAGTAATGTTGCAAATACAAATCCCAGTTAGTAGACACAAATTTTCGTTTAAATGTAATGGAATTAATTTGAAAATAGTTTTGATAACAGGAACCTAATTGTTTCTTCAATATGATGAATAAATTTTGAAACAGAAATTAATTAATTTCAGAAAATCTAACATCCTACCTGAGTCTTCACAAGCCAGGAGTTTTTTTATATTCATTATCAGCGAAGTGGTTTACTGACACTTATTCAGTCTCATATTGCAAGTTTATTATATTAAAAAGACATATTTCAATTCAAAACTGCCCTGACTTCTAATGAGAAGTCAGAAGTCAGTTCTCTGAGAGAGAGAAGATTTCTATTTTTCTTATGTCACCATCAGAGGTTTTCTCATATATCAAAACACGGTAACTCTGTCAGTCCTTTTTCCCTTTTATCTTACCATCTCGCTTTAAATGTGGTACCTAAATGGCTGTGATTTTAATCGACTTAGTCTCAAACACATTTTTGGTAATTAAAATTATCCTTATTTCTATCTTTAATCAAATAACTTTTATTTCAAATGTCTGCAATTTTTTTAGACACAACTTTAAAATCACAAACTAAAGCCAAAGTTGTCTTTAGCTTTTTTCCTTGTAGCAGTTTTTGCTTTTCTTCCTTCTTCGTTAGTACTGCGAAAATGGGTGACAGATATTCTATAGCGAGTTCTAGAAGTAAGGAGGATATGAACAGCGTGCCTCCGTCTGTATGCAAAACAGAAGGTATCATGCCTCGCAAATCTGTTTTTCACCTTTGGATCTGTCAGTGTAGATTAATACTAGATACCGGGCGTAATTGTCCATGATAAAATTTTTCATTTCATTTGTAAAGAAGAGCTGTTTGTACTTGCCATGGTCCAGAGGGTAATTCATCGAACAGTAGTGGTTCAGCTCGATTGACCTGATTTTTAGCACAGTTGACTAGTGTGTAGTATTTCTATAACCTACACGACACTCAGATCAGCACACATACCCCAAATGTATTGTAGCTTCAAATATCATGTAGCTTCAAAGTTTTTCTTTCTGTATTGAACAGGGTTAAAAAAGTCTAAATCGTTTCAAAATACTCCTCCAGAGTCATTTAAATTACCTCTAAATTCCCAGTAAGTAGATTATTCTATATTTGTCTGTTTTGATCCAATTTCTCATTAGTGGCTGTCCTCATCCACTAATAGTTTATATCCTCATCCATAAAAGTTTATTATACACCCGAGACCTTTGATAGCTCTGATCATTGTATTGACATACATTGCTATCCGACATCCGCTGTAACGTTAATGTTAGATTAAAAGAAAGAGCTTCTCTCTGTAGTTGGGAATATCAGGACTCTGTTTTAAAGCTTCGTGATGCAAACATGACGGATTTCTATAAATTGTTTTGCCACTCGAGCAAGCCAAATAAAAATCATAAGTGACTACTCTAGTGTCAGTATTTCTTCGAAAAGTACTGATACTGAGAGTGAAGCTAACACTGCCTTCACATCTTCGAACGCTTGGACTTGCTGGATAGACCATGCCCAGTCGTCATTTTTCTGAGTTAACACACGTCAGAGAGATATTAAGTTGATAGTGTAAGATACAAAGTCACATATATCACTCGATAATTAATTATACTTTAAATATATTGCTATAAATCTAAAACTGCATATCAGTCCCTCATATTGATCTTCTAAAAAACCAACAGAAGTCCTTCGTTCTCAAAGTACATTAAAAAAAAAAGGCTCCTCCATTTTTTAAAATTTTTGGAATTGAAAGCACTGTGATTATATGGAATTGGAGAAAGGTCAATACCGATTGTTACAACCGTGTGTTGGTTCAAAGTATTAAAAAAACTGCAGAAATAACCATGAACGCAGTATCATCTTATACCATGACAATGAAGGCACCACCGCCCGAACAACCAAAACTGAGCTGATGAAAACATTGATCTGACGCACAACTCAGATCTGGATTTCTGAAATTTCTTTCTTCTTCTAAACGTTAAAACTAAGTTGCTTTGACAGCATTTTACAAACTCCACTACTGCTGTTGCAACGGTGGGTTAGATACGTAGTTCAGTTTCATCCATACTTCGAAAATAGACGAATAAAAAGTTTTCTTCCATAAGCAATTTCAGTACGCCATACGCGTGTTGTTTCTTAAGTGAACGTCATTATTTGTAGACTGGCTATCATCCATCGTTATTTAAAATTCTATATAAATAAAATCAAAAATGCGATGAATGAGTTAAATATAATATAGGTCACTTATTGAGATATGCTTTTCTAACTATACTATGGTATTAACTTTGAATAAATCTATGTTCTGATACTATTGATTTTTAATGAAACTCAGAAGGTTTGGTAGTTCACTGACAAAAATGACTATATTAATGATACTTTTGTTTCATCAAAATGCATTTATTTATTTTTGAAAGAATGAAATAACAGTCACAGGATGTTGATAAAATATTAAGTGCCCTACACTCAACTTTATTATATGTAAAACTAAATAATCGAACTTTTTGATAATCAATATATTTTTGGATTATCATGAATGTGGTAAAGTAATGTATTATGAAACACATAGGTAATCAATTTAATGACATAATTTGTTTGAAGTGTCTGCATCCGCTATGATAGTTTTAACAATAATTGATTCATTGATCCAAAAAAACTCTGACAGTCAACTGCATATAATAGTCGTAATTTTTGGTGGAATGTTTTCTTTTTCAATATTCTAACCGGGTATCAAGTCTTAAAGTTCCAGGTGCTACTTTAGTATGCGGCCTGAGCGTCATAAAATCCTCTGATATCTGTTCTCCTTACTAACTGTGATCTCGCCGAAGTTGCAACCTAATTTGTATCTTATTCTTAATCCGGTATGAACATAATCTGTCTTGATAACCGTCATAAATTGTGATCCCGGAATGTATTTAAATAAGAAAAATCCTCAAGAAAATTAGTTTTATTACAAAACGTATATGAGAAACATAACTCTACAAGATGTTAATTAAGGGATTCTACGAGGAATCGCCAGTGTAATGGAAGTTGTTTGATTTTTGACGGGACATGATCCATTGGATAAAGAAGAATCGTACCCTATCGCCGTTATAGTGAAAAAATGAAATATATCCAATGAATAAATAAATAGGAAACAGAAATTTACACTATCCTCTCAATGCAAGAATATATGGTGCCAAACTTCTTTATTCGCTCAGGAAACAATTTTTTTTTAATTCACTGATTTAAATAGTAGAATAAATTGAAAATTAATTCTCCGACAAACTTTAAAGTTAATATTTTATTTTAGTGCTTGTCATACCATACCATATTTACTAACTGGTCAAGAACCCGAAATTATTTGTGATTGGCTTAATTTATGCTTGCAAATATTTTGAGGTTAAATTGTACAAAGAACAGGCTAATCTGATTAGGCCATATCACCACTAAGCGCTTACCAAAAATATATAAGTAGCACTTATATAACGCAGCATGCGCACCTCATCTATGTGTTATAAACAAAGAGCTAAGTGTATCATAGATATTTGTAACTATTCTACGTTTATTTAAGTAAGTACAGTATCACAATGAAGGTTTGTGTTGTCTTTGTATAAAAAATTAAAGTAATTACCTCAGTGGCTGAAATTGATAGGTCTTCATCATACTCAAATGAATGAATTTCATTAATGTCAAATATTTACACATTTTACATATCAAATTCATTAATTGAAAGAAATATTTTTAAGTTTAATGAATATGTTAAGCCCCATTTTGATATAACAATTTTTAAAGTAAATGTAAATAAATTGGACAGGGGTTATTAAGAGTGTATTTGGATTATTTCAGATTATATTAACTTTGTAATAGTTTGAAGTCTTGATATTTTATTCATAAGTTACTGATTTTAAAGAAAATAAAATATGTTTCATTTGAAAAAAAAATAGTTTAGAACAAAAAATTTGTTTTCTTATTTGTACGAAATGTATTGTGAAGATGTTTCTTTTCAGGCAAAACTAGTAACAGCATATGCATTTGTCTGCCTTTCATTATGATGTGACGGAATAGCAAAGATTGTGTTCACAACCTTTTTCATGCAATCATTAGTTGAAATTTTACACCTTTTTACGGAAACTGATCTTTCCTTTTTTTTTACAAAATTCTAAAACTTTTGCAATTAATAAATGTTTGCGTCATAGTAACTGCAACATTTCAAGTCTCTAAGGTAGGTAATTAAGGGGGAAAATGTTGGGATATTAACACATGATGGACAATAAAGCGAACTTTTTATGAGACTATTTTTCCCAAAATCAGTATAATTCATCTATTTCCCAAGTGCTATTTGTGCTATTATTTCAAAATGATTCATTGTTTCATGCTTGTGACCTGTAGCGAGTTCATAAACTGTTTTGGATACATACCCAAACACAAACACGGTCACCGAACGCACACACACACACACACACACACACAACATACACGCACACACACACACACACACACACACACACACACACACACACACACACACACACACACACCACAAACACATACACATATGCACGCATACATACACATACAATATAGAAAAAACGTAAACAATACACTTAGGGGACCTGAAAACGTGTAAATCAGTCAAAATTTCGAGATGATGATGAAAATTTTCATGATTACAATACTTCACGTGCAATAAAGTGAAAATGTTAAAAATGTCAAAATGTCATGTCAAAAGGAAAGAGGGTTGAATAGTTGTTATAATAATTTTTGGTATAGTTACAAATGGTATTATGCTAAACTTTACAGACTCAAGATCACATATGAGATTAAAAAAATTACCTTCTATTATATTAAATTTGTGAAGTACTTATTTTTAGGCCTTTTATTTTATTTTGCAATAGGAAAAAAGTACTGTTACCGAAATAAATTTGGCCTGATAAAAAGTATTCAATAACAACATAGAAAACTAAGCAGTAGATAACTAATTACGTGTGCTTTTACATGTTTAGGAGTGCGGTGAAAGGATATAAATAGGTAGAATTTAACTATGACGGGCTTAAGTAGAGGTTTATTTTGTACGTGAGAACAGATTAACCAGCAAAGACGGCCCTCTGTAAATACTCCAAGGAAAGAGTTAATCTCATTCGTGAGTAGTTTCATCACATTTATGACTCAGCAACTCACCCGCTCTAAAGGCTAGAAAAATAATTAATATCATAAAAGAAAATATTCAAACGGAATAGATTAGGTTTTAAGTGGAGAGAGAGAGAGAGAGAGAGAGTAGAGGGCGCGCAGTCGGCATCAGCACTATCCAAACAGCGGTCTGTTTCCGGACAGTCATCGTGTCATTCTCAATATGAATTTATCATCCCGTCATCCCAAAAAGACAAAATACCCGTCGGCCTACACACCTCGTGCCGACATAACCTGCCGCCCAACATTACCTCCTCCCACCACTTCAAATTCTCCTTTCTCAACCTCTTCTTTAACGTCTATGGATCCCGCCTTTGTTAGTTCACACCTACCATAATGTCCCAGATATCTTTCAAAGTCATATTTTTCATCTTTTTTTTTACAATGTACCAATCCTCCTTCTTTAAGCCTATTCGTTCCACACTCATGTACTGTTCCCTAATTAATAACTGATCTTTTCATAGTAACCTTGTTCTTTATTAAAACTGGCGATTCAGATAATTGATTGGTTACTAATAAATCTAATGTAGGCCTTGGGGTTTAACAAAAAAACATTTCTTCAACTTTCTGCGCCTTGTGTTCTTTTTTTAAACTTTATATAAAAACATCTCCCAATAAAATACTGATAAATCATCAACCACAACCAACAAAGAGATTTTAATATGTAATAACTTTGTATTATCTGCAGTGATTGAAATTTTACTAATTCATTTATGAACAGAGATAATTCATTTTTTAATTTCTCATATATATGCATGTTTTGAAGCACAAAACAGAAATTAGAATGAAACTGCGGAGCCATTGAAAATAAATAAGAAGATTAATCAAGAAAATTGATGTTTGATAATTAGGCTTATGACTGGAGAGCTGTTTACAATACTGATATGATTAAAACCTACATTACCATGGCCTCATACAACTGTGTTAGATAAGTTTAAATTTGAACCAGTTATCAAATGAATAAATATTTTTAATAGTGAGAATCAATTGACACTTGTTTGGAATAGAATTCGAGTATAGCTGCACTGTATGGTTATATAACTATCTCTGAAGAAGGCTGTGCATGTAGTCAATTGAAACGAGGTTTAAACATCAAACTTTCAATTTTAAACCACATCTAATGAAAAGAGAAATTGACCTTAGTTTGCCAGTAGTGTCTTTGTTATTAGAATACGAAACATTTCTATTTGTTAGTCCCTGCTGGGCACTGGGTGGACAGCTCAGGTTCCTTAAGAATAAAGACATTTTCAGAGGGGATGCTGATCATCACTGGTACATGAGTTGTAATGAGGCCATACTTGAAGCTGGTGTCAGGGCGTTTCTATTCGTGTTAAAGCAGTCTTCTGGAGTATCTGTTTACTTCAAGAAGTCTCTTTACCCTGTCCTGGCAATGAGGCTCTGACTGAGACAACTGTTTTCGTCCTACTATTCAAATCGTTTTCTATGGAGAGCAACATGCAATGCCACCTGACTAGCTGCTGTTGGTGTCTCGTCAAAGTAAATAGAATTGTTAGAATACTCTTCAGAACACTTTTATGTGGAAATGATTGTAAGCAATGTAAGCATTATTGGAATAATTATTATAGACCGTTATTCTGTCATTTCAAATGCTTAAAACATTTTCCTGTTCTAATTTTACCTTTGTTTTGAATAACATATGTCGATTTATCTTTTGAATGATTTTCATTTCTCAAATTTTCGAATCGCAAATCTATTCGAATTTTCAAAACACAGTGAAATATTTGTTATGATTTTGTATATTTTTATATGCATTATCTATTTTATATATATGTAGTTTAGGTTGAAAATGTTATTTCTTTATATTAGTGTTTTTGTTAAATTATTTCTTTTTCTATAAAATAACGCTTGAGAGTAGTACAACACTAGTGTCTGGAAAGTGATGCGCTTATTTAAAACAACAACAAAACAGCATAAAATATAAGCACTATAAAAACATTCTATTCAGTCTGATCGTGAAGTAGATAAAGACCCTTTAACACTATTAAGCATGTCTTAAGTATACTTAACATGCGTATGTTAAGCATGAATTCAATAAACCTTTTATCAGTTTTATGTAATCAGGTTCGTAGTTATCATTACTAAGATTAGCATTCTAAAAAGTATATATACTATCTTAGTTGTACTATGTTATAAGCAAGCAGATATCACATACATCTATTAGTTATTCATATTAACTAATAGGTACATACACATTCTATTAGTTATCAACATTATAAAAACCTATTTATAATTTAAAATAAGAATGACTCATATTGGTGTCATTGAACTCATTTCAGACCCTGTACATCTTTAAGGCCATCTGACTATCAACTCATGATCAGTAGAGATAGTGTCCGAAACCGGTTTAACAATACTAACAGTGGAGTACGAGGTAACATGTTATCAACTTCACTTAGTTCAAGATTGTTATATAAAGATGTGTATTATTAATAATATGCATTTATTTAAAATTCCTGTCTAAATATGCACTCAAAATTTCTGAATTTTTTTTATTTCATAGGTACAAATACATATTCATAACTTTTTCGGTTCTATAAATTCCATTATTGTACATCGCGAGTTTTAAAAAAAAATTTGTTATCATCAGTGTGACAGAAAAAAATCAATAATAAAATTCTATTTTATTTATTTTTATTTGATTTGAATATATATATATATATATATATATATATATATATATATATATATATATATATATATTGGTATACTTTGGGAGCAGACCTTCTTTTAAACATACCTCATTAAAGAGGTATTACTAATTATTAATTACTCATGTTTATTAAGGTAGTGTTTTTTAAAAGTATATTTTATTATTAGTTATGTTTGATAGAAGTGATGTAATTGTTATTGTAAATAAGTATTTATTAGAATTGTTAAAAAAAACCTTGTATATAGAATCCTTGAGAATGGTCAACGTAGACCGAAACGTCGGACATGTAATATGAAAAATACATTTAAAGATAAAAAAATCGGTGAGTTAATTTATATGATACCACAAAGATGGAAAAGTAGCATTCGAAACCTTGAAAAGGTATGTAGGAAACATACTAAACTTAATGTTGGCAAGATCTTTAATGAGGTATATATATATATATATGAAGATATAAAGTCTTCATTTTGCTTTTTTAAACGAGAGGTTCTCCCAAGAAGTTTTTCATGTCATGAAGATGGAGTGATGATCGTTTGAAACATATCTTCTGTAGGAGTATTATTTAGGAAAATTTAGAATCTTATTTAGAATCAGGTAATAGTTTAGTGATTTTTCAAAAAAAAGAAAATATATATTGAAGCCTACATAAGTGGCCTGGATCTGATATATGATTGGTTGTTTCATGACCAAATGACTCGACTGATTTTCTTGTGTCGAGTGGGGGTTCTTGAAATTGTAAGTCGCCGGCTTTAATGAAAACCACGTACTTTGAGTGTTTCTTCTATGAAGTCACCTCTATCAGCATGGCGAATATTATAAGGGCTTGCGCTCCCTCAGAAAATAAACAGTTGCCATGCAATGTCAGCTTCTCCAGTCGGAGGTCACTCGGTCCAGATAGAGAGGGATCGATTAATTTACTGAAGGAGCGTGAACCCTTATAATATTCGTCATGCTGATAGAAGTGGCTTCATAGAAGAGACGATCAAAGTACATGACTTTCATTAGAGCCATCAACCTACAACTTCAAGAACCAACCTCACACAAGAAACCAGTCAAGTCATTTGGTTATGAGAGGTGTAATAACATTACTAAAAAGTTTTGAAAGTTTATTTATGATTTTAAAATCTAAGTCAATGATTTAATATATTTGTGAAAGTAAAAAAAAAGTTTGGAACAGTGTGTCATAACTTCAGTCTCTCGAATTCCAATTTTTATTTTTAACCAAACACTTCAGTTATTTATGTGCCAATTTCGGTCTAAAAACTTTTCAATTTTTTTATTTTTAGAAAAAGCATATCCGATTAGATTGCTGAAATATATAGCACAAAATAAAATACTCCAGGAACTGAAGAGTTATTATTTTTAGTTTCTGTATGTTCACATCTGTCTAGTCGGTTTATAATCTGTTCACATCGATCTGCTCGTTTAGAAGCTCATACTGATATACACAGCTACTTCAGTGCTCACGACAGGTGTGCCTGGAGCATGACTGAAAGGATGAGCAGTGACCTGTGCGAGGTCAGAGCTCGTGTTGGGCGAGGCTCGTATGCAAGGCATGCAGTAAATCCATCAGCAGAAGCCCAGCTACAGTCCATTTGTTCGGCTCCCATTACGCATGATTAATTTTTACATTGGTTTGACACGTCTGTCTCCCGGCTGTGATTAATTTAAACTGCCGTCTCGGTAGAAACATTTAAACAAACCTCCACTCGCTTTCTCTCCCTCCAGTCCGCTTGGGACCAACTTACCTCCATCATTAAACAACATTACAGACTAGACAGTACTGTCAACAAAACGAATCCATTGTCCATCACTTGTGTTTTTTCTTATTCAATTACAGATATCTCGAGTAACTAAAAAACTTTTGAGTATTATTTGATTTAGTCACATTGCCAGGAAAAGTTTAGGAAGTTGAAGAATAAGGACCACTTTAATGTATATGTGTGGGATTTGTGTGTGGGTGTGGGTGTGTGTGTGTGTGTGCTAAGGGAAATGTGGTCAGGAAGGACTGGGTGTAACAAAAAAAAAATATCGCGTACAAAAAACTTTTTAAATCTACTTTTTAATACAGTGGGTTCAAGTTTTTTGTATGCGTTACTGATTCATTTATCATATATTATATATATTAATTTAAATTAAATATTATTATATATATTAAATTTAGAATTGTCGTCAGAGTTATACAATGACTGAAGATTTAATAGGGATAGGAGGTATGGTATATTAATGAGGGAAGGAGGGAGAAAGATATATTGAAAAGTCGTAAAAGACAAGAAAGAGAAAAAAAAGTTGTTTAGGGAATTGTAAACAAAGAGGTTATAGAACAAAGAGGAAAGCTCTATCTATCCATTAACTCCATGAACTGGCAATAATGCAAGATTATTGCTCTCGTTAATATTTGGTGAAATTTTAAAAAAATAAAAAATATCATTTATAAGTGTCTTACTTGAACTGAAGCAAGGAAAACAAGCAAGTAATGTGGTATTGAAAGAGAAGGGAGTTAAGAGAGGTATTTTAAAGGTATGAAAGGGAACAAAAGGCTGGGTAAGGCAGAGTAAACAAGGGAGTTCAGGAAGAACTAAGTGAAACATTATCTAATTTTAGTTGCCAAGGCTATTCCTCTGGTTAGTATTATGTCTAATTTGAATAAACCATTACTAATGTGTATTAGTAATGCGTATACATATAATTTACAGTTATAATGGTTTACTACTACTAATTAGTGCAATTAATAGTAATGTATACAGACTTGAAATGCTACATTTAATTAATAGTGACTATAGTATTTCGCAACAGTATTAACCTTTTGTTATTTATTATTTCAGCATTATGGTTTTTATTATTTACACGCAATATTTTTATCGCCTTTGGGAAATGAAAGTTTGTCGTCTGAGATTCTGTTTAATGATTTACCAGTCTCAACTACGAATGAATATGTTATGACAACCCTTACAAGGAATTGTATAAACCCACTATTTTCTAGTTCTTTAGAAGAGTTTGCAACTAACTTAGTACTTAATCTTAACTATACGAAAAAGTATAATAACATCATGATTGTGAGCAGTCCTATGAAGTGGGCACAATATTATGGCAATATCAGTTATTTCATATACTGGATTTTCTCTGTATTCTGTTTCTATGTAAACAATAGAAATAATAGTATTATGGTAATAGATTATACGAATCAAACCAATATTAGGATTAATTGTGTGTTTGTTTATTCGGCATAATGTGCCTTATCTAATCAGTTAGTTGGTGTTTTGTGTTCATTAATTAACTGGCAAAATTTCAGGCAGCTATATGAAAAATATCATCGATTTAATTTCGTTATTATTTCAATCAGAAATGTAACAATAATAATAAAACCAATTAAAATACCAGTGAATAGTGTTCCAATAAATAATTACGAGCTGGAGATGTTGGTAACACCGGAGTTCTAGCTAGAAACTGGTTTGTATCTGAGTCGAATGTTCCGACTGTCGTGAATGGCATCATTTATTAGAGAGAGTTGACACCCCCAGGAGGACCAACATACCAACAGGTAAGGAGCAGTGTAGCCTTAACACCTTGCCGTATCCAGCAGCTGTGACGTTGTGACTAAGGCCTAATTATCCTATGAACCAGAGTAACAGTATGAAATCTTTGAGTTCCATTTACTTTCGCTAATGCCCAGACTTTTAGATTCCTTCGTGTTGTACTAGTGGAGTAAGTGGGCGCATATTGATTAACACCAATGAACCCCCTTATGACACAGTCAGAATGCAGTAAAGTGGTAATAAAGTCAATATTTAGTTTTAATATCAGTTTGATTTGCAACTTTTATTAATTAAAAGTATTGACTCTAACGTCTCCTGTTTATGATGATTGTATTTTAGCTACAATATAATTTTTACAAAATATCTTCGTAGTCAATATGAAAAGAAATTCCTCAATACTATTACACCATCGGTGGCTCGTGCATAGGCACTGCGGAACTACAGTACCTCTTATTTCCAATATATTTTGTTCATTAAACAGTTAACATAATAAATTTTTTCTAACTTTTAGATGTTATATCCATTGAAGTAATCAGTAGTCAGTTGTATTTAAGTTTATAAACAAAATCTGGATTGGTTTAAACTCAACTTTACTTCATTAACTAGAAGTAAATGAATTTGAGTTCTATTTACAGTCAGTTTAAGTGACTGATTTATTCAAATGTGCTATTACATACAAACTATGTATGTAGAACCAGTTTAAGGCCACCATTTAAATTAATTAACTAAGTTATTCTGCAAACAGTAATCGTGGTTTGCTTACAAACTTTGCAATATATTCTAAATTTGCTAGTAATGTTTTAGTTATTAATATAAAAAAAAATGATACGAAGAAGGGAAAACACAACTGGCGTTGATGAGAAAGTGAGAGGAAGATAAGTGACTTGTGGTGGAAGAGAGAAGGCGTGAGATGAGGTGGGGTGGGGAACGAAGGTAGATGGTAGATAAGCGGGCCCCGTCAGTCCGGGTGAGGAAGAGGGATGACGTGAAAGACACCAGGGTGCGAGACAAGGGACGCAGTGTTCATGTCACGGTGTGACCGGCAGGGCAGCGCTGCTCCAACACAAAGCGAGGCCCACGGACGTCTCCCCAGTTCTTATTTTTTCATTCATGTCACCCTCCTTGTCGGGGAAGTACGAAAACACCTCAAAATCATTCACCAGTCATTCAGTGACTAAGCTTAAACATCACATCTTACTGATGCTAAGTTATAGCTCTGGTCCAAGCGAAAACATCAAAAATATTATTAGCTTCATCATGTTTTAGTTTTTTATGGCTAGGTGACTCACAAAAACACTGAACATAGTTATTTAAATAGGTTTTGTTAGTTATTTTAAGTCAAATTCACCCTTTTAACAAGTTTTAGAAATCATTAAAATGAAATAATCTTTTTATATAAAAATAATGAAAAACAAATTAATCAATCCAGACAAAATGTTTTATTGCTAAAAATGTTTTATTACATTTATATGCAATAAATTAACTATTCATTCAAAAACTGTTTACATTAAATTGATATATATATATATATATATATATATATATATATATCAATGATTAAACCACAATAAGAATGGGAAAACAAGACAAGACATGACGAAGACCGCTTGTTACGGTTGAAAAATTTTAGTCTTGTTTTCCCATTCTTATTGTGGTTTAATCATTGATTGTTGTTTCACGTGTTTATGTGAAATCTTTTTATATTATATATATATATATATATATATATATATATATACTTTTTCGTTGGAAATATCTCTCCTGAAGACGGTTCAAACCAAAAATTAGAGACTGTAAGTGTGTTCTTTTGATTTCTCTATGTTTCTTTTTCTCTATTGAACTATATATCATATATATATATATATAAATATTGATAAAAGTATCGACCGTGGAATAGAAACAAAAACTATAGTTTATCGGGACTCGGTCAGTTCTTCAGGTTCAAATTAAACTGTCATTGCCAACGTTTCGGTCTTTATTTAAAACCTTTTTCATAGGCAGAAGTATAAATTTTGAAACAGGAAAACTAAGTATTACATTACAAATTATTTTACAAAGAAAAGTAGTATGTGGATTTTAACAGTTCAGTGTCGTTCATTCTGTAGTCATTCAGACTACAGATCTTGTTAAAAGATCTGCCTATGAAAAAGGTTTTAAATAAAGACCAAAACGTTGGCAATGAGAGTTTAATTTGAACCTGAAGAAGTGACTGAGTCCTGATAAACTATAGTTTTTGTATATATATATATATAGTATAAATGAGCAGCAGGTCTTCTTGGAGACAGATTGAATTAAAATGTGCAGCAGCCTCTGCATTAATGACCTTTCTACTGGGGGGGGGGGGGGGCAATGAATATGTTCAACAGGGGACTTGCAACCCTGAATTCTAGGTACGAGGGATATTCTCGTATATTGGGATGACTACAACAAAGCTCTCAAGACGTTTGACAATGCATCTCTCAACAGGAGCCCCCAAGAAACATACCGAGGAAGCCCATGGTATCAAGCTCACAAGAGGCATGTTAGTCGAAAGAACTGTAGTACTTCAATATAACAATGACAAGGATCGATTAGCCATCTTGGAAGCCCTACACATTAAAGATATTAATCCGAGCCTTAAAATCCAGAATCATGAACTCAATGTTATACCAAGCAGCACCACGTTTGATAACAGTAACAAATTTGTTAGAGATCTTGAATCTAGTAGGGTTGGCAACAATTGAGGGTCCAACCTGAATGTTGTTACAACCCTTCTATAACCTTCTTTCTTTTGTTTTGTCTTACTTTCACGTACGGTATTCTCTCCTGTTTTATTTTTTGTTACACCTGTTTTGTTTAGTGTTAAATATTCATTTATTAATTTGTTATTGATATGATACATAGTTTTAAGCTGAAGATGTTCCTTTTTAGTGTATCGTGTTTTTAATATAGTCATTTAGTTTTATCAGTAGTTTTTCTTGTGTGTCCACATGTGTCTGGCCATTTATTTATGGAAATTACCTATAGAGCAACAGATGATTGTACAAAAAATAGAGGCTATCAGTAGAAAGGTCGTTAATGCAGAAGCTGCTGCACATTTTAATTTCATATATATATATCTTGACTTAATTAAAAATATATACGATCCAAACTGGATACAATACGAGTTCAAAATTCAATGTGTTACTTGCCGTTGCATCTACAACGAGCTTTGGTTACTTGGCGTTGCGTCTACAACGTGCTTGGGTTACTTGCCGTTGCGTCTACAACGTGCTTGGTCTCCCTTTCTCTTTTCTCCTGAAGACGGATTACCCGAAAATTTGAGTCTGTAAGTGTGTTTCCTTACTCTGTGTGTTACACTTCTTGAATTTTGAACTCGTGTATATATATATAATACATTTAGTTCGTTATTATGTAGATTGAAAGTATGCATTATAAAAAAGTTAATTATGTATGTATGTAAATATATATTTCAGTAAGAAATTGAGAAAACGGACTGAGATCTTTTAACCAAAACAACTGGTTCTGGTTTTGATTGAATGATCTTAGTCTTCCTTCCCAAATTCTGACTGTGTTTTAGACGTTGTTTTTATTCCATTTGTGTACTGCGATATATTGTTATGCATCCATAGTTAATAAAAGAAGAACAATATATAGCTGTTTGAATGAAATATTAGTAATTAAAGATTTAGTCTTTGTTGATGAACTGGACTCTAACTAAAAGTGACATATTCTGTTAAGAAGTGTTAAGAAGTACATTGTAGAAGATAGCAAGTCGAGTATACTGACTTGGCATAGTCGGCTTTGCAGTAGACGTTGTGGTCCCGGACGAAGCAAGAGGCTTCCCTGTCAAGAGCCAACTGGCAAACAGAGCAGCGAAGACAGCGGGCGTGCCAGGACCTGCCCGAGACCTGGAGGAGGTACTTGTCTGTGATGGGCTCGCAGCAGGCCACGCACACCAGTCCCTCCGTCTGCAACAAGCTCAGTCATCTCAGGCGTGGCAACATTGTGCCAGTCTTAGTATGCAGGCAGTCTGCGCTTAGCCTAAAACAACATTGCAATAAGAGCCCCAGACCTGGAGGAGGTACTTGTCTGTGATGGGCTCGCAGCAGGCCACGCACACCAGTCCCTCCGTCTGCAACAAGCTCAGTCATCTCAGGCGTGGCAACAGTGCGCCAGTCTTACTATGCAGGCAGTCTACGCTTAGCCTAAACAGCATCGCAATATGAGCCTAACCCACGGCACCAGCCAGAGACAGTGTTACCAACAACTCAGTCATCACAGGCGTGGCAACAGTGCGCCGGTCTTAGCATGCAAGCTTAGCCAGTCTTATGCTCCGCCGCTTAGCCTAAACAGCATCGCAATCAGAGCCTAACCCACGGTACCAAAGTCTAACACGGCAGTCTTATCAACAAAACATCCAGCCAAATACATAAAGAAAAGATAATGGATAATTATTTGCTCTTTGTAAAAGTACTAAAACAAATACATAATATAGCGTTTCTAGAGGGAGGAAGAGTATCTTTCCTACTTTATATTTTTAATAAAAGTACGTAAAAAAGGGGTTATGTAATAAGTATTTTAAATTAAAATAGTGAATTTTTAAGTGATGTTATTGTAAATGTAGACGATAACAGAACTTATGGGTAATTAAAAAAATTATGTATACATTTTTGTAAATTATATCAGTATTATGAATAATCTTATTTTTAGTAACCAGTTAATATGACTTTGGTTTTCGGATCCCTCGCGGTTTTGAAGTTCTCGACAACGTTGTGATAGATAATATTGACTATTGTTGACTGGATGGTTGGAATGTAATAGACTACTCCTGTCTTGAGTTATGTAATAGTTGTATTTCCTTTTAATGATGAACTTTAGAATGATAAAATTGAACTTTAGACAATAAATATGCGTAAGTGAGCTTTGCAAAGATGGCTCTCCGGTACGGACGATAAGACTGTTTTGTCGCAGGGTTTTTTTTCGTTTTGTGGTTTTGATTTATCCTTGGGTGCATGGTTGTTGAGGTTGAGGAATGGGGATCATTAAAGACTGATCGGTGGAGGTTGAAGGACATTTGAGGCGGATGGATGAGGAAATGACTGGTCATCTGTCGACCTGGCTGTCTCGATCCTGTGTTGACTATCACAGCCTCAAGCCCCGCGCAGCAGGACACCCCGTACCTGTCCTCCTCCCCAACGCCTGCCAATTCCTTCAAACACAACTTCCTCACCACTCCAACGCTAGCCCTCAGTGCCATCATTCTCTTAAATCAACTATTTCATGATTACAATTCAAGCACATTGAGTATTTTGCTTGTAAGAAACATCTGTTTTTATATATTCTTTTCAACGCATAGTAAAAATCACAGTTATTTACCAAGTTTGGTGAATTTAAAAACAAACTGCAATATTCAGGAACCAATTAATTTAAAAAAAAAATCCAATAACTGAAAACAATTGAAAGTTATTATTTATAAGATATAATAAAATCAAGATCAAAAAAAGATGTACAAAAATTAAATTTTATATCATATAATAATATAAAGTATGTATAATGGTAAAAAAAATAACGAGAGTCAACCAGAAGATCTTGAAGAAGAATGAAGAAAAAGAAATTTAAACGATATGGAATATAGTATAATGACATAACTGGAATAAGATCTCCGAATCGTGTATTCGAGAGGAATTAAGAAGGAGTTTTGTGTGTGTGTGTGTGACAGAGAGAGAGAGAGAGAGAAAGAGATAGAGGGGGGATGAGAGGAAAGGAGAGGGAGAAGCTAAACAATGAGACATATTAAGAATATAGTTTTTTTGGATACCCTATCCCAGTAGCTTGTGCACTCTTCTCAGGACTGGTAGATCCTGGTTCGATTCCCGCTCTGGCCTCGATGTTTTCATTCAGTAAATAAAATCCTCTGAGAAAGTCGTCATTATACTGGTACCGTCGATCCCGATCCTGTTCGATGTCAGGAACTTCATAAATATCTCTACTCTGAATACACTTGAGTTACGCAAAATGTAGGCCTCCCAAAGTAAAATGGATAACAAATAGTAAATGAATCACACATTGCTCCCCTAGGACATTTCAACAGAGCCCCGTTCATTGTTAAATTCTATAGTTGTACCGTATCAAGAGTCATTAGACCCTCTCTCTAGGCTTGTACGTAAACTTGATTTTAATGTAGTGTTTTCTAATCTTAAAAACGTAGGCAATATGTTCATAAAAAACTCTCCCAGGCAACTTGAGTCCGATAGTATTTATAAAATCCCGTTCAAAAATTACCATAAGATTTATATTGGTCAAACTGGTAAATCTTTAAAGACACGTGTAAAACAACACCAATACAACGTAAGTAGGCAGGAAAAAAGTAGCGCCTTATTCTTTCATATAAATAATGAAAATCATCATATTGATTGGACCAGAGCTAAATTTATTACCTATGAAAAATCGATGTTGTTAAGAAACATAAAATCCTCTCTGATTAAATTTAATAGATCAAATGTTATAAACATTAGTAACGGTTAGTTCAAACTTGACTCAGTGTAACCGAGGACAATAACACCTTATAAGACGGTTGACAGCTAGCGGATAGTTGTTTACTTTTTCTGACTATACTCCTTTGTTTCCCCAAACATCCCTATCTGGACTATTGTCATTTCCTGCACTTTACACCCTTCTAAAATACCACTCTTCCCTCCCACTTCTTTCAACCACTCACCATTATGTTTTTGCATCTAGTGTTTCATTTAGGTTTTTGACTCTGACGAAGACTGCTTTTTACAGTTGAAGATCTTTTTTTTGCATTTCTGACGAAGACTGCTTTTTACGGTTGAAGATCTTTTTTTGCATTTCATATTGTGGTTTGATCATTGACTAAACGGTTAATGTCTATATGTGTGACATTTAGCAAAGAAATATTAAGGCGTATTATTATAAAATATAAATTTGTATAATACTGAGAATTGTAATTTTTTGAATGAACATGCATTAAGAAGTGAAGAAGAGAGATCCATGGAAATGAATAGAAAATAATGGTAGGAATACAAATGATCAGGCTGTGTTTGAGAACATTATAACTAGCTAAGAGGACGTGGAAGAGTAAAAAAATTACCTTAAGAAAAGAAATAAGCGCTTCTAGTAGAACCAGCAGCACGAGAATACAACTCTTTGTAAAATTCAGTAATTTTTTTTGTAATTAATACAAAACCCTAAACATAAAATTAGCATACGAACATATTAGTTGGTTAGTGTATAAATTGAGCTGGAGTGTGAATAAATGCCTGCTTAATGAAATACGTAAGAGGAGTCGTGAGATCAGGTTTTCTTGGAATTCAAACTCCTCGTTGGAGTGGCTTGTTCGGCCATTTCTTGTCGATCACTGCAGTTGTCTGTCCGACACACTGATCTGTTACCCAATTCTTCTTCACTTGCGTTTTCACATTCACCAATCTCTGGTTTACGTGAAACCTTTATCAGTATCACTAAATTCAAAAATTAATAAAGCAACGTCTAAGTGATGACAATGCTTACTAGGTACTCTAAATACAATGAACTATTCACTTATATATAAAATTCATAAAAAATTTTAATAAACTGAATGAGTTTTTTCGTTTTTTTTTCATGAATTTGTGTTGGACCTAAGAACAAACGGCCTTTCATTCATTCATAACATGGACAGGTATCTTCGCCATCATTTCATGAACCCTTGTTAAATAGAAAATCAAAACGCTACTACTTTTTTTTTTAATAAGATTTTTAAAATTCATTAATTTATGGTGGCATAAATTTTCAAAAGTTTTAACTCTTTACTTAACTTTATATTGTGATTTATAAATATCCTGCTAATTGTGATAATGATTTTATCGTGAATTCTTAACCGCATTGATAGAACTCGGTCAGCGATGATTTTGGTGATGAAAATCATAGAAAAAACCATAAAAATAAATTGTATGATGAAAAACATTTTGGATGGAAACAGACAAAACTTACGTTGATATTCAAAAGTATTATTCGAAAGGAACACTATAAAACTGAAGTATTGTGCACAAAACACGCCCACACACTCTGCGGTGTTACCACCTTGTATAAGAGAGGAAAATATAACTAAATTAATAACTTAGTAATAACTTAAAAATAATAACTAAATTAAATAAAAAAAACTAAAATTAAAATACTAAAGAAAAATAACTAAATAATGAATGAAAATCATTGATATATGTCAGATAAAACTAAGAAGAAAAAAAAAAATTAATTCAATAATAAGATTAAAAATATAATTATAAATAGAAAAATAAATTAAAATGAAAACGAGCAAGGCTTTGAGCAGACTGGACTCCAGTAGACAAATATGTACATTAAAGATGTACGACGAATCAAGATGTACGAATCTGTCATTAAAGATGAGTCGTAGAAATTAGCATCGATTGCAACGAGTGCTGCGCTAACTAATAGAACTGTGCTAGTGCATATGGGAACTCAGGTTAGTGGAAAAAAAGTGAAAACAATCACAAGGTACAGTTCAAATGGTAAATGCAGTTGAGGGGTTGTGCCGGAAGTATGTGGACAAATGCATATTCTTAATTCTTTTGTTATTGCAGTCATTTATTAATAAACATACACACACTAGTATACTTGGAATTAGATTTATTTCCTCACTTTACCAATCGCAGAGCTTGTTTAGGCAGTTAGTGTGTGATTCTCTGCCTAAAGCCCTATACAGATTGTGGGAGGTGAGTTACATTAGAGCACAGGATTCGGTTTGTGACCGCCTTCAAATACGACATTTTATTGAGCTCCGCGTCTCACACCCAAAACAAAACACCTTTCTCTTCTTTATTATAATTGGACTTTCAGGTATCATTTGGAAAGCCTCAGCGTAACTGTTTCAGATATCTCTTCAACAATATCAGTTACTTTGTTTATTTCTTCAAAGATAAAATACAAGGCGAGTCAAGTAAAGTAGTCTAAACATAAGATTCCTTATAATTATTATTCCTTTGGACAATTCAAGTTGAAAATTATGGACTGGTCTACATTCAACTCTACCATAAGTAAACATGATATCAGCCTCTTATAATATATGGAGTTTTGATATTATTTTACTGTAAATATCCAATGACTCTAGAATTGATCTTTCTATAATTTACCTGTTAATATCGTCTTAAAATAATATCAAGCTTCTTGTTAATGAATTATAAAAGTAAAGTCAATTAAATTAATAATTTTATGTCTCATATGATAGTTATTTCCTTTTATTGGTTCTAAAAAACTTGAAATCATTGATACAACAATGTGTCACGTTATTATTAAACTGTTGTTGAGGTTGACTGGTGCACACCGTGATAAATCCATCCTCTTATACATTCCTTTATCACTTATAAATTTATAAATCTGAAATTTTAAATCCACAGTGAATTCCATAATTTTTCTTAGAAAAGTACCTCTCACTTTTGTTACTTTACTTATAGTAAAATATTGTGCTCATGAAAAAATTCGATCTCGAAATTTTGACGGAATTACATGTTTTGAAGTCCCAGAAGTCGTTGTATGAGTTCTTTTCGATGATATCTGTCTGTTTGTGTGGGTGGGTGAATGGGTGAGTATGTATCCAAAGTTTGTGGTCACGCTACGGTCCAGAATCATTGATTGATCAAATTGATATTTTACACAAAAATAGTGTAGATGTGCTGTTTAGTTTGGGAGCAGTAAGGTATGATGGGAAAGTCACTTTTTTGGTCAAAAATGTGTTTTTAGACAACATTTTTTTTCTTAAACTACTAAATCTAGAGTTTTAAAATTTTGTCATTATCTTGATTGTAATTGAGAGTACAAAAGCAATAAACGAAAAAATCCTCAGATTCTTAAAACAGCAGGAAATATTTTTTTTTCAATAAATTATAGAAATTTTGACTTATAATTCAATCTGAAAGCTTGTGAGAGAGATACAAGCTATACCATTTGACGGATTGAAATGAAATTATACCTAAAAATCAAACGCTATATGGAGATTAAGTTGTTTTTCTGTTGTCAGAAAATTTTTGACACTAAACGAATCATTAAAAAACAATGCTATTTTGCCATAATAATAGACAGAAAATTAAAAATTTTTTAAAAAAAATTCATTAAATTTCAATTATAGCAAAGAGAAATGAAGCTATAAAAACTGAATTTTGTTCCTGGATTAATTGTTTACTTGCCATACTTGTATTTGTTTATTTGTTTACATGGTTTACATTGACTTGACAAGTTTTGAGTAAATGCACTGAAATTAAATTTATGTTTAGAGGCATAATGAAATTGAAATGATTTAATGAGATATAAGAGGAATAATATATTTACATGTAAAAAATCAGCGCCAATGAACATAAATTTCTGATGCTTTTCATGGTATGATGGATTATCCAACATAATGCTCTAATGAATCTATAAGTTTATAATTCCACAAAACTTAATGTAAGATGTAGGTTTTCATATGTTCATGAATCATATTAACTTTGTGTAATATTGAAATATGAAGAGTAGACTACTTAAAAAATGAAGAAATAGAAGAATAAAGGTTATATATTTCAAGACGTATATAATTTTCAAGATAATTCCTCGTTAATACGATGACTCAGACATTTTTTGTCAAATTTTTCTTAAACAGAAATCATTGGCTTAAATATTCAATATAGAAGGAGGTTAGCTAAGCAACGAATTTAACAGAACTATTGTTCATGTTATTTTACTTGATTATAAGTAAATGATTGTGATTGTAAAGAATTAGATGTTGAGATTCTGACGGAATTACATGTTTTGAGGCCCCAACAGTCGTTTTATGAAGATTTTTCCATGATTTATGTGTGTGTGTATGTTCGTGATGGTGGGTTAGTGTCTATCTGTGCAGACGCTACGGTCCAGAATCTTTGATGGATCAAATTGATATTTTACACAAAATGGGTCTCATAATGGAAAAGTTACTTTTTTGTAGAAAATATGTTTTTAGACAATATTTTTTCTTGAAATTTTGGCATTATCTTTGAGGCTACAATATCCATTAAGAAAATACTGAAGTTTTTTTAGTACAACAGGAAATATTATTTTCCAATAAAATGTAAATATGTTGACTTATCATTCAATCTGAAAAATTCTGATAATGATAGAAGCCATATCGTCTGAGGGATCGAAATGAAATTATACCTAAAAATGGAGGTGGGGAATGAGTTGTGATTATTTTTTTAAATTCATTAACCAAATATTAGGTACATTCCCTGTTTTTTCACGCTAAAGAGCACATTAAAAAACAATTAAAACTTGCCAAAAAATCAAGCAGAAAATTAACGATTTATAATTTTATATTACCGTAAACAGCAATAAAGCTATAAAAACTGAATATTTAATCTAGACTATCGGATCACCTGCTATACTTGTCGGATTTGTTGAAAATTATTTACATTGTTTATACTGATTTAGAATTGTTTTATGTAAATCGACTGAAAGAAAATTGATATTTAGAGGTTTAATGAAAAATTGTGAAATTTATGATTTAATGACCTAATGTGAGATGTAAGAAGAATAAAATTCTTTCATATAAAAAATCAACGCCAATGAAACATAAAATTTCTGGTGCTTTTAACGGTATTATCTATTTGTCTGGCAAAATAGTTTAATTTTGTGTTGCAGTCTTAAACAAAACATCTCCCATTTAGACAATTATATATTTATGTCCAAATGGGACATTATATACCCCAAAAGTTTGATATTATATTTAATTATAGTAAAGTTGAGTGTAGGCCACTCCAGATTGTTGCGTTTAGGTATAATGCTGTTTACAAACTTGTGAACCTCTTAAACGAGATTAGCTTACATTAACATAGAATGAAGAAGTCTTTGAGACCTATGCTTTGTTCTTTTTGAGAAAGCAAGAGGGACAGTTTAGCTGGATTTATACCAGATATTTCTTCTTACTCATTTTTCAACAATGTGTAGAGCACACTGCATGGGCTCAAAGGTAGTCAGGTAGTAGGTAGTAGGTAGTATAAAGACATAAAGTTCTCTGTATATGCTTGTATTACATAACCTTGATTATTTCAAGTATCCAGTAGATCTTCCACGACTAATCATCACAATAAACACAATACCACACCTCCATGAGGATAGTGTTTATTGGTCTCAATTTTAGTTGTAATACTATACTTACACTAATTATTTGGTAATTACGTTAGATTGTAGTAACCTATTCTATAGTTCCTGGATTAATAGATCTGAACATGAATAATGATTTACTGGATTTAAATTCGTGTTATCGGAAGCTTCGTTTAAATTGAAGAAAATGTCCAGAGTGATTTTTTAAGACCTAAGTCCTTTTTTATTTTGTTAGTCAATTTAGACTTCATATTGTTGGTTTGGCAGTATGATGTATATATTTTGTCTGTTATAAAGTTGCTTATTTGTCATAAACCCACGTGTTACTGCATATTGAACTTAATAAGTTATCATTTTTAGCGCAATAACACTTTTTTATATTGCAAGGTTATAGAATATTTGTATTGAGACAATAGTTGATTTGAAATTTCAAGTGTATTTAGTCAACGGAGAAGTGGATGTCATAAAATTAGTATTTCGTTCTTTCATAAAGAATAAAACAAAAACAATCTTACCCATGCTTCAATATTATTCAAAAACTGAAGGGGTCTTCACTGTATATCTGACATTAATGTTTGCTAAAGGGAGGGGCATGTAGATGGTGACAGCACTTGCTATCGATATCCTTCCATCAGTTTGGAAAACGCCAAACCATTTATTTTTGGTTAGAGTTGAATTTTTACACGTAAGAATTTTATTCTTCATACATACCACATTAACTCATTAGAACATCTCAAAGTTTCTTTATTCAATCTTTAAAAATTTCTAAGGCATTAAAAACGAAACCAACAAATACAACAGGTTTTAACATTACCCCAAGATGAGTTCAGTTTTTCTAGCTTTATTGCCTTTTTCTGTAATTGAAATTTATTTTAGTTTTTGTTATAGCTTAGTAATTTTAGTTTTTAGTTGACTTTTTTGAAAGAATTGCATTATTTTGCAATTATCCGTTTAGCGTGTAAAATACTTCCTGAAATCATAAAATGCCTCATAACACACCTTTCCTTGCATGTAATTTTAATAAAAAATTATTCATCACATCCTTTAAAAAATCGTATTTTTTGTGTTATTTCATTTTGAACTGTTAAACGATGTGAGTTCTATGGTGTCTAAATGATTTAGTCAATCAATAGTAAAAATGTTTACATTTTATAGCAAAATTAAACTTTTTAGTCAATAAAAAATGCTGTTTTTTCCTTTATTACTATATTAATTTCATAATTATACTAAAATTTCAAAACTAAGCAGTTTTTAAAATTTAGCAGTTTAAGAGAGAAAAATGTCCTTTTATTACATTTTGACTAAAAATAATAAAATAAGTTAATTTAATTTGTAATTGGCTTCATTTACAAAATAGTTCATTAATTAATATATATACGTTGTTTATTGATAAAACTATTCCAGAAATAATTAAAACCTTGCATTTAGTAGCGTTTCGATTAATAGATATTTTTCTTTAATCTTAGAAAAGTATTTTTTGTTTTGGAAAAGAGTGTTATTTATAAACACATATTTTATAAACTAGTTTCCCGAAAGTATTTTGGGTAGGTAGGGTGTTTCCAAAAGTTTGTGGTTACGCTGCGGTCCACACCGTTTGATGGACAAAGATGGACCATATAATGTAGAAGTGCCCTGTTGTAGGGGGGCAATATTGCGAATGAAAGAATCATTTTTTTGGCCAAAATGTGTTTTTAGACATTTTTTCTTCCTAACCTACTAATTATAGAGTTTTGAAATGTTTGTATGATGAAGGAAGTAACAAAAGCAATTAGTGAAAATCCTCAGATTTTTAAACAACTGAAAAGATTTTTTTTAATGAAATGTAATAATAAGCTTGTGAGGAGAATACAAGTCACTTGGCTTGATGTGTCAAAATTAAATTAAAGTCAAAATAGTACATTATGTGACGGTGAGTTGGAGTTGGAGAATTTTTTTAAAAATTGCTTTAGGAGTGTTTTGGTACATTTATGATATTAAAAAATGTTTATCAACGCTAAATGGTTAATTAGGGAACTGTGAAATTTTGGCAAATAACTGAACATAAAGCTAGCAATTTACAGAAGAATTTTATTGAACTCCGATTTTCAGGAAGCTATAAAAACTGATAATTTATCATGGAATAATGGATCACCTGCTGCACGTGTCGGATTTGATTACATTTCCTTAGAAATCTTTTAGGTAAAACGAGTGAAATAAAATTGCTATTTGAAGGTTAAATAAAAACATTTTAATGTTTTAATGAGTTAATATGGAAAGTAAGAAAAATAAAAGTCTTAAAAGTAAAAAATTAAACCAATGATATGTTTTTGATGCTTTCCATAGTACGACGGATATGTCTGACAAAATGTTCTATCAAACTACATATAAGTTTCCCACTTTATCAAAACATAATGTTGGATATAGTTCTGGGTGTATTTATGTCCTTAGGATATGTTGAAGTATGAAAGTATTCTTTATTACATAACTGACACTAATTTTTAGCTGGTTTTTCGGTGATTCGATGAACTTCAGATATTATCTTACATTTTTCGACAACATTGAAAAATTTTGAATCTTAAAGAAATCACTTCTTAAAAAACTTTCAATTTTGTTTTCTAAAGAAAATTGAACGCTTTTTGATACCAAGAAAAAGACTCTAGTCTAATGTACTGGCAAGTGATAAATTAATGAAAATAGTGTAAATCATTTGATTTAAATATGATTACTTGAAAACAAAGGAATGAGTTAGTAAACAATTTGGAAATGTTTGAACTATATAAACATCTGGTAGTCTCAAACATTTTTGCACTACACACCTCTCACAGGAGTGTAAATGAAAAATAGATCTAGAAGAAAACAGCCTCTTTCTAGAATGGAGAACCCTGTCTAGAAGAGGTAGAAATCTTTGACCTCATTATATCTGAAGCAGATTGGAGAGGACAAAGATATTTGCCCAATCGTACCTAAAACAATAGATGTGAGGGAACTTCTTTATGTACATTCATGAAGGTCATTAAAGAACTTAAAATTTGAAGTTGAATTAAGTTATAACAATGGGATGTATGATAGGTATATATATATATAGGTATATACAGGTATATATATATATATATATATATATATATAGGTATAGCTATATGATAGGTATGTAGGCGTATGTACGAGTCCTATGCGATTTAGACCATCAGTTTAATAATTTTAATAGCATGTCAGATTGATCAATGATTTCAATTTCAAGTTTCTTTAACTGATAAAATGATTATAGTCACACATAAACGAAATATACATACATGATAAATATGTACGTATTGAGACATTACTATAAAACATAAATGATTTGGTTGTCAACAAGTTTCTTATTATGATTACTTATAGTAAAGTTGAGTGTAGGCCACTCCAGATCTTTTTATTTGTATTTTTATAAAATGATCCACTATTATTAATGGGGTATGCTACTTTTCTCATTGATTACGTTTGAATAAAAAGGTAATGAATGTATTTTTGCTGAAAATCCCAGTATTAAGGCCATTGATTGCAATATATTTTAATATTTTAGCAGGAAACTATTAATAAAAGATTTTTCAAAGTGTTTTTTAATGTAGAGATTTAACACAGGACAAGAAATATTAGGGAGTTTGAAAAGAGTTAAAGAGGCCACCCCCTGCAGTGAAGAGAGCGTTTGGTAAACTATTGCCGCGACGAGGCGATAAAGCGGACGTAATACGAGCGGGCAGGTGAAATACGACGTACAAGGCGGGGTATTAAGATATTAGGGGAGCAGAGCTCCACGCGGCGTCAAACTCTTCTTCAAACTGTTTTAGTGGCTTCCTTTTCCACAACATAAAATATAAGCGTGCTCCGTGTCTCTTTGACGGTAAAATATCACCCATTCATGACCATTCAAAACACTGACGATGAGTGTCAGAAAAAAAGGGGAAACTGTCGCTTCTGGAGGGTCTTAAAGAAACGTGTTTTCGGTGTGGTCTGGGCGCTTACGAAACTAACTGTAATTGAGGCAGAGGCCAACACCTGAGTCACAAACACTGACACGAGAAATGCTTTCCTAAAAGTGGTTTGTTATGTGTGATTGCTCGACTATTCGATTCGATGAAGGCCATATTTAAAACAAACCCCTACTAAACAGGTTTTCCCAGATTGTTTTAAAAGTTTTTGTGCTATAATTCTAATGTTCAACCTTAAAAAACTGTATGAAAAATGGTAACATTTAGTGTGTCCCAAATTTAAGTTATCAAAATAACTACTCCTATTGTCCCAAATTAGTCAAAATTTAACAGAAAAGATTGATATTATCGTTTATTTGAATGTATCCCTTGAGTTAAAAATCAAGATTTTAAATTCATGTTGGTTCATTTATTTAAATAATACTGTTGCAAGCCATTTTTTTCATTGTATTTTATATTTTACTGTTTCAGTTCAGAGATAGCTGGCACTAGAAACACACAGTTTGTAATTTTTGGTCGCCAAACGTCGCTTCGCAAGTGCGCTCGGTGTCGCTATCTTTTCTCTCCTGATGCAGTTAAACCGAAAATGAGAGACTGTAAGTGTATTTTCTATTTACTTTGTACCTAAAGTTTACTCAGAAATATATATGGTATATATATATTTCAGTTGACTGCAGTCCCTACTTAAGACAAATTTTCCCATTTAGAACTTGAAAATATTTTTAGGATTTTCAAAACATTACCAATTTTTTGTCTGAAATGTCAAAAACATGTAAGAAAGAAATAATGTCGTTTTCAGATAATTTTTAATTTAAGATGTAGGATAATTTCATATATTATTTTTAAAAGAATTTTTTTTAATTCTGAATAATGTTCTACACTTTTGATCTTTTGTCAAATTATTATACTGGGAATTTCATGGTATGCTAGAGTTTTTTAAAAACTCACTTTTCTTTCCTTTTGTCAAATATCATAAAAAACCAATTTACTCTGAGGGAATATTTTTTCCCACGTGCTCTGATATAAGTTTGCTGTAAATATATATTGAGAAAAAGATTTTTTCTCAATTTTTCTCAAAACGACATAAAAAACAAATGTCGTTTTTATTATTATTTTATTCATTACATTATTATTTTATTATTTAAGATAATTCTTAATTTAAGATGCCGGATAATTTCATTTATTTTTCTTCAAAGATGTTTTCAATTTTGAATGATGTTTTATATTTTTGTTCTTTTATAGAATTACTATACTGGGAGTTTTATGAGTTCCCAGTATAGTATAGGTGATCCATTAGTCTAGGATAAACAAACAGTTTTTATAGTTTTATTGCTCTTTGCCGTATTTGAAATTTCATAAATTTTTTTTATAAATTACTAATTTTTTGTTCCATTTTTGGTCAATTTTTTATTATTTTTTAATGAGCCGTTTAGCGTCAAAAAACATTTTCTGAAAACAGAAATCCTACTGTAACGCCCCTTTAACAAATGTAATTTTGAAAAAAAATATCTCAACTCATTCTTCACATAATGTTCTATTTTTAAGCATACTTTCATGTTGATCCATCCAACGGTATTGCTTACATCGTTCTCACAAGCTTTGAGATTGAACTATAAGTCAAAATTTTTACATTTTATTGAAAAAAAAATTCCCGTTGTTTCAAATTTCTGAATATATTTTTCGTTTGTTTCATTTGTAACCTCAAAGATAATGTCAAAATTTCAAAACTCTAGGGTTATCAGTTTAGGAGAAATAAATGTTTTCTAAAAAACGGTTTTTGGCAAAAAAAGTGACTTTCCCGTCATGCATAACTCTTCCCAAGCAATAGGGATTATCTACAATATGGGGCCCATTTTTGTGTAAAATATCAACTTGATCCATCAAAGATTCTGGACCGTAGCGTGGTAACAAGCAATGCTAACACACTCACCCATCCACCAACGCTCCCACCCATACACATGCACAGACATCATCGAAAAAACATCATAAAACGACTTTTGGGACCTCAAAACATATCGTTCCGTCAAAATCTGGAGATCGAATTTTTTCACGATCACTATACTTTACTGATAGTAAAGTAAAAAACTTTGGCTGCTAAAGACTGGCGCCTTTAACCATTATTTCATCGCACAGTAGGTATTACCACTTACACGGCTTTGTTTGATTTTACCAGTAAGTGTTGATTGTGTTCTGTATGACTTGAGATACGGCTAACTTTGATCCAGACTAGCTGGTATAAAGTAAAATACTGTTCTTTGACAATCAACATAGTAATGAATCCCGTCTTAGAGTAACCAATGGCACTAGATGAGAAATCAAACTAAGAAAGGAAGGTAAAACGTCACAGCTATCTTGAGAAAAATAGTAAACATTAATTTTGAACGAAAAGACATATTTAACATTTTGAATAAATTATGAATTGCTTATGATTTCAGGTTTCTTTTATCTAAAGAATAGTATAAAGTTATTATGGATCAAGTGAAAATATCATAATAAACTGCCTCCAAATAGGGGTAAATCTTTGAAGGAAAAAAAAACCATAAAATTATTTTCTGCCACCAAGCATTATTAATGTATGAAACAATTTTAAAAAAAATTAACAGAGAGAGCCTTGATTCTTCTTGTTTGTAGGTATAGTAACAAAAACAGTTGTAATCAGGTTGAGTTTAGAGTTGGCGATTCCAGAGTTAATGTGCTGTGACATTGCACTCAGCTGGACTTTCAATTGTAAATTGGCTATTAAGCATGGTAGAGCAGAAGTAAGAGGCAAAGGAGGTGGTGCTCGCTTGATTAATGGCTCTTTTTAATGTATTTGCACAAGTTTCAATTGTGCTCACGATTGCCTCGCACTCCTCCGGTCCTAGATCCAGGTGACCAGTCCCACCCTCCAGTAACAACTATTCCATTCTATAGTTGTCTCGCAAATTACACCTACTCATTTCTCTTCGTATAATACCGCAGTATTCTTCATTCTTTTGGTTAACATGGGTTGTTTGCCTCAAGGTGACCACTTCATTTTTTATTGGGGGGTTAAGGACGTATTTTAGTTAATATTGTTTTTACCTATTTTTTGTAACGTACTCTGCTACAAAAAATATTCAGCTTTTTTTATTGTTTTTGTTTTCATTTATGCCAAATATTTGGAATTATCTTTAAACATTATGCTTTTTTAAAAATAATAGAACTTCATTTTTCGAAATTTAACATTTTATTTTACCTAATATAAGCTAACAGGATTATTATGTGGAGAAAAGTAATAAGTGGAGATCATCATGGAAAGAAGTTAAAACTATTGTTTTGTTAGCGTTCAACTTTGCTATGGTGCAGTCGAAGGCTCGAGTCATGATCTAAAATCTTGATATTAGTTAAGTCTTTAAGAAAGCTTATTTTCGAGGCAAACATTTTCATAACCACGTTTATGTAATTTTCAAATTTTGAAGCTATATTTTAAAAACAATATTAATTTTCTAATATTTAACAGCTATTTTTTTTTCTATGAGTTTCACAACTCCTTCTGCGCAAATCTCTATATATAAAGTTCGTGAGTTTGTTTGTTTGTTTGTTCACCCATTTCCCGTGGAGATAGAGACTTGAAATTAAATATATATTATTGATTACCTGAATAATGTTAAATAAAAGAAAATTATCATTATATTCCCAAAATTGGAGTCAGGGTAGCAAGTGTCTGTCTTGCGTGCCGCCGATGACAGTAGCACAAATATATTACAAATAAATGCAGAATAGTTGACCGGAAGAGTGCAAGGCAATCGTGAGCACAATTGAATTTTGTGCAAATACATTAAAAAGAGCCATAACTAATAAGTGTCTTAAAAAATAGTTAAGAATACTATATCAAAAGCTTGTGCCATATGAGAATCTGTTTCCCTGCCTTAATAACAAGAAACAACAATTAAAATTACCCCTGTCAATCATGTTCAGTGAGTTAATTTCAATACCTATTGTTATAATATCTGAATGACACAAAGGGTCACGGGTAGTCTAGTAAATAAATAAAATTGTTCAAAAAGTTGAAATGCCTTCAGTTCTATAAGCTTGATCTTATAGCAATCTAAGGTGTCTCAGTTTTATAAGCTTAGTTAAGAGGCTTTATAAAGAATATTTGTCAACAAGTCCAACAAAAGGTTACATGTATTGAATGTTCAAACCTTTGATTATCTCTGATAGCTTATGGTTCATAAGTTTTAAAACTTAAAGTGTACCAGCAAATTTCACCTGTTATATTCGTAATAAACGGTAACACTATATTAGGCTATTTCTGTTGTCCTATAGAAGTTACGATATTTAAAATTAGCATAGTCAAAAGTAGTTCCCATCTCTTATTTCTCTGAAGCTCGACCTGTTTCAACTCTCGTTCATCTTCAGTAGCGAAGGTTCGATAGTTTTTTCCACAACGTGTTCCAAAACCGGTCGGACCGTCTTAAAGAAATACGAGGCTAGAATACGCGGACCCGTTAGCTTTGAAGATGGTTCAACATATTGACTCACTGTCCTTACTTTTTTATTTTTACTACTTAAAAAGTTTTAATTTTTTTTTCCAAATCTTCTAAATTAACTGAAAATAATGGATAATATTTGGAATTTGAAATATTATGAGGTATACATTTTAAAGCTCTAAATTTTGGTAAACATTATTCTAGAAAATAGTTTTTATCTTTATATATTTCAATTTGGCTGAAGTTTTTTTCTGATTATACTCAGTTTAAAATGAAACGTAATGGTTTTGATTCATTTAGCATGGTCTGTTTGTTTCTTGCTTCTTTATTTTTCTTGTCAAATTCCTCATAGGTTGTAGAGATAGATGGTCAGAACCACATGCATTGTGAGTTACATTGTTTAGACTATTTCAATGTATATTTCCTTTGCGTGTTATATGTGTTGTTGTGTAGCTGTGTGTAGTTGTGTAATGGTGTCACACATATGATTTTTTTTTATTAACAATTCGCATTTTAGCACTATCATCGTTCATTCTAATGCGCTATACTATTTGTGTGTATGTTACCAATAAACGAAACAGTTATAATTAATTACATACTGATTAGAAGGACTTTTAGATCATTTCTACGTCTGAAGCTGTAAATTTCTACGCAAAAAGCAAAAAGCTACGTTCTAGCATATAAAACAACATATGATATGAAACATTGATAGCAAATATTAATATTAACAACGAATTAAGGAAAAATCTAAAAAATGAGAATATTAAAAATTCTATCTCTACCTAGTTTTTTAAATTCATTTTTTTTGTGTCATAATTTAAGTGATTAACATTTTAAAAAACTGTACATTGGGTTTATGCAATTTTTTACGCTTTGAGATTCACCTATCAGTGATGCAGATATTCAATAGATATACGTTATTTTTGTTGTTTGATGTTTTCTTTATTTACGCTTCATTCTATTGCTACAATTAAGAACTCCAAGTAAATTAATGCTATTATTAGTCCCACAAGCGAACCCACTTATGCCAAAATTGGCTCTTTGTTATACCACACAATGATTCTACATTGGGAGTTCTACATTTTACCTAAGTCAATTGTACTTAGAGGAGGGATCTTAACGAGTACCTGACATATGGTAGTACAGACCCGGGACTGATGGTTGAACGTACTCTCCGAGGGACGACGTGCTCTAAGTTACTCACTTCTAGCGAGAGTAAATCGAGGACTTTAAGATCTACCAGTCCAGAGACAAACACGTTGACACAGGGCTGACCTGGTCCCGAAATTTATAGTAGGTGTTAAAAAATAATGTTTAACTACAAAACTACAAATGTTTAACTACCACAACAAAAATACATCGATAACCTCTTATCTATTAGTACGAAATATATCCATTTTTGTTTAATAGCTGATCTGATAAATTGTGTTCTGTACTTGGAATGGGCTTGAGTAATACTAGATTGTCTGACTTAACCCATTGATGCGTACGCAATTATTTTGAAAGTTCCAGCAGAAAACACAGTTCTCTATTTGATTTCTGTTCACTTTCCGTCACTGAGTATTTATGAATTGTGACACTTTCACTCCCCAACCGGCACAACCTTGACCACCGAAACTTTGAAGTTCTCTCGTCGTCCTGAACTGATTATGGAACCTGCTCGAAAACAGTACTATTTCATACAGGGATTAAAGGGGGATTTTTCGGGGATCAGAAAAATGATTTGAAAAATGAAGTAAAATACAATTTTTAATCAACCATACTGAAACGTAATCCCTTATTTGCAAGTTTTTTACATTTAATAAGTGTATTAAATTTAATTACTGTATTAAACTTATTAAAAAACTGTAATTGGTAAAATAAAGAAACTGGCCTCCACACGAAGAAATTTTGAAAAATTAACGTCTTTTGAACACTTCGAGTTCTTCTTCAGGTGACACCCAGTTATCAGGTTTTCCATCTTATATATTTCCAATAAGCAGATTAGCCTGAAGTAGAAAACTGAGTGTTGAAAGATAGCTTTTTTGTAAAATTTATTTTATACAAATACTATTTTTTTTAGTTTTTGAAATACACACTAACTGTTTACTCAATCTACCAAAGGACAAAAATAGTAATCCGATGCGAGTGTAGAGTGATGTAGCTTATAACGAGTTTAGATTACTCCCCTCCTACTTATACTGTCATACTGATTCGAGAAACCCAAAACGTGTAAATTTGTTTTTATTCATCATTATCCTTTATTTAGAGTATAAAGTGAAAACATCTGGAGAGGCTTACACTGAACTTTACTATATGTAAACATAATATCATAATTCTTGGGTATATAATATACAATGTCCCATTTAGGCATAGTATAAATATCTAAATGGGAGATGTCCATTAGACCGCCATGCATTTGTACTAAAGGTAGTACAAATAGTGTATTATCTGTATTAACTTAATACAAATTAACACTATAATCTGTGTTAAATGAATTATAATGTTAATACGTTAACACATTAACTTATCAATATAAAGGCTTATTTTTGTTTATTGAACCGCTGATCAAAATAATATCCTTTCTTATAATCTGTAATCTTATTACGTATCGAATTTTTTCTTCTGTTGTTTTAAAAATCTGAATATATTTTTCTCTCATTGCGTTTTGTAATCTCAAAGATGTCAAAATTTCAAAACTCTAGAGTTAGTAGTTTAGGAAAAAAAAATGTTTCCTAAAAACAGGTTTTTGGCAAAAAAAGTGACTTTTTCATTATGCATAATTGATCCCAAACAATAGGGCTCGCCTACACTATGAGGCCAATTTTTGTGTAAAATATCAATTTGATCCATCAAATATTGTGGACCGTGGTCACAAACTTGTTATACATCTCACCCACCCACTCACACACACGCGCACACACACGCACACACGACATCATCGAAAAAACTTTATATGGTACAACGACTTCTGGGACCTCAAAACATGTAATTACGTCAAAATCTCTAGATCGAATTTTTTGACGATCATTATAGGTACTTACTTTACTTATAGTAAAGTAAAAATCTCTGTAAAAATTGTATATAGTAATCAGATTAGTTTCATTATGCTAAATAAAATAAAACTCCTTAAATAGATTAATTTTATTGTAGATCATTTTTACTATGTACAGAGCAATTGAGTATTTCTATTTTATGACAATATCCAAATACTTCAAGCACAACATTTTTTCCTAAAATGTATGAGAAATCTGTTTAAATCTATCAGATGTAACCAAAGCTTCATTTCAATTGTTATGCTTATATTGGGACTCCAGTCATAACTAGTCATGCAGATTAGGAGTGTAGAGAAACTATATGTTTGTGGAAACTAAGAATGACATATATAAATTGGTGATATTGGTTTGGTTTTAAAGACAGCGTGTAGAGTAAGTGGAGTGGGTAGAGGTGGAAGCCGGATGATGAAGACAGGTGGGGAGTGTCTGGACGGCTTGTGGAACAAAGGTAACAAAGCGAGCGACACTCTGGTGGAATAGAAAGCGGATGGGACAATGTGGCTGTGAGCTGTGTACATCCACCGACTCCCAACTACTTGTGTTCTCATCGCGCAACAGGCTCTCTCCACTTGACAGCCCGCCATGAGCCGAGTCAGTGAGACGCATGTAGTCAAGCCTTAAGGTTTACAAAACTAGCCTTTCCAAACCTCAGCAGCATGTCCTTCTCAACACCGGCATTCGCCTCCCTCTAGGTGTCTCGTGATATGCTAATAGCAGCCCTTCTAGACCTTCCGACGCACTTCTTCACCCAAGCGTAACCACCCTGGTGTTTGGCTTACATGCACTTCACGCACAACCTTCTCACCATATAGAATCAATTATACTATTTAGTCCCTGACCAAACTAAACATTCAACTCTACTGAATTTTATCATGGTAATTTAAAAAAGGTAAATGAAAGCAGTGCTTGCCTTTAGCACGAACGGCTTATGAAGACTAGGCTAAATAAAATTCAGTTTCTGAATAAAGTTAAACAATACATGGTGACCCTTAGCTAGAAATATTTTTTACAGGTATAAAAAATATTGTGGTTAGCCACTATTTTAGAGTTGTCAATCAAGGTTACTTTGAGAGACTATCACAAGTATGAAGTCCGAAAAAGCTGTGCATATCAGTGGTGTAAAACACAAAATTTGAGGCTTTTTTATAAAATATTATAAATTAAATATTTTATAATAATAATATAAAAATTGTTACAATAATAAAGTAAAATAGCCATAGTAAGTATGTAAATTTGCATATTTAAATGAATTTGTTTAGATTATGTAGAATGGCATTACTACGAGTATAATTACGATAATGGAATATTGTCATTAGTTATCATATACGAGTATAATGTAACGTTATATGCAATTTACTACTATATTGTAGTTATTATATTGTTATTATTTTTTATTTTATTAATATTATGTTATATAGGTCATTAATTTGTTTTATTCATTAATAATAATTAATTGATGAAGTCCTGAAAAATAGAAAAGAAATTTGGATATTGTATTTTTTTAACAGATCTTTGTAAATAGTCATCGGGGTTTTTTGTGTTTTAGTTTCTCATAGGAGTCTGTATGTCCAATTGCACCTTTTGATGAAGCTTAGTATCAGCTTATTTCTTCTGAAATCGGTTGATTCTAGTAAAGTCTAGGCTCCTGTAATTGAGTACTGTTTTGAAGCAGTGAAGGTTATTGAAGTAGTGAGAAGTGAAGAAACTTTAAGTCATGAATTGTAATACTTGTCAATCAAGATTTGCACCGCCATCAGCATGTGGCACTCATGGCTCAATGACTCCTGATATCACCAAGACAATCCACTGTGACATGGTTACGACTGTCGTAATGCAAACTAGCACGAACAATTCCGTATGTAAAGAAATGAAGGAAATGTAATTGAGATCATCTGACAAATTATACAGTAAACATTTTGATATATATAATTATGGTAGAGTACCGGATTATATGGAACAAAGAAAGATTCAAAGCGTTAAAATCTGAGGGGGGTGAATAAGACAGTTATGTATCCATGGCTGACAGTTGTTTTTGTTGTCCCGATTGAGTATTACTGAGTTATGTGGTTACATCAGTAACCGTATATGTTGATACGCCTACATAAAAAAACCAAAAACGGACAAAAGAAAATTTCCTTTGTTACATCGTAAATTGTTTTCGTTACTCAAGCTGTTTCAAATACTGTTCCTATTCCAGAGTAAAATTGTCTCTGCAACATGATTAATTTCGCTTCAATTATTAGTGACAACTACGTAGCACTAATAATAATAGTACTCTTTCTGGCAGATAAATAACGTGAATGTAAGCTGATCTTCTCTTTATATACTCTTAATTATGTTTTAATGTGTCATTCTCTTTACAAATTGAGTAATTATCCTCTTGGATGCTAACTGCATGAATATTGATGTAGGCTAGTGAATCCGTTCAATACAAATAATGCAGGAAAACTGGTTGTCAATGTCTCTTTCACTCGTGTGTCTTTATTTTGTGAATTCAGTCAGGAAATTACTGCAGTCAATTTTATTTTATGATCTTTAAAGTTCTTATAAAGTATTGTTACAATAGAGCAAGCCGAGTTTTTACTTTACTATAAGTAAAGTATAGTGATCGTGAAAAAATTCGATCTCGAGATTTTGACGGAATTACATGTTTTGAGGCCTCAGAAGTCGTTTTATGAGGTTTTTACGATGATGTCTGTGTGTGTGTGTGGGTGGGTGGGTGGGTGGGTGGGTGGGTGAGTGTGTTGGCATTGCTTGTTACCACGCTACGGTCCAGAATCTTTGATGGATCAAGTTGATATTTTACACAAAAATGGACCCCATATTGTAGATGATCCCTATTGCTTGGGAAGAGTTATGCATGACGGGAAAGTCACTTTTTTTTGCCAAAAACCGTTTTTTAGAAAACATTTATTTCTCCTAAACTGATAACCCTAGAGTTTTGAAATTTTGACAATATCTTTGAGGTTACAAATGGAACAAACGAAAAATATATTCAGAATTTTGAAACAATTGACTTATAGTTCAATCTCAAAGCTTGTGAGAACGATTTAACCAATACCGTTGGATGAATCAACATGAAAGTATGCTTAAAAATAGAACATTATGTGGAGAATGAGTTGAGATATTTTTTTCAAAATTACATTTGTTAAAGGGGCGTTACAGTAGGATTTCTGTTTTCAGAAAATGTTTTTTTGACGCTAAACGGCTGATTAAAAAATAATGAAAATTTGACCATAAATGGTACAAAAAATTAGCAATTCATAAAAAAAAAATCATGAAGTTTCAGTTATGGGAAAGAGCAATAACGCTATAAAAACTGTTTGTTTATCCTAGACTAAGAGAATCACCTGCTATAATTGTCGAATGTTTGATATTTTTTTACAATGTTTACATTGACCTAAAAATTTTTTGATCGAATCCACTGAGATAAAATTGATATTTATAAAGGAATAATTTAAATAGTTTATTGACTTATACGAGATGTAAGAGGAATACTATTTTTACATGTAAAAAAATCACCGTTAATAAACATAAATAAATTACCTTTGTCTTCCATGGCATGATGGATTTGTCTCATAAAATGCTTTAATAAATCTATATATTGCAGTCTTGAGCAAACCTTAATATCAGTTACAATTACATTATCATTGTGAATGTAGTACCTTTCCATGATATTGAAATGTAATGAATGACTCTTTCCTCAAGAAAGAGGACTTATGTTTGTTGAGAAATATCCAGTTTTTTTTACAATTCTAGTCTAATTGTTCATATTTATTATTTTAAAAAATTAGAAGCTCCCAACTATAAAAGATTTAAATTATATTGAATAGCTGGCTTTGACTTCGATTTGAGTATGTAAACTGGCTAATTACTAATATATTTTTTCTCAATATACATTCATAGCAAACTTAAACAGAGTACAGAAGGCTGGAAAAGGATACCACTCACTCAGAAAAAATTCGTATATATGATATTTGACAAAGGGGAAGGAAAATGATCTTATTAAATACTAAGAAGCCATAAAATCTCCAGTATAATAATCCTATAAAAAACCAAAATTGTAAAAGATAATTCAAAATTGAAATCTTTAGTTTAGAGATTAATAAATGTAATTATCGTACTACTTTAATTATAATTCATCTTAAAGAAACATTTTTTCTTCGATTTTTATGATGTTTTTCAGAGAAAGTAAGAGTATTTTCCTGTTTAAAATTTGTGAATTTTACTTTAATATTTAATGTAGAAGGATGTCAAGTAAACGATGTAAGAAATCCACTGGCTATTTGAACAGAGGCCATGTTCTCTTGTAGGAGAATATTTCGTATCAAGAAATGTTCACTTTGGTTTTTCAAAAATGTTATTACTGCTGTAGTTATACTAATGAAATTATTTGCATCAGCTGTGTGATGTACCAAAATAAGCTTATATATTGATATGTCCTTCAATCACTATCTGTACTCTTTCAGGAATGAAAGACTAATAATCATATCCCATTTAGATGTTTACATTATGCTTAATTGATACGTTATATATTATATACTCAAGAAATTTGATATTAAGTTACTTATAGTAAAGTTGAGTGAAGGCCACTCCAGATTTTTTATACCGTAATCATGCATCCAACAATTATTTAACTCGTCAGTTAACACTTATATTAGGTCTTGGTATTAGGCACTTTAATCCCCATGTGTCACTGTCATCAGCTATCCATACAAAAGAATGATACAAACAGCGACTGTCCTCAATTAAGACTTTTTTCGTGTCTCTATAAGCGAGCGTTTTGTCAGCCAACACATGCCCAGTAGAGACATTAATTGTGTTGTATAAAAGAACAAGGGTTGCCACTCGGAAGGGGGTGGGCGAGAGAAAGGATTTGATTTCCAGTTTATATCTTTTATTATTATTATGGTGGTAAGTGAATGGAATGGAAATAAACATGGGGTGTTGAGCAGAAAGATGGGGTGGGGTGGGGGGCAGTAATGTCTGGTGGGGCTGCGAGACCGTTGGCGAAGAGGGGTGGCTGTTGTATCAGGAGGGCTGCAACCCTCCAGAGGACCTACCCTCCGTCTAACCTAACCCTGTCTCGTCCAAATCATTTAACACTCCATGGTTATACTTTCAATTTCAGTCGGCCCACTACATAACGCTTAAGAATACGTCAATTAGTCAACCAACTAACCACGTGATTTGAGTTCCGTTCAATAGTACTTCAGTTTAAGCTTCCATGAAGTACAGTCATACTTCCAGTTACAATAAATCTTTAAAATTGGGTCAAACTGTAATGAGTTTTCTTCTGAATTGATAAAATATATGTTTGAATAGTGGAGAACCCATGAATATTCAATTGTAGTATTTAAATAATACTTTTTAAAAAAATTCATAACTCATTCAACACTAATTTTAATGTTATACTACGTAAATATACTCGTAACATCATGTGACATTAACTGCTACAATGCTGCGGGCCTAACACTATTATTCATATAGTTATAAAGTAATTATATGCATATAGAAGTATTGTAGCCAGTTAATTACCGCCTGCCCAGCCAGTAGCACCATATTAACACACATCTACGTGAATATCTTATACATTGAAGAAGAAACTCCTTGGAGAACGAAATTGAGCAGTCCGATTAATTGATCTCCTCTCGTATCACACAGCTTGATGCCTTTGGACTACCTACGAGTAGATACCTGACTTATGCTCCCTCAAAGCTAAGCTGAATGAAGGACCCCATGGAAGTAATTCGCGACCATCTTACTGCAGACCTGAACCAGCTCTCCTGCAATTCGATAATAGGCCACATACAAGCCAATACTGGGCCATAATTATCCTTTTCTTTTATTGATGTTTTATTTTAAAATATTATTATATTTTCACCTGTTTCATTCACGGAAACCACTTTCTGGCACACATCTCTCAACTAAATGGAACTCAAAAACTAGCTAATGGTTATTTCTGTTCTTCTCTCCATTTTATATTTAGTTTCATGTAGAGCTTCACAAATACAGCTAAGATAAATATTTTCTTAATTTTTTATTCAATAAATGTGTTATATATATGTAATTTTATGCTTGTGAAGTCAAATAATGTTATCTAGTTTATTCATTTTATTTTGAACACCTGACTATGAAAATATATATTCCATAAAACCGTTCCATAGTGAACTGACATACAGTCCTACTCTGGCAGTGTTGACCAACCAAGCTGTGACGTACTCGATCGTCTTAGGAAAGTTTATGGGCTGCGCGGTACTGGATGACAGAAATGCAAAAAAAAAACAGTTTGCATGAAGTAAGTATGTAATTATAAAGATTGATTAAAGTCATGAACCAGGCATTACTGGAGTCACGGAACATAATTGAAAGTAACAATTGATTTAAATGTAAGAGCAAAGAGATGGCAATTGTGTAGAACAAAACCATAAGGTGGAACAGAGTTAGAACAAGAGGCATGGTAAGTGGCATGGAGCTGCGAGCGTGATGTGTCAGTTTGGAGGGTGGGAGGCATGATCCCAAGTGCTCAGATAAGAATGTAGATCAAGTGGCTGGGCCTAGCGCGAGCTCGTCCAGCCAGCGAGGTAACAAAGTGAGAAGGCTGGCAAACAAGTTTCAGTCGGTTGTCACTTCGTCAGCTGAGTCGTGATGCTCACTCCTCTCTCCACTAACAAGCCACGACCCCAGCGCTACATCCTCTCGCTCTCCCTTTAGGTTTCTCTCAGTTCACCCGGACACAGATTAAATTTTCAAATTGTTTTAAATTGACTTTTAAAATGAACTTGCCATAACACATCTCACACTTTGTACCACTTCTGTTTGAAATGTTACTCCACTGTTAAATATATAACAGTGGGGACTTATTAAAGAACTATCATCCATCATCGGCAGCTTAGCATTCAACTTCAAAAACATTTCGAAATTTCTTAAAAATATAGGTTTTAGTATCATGTCTTTCCTGCTAATGCCCAATATTTTTTGTTCTGTAGAATAGCCTTCATCGGGTTTTCGCTACGTGCTAGGGTCTCTCGCAGGGTCTTTCTTGCTTTGTTTTCGTATAGGTGCAGTTCAGTAGCAAATGCTTCAATGACTTCCTCGTTGAATTCTTTTTTAATATTTATTGCACATTAAGTGTCTTATTCTGGTTCTGGTATCAAAATTTGAGACTTGTCTACCAAGTACGAAATGCCAGTTTGGAGGTTTGCCGTTTCTCTCTGTAGAGAAACAATCATAAACTTATGGTCCTTTCATCCTATATGACCATTCATATTTTCTTCATGCAATATACCAATGAAAATTTTGTGGGAATCAACATCATGTGAACAACAAAATTACATTAAGTAATTAAGTTTCTGCATTAATATAGTAATTTAACAGCTACTTGGTGCTTGTTTTAAACTACTTTATGTTTATAATTATTATAAACTAAATCTTCTATCACACTAAATTCTATAAACAAACGCATATTAAATAAACAGCTTCAATGTGGCGTTATTGTATACAGAAAAAATGCATTTACGAAATCAAAAGCAAGGGATTAATAAAATACATTCTAATTTGTAATTAAAAAGGTAATTTTTAAATTTTCTATTAAAAAGGATTTCTATTAATTTTAGAAGTAAAACCAATTTGATAATATAAATATATATAAACTATATTCACAAAAATCAGCACACAGAAATGAGACAGAAACTCACTAGTGTTTTCGATAGCCTCTTTATCAGGAAGGTAGTAGTGAGTTTCTGTTTCATTTCTGAGTGTTCCTTTTTGTGAATCTAATTTATTTAGTTCGTGTAACTGTTTCATTTATTTTGCCATATATACTCGTGTATATTGGTGTATACTAAGGAAGTTGATTCCCTAAGAAGTTTTTATTGAACTATAGTTCATTTTTGTTATTTTAGTTAAAAATTATTTTTGAGTATTAATTGATAATTCGTTTCATGAATACTTGTGCATTCCCGTATGAAAACTTATGATCATCAGAACATTTTAATATTCCCTTGTGTGGACATCGTCATTTCACATTTCTATTTCTCTTCTAATGTTACATCAGTGATTTTTTTTCAAATACCCTTCCTTCAATAAGTTCATAACTTTATATGTTAACTATTTACTTATGCTTATTTCTTCAAACACGAAGTGGTTAACTCAATCTTGGATATATGACTTTCAGTCGATATTTTAATATTTTTTTACTTTCCTTACTTACTTTATCTAATGTTTCTTGATCCTTGACTACTTGATCCTTTTGACTAAGTTCTCGTCTGTTAGAGTTCAGAGTAGCATTGATGAGGTCTTTAACATCTTCAGGTATCACAACGGAGAACCCTTCATTGGCTAACAGCCACTCCAGTCTCACAGAACTATCTATGGCAGAGTTGAAGATTTCTTCAGGAGTAACGTCAGCATGTCGTGAACAACGTTAGGCCACAAAAAGAGATGCTGGAATGCTTGGATGGCGGGAAATTCGTTTCAACCTGTCAGCTCGCAAGATTTCACAGAAGGTCAACCCGAGTCAGTAGCGACCTCAAGGTAAGTAATAAGTAAATGTCTTTAGATTACTTTTTCCTTATTTTTCTTTTATTTCCTTATTTTCTTTTTCGATGAATATATTTCGACTTGAATGCACTCGAGCAGCAGAAACTGAAGGACAAAGTAGCGGAGGTTCACTGCAATAATATAACTGTAGATGTTTCTTTATATAACTTCTATCTGCCTGGTTAAAACGAGGAATTGTCTAAGAGCTTAATCGTAATCAAAGCAAAAAATCACATGTTTTTATCAAATAATAATGCATAAGAGAAAAATATTCGGAAATTTCAAAGTAATTAACTTAAATATTATTAACCGGTAGTTCATTTCATTTTATATAATCAGAGAACATTTATTACAATGTGATCTATTATAATTGATTGCTTTCCAATAAAAGCATTTTATTTCATAATTATTATTCATTATGTTCTAATTACTTTAAAAAATGCTTGAAATTAAAAAGTCCATTAATTTTTTTTAACTTTTAAATTTAAAATATGAAAGCAAACAAGTCTGACGAATTTTTATTGCCTCGTTATAATTTATTTCCTCCTTAAAAAATTAATGAAATTGGTATAAAAATACTCAAATTATGATTAAAATTAAAGTTTTTAGAACCACAAAAAGGGTAATAACAATGTGTAATTATTTTAGTACAATAAAGGACAATAAAGTATGTTTCTTATGATGCAATATTCCCTAAAAATAAAGGGTTTATTTGTATATTAAGGATTGTGTTTGTTCTATTCCATTAAGATTTGTCAAACAGCCCAATTTTAGAGGGAATACAAACTTTTGGATATACGACAGTCCACCCATCCATATACGTTCAGGCATGAACCACAAATACGAGCCTTAAAAGATGTAAATCCATCAAACTATTAAATTGGTTATAAATACTCCATGAATACTTTCTCCATCAGAGGCACGCACTGAAAATCACATACTTTATAAAATGACATAACGTGGTGTTTTACAAGAACACAATGCCCCAGTGAAGTGGTTGTTAATCAATCGTGATGGATCAAGCTAATTTATGACTAATTTTGTGGTCAGACTGGCGCTAGACTGTCTTTAAAGACTTAATGATTTGACTGAAGGTGTCATCGCGGAGTCAGTTAATCATTATTAGGCTAGTTAAAATCTATTGAGGTCGTTAATCTCATCCAGGAAACTGAACTAGAGCATTCACTCAGCTAATCACTGGGTGTTTCGTCAGTGGTCCCTTTACATGTTTAATCACCTTTCTTAGGCATCATCAGCCTACTGGACATAGAAGAATCAGTCTCTCAGACTTCCTCTCTTTATCACAAACTTTCTTTTTCACCAGATCAGTTTCAGAGATGACACGTGGTATTCCAAAATGTTATTAGAAATTATACAATAGTAGAGAATGCCATTAGTGCAGTCCATAACTGTCATTAAATCTGGACTTTCTTTTACGATTTGCAGCTTTAGATACCGAGCTCAAAATTGATTTTATTCTAGTCATACTTCTTATTTAGTACGAGGGTAGATAGAAGTCACTTTTTAAAGTGAGCAAACTATGATAAACACAAACAAAATTGAATTCAACTAACAAGACCTACATGCTACAGTTCAGGCACAGAAAAAAACCTGTATATTTTTAGCTACGAGTATATACCTCTGTACCTGTGCAGCTTGGCAAGCACAGGCTTGCCACCTTGAAGTCCATAACATCCTTTTTCCAATCAATTTATAATCCACTCAAATCTTAGCTTTTAAGTTAGGCATACACAAATCTACTATCAAAGTTTCAGCTTGGTATCACTTATGGCGCCTGAGTTTGCTTGTAACAAAATGTTTGGACAACAAACAAACAAAAATTTTTCTAACGGTGGATTAGATTTCTGTAATGTATAAAAAATAAAGTTAACAGGAACTTAGTCAGATTAAAGCAATGTACAGATAAAACTTTTCTTTTATTATATAGATATACTTATAAACCTACAAAAAGGATTAGATAAAACTAAAACATCAGGAATAAAGTGTTTGTTTCAACCAGGAAAGCTGCTTCCGAATCGCATAGTGTTATTATATTGGCCGGGAGGTAATTTCGGCAGGAATTCACTTCACAGTAACACGTAAAATAAAACTCAACTCGTAAATGGCTGCATGAAATTTTGGAATCGGAATAAGACCTTTCGACTGTTATCAGTCATCATCCGAGTAACAAACGTAATAATTCTGTTGACTTTTGAATTTCTCTGGCCTATACGGCGATATACTTTTAATTGTTTTGTTCACTGATAGACGAGGTTGGCTACTTTAGAAATAATGGATCTGAGCGGGTGTCTTTAACGTTCCATAAAAGTAAGCCGGGCTAAATTCCCCGTTATGAGACAATCCATCAACAATCAGCAGCTGCTATTATTTTATTCACCTGAATTTTCAACTTGACTCTTGTGCTTTGGGAGATTTTCTTAAATTTAGATTACTTTTTCCCTATTTTTCTTTTATTTAGTATTTTTAAAAATTTAGTATTTTTGAGAGTACTTTATATCTGCTTATAATCATATCTATCCATAACTATTAAAGGTTCGACTTATCGGCTCCTCTTATAATAATTTCTAGGTTTCCCCCTTATTTCTTTTTCATTAATAATCTGTGTTTTATTCTTCGTTGTTTTAGCTTCTGCTTTTAGTTGATCTTACGATGTTGGATTAATCAGTAATGATTTTTGTTTCTCACGTGCCAGCAAAATTGTGACTGAATCAACAAATGAATTCTTAAACATTATAAGAGAAATGCAACCTGAAAGAGAAACAGCACCTTTGGATGTCAAATTATTTATAAAATATTCTCTTAAAGAGACTATTGACATCATTTCTGATTACATATACACAAATAGCAACATTCTACCCCCACTACTTGAAAAGAACATTTAAAAAAGTTGTTACAAGCCTATAACTAACGCGAAAGGATCTACACATTTACAAATAGGCGGTGATGAAATGTGTTCACCCCTTAAAGGTACTTTCGTCAAATATTATATTGCAAAAAAAATAATATTATGAGGTTAAAACTGATACCAAACCGTTTATATACTATAGGTATGTTAATGACTGTTCCTTGATATCAAGGTACTTGATTCAAATGGAGCAAATTTCAAGAAGAATTTCTTGTTAAACTTCCAGTTTAAAAAGCTGTAGATAAGAGAATAAAATTACTGGATGTTATCATAAACATGCAAAATACAAAAAACTGAAATATCAGTACTTAAAAAGCAACTTCCTTTCTTAATAATGAAATTGTGTCTTTAATGCAACAAAAATGCAACAGTAAAAGCTTGAATATACAGAATCTACAAAATAGCCTCAACCTGGGAGGTTTTCCACTCTCCTAAAACAAAGCAAGCATTCATTAACAATGGTTACTCTAATGACTTATTTGACAGGATTTTAAAAGAACACCTACAGTCAATACAAAACAGACAAAGAATTGAAACAACTCTTGGAACGATACACATGTAACCAATGCACTGTGCAACACAGATTAGATAATAGAATTTAAAAAATATTATCAAAAGCAATATATAACGCAAAAATAACAACATTAAAGTAACTGTAATCACATTCTATCATTGTGATAGAAACTCACACAGTTACCAGTGTATCTGAGGGATATAATCATTACAACAAGAGCTCCTCACATCGAAAAACTTAGTGTATGAATACAAATGTAATAAGGGTAATGTAGGATTTGCCAGAACTTATAGATTGGTATGTCTGAACGTCAAAAACCACATAGAAAATATGTCTAACACTGACCTAACGAGAAATACTAGTAGCTTAATTAAAAAGAATTAAAATTAAAATTTATGAAAGATATTATCATAAAATAAACAATACTGAAACCCTTTTCATGCATAAACACGGACCAAATATAAATATTCAAGTCAAAACAATGTTTAGCGGTAGGTAAGACCTGAGACTTAGCCCACTTACCTGCATTAAGAACAAATATCTTTTTCCTCTTATTCCATCAACTATCTTTAAAGCTAAATAAAATATAAATGAGACTGAAACATAAACACAAATTTGGAAAGCAAGATCGTTTATGTCTTAGTGATGAGTGGTAAACACTTGAAACATGAAAAGTATTGGATACATGTTGTATAGTAACATATTGACGAACTGACTAAAGTGTTATTTAGAAAGGTTGAAGAGTTGATGGAAAAATAAGCATCAACCAAGAACGGTTATATTTTATGTAATCAAAAGGATATGTTAACAAAATTTATATGTATATTAGAGTCTCATTTTTTAATTTGTATTTGTGGTTGAGCCTTTGATTTTTATATGTAGTAAATTACAGAGATAACATCAATAGAGATAAAACTGATATAACTCATTAAATTTTCCGATATCCCTCGTCATTAGGAGATAAGTAGACCTCCAAATGGCTAGCTTCTGACTTGGTATTGGTAAAAATTAGTAAAATATGTGACATGTTTTTTTAAAAATTCTAAGAGCAGTGTACACGTTAGCAACTCAAAACTGGGTTTTCTTATCGGGAGCCGTTACAAAAGATCGTAATCATAACTGACGATTACGTTCAGTTGAGTCCAATAATAACTCTAAAATAATATCTGTTTTTAGTTTAGCCACAGATAATAGAAGTTAGAGTTATGTTATAATCTTTAATATGTCGAATAAAAATACCTTTAATATGAAATCAGGTATTTCTTTCTTATGGCGGTAAATTATAACTTCATCCTGTAGCAATCTGAAGGAAATATAGGTCGAGTTAAAAAAAAAGTCACGTGGGGAATAAAATACATAGTTTGTGACTGAGATGTGCAGAAAGCGATCATATATTGTGTTGATTCGGACGAAACGCAAACTGAAGAAGGTGATGGTAAAAGAGTGGCTCCCTGCACGAACCTGTGTCCACTAAATAAAAACAACCCCGGCTGTTTATCGCTCTCCCCGGCGCACTCGTATTTCCTTATTCGATCTAATTTATACGACGTCTCAGCACAACTTGCTCCAACCAAACCCAACCCAAACACAACCCCGACAGCTTTAACGATCAACTTCGACATGGCTGCAGTATTTCTGTCGGCCTTTCAAACTCAACTAAATCAGCGAATAATTTTACGATAACTTTCAGTAGGCCATTTCTGTTAGGGCTAGAGAATTATTGTAACTCTTTGGAATGTGCAAACTCTTCGCCTGTATATATTGTCTCTGTCATCTATCGGTGTTTTATGATCACAACTTTCTTCTATATTTTTTCTGTCAATATCACATACAGGAATATTTATCGTTTTATGTATAAACAGGTTGTAAAGCAAAGGTTTAACATGTTAATTCTTATTTTATTCATAAAGTTCATCAGTGCTTCTAATGTTTTTTTCACTGTAAGTAAAATATAGTGATGACAAAACAAGTAGACTTTGGGACTTTGTTTGATTTTGAAGTTTCTTGAATCAATTTTACTTTACTATAATGTTGTGTGAACCACAGTAATTATGAAGAAATGAACTGATTTGAGTTTTTGGAAAATTACCTTTTGACTATAATGAGTGCAATTTTTCATTCTTTTTGATAAAGACTCTATGTGTATTGGAGGATGTGAGTGATCCAAAATTAAGTAAATTAATGGTTCAATAAGTAAAATTGATTAATATTATTATGAATTTAATAAGTTAATAATATTAATAAGTCAATAGATTTAATAAGTAACTTTATACTTTATTTTATGCTTTTTACTTTAAATAACATTAAGGTTTCTTTTTTTAAGAATTTTTTTTTCTTTTTTTAAGTAAAATTAAGCAAGTCTTTGGTTTGAAAAAAACTCGCTTGTTTTTCAACAATATAGAACTTTAGAAAGGGTACTTCATCGTACTTTATGTCAAAACGGGTACTCATTTTCCCTTCACTTCTTATCATGCTTGAAACTTAAAAGTTTATACTCATTATTATCCTAATATGAGTATTAGTTACTACAAAATTGATGAAGTTTAGCGGATATTGCATTTCCCTAATGATTTTATATTGGGGGTCCTAAATTTAGCTCAAGTGTACTTGAAGTTGAAATCTTGAACGAGTACCCGACATAAGTACAGACTTTAATCGAGCAGTTAAAGGAACGATGTGCTCAGATTTATTCACCTCGTGTGTGAAAAGCGAGAATATCAAAGTGAGAACCGAATCGGATCTACCAGTCCAAAGGAGAAGGCACAAACCTCTCGGCTACTCTGGTCCCTCATCAGTAATATATGATTACCAATCATATATGATCACCAAAAAATGAGTGAAGTGGAATTAAAATAAAATTAATACCTCATAATAACTAACTGCTCAAATAATGAATAGAGTTTGATTGATGGGTCCTTTTCTAGAATTAAGGACTCACCATTTAAGATTACTAAGAATTCTGTCCTCAAGGATTTAACAAGCTAACATTTGTTTTATAATTAATGCACTATTATATTATAGAATTTATTTAACAAATACACTGGTTCTAGATTAATTTTTGCATTTTAGATTAACATTTTTAGTTACGAGCATTGTACCACTGAAAATTCTTTTCAGAGGAACAAGTTTTAGTTCGTCAGTTGTTATTCGGATAGTGCGAATTTATTTAATGGTTTCGCATTTACTTCAATACAGCAGGATAAATAAAAGATTTCTTCACAATTAGCTCATCTTTAAGTTTTAAAACACTGTAAAGTGAAGACCTTTAAGTACAGGAATTTTGTTATCAATTATTAATGCAAACGTAGTTATTACAAAATAGCATTGTAGTTTCAGAGTAGTGGTTGGTAAAGTGCCAAGATGTCAACCATAGAGCCAATTTAAAAGTTTTTTTTGTCAGTCACTTCTTTAGTAAGCAATGTTCATCAACGAAACTAGTAAAAATACGACGATTGATTGGTGAATAAAGCAAGAAATGTTCAATTGCCTCAGTGATTGTGAGTACTCAAGGTGAAATGAACACTATGCGGCTGAGCAACGATGCCATGATTGCAGGACTATTTGAATACCACAATGACTCGGCTGAAAAACTGCAAATCACTGCCTGGTGATATATACTCATCTCAGTTTTAGCTGTCTGTACTACGGCTGTAATATAAACTATCCATGGGACCGGTAAAAGAGCCGCTCCAGAAGAGTAGAAATTAGCAGTATTCAAACTCCAGAACTATTTTTGGAAACTCAGAAGTATTTCACAAATTCATTATGTCTGTTATTTATAACGTCAATATTTACATAACTGTCATATCACTTAATACAATAATCTAAATATAACATAATGCTTTATATTATAGTATTCACTATCTGATATAGATAATTTTAAAAAAAGTATGTGGTAGAGAAATTTAAGAAATCAGAAATTGTGTTAAATGCTATTTACATTTTAATCGTGACTGTATGTTTTGTACAAACATCAGTAAAAAAAATATATTATTTGTTATACTGATAATTGTGAAAATATTTGTTAAAAATAACTAAAATTTACGAAATATATAAAAACATACCTGGATTTTACATTTAATGTTCTCTATTTTTCTGTTTCAAGTTGAGGAATACCATTTAATTTTGTGTAAAGACATATTGCGTCTAGAAATTTGTTCAGAGACTAGTGTAAGTCAGCAGCATGTCTGTACAGAAGAATGGGAAAAACGTTGCAAATGGCAAACAATTTTGGATTTGATACTAAGCTGGAAAACCATCATGAATATCAGAGAGAATATTGTTCAAGTTTGTGAAAATCTCTTGGAAAGGAGTCAGTAAAAAGAAAGGATTTGAAAAGCTGAAGGATTCTTCAAATATAATAAATATATATAAACATAAATTTAATATATGTTCTAAAGCCATATAGGTGTCCCAAAAGTAACCGATTTTGGGACACCCTGATGTAAATGTCTTTAGAAACTTCATATTAGAGAATAAAGATTAAATAAAAATACATCAGTTTTTCAGATCGCTGTACATACATATATCACAAACAAACAAAGTTTTATTCTAAAAACAAAACATTTTAAAATATTTTAGAAAAATCATTAAAAAGAAACAGTTTCAACAGATAACCATTAATGATTATTTCTTTAATTTTTAGAAGGAGTTTACTTGTAATTCATCCTTGTTTGGCTGTCTATATATTAGTGAAATTACGATACACAATTTTGAGAATTATGAGAACTTTACTAGTAGTTATTTTTATTTTTTATTGAGTTTTTCAATAATTTAAAATTCATAAAATTCGTTTCAAAAGATATTCATATAAGGATAATTCTAAGTACGAAATCTCAAGTTTCCGCATGACTAAAAGAGTATGAAGAAATTAGTACGCGTTTGGAGATAATCTACGATAAAATACCATGTTCCATTTCAGATAGAGATCATCCAATAATATATATCAAAAATGAATTTCGGGGGTCTCAAAAATGTTTAAATCTGTCAAAATCAAATTGTTTTATGATCATTTTATTTTAGTTATAAAAAAGTAAAAAAGAAACATTGAAGAAGTTTGTTATTAGCAGAAATCAGAAATAAAATCATAGATAACTGAAGATTATAATAGGGAAGTATCGTTTAGTCGAGATGTATTGAGTGCGGTGCTAAGGGTTGGAGGTCAGGTGTATGACGCGCCCTCAGTGCGGCCGGGCAAATGCACGCCTCTATCCACAGCCAGGGGATTCTCTTCTTTTTTCCCTCCCCAGAGTAGGCTGCTCTCTGAATGAGCCCCAATATATCAGTCGGTCCATTCATTCTCAATATTAAATCACTGTCATTCCACTGAGACCCTTTTTTATTCTTTTTTTTTTTCTCCATTTGCCTCTTCATTGATTATTTTTTGCATTTTCTTTTGCCCCCTTAGGTGGTGGCTGCGGTAGAAGCATGATAACTTTTTTTCTACCAAGTTATTAACCCGTTGGGACAATCTTCAAACCGGATTAACGGATTCAAACGCTCTGTTGTGACTCTGCTTTATTCTTGTCTCCAATAACAAAACATGAAAGGAATGTAATTCAAATGTAGTTTCAACAAGTAGCACAAGTGAAGAATCAGAAAAAGCACAGAAAAAATACCCTTCCTGATTAAAGAGGAAACTTAACTTTAATCTTTTGAATGATTATGCAAAAGAGACAAATGCAAACCAAAAACAATCAAAATTAAACATCCAAATTTATTTAACGTTCGACTGAAAAAGAATGTTTAACAATTAACTTGTTGCAATAAATATTTATTGTTTTCAACATTGATTGATACATTCTAATCTTCTGAAGGTTATATTTTATTAAAATTAAATAACCTTCTCACATCAACTAGAGCCAGATTGCCCAATTAAACACGCACCTTCAAGCAGAAGTCCTTCCTCTAAAGTCAACGTATTTAAATGAGCCTGCAGTAAATTTAAACATCCCTCTGCATTGATTGTATTACAGCCGTTTCAACATTCTTATCACTAATTTACTTTCACTTAGCATTTTTTCATATTTTTAATTTAAATTATATATTTTATAACACTTAAATTTCAATTGTTTCAACTTTAATAGCTGAATAATTATATATTCATTATACTAATATTCCAATAATTTTTGTTTTCTTATTTCTTAACTAGCAAACGTACCCGTCTTTGACGGAATCAAAAATTCTATTATACTTGGTATTCCAAAATATCAATTATAGTATTATACTAACACTACAATTAGAAGTTATAGAATAGTAGAAAATACCATTATTAGTACAGTGCTAAACAAATGCCTCTGTATACAAAGATTAGATTTTAAGTTAGACATACACAAATCTATAATCAATGTTTCAGCTTTATATGTCTTATGGGGGCAATATTTTGTGGACAAACCGACAGACAGAAATTATTCTAAGGGTACATGTGCCTACTATGAAGTATGAAACGTAAAGAAAACCTTAAATGAGTTAGTTCTAATTAACGTGCTCCCAGTCAAAAGCTAGCACGCAAGCCACTGGGCTTCTCTGGTTCCATACCTTACTTTATTAGCAGTGTTTATATTACGCAAATATTAAATTAAAAAAAAATATTTTTGTTGTATATATTTATAATACATTTGCACTACTGTCATCGGCGAGCAAGCAAGCTACTGGCTACCCTGGCTAGATCCCTTTACTTTATTACCATTTTTTATATTATCCACATTTTAAATTCAAAAAAATATTTGTTTGTTAGATTTATATATAATACATTTGCACTACTGTCATCGGCGATCACGCAAGCCACTTGGCTACTCTGGTCCCATACCTTACATTATTACCAGTGTATTTATTAAGCAAATATTAAATTAAAAAAAAGTTTACAGTTATATATAATACATAGCAAACGTACCCGCCTTTGACGGAATCAGAAGTTCCGTCATTTTTGGTATTCCAAAATGTCATTAGAAATTATAGAACAATGGAAAATAGAAAATACCAATATTACTACAGTGTTAAACAAATGCCTCTAAATACACTACATTAGCTGTCTGTCCTTCAGGTTCATGATAATACATAGCAAACGTACCCGCATTTGACGGAATCAGAAGTTCCGTCATTTTTGGTATTCCAAAATGTCATTAGAAATTATAGAACAATAGAAAATAGAAAATACCAATATTACTACAGTGTTAAACAAATGCCTCTAAATACACTACATTAGCTGTCTGTCCTTCAGGTTCATGGTAGAAGAAAGAGTTGAAACCTCTGACCCTTGAGCAAGTAAACTACATTTGACCATGTGAGAAAAACTTGGTTCGCTACCTTGTATTCCTGCGTTAGATGAAGTCTCCCTTTGCGACTTAGTTAACGTCATTGCGAAATAGACTCTGACCGGACTTTGGAATCATTTCAACGTAAACAGATAGTGGCTCGGAATCAATGGTATATGTGGTATACACACAGACTCCCCAATGCCACATCCAGTCATTATGTCCGCCTCTATGGCATATCTGTGTAGAGCACGAACTCAGAGTCGTGTCCCGTTGCACAATTTTTGGGGCACTCATGTTTCGTAACATGAAATTTGTTACTGCTATAAATTGCAGCATCATTGGTGCTCCTACTTTAAGTTTTTACTCATGAGCAGGCAGTCCAGGAGAAATAAATTCAGAGTCAAGAAATTCAATTAGATAATGAACTGCTTCTTCATCACTAATCCAATCTCTTTACTGACTTGTAAGTTCTTTCCTCGGCTTCATATAGCGTAAGAACTTGTTTGTTGATTTCTCCTGCCTGTTCATATTAAGGACTGAGAATTGCAAGTTTAGAAAACATTTATTCTCAATAGATAGTACATCCTCAACTCTGTGAAACACCATTTCAATTATGTCAAATACGCAATATATTCATATGCTCAATTGAAATTAAAATCAACTAACAATACCTACTTGCCACACCTGTGTATTTTCAAAACAAACTTGTCTATGAAGTTAGGAAAATAAACTGAAAGCCCCATAAGTTCGCTTCTGTACTGAATTATTAATCTATTTAGAGCCCATATTTTAAGTTAGGCATACACAAATCCAGTGTCAATGTTTCAGCTCGCTATGTCTTATGGTGGCTGAGTTTACTTGTGACAAACATTTTTGCGTTAAATGTCCATAACTTCACTTCTACGTTGAATTTCCAATCAATTTAGAGCCTATATTTTAAGTTAGACCTACACAAATCTACTGTAAAAGTTTCAGCTTTATATGTCTTATGGTAGCTGAGTTTACTTGTGACAAAGTTTTGCGGACAAACAGACAAACCGACAAACCGACAAACAGACAAACCAACAAACCGACAAACCGACAAACCGACAAACCGACAGAAATTTTTCTAAGGGTGGATTCGGTTTCTCCAATGTATGAAACGTAAAGAAAACTTGAAATGAGTCAATTCTAAGCAATGTACAGACAAAATCATTATTTTATTTATAAAGATTCTATATTTCTTTTAATCATTCATTTTTCTCTTGTGTGTTTAGTGATTTGTTTTTACTTTTTTATTCACTGTACATCCATCTCTGGTTTACGCCCGACTCTTCACTACCTTCCAACTGCTTTGCTTCTACCGCTCCTATACTTATTGCTAACATTAACTAATATATCAGAATTAATATTCAAAATATAAAAATGGCTATTTTTTGTGCTGTTTTATGCATATTATTTCCTCTATAGAAGGGTATGAATACTTGAAAGATTGTCTGCTATAAACTGCTGTATTCCCGTCAAGAGAACATTTAAACGTTTATTAAAGATGATAGATCTTGTAATAAACAGTGTTAACATACTGAAAAGTTACTATTTTTTTATAATACTTTTTTTCAAAGTAAAGAAATCCTAATTTTTAACAACATTTCTGGTTAAATAAAATAAAAACTATTTAAAAGGATCTGGCTTATAGTCTACTTAAAAAATCACAAGTACGTTAACGCATATCATCTTAAATATTTTACATTTATTTTACTCGTTAAATACACAAAACACTTAAAAAGCAATCATTATGAGTACAAGCATTTCAACTTTGTATATTTTATTTAAAAATTAAACATGATAAAGTAAATTCAATGATATTTTTTAAAAAGAATACCTACGATGTTACTAAGCGATGACTCTTGTAATGCAAACACATGCATGTTTACTTAACTTTGCCAACTTTTAGTTGCGTATTCCTCTCGAGTATTGATGCAATTGGAGTTTTTTATTAGGAATATTCTTATCAAATTTGACGACTCATTCGTAAAAATTGAGACTGTAATAAACGTATGTACATATAAACTTTGAAAAATAAGCACTAGATTTAAAATTAATATTAATTTTACAATACACTTTGAATACGCTTTTGTCATAATTCAGATGAAAATCAAAGCTCCGAAAACTTCAGGACCTCATCATTGCTATTTTGTGAAGGTTACAATTTTTTATGTATGTAGTTATTGCACAGAGAATACTACCTGTACAGTTTTTAAAGAAATGAAAACAGTGAATCAAAAGATAATTTAATTTTGAAGCACACCAAACTAATGTAAACAGTAGGTGGTAAATTTGGGGTCCAAATCCATGCCTAAAATCTGAAGACTCCAGATTTCTTGTTACCTAATTTTGTATGTAAACCTGTAGATTATAGCAAATATTGTTTTAAATTATACTTTTTATACATCATTGTGGCTTAGAAGGTTTATTTTAACAAAACAATATTTGCTGTTATTTTATCATGTAGCAATTCAAGTCATGAATATATCCAATATTAATCGAGAAATAAATGAAGCTATCAACGAAGCAAGTATGAACACCAGAATACTTTTTCTATAATGCCTCATAATGTAAGTCTATCAAGATGAGGTCACCTTATCAACTATAAGTAATAAAACATACTACCAGGGGTTAATATATGTATTATCAGGACAAACTAAAAACGTCTAACGACCAGGTTGAGGTCAATATATTAATTATCAGGATTAACTATTAACATATAGCTGACAGAGTTAGTTCAAAATATCAACATCAGGATCAGCTATTAAAATATAATCATCAGAAACACGATAACAGTATTGAGTATAAAAGTCAAGTTAACCGCAAGCAGTAATTATCTTAACCAAAATTTCGAATAATTGACGACAACTATTAAACTGTATTGTATGGTGGGCAAAGTGAGGTGAATGTCCATATTACCTTTTTGTTTATAATTTAGATGCTTACGCTGGAACGAAATTGAATTTAAACAGATCGAAGTTCAAGGAAAGTTTGGTAACTCTGTGTGCCAAGGCAAGGAATGATACCATTTTTTGAGTGCCCACGCCTACGGTCATACCTTCTGTGTTCTGGTAGAGCTGAATGCGTGACTAATTGATTATTTGACATCCAAGTACACGTAACCTTGATTCTAAATCAAGAATTCCGAATTCTTGCAGTATCTTTCATACAAATAATTTTTCTCTTTCTATTAGATTTCCTTGAAGTGCTTGTCATTTTCCCTAGAGTCATTAGAGATCTTGTTTATCACTGAATATGTAACATCACACGGGATTAGACATCATGCTTTACTATGCACATGAAACGGTTTACAGTTATACGAGATTTTGTCAGCAAAAACTTATTTTTTCCATTTTGAATGTTTCTTTTTTCATAAACACAAGTTTTTTCTACTTGGGCTTAATCATTGCAATCCACATTTGTTTATTTAGTATGTGTTCTAAGTAAAAAAAAGTTTTCTCTAATTGCTATTGATTAACGAACAGGAAAAGTATTTGGTGGTTCTTGCCGTAATAATATTTTTGAATGTTATTTAGGGTCTGTGTCTAAGGCGAATGAATCTTAATGGGTAACAATGTTTTCATTTGATACAAATAGAATACTATTATAATAAAATATAGACTAATTTTAATACGAATTTTAAACGAAAAAAATGTTTGAAAATAATACACCTGTCTAAAGCAGATTATGTCAACCTGGGTTAGCTGGAACCCAAAGCATCTACAAAGGTGCCTAAGAGATGCACGGGAACAAATCAGATGAGCTACCGCACTTTTCAATTTCCTTTCAAGTACGCAGTATCCTATTAAACACGACATGTATTCTAAAAACTGATGTGTCAGTCACTGTTTTCCCTCTCTTTGTATGTATTCATAATTTGTTTACATGATATTGCTAACTTATGTTCATTTTTTGGAAGGAGGTTAAACATGTATTTATTTTTTTTAAATTGGACAAAAATTATAACATTATTATGTTATAATCAAACAATATGGATTTTATTTACAATTACTAATAAATTTTACAAAAGTATTAATTTTTCCTCAAATCAATGACGTAATAATATACAGTCTATGATTTTTATGACGTATACTACTATTGATGATTTGAACTATTTCAGGGCTTTCTTAAGATTTAAGATTTATTTTACAGAATACGCAAGGGTGGGTTAATGTTGAGAAACACTGGTCTAAAGACTTGACTACAAATAATTTTTGGAAACGCTAAATGCTGTTAGAACCGATTGAATCAATGGCAAAGACAATGAAACTGGAGAAATTGAATCAACCATCTTGTTGTAGGAATTATGGTAATTGAGATGGGAATATGTTGGGGTGGCGGATGAAAGGTGCTAGATAGGGGATGTTTGTCGGGTGATTGCAGACCACGCCCCCCGCCACCATGCTGAGCTCGTTACCGCCGGCATATGTTCTCACCCTCTCGCTTTTGTCTCACACGCCTGATTTATTCGTCTTGTAGACGCATAAAAGAGAACAGAAAGCAATGTTGGCTGAACAATACACCAGCTATTTGGACTGTCACTAGTCATAACAAAGTCTTTGAAGTACTTGAATATCTCCTTACATCTGTATACTCCCTTTATAATTTATAAAAGTTGTTTGTTGCTAAAACACTCACGTTTACTTTTTCATATGTATTGCCGATTTCTGGGTTGATTCTACCTACAGAAATTTGACCTTATTTTATGTCCTCTCTGAGGGACAGCAGGCACAGGATTCATATGGTTGTACCACACATGAAGAATATCGGGTCGCTGCCAAGACTTGAGCTTTAATCTTCAGTACTGAAGCCAAGCACGTTACCTCTTAGCTTACAGATGACTCCATAGTTATAAACATAATTCACTGTTTATACCTCAATTGGTTTTCTTCAAGGGGTTGGTATTACAATATAGATTTTAATCTTAACTAATCCTCTCTAGTTTGTAGAACTAAAACCATCGTCCTTAAACACAAAATATTGTTGGTTGTAACATTTATTAATTTGGTATCTTCTAACAGTATTCATTGGGAGCTCATGTTATTTTAACAACTATTCAATATTGTTTATTTGTATTTATCTCTAGACATCAATTCAATAATGACAGTTTTCCGTTAATGAAATTGAACTTGAATGAGTGACTTAGATTAAGTAGCACTACGTAATTTGAAGAAAACAATATTATAAGGGGTAAAATTCACAATTATAAGGGTAAACACAGGGAAAAAAAGATAATTTAGCATAGAAAAAAAAATTTGAAATATTCAAGTTTGATCAGCACTTGATATAATACCTAAAAAACACCAAGGTGTTCGGGGTTTCGTTATTTAAATGTGATGTTGGTGGTATAAACATCAATTCTAAACCAAATTTAGAGATTATTAATAGAAACGAAAAACGTATTTAAACCACCTCTTAGGCTCCGAATAAAACTTGATTCACTCTTCCCAGAAGCAGACACTTTATTTTTGCACAGTTCAGTTTTGTTCAGGGCTTATAATAATTTTATAATGGTTGCACTGTTCAACTAGAGAAACCCCTTACTTTGCTTGAAGGTAAATAAACCATCTTACTTTGTTAAAAAAATTAAGAAAGTTTATATGTTTCAGTCAACTAGTTATGTGCCCATTCACAGGCTAAAAACTGCATAAAGAAATAGACAACTTTATAACCTGGCTGCTACCTTACTCTTTGACAAACACTACTACGACCAACTGTCTTTGTTCAGCACTGGTTAAATCCTATCTTCTTTAACATTCGTTTTCTCAATATTTACTTTATTTATTTACTTTATTCATTCGTCCTTCATATTATTCTCTGCTTTCAGAAAATGGTGTTTCTTTGATCTTTTTGTTCCTCTATATTTCCAGATTGCTATTTTTCATCGAGAGGTGTAGTTCAGAATTATCCAGAGCTGGAGGATTAAATGAAGGGCTAATGAATGAAGATGTCGTAGAATGCATGATTCAACTTGTGTTGACCAGTGAGAGGGAGTTAGTAGTGGTGTCAGTCAATGTGAAAGGTAGCAATTAGGTTATACAATTGAGTACTGCTTTATGCAGTTTTTATATAAGTTTTTATTGTGAGCTGTATAACTAGCTTAAATATACAGTTTATCTCAAGGTTTCTGAAGACCTAAAGTCATTTTTTCACCTTTGACCAAAGAAGTTCTCTTATTTCAAACGTGATTACTTTACATAGATTAGGGTTCCTTCTTGTAGGAGCTAAGATTACATTTTTATAAAATATTTATTATTTGAAATAAAGAATAAATATTTGCTAATATTCAAAAATATATCAAAGAAAATAGACATTTATTTCAAAGGTAGAAATGTAACGATTGTGAAGACACCTTAATAAAGCTTGGTGATTTATTCCTCCAATAATTAACTGTTAAATTGAGTCACAAACTTCTCATAGATTAGAATGCTAATACTCTTTCTTTGTGCATTCTTCGTTGCCCTCTGAATCTTGAAGTTTATCCGCAAATAGCTATTGTCTCTTCAAGCTGAAAAGTGGTGTTCCGGTGGCTATAGAAAGTGATAGATGAAATGGAGAAGGGTAAGTGGGCAGATGAGCAACAGAGGCCGGGGATGGAGTCGGGAGATAACTGAGAGGACGCAGCTGGGGTGACAATGGCAGTCCAGTCATTGACTCCGGACCGCCTGCTCCACCTAATCGACCGGCAATTACCAATCCCAAGCCCCTTCAGTCATCCCGAATCAGCTCTTCAAGGAATGCAGTCCTCTCCAAGTGTCAGCCCCCAGTAATCTCTGCTCTAACGGCTCACTTACAGGCAGCAAGTACAGTAGTCTTTGAGTCTTACCTTCGAGAGCCTCTTCTTCTTTATGTTATTCCTATATATAAAATAATCAATAAACACAAAGTAAGATCAACATCTAGTGTAACAAATTCAGAAGGTTCGACCAAAACAAAAGGTCTTAGTCAATTGTGACTATGATGAAAACATTTGTTTTTGTTGATTGATCTTTGTCCAATTTCTGAATTTCTTACTGCGGTTTAGGCATTAATACATTTATATATTTAAGTTGACAAATAAACTCTAGAGTCACATATATCCTCATAAACCTTCATAATTTTTGGTTTAAATAAGGTCTCGAGGTAAACTCGGAATCAACAGTACTTATGCAGTGCAGTTTTCAACCACCAGTTTAATAAAGCACATGCACATTCAAAAAAATATAAGACAAGGGTATTTGAATGAATGACAAATAGAAATAATCTTTTTAATTTTATCACTAAATAATTCTGGAATAATGGAGACTCTTAACACTTTCAAAAACATATGTCTATACATTCGTGGATTTCCTATACATACCCAAAAGTAAATATTTAGGGAATCTATAGATAGATATATCTATCAAAGGTAATTTACAACTTGCCAACAAGAGTTAACAACCAGCTTTGGAATGGTTTAACCACTACTTCTTAAACTACTTTGTTTCCCCTGACTTGGCAACCATTTGTTCCCTTTCATTTAGACTTTAGACCATTTAAATTACCTCTTTTACTCTCTCCTCTCTCAGTAATACACTACATGACTGCCTTCACTTAAGTCACTTCAAGTTTTACTCTGAGGAGAACCAGAATGTTCCATTTCTAAGTTTGTTCAGTGGTTTATATATATACTTTTTCGTTAGAAATACGATCCGAAACGGAAAAATATAGTTCAATGGAGAAAAAGAAACATAGAGAAATTAAAAGCACACACTTACAGTCTCTAATTTTTGGTTTGAACCGTCTTTAGGAGAGATCATGATCATTACTCGGTTTTATCAGTACTCGGTCAGTTCTTCAGGTTTAAATTAAACTCTTATTGCCAACGTTTCGTTTTTTATTTAAAACCTTTTTCATAGGCTAAAAAAAAGAAGTTTTTTTAGTTCAGTGTCACGTGTTCATTCAAACTAGACAGTAATTGAAATCCACAGAATATTTTTCTTTCTAAAATAATCTCTAATGTAATACCTAGTTCTTCTGTTACAATATATTTTATACTTCTGCCTATGGAAAAGGTTTTAAATAAAAACCGAACCGTTCGCAATGAGAGTTTAATTTGAACCTGAAAAACTGACTGAGCCTGATAAACTTTAATTTTGTTTCTATTTCACGGTCGATTTATCAATATATAGTGAAACAATAATTGTTTCACTTTCACGTTTTACTTTCCACTGACCCGTCTTAGAGGAACGTACCTCTTCTTCTTCTGTTCTAGTCACTTTCTAAAGACGAACTTCGCTTCGAAATATTGAAATATATATATATCAATGATAAACCACAATAAGAAAATGGGAAAGCAAGACTAAGATCTTTCAACCGTAACAAGCGGTCTTCGTCAGAGTCAAAAACCCAACAGTTGGGTTTTTGACTCTGACGAAGACCGCTTGTTACGGTTGAAAGATCTTAGTCTTGCTTTCCCATTTTCTTATTGTGGTTTATCATTGATTGTTATTTCACGTGTTTATGTGAAATCTTATATATATATATATATATATATATATATATATATAGTCGTTGCGTCTACAACGTGGTTGGTCTCTCTTTGTTTTTTCTCCTGAAGATGGATTGCCCGAAAATTTCAGTTTGTAAGTGTGCTTCTTTACTCTGTGTGGCACCGATCCTCAATTTTAAACTGATTATATATATATATATATATATATATATATATATATATATATTTATAAAGTTAACTGTCGTCTCCTCATGGTTCTGTTTCCTCTCCTGACGAGAACAATTAATAGAGTGAACTACATAACTGCATTCTGGAGTATTGTTTTCATTTGTGTTAGTTTCTGTTTTTAATGTCCATATGTAAAGATTAATAAAGATATCGACGGTGTAATAAAGCTAAATAAAAATGTTCATGAGAAATTAGTTTGTTGTTCAGGTTCAAACAAAGCTTTTGAAGACAGCGCTTTAGTTTTAAATAAAACTGACCAGGTTTGACCCTTGAAAACTGACCGATTCCTGATATGGTTCTTTATTTTATCCTCAACTTATTTTGATATTTGTGGTCCCAAACTTTCCAGTCATTGCACATATATAAAATTAGGCCGACGTGTTTACGTGTTGCGGTTTAGGCAGGCAACACGACACTACATCGCGCATGTGACTGATTAATTCACCCAACCAGGAGTCAGTAATATACGTAAATAAAAATATCAACCTTGGTACTTGTTAGGTGGGTTCTTCATTTTCTAGTTTCTTTTGACATGAATTTGGTGTTAGTCATCTTTTTGTGTTAGTCATTTTCTTTTTCTTTCCTTCAATGTCGTACACAAAATAGAAGAAACAATTTTTGAGTCTTCTAATGAAAGATTGCCTGTACCTTTTGCTTACTATCATTCCAGTTTTCATCTCCAGGGTACAGCTCTTCCTGCTATACGATTCACATGTCTCCAGGACATGCCTCACCGATTATATGGTTCTTTAATATATAGTACGCGTATTAATAAAATATATACTATACATTAATAAAATCTGACATCATCATCAAAGGGAGTGAAATAGGCTCTCCCAATTTGCCTCCAAGCTGCTCACTTCACCCACCTGATGACGATGATGCCAATATATCGCAGTGAAGTTTTGTATTTTATTTTCTGTGTTTTCTTTTCGTGTAAATATATTGTAAACATGTTATAAATTCTATCCATCTGAAAAATTAAATAAAGTTATTGAGAATATTGACATAAATTTTCGTATGATTAAAATCTTGATTTTAACATTAACAACTGACATCATTACGTTTACTTTTATTTTAGTCGTATAATATAATTTTTTATTATACTCTTCGGTAATGAGTATTAAGATGAAATAAGCAGGTGAAACCTGAGAGCTAGGTGAAATACAATTAATGAGCAGTCAAAACTTAATTTTAATGTTTTGATTAATACCTGATGACTTAGGCAAAGGATTGTCCAGCTTGAATGAGAATGAGGTGTAATAGAGGGTGAGATGTGATTTGGAGGAGGCAGGAAGGGTGTTTTTCCACATGGGGGGTGTCGTTTAAGATAGAGAAGAAGATGGGGAGTTAAGGACCGGTGGGCAGAAGTCAGAAAGGAACAAGGGTGCGAAGGAGTTAGGGCCTAGGGCAGTTGTTGTGTGCGAGAGAGAAGGCTCTCCATCCATGCGGAACTGGCGCTATTACCATCTCTGTCGAGCCAAAGCCACTTGTAATGTGCTGTCTCTGTCTCCCTTCAGCTGCCACCCCTCCAACCACAATGGGACACGAAGGCGTGACAACCCCCACAGAAAAATAACAGTCTCCTCTATACAACATTTAAATCGTATTATTGCCACCGCAGAGGAGCGTCGCTTTGTTCCCCTCTCACACACGTCACACAGCCTCTCACACCCGTGTTCTACACATCAAGTCTTCTCCGACCTCTCTCCAGTCAGTCTCATCCCCTCGCGATGCATCATCAAACCCCCAGATACTGCTTAATTTTGATTATGACCCAAGAATTTGTGTATGCTAGATAAACAATTATTTGTTGTGAACCCTGCCGCCAGAACTATGTTATGCTGTTCTATGTCAAGTACACGCCTAAGATCCCCTACTCTCATAAACTTGATGAAAGCAAAAAAATTGTTCCCAATATATAATAAACTCCTTAGTGTTGCACACCAATTTATAAATAATTTTAAGTAACAAATGAGTCATACTTTGACTCTTAAAACAATAATACAGTTTAAAAACAATGAAACAAAACAAACATATTCTTCGAATCCATACATTCCAATTTATGGAAGTAAAGAGCCACTGTAGTATACTAAGCCTCACTATGAAAATAATGAAAATAAGCCTTTATTTGAATGAGTGTTTAGTGAATCCCTGGAGGTTTAGTAAGTGACTGGATTTTCAACTACCTTAGGAGTGTACAATTCTGACCTTAGGGAAAAAATTAGCATAAGAGGTTCAAAACAAGTTGCTATAATAAATTAAACTGATGTCCTCTTATTTTATCTGAAACTGTTTCAATAATTATTTTTGCCGATTGTAAATGAATTAAGAAATTTAAGTGTTTGTATCAAGGGAAATATATGGAACTTTACATCCAAACCTTAAGCCTGAGTCTCTTTTCATGTTAGAAAAGAAGTATGTCACTTCTTATTTAGATACTTTTACCGTAATTTCGCTTCATTAGCTTAAGTGAGGTTTAATTTTTTCATATATGATGGCCTTCACATCTTGGAGGGCCTCTTTTATCATGATGATATTTCAGCTGTTGCGTTTGGGATTATAAAGACCTCTTGATTCAGACTAAATGTCAGGAGTGGTACACAGTTTTTCTGGTCCACCTCGGGCGTATCTCGGAGGTTTTGTTTGCGTCGATCCTAGGCTAGAGCTTGTAGCTCCCGAGATGCGGCAAAAGAGCTTTCACGTAAAAAAGGCATTAATCTGTTTTGTTGTTGTTTTCAGCGATATGGCTGAATAATCTGGGAGCGCTAAATAATACTAAAACAGGTACACAGTTTAACTTGTTCACCAGTACTGCGAAGAGTAAAGATATTAATATCAGATGTGGACTGTTTATATTAAAGTCATACTTCAAAGAGGACGTAAAACAACCAATCCTGAGCCTGAACAATATCAGATACTCGTTAATGATCCCCCTGCAGCAACATATTCAAACTAACAAATATTCCTGTCTTTGACTGGTACTTTTTCAAAAAATCCGAGATGTTACATGGTATTCCAAAATATTATTAGAAATTATAAAATTGGAGAAAATATCATTATTAGTACAGTGTTAAGAAAAATGCAGCTGTATTCACCACATTAGCTGTCTGTCCTTCAAGAAGAACAAAGAGTTGGAACCTCTGACTCTTAGGCAAGCAAACTACAGTTGACCATGTGAAAAAAACTTGGTCTCACTCACTTTAATTCCTACTGTAGATAGTGTATCCCTTTGCGACTTAGTAACCGTCATTGCAAAACAGACGCTGACGGGTCATTGCAATCGTTTGAATGGAAACGGATAGTGGCTCGGAGTCAATGGTATGCATGGTTTATACACAGACACCCCAGGACCACACTCAGTCATGATGTCCGCCTCTATGGCGTATCTGTGCAGAGTACAAACTCAGGGTCGTGAACTGTTGCACATTTTTGAGGCACTGAAGTTTCGTAACATGAAATTTGTTACTCATACTAAATCGCAGCATAATTGGTGCTCCTACTTTATGTTTTTACTTAAAGTTTGTAGTTAGCCAAACATGGCTTAAAAGTTCATAACTTCGCTCATGGTTGAATATTCAATCCATTCAAAGCGTAGTTTTTAAGTTAGACATACATAAATATAGTGTCAAAGTTTCAGCTTGCCATGTCTTATGGTGGCTGAGTTTACTTGTGACAATATTTTGCGGACATACCGACATACCGACAGACAAAAATTATTCTAAGGGTTGATTCGGTTTCTCTAATGTATGTAATGTAACGAAAAATTGAAATGAGTCATGTTCTAACCAATAACAGAAAAAAACCCTTCTTTTATTTATATAGATATACTTGTGCTACTGCCATCAGTGAGCACGCAATCAACCGGGCTACTCCTGGTTCCATACCTTACTTTATTACCAGTGTTAATATTATGGAAATATTAAATTAAAAAAAAATGTGTCACATTTATATATAATACATTTGCACTACTGTCATCGGCGAGCACGCAAACTACTGGCTACCCTGGCTCCAATTATAATCTTTGAACAATTATAGTATAACCTTACAATTCTGATTATTTAATTTAGTTTGCGGTATTGACACAATTACTTCTTTAATTTGATTGTAAATTTGTAAAAAAAAAATTATATTTTAACTAACAAATGTTCCCGTCTTGACGGGTACTCTTTCAAAATAATCGGAGATGAAACATGCTATTCCAAAATATCATTAGAAATTATAAAATAGTAGAAAATATCATTATTAGTACGGTGTTAGGGAAATGCATCTGTATACACCACATTAGCTGTCTGTCCTTTATATCTAACTATACTCTGACTTATATTATTCAAATTTTAAATTCAAAATTTTTTCTTACATTTATTTATAATATATTTGTGCTACTGTCATCGGTGAGCATGGAAGGTACTAGCTACCCTGGCTTCAATTTTTGGAATTAAATAATAATTTTCTTTTATTTAACATGATTCAGGTAATATATTATATATATATTATAATTTGAGGTCTCTATTTCCACGGAAAATTGGTGAGCAAACAAACTCACGAACTTTGTACAAAGAGATTAAGAAACAATTACATTCCTACAGCAAGATTAACCCGGTATCTAGGCTTACACGTGGCAAAAATGGGTTCTTAATAATAAATAAGGCATACTTTCCGTTGTTAAAACAGCATGGAATAAGCGAAACATAACAAACTAAACCTATAGTGTCGAATAAAGCGTTTAATATATCGCTGACGAAGTATGAATCTATACTGCATCGGAAACAGTGGGTATCCAGAAATTGACAAATAAATAGTTTTCACAATTTGTATTTACATCCAGACCAGAGTACATGATAACCACTACACTTTATGTTGGCTATATACAAATTTTAGTTTAATTTTTAATCGAAAATATGAATATATTTTCATAATAAATTTATGATATGTATATATGGGATAGTTTGACACAGTGTCAACGTGCTCGCCTCTGGACAGGTAGATCCAAGGTTCAATACCCACTCTAGTTCTCGATTTATTTATGCGGAAGGTGAATAAATCTGAGGACGCAGTTTCTCGGAGAGGATATTTAGCCGGTCCCAAGCCTGTACGATGTGAGGTAATCGTTAAAGATCCCTACTTTAAATGCATTTGAGTTAGGCAAAATCTAAAACTCCAAATGTAGAATCAATAGGTAATATAGCTTCCCAATGACTGAAAAAGGGTGCAAAATAATAAATGAGCCAGAATATCTACCCCTAACAGTTCTAAAAGGTGAATGCCTTATGAGTTTGGGTATTGGAAAAAAATATATAATGGTAGCAGTTAACATAAATAAATTATAATAATCTGGGATCTGACTTGTTAAACTTTGCACATTTATAAATTGTGCAAATCCTTCATTCAGTGTGGGACCATCGTAACGACTCTATGTGTAATCCGATGCCATCGACAGAAAGAAAAGCATGTCTTCAACTTCGTAGTGAAATTACGGTATCTTGCATTCCTTCATTCCTCCTTACCAGATCTGTGTCTGCCTAGTCATATTTTCTGTTAAATCAAAATTGTTATGTTTCCATTTTCAAGAGCCTAATAGACTGTAGTACAATCTTACAGCTGTGACCTGCTCTTGGTCGTTTATCATCAGTACTCTTTCTGTTTCTACCTCTATGCATTCGTCTAACTTCTCCTCCAAATGCTTTTCATTCAGAACGGTAAACAACAAAATATTTCTTAAGAAATGGCAAGAATTATTACATCGTCTAGAACATATATAGTTAATATTGCTTTGTGCATGTGTGTGTGTGGGTGTGCGTATGTGTGTGTGAGTGTAGTGTGTGTGTGTGTGTGTGTGTGTGTGTGTTTGTGTTGTGTGTGTATGTATGTTCATGTGCTCATTAATGTGAGTGTATCTTTACTTAATGCAATTTATTTCAATGATATCATAGTCTTGGAAAAATTAAAATAGTATAATGTATGTTTTAATGATATTAAAACCAAATAAAAAATAAACAATATTACGATAATATCAATTATGAATATACATTATTATTCGAGTAGTATATCATCAGACCATCTGTATTCAATCTTGCATGACCGGTTTCGACTTATGTCCATTTTGAGAGCCTACTCTCCAAGAGGCTGTGATGCAAAACCAGTCGAGTGAGAGATCAATGTAAGTGGTATGGTGTTCTGTTTTTGCAATAATACTGTAACTAATAATGCTTTAAGATCCCAGCAATTAGTATAATATCACACATTTAAGTATATCAAGATATAAGCTATATTTTATGGACTTAGTACCTATCTAAGATAATGATGTCAGTTTATTATTACATTTTCAAATATAATTTAAGCTTATGTTCATTTTTTTCCCTCAATTTTGCTGTTATGTCTTATTTAAATGTGCATATATTGCATAAGGAAAAAAGAATTACAGAATCAAGTGATTATAAATTACTTGACTAAATCTTCTTTCCCTAATTCAACATTTTAGTAACAGGTGGCAATACCCCCTTGTTATGAATGTCAGGAGAAGTAATGATTGGCATAAGAGATAAACAGCAAATGAAATGTTCACTAAATAAGCAAAAAGCACCTAACTAAACACTTTAAGAACTAAACCAATATCAAACCAAAATAAGAGGTATTTTTTTGTCGAAAAACTCTGTGATAAATTTTTCTAAATATACAGAAATTAACAATAATGTTATAAATAAAATCTAATGCAATTATTTTGTGTTTATTTAGTCTTTTCAAACTATATCTTTCGTATTTTCTCTATTTTTTAATAAATATATGTATTTATTTGTGTTATATATATATATATATATATATATATATATATATATATAAACTAGAATTTAAAAAAGAACACATAGAAAGGAAACCACTGAACTCATATTATCATCATATTATATCATATTATTATATATATATATATATATAATTAAAGTTTATCAGGACTCGGTCAGTTCTTCAGGTACAAATTAAACTCTCACTGTTAACATTTTGGTTATTATTTAAAATCTTTTTCATAGGCACAAGTATAAAATTTTGAGACAGAAAAAATAAGCATTATATTAGAAATTATTTTACAAAGAAAAATAGTCTGTGGATTTCAATTACAACTGTCTAGTTTGAATGAACACATAACACTAGACAGTGACATACGTGTATGTTCATTCAAACTACAATTGTTGAAATCCAATCAATTTTTCTTTGTAAAATAATTTCTAATGTAATACTTATTTCTTCTGTTTCAAAATATTATAATACTAACTATGAAAAAGGTTATAAATAAAAACCGAAACGTTCGCAATGAGAGTTTAATTTGAGCCTAGAGAACTGACCGAGTCCTGAAAAATTTTAATTTTGTTTCACGGTCGATACTTTTATCAATATATATATATATATAAATATTATATATAAGTTATGATATAAGTTATGAACACAGATCTGCTATAAATTATAATATATATATATATATGTCAAAGTTTTAATGATCCCACTGCATTAATTTATTTAAATTGGAAAACAATTAGGGATCTATGTGAAACATTAAAAAGGCTTACCCAAAATTATTATGTGTTCTTAATAATTAATAAGGTCACTATCGAATACTGAAACAGCATAGAATAACCAAGATCTGTTAAAAAAATATTAGGGATAATAAAAAAATGTGACTAAGATCGTTTAACGAAAACAACTGGTCTTCAAGAGTTTCGCAATCACACTAAAAGAAAATTTTTCCTGAACTCCTTTGTTTACCCTGACTTACCTTGCCCTTTGTTGACTTTCCTTGCACTATACTCCCTTTCATATGCCTTTGTTACCTCCCTTCTTTCTCCAAACCACACCAGATGTCCTGCACCACTTGTTTCAGTATGAGTGAGACTCTGACAAAGGCCATTTGTATCGATTGAAAAAACATAGCCACATTTATGACTTTATTCTAATTTATTATCATGGATTAGATGTTGATTTGTGTTTCTCTTGTTTACTGTGAAAGCATAAATGAATATATATATATATATATATATATATATATATATATATATATATAGTTCAATATAGAAAACGAAACACAGAGAAATCCGTCTTCAGGAGAGATAAGAGAGGGAAACCAAGCGCACTGGTCTCCAACCGTCTCTGGACCAGTGCGCTTGGTTTCCCTCTCTTATCTCTCCTGAAGACGGTTCAAACCGAAAATTAAAGACTATAAGTGTATTCTTTTGATTTCTCTATGTTTCTTTGTCTATATTTGTCCGTTTTGGATCGTATTTCCAACGAAAAAGTGTAATATATATATATATATATATATATATGTTCGAACCACAATAGGAAATAAGAAAAAAAGACTAAGATCTTTCAACCACAACAAGCAGTCTTCGTTAGAGGCCAAACCCAACTAACGTTTGGACTAGGTTTAGACTCTGACGAAGACCGCTTGTTACGGTTGAAAGATATAAGTCTTTTTCCCTTTTCTTATTGTTGGTTAATCATTGATTGTTATTTTATGAGTTTATTCTTAAACCTTGTTTTATATATAACTGGAAGTCAATACAAGCCATGTAACAGAAAAAGGCACTTACCCACTTTTCTTTCTCTCACTCTTCAACTGATAGTTGTCACATGGTGATGAACAACAACTAGAAATATTGACCAACGACAAATGAGATTATTCGTGTAGTACTGCGTGTGAAAGTCAAACAGTTGCAAGACAATGAGTGCCACTTACTTCTCTTTGTGCTTCAGCAATCGGAAGGGCCGTTATTTAGTTAGTATTTATGTCTAGGATACGGTAAATATTGTTGAGCATATGTGGTGTTAAAATGAAAAGTAATTTGCAAAATGGTTTTTGCCTTCATGTTAGATATTTGATGTAATTTTCGATTGGTTCTATCTTTAGATCCACTTTTGTTATAGATATATTATTCTTATGAAAAGGTACAAGGTATAACATGTATACATTTGTTGTTAGCAATATGGATTTAAGGCTGTTATTAGACAATTTAAATGTCGCAGAATGGTACTAGACTGAGTACCCATATATCATGATTTAAATGACATGTAGATCTAATGACAGCCTTAAAGAGGACCTCGTAGACCGCTTTAGAAGTATACTTTGATTTAAATATAAGTGTCGTAGCAGAGCTGCACCCAACACATCAGGTGTGCTTTAAAAGATAGCCTGCTATCAAGAATAACTCTTAGACAGCGGTCCTCCTTTGAATACGGAATTCTGTTTCCGCTAATGAGGATTATGTGTGTCACCTATCTAAATCTGACATGTTGTCTTAGTAACTTTACGACAGAATGAGTAATTCAAGAACACTTGAAAGTTACCACAATATCATCCAGATAGGAGTCAACGAAGGTTTTTATCTTTCTGTATATAAGTTAGGATGAAGGATCGAATGGGACACGGAGATGTAATAAGTCAAAGATGTAATGATTGTATAAGAAGGGTGCCACGGCACTTTCTTGAGATACTCCTCTGCTCATATGCTCGGTGAATGGTATGTTCGTCACCAGTAAAAGATACTAGAGAAGCTAGGGAATGAATGATTGTGCTTTACAAACAAAACCGGCAAGCTTACAGAGTCATACCAAACTCTCAATGTTTGAGTACGGGCAAACTTATACCTGGGTATTTCCCAGATCAAGAAACACATCCAAAACTTTTTTAAAAACTGGGCTAGAAATATTGACTATAGCAGGAAAGATTTATGGTTAATTTCATGTGTTCGTATTTACAGTATGTCTACTTTGTCAACTTCAAGTTAATAACAAGTCAGTTTTTAGGAGAATTAAAATAAAAGGGAGAATAAAGTGCAGCTATAAAAAAAAAGTTTCTCAGTCCTTTTTAAATTTCATATCACATTATTGTGAACATATTTTTAACACTAGATTTTTTGAAATAATTTTGAAGCAGACTTGTATACAGTTAGCTTTATTGTTGGATTAAAGTTTAGGCTTCGCCTGAACTAGATATATCAACGCATGTAATAGTAATACTGAAGCTTATAAGCTTATAATCCTGGCCTGTAAGAAAGAGATGTGGCGACTACATTGACTTGGGGTCTGTCAGATGCGGAAGGAGAAATGATTTTTCAAGTGCTGCACTACCTCTGCAACAGCTGTACAAGAATAGTGTTTTTTTAAATAAATAAAAAAAAGAGTATAAAAAAGATTTCATTTATATGAAATATGATATATATACTACATTTATAAAGTGCATATGACATACACATGGAATTCTTCAGTATAGTTTAAATTTCAAGAATACTTCTTCATCAAAGAATTTAGTTATTTTTTTTAAGAAAAAAAAGTCCAAGGAAGATGATGTAATTACATTAGATATTTTATTTAAATGTATACTTTATCAAATGTTTTTAATCACAACTTTATACTCTATGGCTGTTTATAAACGGATAATAATTATTTAGTTCTGTTTTCAAGATTGAGTTCAGATTTCATGAACAATTAAGATGAACAATAACACGCATAGCATGAATAGATATGAATAGCGTGAGTAGGTTATGGTATTCAGCGAGTGTCAACAAACCACTACAGGCAAGTAAACAGTTTTACGGAATTCAAATAGACTGTAGGAAGAAGAGGAGTATTAACTGTCAAAGTTTTAATACACTTCTGCTTGAGATAAAACATTGCATTGTTACGTGATATATTCAGCATTTAAAATCACAATTACTATAAAGTTATTGAGGATTCCTCTTTACTCCATTAGTAGCCTGCATACTAGTACAAAGAAAATGTTAACACTTTTTTAGATTATACATTGTTTGGGTATTTTTTTCTCAAATTTTTACGAGGGAAATTTTCAAGAAAATGACACCTTTTTTATAAACTGAATGTCATTTGGGAATCTCTGTTTACTTTAAAATATCGCTCTTCATCCTATGAAAAAGTTTTTAAATAAAGTCAAAACGTTGGCTTTAAAAGTTTGATTTAACTTGGAAATATTTTTCAGGGAAATATAATTCCCATTAATTATCTGTATTTTATTCTATTTCCCAGCCAACACCTTTATCAAGTTACATATATTTATAGCCAACTTCTCAATCTATTCATAACATACTTGTGTCTCTCATTATTCTTCTCATCGTTGTATCGACACTCACCATCTTACTATTTTCTTTGTAATTTTCTCTAGCTATTGTTACAAATAGGCTTAGACACATTAACAGTTAGACACCCAATTATTATATTTTTAGGTAAGAATGATGTTAATACAGTTTTTTAAAGAATACTTAAAAGAAAATAGTATTATCGTTTGCACGATAAATTTTTTTAATATTAATATTAGAGAAATTGGTCTTTTTATATCGTCATTTAGCATCATGACTGAATTGGTCACGAAAATAAGCCTTAGTGAAGAGCTTGGGTCAACTGTAGTCTTCCTATACGATTTATTCTAATAATAAATAATAATAATAATAAATAATACGTAAAGTCATTAGAAATCAGTGATGTAATAAGAAAACAAACATTAAATGGGATCCGATTTGAAGGTGTAGGAATATGGAAATAATATGGCGTATTTTTTATGTTAATTTCATTTTACATTTGTAGTCTTATAAAATAATGAATAAATGAGATTAATAGGTGCAATTCATATTGTTATTCATATTGTTAGTAACCCAAAGGTTTGAATAATTTATATAAAGTAATGAAATAACTGTTTCACTTCGTATGTTGATCTGAGTTTCCGACTTCTGACCCCGGATAACCATACGAGGTACGATGGTTATTTCATTAATTAATATAAATTAATTATTTTTTGTGAAGTTTATGAACTTTGAGGAAATGTTTCTTTAAATCAGTGTAAAACAGTTATTTAAATATTATTTTGGCGATATAAGGATATGTTATACATGACAATTATATATTAAGCATAAACGACAAAATAACGTCTTAGGAACTTAACGGTAACATTTGCCGTATTATCTCGTAAAAATGTTAAAGGAGTGGGTACGAAGTCCAAGTCTCCTTACCTTATTAATAATGTCTAATAAAGTTAACAATAATAATATTATGTTGAATTTATATAAGTAAACAGTGAAATTGGTAGGTCTTTACCAGTGAAAAATATGAAGTATGTGGAATAGTTTAAAAAATTTGAATAAACGTATTATGCTTATTGCTTTTTTTTTGTAATTTTATATAACCAGTGAAATAAACTTGAAATGGAAAAATATTGGTTTTTAGATAAAATATTTAAGATACGATATTTGAAGGAGCCAAATGAAACGTGCTTACAAGGTGCGTTTATCCTTGTATTCTCTAAGAATGTCGGACATGGTACCTAACAGGCACCTAGGATAACCAACTTGAGAAAACACAAATGAGGATGATCAGACGTATTTTAGGAGTAAAAATCAACCAGCCAAAGCATCCAAAATGTCTTCTTATTAACATTTGAACTTATAATGTTCTTCGTATATTATTTGAACTATTAAAACTGGTGAAAGAAGTGCATCTACAATAGTCATATGGGAAGATTGGATAACAACAGGTGGGTTGCCTGACATGAAGGAATTAAAAGAGGAAGGTCATTGTGTAGCTGGAGGGAGGAAATCACTAAACAGGTTTAGTTTTTGCTGCCAGAAATAGAGAGATGAGACCAAATTGTAATGTTTGTTTGTTTTCCAACGCCCACACTTATAAGCCTTTCGTCTTTTAGTGCTGTTCTGGGGGCAGAAATTGTGGCTCATTTATTATTTGGCATCTATTGGGCGTCCGAAATTTTGCCTAACCCAAGTGTATTTATATTTGAATCTTTAACATAGTACCTGACATCGTACAGGCTTGTGACCGACTGTTTAATGTTCCCTTCGAGGGATGACGTACTCAGTTTCATTCACCTCTCGCGTGAATAAATCGAGGGTCAGGGACTTAGGACCAGTTCACAGGTGAGTACGTTAACTACTAAGTAAGGAAGCTACTATGTTATAATGAACTACTGGAATAACTGTAATTAACTGTAAATTTGCGTATAGGATCGTCCAATGTATTTATAAAGCGACTTCTATTTTTCTCCTAAGGAAGAAGGCTTCTGGTCTTTTTTAATGCCAATAAAGATTTTATTATTACCATTATTTAACTAACTATTTTTTGTAAGGAAAGTTTAACAGGCAAAGCAAGTATTGAAGTTCTTTGATGAACATAGTTCTTATTTGCTTCCTTGAGGACTTTCTTCTACAATTACAATAGTGCTTATTTGCTTCCTTGAGGACTTTCTTCTACAATTACAATAGTGCTTATTTGCTTCCTTGAGGACTTTCTTCTACAATTACAATAGTGCTTATTTGCTTCCTTGAGGACTTTCTTCTACAATTACAATGTGATATTTAATATTCTTTGATTATAAGCTTTCAATGCATCTTAAAAGAAAAAAATTCAACAATTTAAAACATTTACTTAAAGTTATCTAATTTAAATAAATGCTATATTTTTAAAATGGTACAAACATTTCTTTTAACTGTGAAAATGACTGCGTTATGGATTACAGTTTTTTTCCATGATAGATTATTAGTTGTCTCAAACAATACCTTACACTAGTAAGTGTCTGTGTGCACAATATACCTCTACTATAAATCACTCAGACCAGCTACCCACTTGGCATTGCTGCATCTCGGACTCCAATCCGCTCCGAGTCGTTGACCCCAGACCTCCAGAGCAGATTCTACTCAAAATCCTTCCTCTCCCACTTTTTCCATGCTCTATTCAAAGCCAGTTACGCTAGACAATATTTTCCTATTATCATCCAAACTAGTTTGTTAAAAACTAATTAGGCGTTGATTGAAGTTTTCAGGATTGCTCGCATCCCTGAAGACTTCAATCAACCAAGTTAACTTGTTATTATATTTTTTGTTTGTTTCATTTAGCTCTCTGATGATGTTGTAACGAAATGCCTTAGAGCATTTTAATTAATATATATTTGTTTATTGTGGTATTTAATTCATATATATATATAATTATAAGGAAAGTAAGACAAAGACACAGGCATAACTCACTTCTATATTTCTTCAGTTGTCGTCATCAGGAGGTGAAGATACCGCAAAGAGGCAGAGCTGTGACTTAAGTCCAGTCTCATGACTTTCAGCCATGCCACCGCTAATCAGTGAAGAGAGGGGGAAGGAATAAAATAATAATAATAAAGAACTGAAACATGAGAACATGAAAAATAAAAATAAATTCTAAAAAAATTAATATTGCTAAATAATAACAACCAATAAGAAATCATTATTAATTCACAAAGAATACATTAACTAATTAATTAATCAATTAATTTACTAACTACTTAACAAAACAATTTGTATTGATTACAAATTTTTTTACAGAAATAAAAACAAAATTCAATTTAAAAAAATTACTACAGAGGTTGAATCCAATCAACCCTTTGACTGGTGGTATTGTTGAGTTTAAAAAGGTCATGAGTTTGGATTTTAGTCACAGCTCTGCCTCCTTGCGTGACTCTTCATTTCCTGATGACTATGATTGTCATATAGAAGTGAGTTATATCTGTGTCTATCTGTATGTTACTTTCGTTATAATTTTTTATGTAAAGTCCATCGGACCGTTTTACTTGATTTATATGTATTATATGATAAACAATTTAGAATCAGTAATCCGTTTTACCTTTTTTAACTGTTAAAAAGCTATCTGCAAAATCTGTGAGGTTTGGTTTATAGTATTTAAGGTTTATAGAACAGATGTAATATTTAATAAACACCAAGGTAAATCCTGCTCACGCACAATACATAAGCACTTACACACTTATGCCCACAGAAATAACTTGGAAAGGCGGTTTTATTTGTCTCAGGCGAGCTCAAAAACGTATATTTCTGATGAAAACTCCATATCGAAATTTGATACAAATGCTATATGTTCATACTTCTCTAATTTATATAGAAGTTATATAGAAGTTAAAGAAAGAGTAGTAAAAATATTTTAATTTATTGAACATGAATAGTTTTTTTTATAACTGTGACAAGTTAATAAGCAGACTAAATGGAGAACTGAAGACAGACACGTAGTGGAGAAGTTGACCTTGGGTAGACTTTTGTGAAGCTTTGTACAGTGAGATGTAAAAATGAAAACAGAGTTGTTGGAGTGTAGTTATTGAGAGTTGGTAGAAATAGACGAGTGAGGTAACGAGTGCCCTTGACTGGGAAGGCAGTAGCAGGGTGCAACAAAGAGTCGAGTGCTTTGTCCTGGGGGCGGTGCAGCACTTGGCGACCACATGTCAAGCTCTAGCTTAACAAGGGCACTTCCACTTCGCACCAGATCACATTACCCATTTATTATTCTTTTTCCTTTATTGCAAATCAGTTTATGAAAATGAAGCTATATTCGTACGGTGGACCGATTTCAATGTTGTTATTTGCTAGACCATATGTTTTCATATCGTCAAAAAGGTGTCTCTGCGTGTATGTTAGTGGGGGGGTTCGACAAAATGTTTATAACACACTAAATGTGGAGCGACTGAGCGCTTCTAGCTGAGGGTGACGGATATCAAAGTCGCACAGGGAGTCTTGATTGTAACTTCTAGGGTTCTTATCTTCCGTGACCACTAATATCAAACATTCAGATGCTGAAGACAAAGTTTTCAAAATATTTTTTACACTGTTCTACAGTAGTGCCTGGCAATTACTGTCACCTCACTTTCCCGCTTGATGGCATGTACTGAAACCGATTCTATTTCCCGAAAAATGAAGAAGAAGTAGATAAAGACATATAAAACCACAATGAATCTACGAGATGATAGTAAAAATATATATTAGTTTCCTCGGTTCAAGAGAACTGAGATACTGACCTGTCCATGAGGAGCAGAAGTCCAGGATTGGCATCATATCCTGCATGAATGACCAATACACGACAGAGAATGGTCTAACTTGAAAGAATGTGAACTTCTAAATAATGAAACAGTCAAAATTTATTAAATTCGCAAAAACATTGAACTTTATTATTCAATATTGATGTCATATATTAATTCAGTTTCAATGAAACATAACATAGACCTGTAATCTGTACAAGGAAATTGTTGAATATAAATTTCCTGTTATATTTCTCTGTAATATTATTATATTTAATAATAATATTATTTCTAACATGCTCAGTGGTACAAAAAATCATATAATTTGATCCAAGTGTTATGGTAATCTCAGAAGGTAATTGCATTCAAACTTCTGTGGAAGGTAAAAATTTTTCTAATGTGGTAGTAGAGACCTGAAGATATTAAATTTAATTTTTTTTTATGATTTTTATGAATGCCTTAAGCACCGCAGAATAAGTCCGTTAAATAAATTAATCATCTGCAAGTTTAATCAATGACCAAATCAAATTTTTTATGCATATTTTGAAAATGTCTAACGTATTTTAAACGTTTTGCTTTTCCTAAAAGAAGCAGTTCAAATTTTAGATTTCTTTTTGGCTGTAGGTTAATTAAGTTATGCATATTTGAGATGTTTAGTAGTTGATTTTTGACTATTCAAACTGTAAAAGAAGCAATTGGTTCTGTTCTGGAAGTTGCATGGTTATACTTCTTTGATTTTACGTTCTTAGCTACTACTGATTTCAGAAGCAGTGATTTATATGAGCTTATTTGACTATTTAAATCATTATTTTGCCTAGTGCGAAGATTTGTGGGCAGCGAGGAGCAGTAGGCACTCAATGGGCTATTTCGGCTGTTCAAACACAGCCGTGTCTACAGTAATTAGCATGATAAATCTGCGACCTTGGCCGCGGCTCTGTATTCATTAGGGTTTGGCTTGTAAGGTCCAGGTGTCCTCAGTAGCTCCTCGGCCTCCGATACTTTTGTCATCTGTATTGGAAACAATAAAAACACAGAGCTTTTTAAAGTGGAGCATAAACCACACGTCACCGGCCTAAATTCGCTCCGATGTCTCACTCACTTCTAACCTTTTATGCGCTTAATTTAGTGTACCAAATTCACACACGCTAAAAATTAACAATACAAATCATTTGAGCTCAAAGTATACCTAAATAAAGAACATTCCTCTTCCAATGTTGATTCGTTTTTATTATTTTATTTGACTCATAAATTTTTTTATCGCAAATAATAAGATTGTGGATAACAACCAGAACTATCTCTAGCCAGTTATTATGTGGAATTTACTCACTATTGAAAATTACTGGAAACCAGTCCACATGGTTTTATCAACGAAATGAATTGGTTTGAACATTTGGTGTTTTTCAAGGTTATATTCTTTTAGTGTGAAGCCAGGAACAAAGATGAATTATTATTATTTTTGTTTCTATATTCTCACCAGAAACAGATAAAACTAAAGTAAAACATCAAGGGTTCAAAATGTGTTGTTTAGATAACAAAACTTGTGTATGCGATACCTTTTTGGAGAGTTTATAATAATACCTATCAGGTATTTACTGAAATAACTTCTACTATGCAAGTAAAAAATAATAACTTTATAACAAAGATAGCAAATGTATATTTTAATTACTTCAACCATACAGTTATATTATATCCCTTTTCATTTTTACTAAAACTGAAAATTTTATAATAATAAATAAAGTTTATTATTTAATAAATAATAGTTTATAATAATAAATATGGGCATTATCGATAAATCATTAACATAGCCATGAATCAAGTTACTGATAAGAACTGAAATATTTTTATAAAAGTGATTGGTTATTTTGATATCCACTTGAAAACATTTTATTATATTAAAATATTTAAACACATAGATTTACTGTTCTAATACAGTTTGAGAGTTTTGTTTTATGTATCATTTTGATCTTATACTGAAAAATATTAGGTGGGCCACAAGTCGCCCACCAAAAAATTACGTGAAAAGTGATGTGAAACAAACTAAAATTAGTGGGGTGGAATACCTTTTCTTTTTCTTGGGTGTAAAATAAACGTTCTTTCGTAGAGTATTCTGGTTTCGTCTTGTACTCTTGGAGGGACACTTCGTGGTTTGTCTAGAACACTACCAGTTTCACGAAATTTCTCTATCAAACGCCCTATTGGTCTGTCAGAGATGGGCGCACGATCACGATAAATGACATAGACTTCTCAGCAATGGAAAGATAGTGGCGTTATCAAGACCAGACATGAACTATTTCAACTCGTTCGCCAACTGTTAAGGGCATATCTACAAATTAAAAGAAAACATTTTTAAAGGCAAATTATATCTGAGAAAACTTTGATTATAATTAAATTTGACAGTATTAGTTACTGATACATTCAAACAATGTTCCATCACTCTTTGAAACAACATAGTTTCACATCACAATTCACGTAATTCTTTGGTACGTGACATTTGACCTGCCCGATATGAGTAATGTTTCTTTAGAGTTCATGAACTGTATAGTTTATGGGCAATATTTCCTCATTGGTAAGTCAACATTAATGCCCAGAATGTGTTTTTAGTTATAATTTTCATTTTTTATCATAAACTGCTAACTCTTCAGTATTGAAATTTTGAAGTACTGTTGAACTATGGAAGTAACGTATAAGAGTCAAAAGTCCAAAGGTCCGTTTGGTACACTATTGTAATAATTTTGACTTAAGCCAGCTAAGAGAAAGAAAGTGGTAAGACAGAGAAATAGCAATTATACAGAATTTTGATTTAATTAGCGACTGAATATTTCTTTGAGTTTTAGAATATCTTTGATCATCGCTACTTTCATAATCGTAATCGTAAATAGTAATCCAAAAATTTAAATAACTATTTATTAAACATATTAATAAAGTGAATCTCCATATTCATAAACATATTTTGCATATGATGTATTTATTTTAAACATTTTAAGAATTAATATTGTATATGATAATTGGATGAGTATTTAATGAAACGTTGATCCATTTTTGTGATTGATATTTATAAAAGTCAAGCTTCTACATATCCGATGTCCGTCTGCACTATAGACATGACCAAATGACTTCCAATTTGAATTGGAGAGTTTCTTTGCAAATTTTCTTAGTTTTAGTGTAAAAAATCATTAAAATTAAAACATGTGTTAATGTACAGGACTAATTTTTGTATATATCCAATAGTTTTTTATCATGCTTCAGGTTACATGGTTTAATAGATCAAGTTTATGGTATGCTAAAAAATAGTTCTTACATGTAGAAGTGCTGTATAGTTTATAGGCAATATAGTTTATGTAAACTTTTCCCCTCATGAATAGTCTACTTCATTGCCCACTATTTGTATTTAAACAATTTTTTTATCATAAGCTACTAAATCTAGAGAATTGAAATTCTGCAGTTACTACGGAACTGGTAATGACATGCAGTGTTGAGTTGTATCACGTGTTAGATGAATTTGCACCATTTGAAAGGTTTATCATAGTGCATTTTGTGAATTATAAAAAATATGTTTTTATCCCAAAACTACAAAAAATAGATTATTAAAGCATTGCATATGGTATTTAGCATATAGTAACTGACAGGTTTACTTTTCTCTTGCGTCAAGATTACCAAAGACTCACCTTTGTTGCTTCTGTCCTATCTGCCCGTTGTAATCACGCGACAACATAACAACGCACGTAACATTCTATTGGTTGAGTTCACTTTCTATGTAGTATTTACTCATACTTTAAAATTATATACAAAGTCACCTAAAAGATTTGTAATAAATGCACTCTATAACTTAAGCACTTCATATTAAAAAGTAAAGATTCATTAAAAATAATTCAGTTTTTCAAAGACACCATTTTTATTTTGAGCTTTATATTTCAACCATCAATGTAAATTTCTTTAGGCTACAAAATTAACACAATCCTAAATAAAGTTAAACTTACTGTTAAGAGTATCTGACTTTGGAAGCAGCTAAAGTATTTAACACAAAGTAATTTGTGCCTAGTGACATAATTTCAATGGACAAGATCTCGATATAAATAGAGTTACAAGCGTTTTGAAGATGTATTATTCTTCTATAGGTTTACCTAAGAGACAAATCATTTCAACGATTAAAGTATATGGCTGAAATTTTCTTTTAGCATTGGTAGTTTAATAAGGAAATGTGGCATTAAAGGTGGCATCTCTTATCATTGGGACAACGGGTTAGAAAAAAGGATTGCTTGTTCTAACAAGTTTATTAAACGGTTGTTTATAGCATGGAATACGAATACTTGATGGGGCTGTTAAAATGTAGCTGAGGAGAATACAGGTAGAGGTGAATGGGAGAGTCATTCATCAAGATGATCATTAGAGAGAGCAGACCTAATGAGCCAGTCATTGTCACTAGCCATCGCGTATCGCCACAAACTGCCCATTTATCAATCTCCTACTGCCCATCCAGCTTGGTCAACATACACTCTAGCTTAATGTTCAATCGGCTCCAGTATCTTACTCATAAATATTACTTCACTAAAATAACATTCGTTTAATATCGAGGGTTTTTTCTGACAAAAGGTGTATCTGTTTGCGTGTCGATTGCGGAGAGTTTGGTTTTCTGAAGCATGCTCGACTCGAGGAGTGTCGAGTGTATCAGCTGGTCGATCTGTGGGGCGGCCTGGGTTGAAGACACGCATTCTGAGTGGCACCGTGAAATGCGATAGACTTCCCGCGAGGCCGCTTCAACACCTTATCTATCTTGCCACACTCTTTACACCACCTCTCAATCCTTTATTCAAACGCGCTTCCACAAACCGTGTAGCCCTGTTGGCATCTGGTCTCAACACTGCGCAGGCGCACATCTTACTCTCACTGTCATCACTGACTTCAAAACTCGAATGAAATATCGACAGTTACTTAATCTTATCATTCCATCCTTGTTATTTCTTTTTATAAAATTATCTAATTGAAGGCATTCTCGTGATGTCTTAACATTGTCTTGCTTATGGTTTACATAATTAATTTATCAGTTTATAGATCAAATTATACTTCTACAACCTGATTTGATATTTTTAGTCAAATAATGCAAAGTGACTTTTTAACCGAGGATGTGAACGCTTACATTCGGGGAAAAGGGGCTCCTTGAGTCAAGAGTAATCTTAAAAACTGCAAAACGATTAAACGTCTACCACTTTATATTTGATTTGGATTGAGTTGATGATTTTGAACCTAGCTACAAAAATTAGCTTTTTGTGCCAAAATTAGAGTACATAAAGTGCAATGGACATGACAGAAACACGATTTGTTCCCTGCATGGATAGCGCGCCGTTTGGTGTCGGACTCGTGGTGGCTTTGGTTCTTGACCCAGAATGGGTAGACTTCACTGGACTATTGCTGTCCTTGAGTCCTTGTGAGAGAAACTATACCTTCAAGAGTAGCATAGTAGCAAGAGATTAGTTACTTAGGTACTTAGGTCTTCCCCAGAGAAGTAGGGCTCTTATATTTTCATTAAAATTTATTTTTTATAGTAAGATAAATTAGTGTTTAGGTGAGATGTAACCTAAATGAGCCGTTCTTGTCTTTAGGACATAAGATCGCTGGTTGAAATCTTGACCATGACACGAAGTTTTTTTTTATATGTGGTATGAAAAGTCTGGTGCACGCAGTCCCATGGAAGAATGTAAATGGAAGAACGGTCCCGAGCCTATACGATATCAGGTGCCCCTTAGTGATCCATTCTTTAATCAACTTGACTGAAACAAATTTTGACACAGAATCATCCCGATAATCTAACTTGCCTGTAACTGAAATGGGTTCCAAATAACAAATGAGCCGTACGTTTTGTCATTGAAAGTGCACTTAAGGTGAAAACCTGGGATTGTAGGCGTTGGAAACAAAGAATAATAACAATATAAAACTTGCTTACTTGTTGACTTTGACCTGCCTTGTAAGTAGCATTTTTATAATATTGAACAATAAAAAGTTAATGCGCTAAATAAGAAATTGCCTTTATGTAGTATGCACTTACTGTTTTTTACTTTACATCAATAGTTATATAATAGAATTGATTGCAAGAAATTTATAAATATAATAAACATTGTTGTATAGTAGTACGGAAATCATAGAGATAAATAAACCTGTTACGTAGAACATTTGTTCCGTATTTGTGCGATGAACTCTCTTTTGTGAAATTTGAGTCAACTAATGTTTTTATCATTTTAAATTGTATACGTATTCTTCAAAAGTTGACTAAAAGCTGGCTCTGTTGCGTTGAGGTCTTTATAAATGGCAGTGCGTGCATTCAGGAGGTACATACATTGTTATTCTCTCATAATCTGACTTCTCCCAGACATGAGTGTTGTCAAAGTCTCAATTCATTTTAATTCCACAGTTAGCTGAAGGCTGGCGATTGCCACCGGGGTGTTGTTTAGACAAAGTGGACTTGCCAGGCCTGCCTCCCACTCAACCCTGTCGTATAAATAACACATTATGTCCCGCTTTGATGGATGTGACGGCCGGTCCTCTGGGACATTCCAGACCTCCAGATACCTGCGCTTCCAGCCCACAACTTACTCGCCTCTCCTTGCGCATTCATTCTGACATATGCCCAAACACCTCAAAGTAAACAATCTCTACCTATAAACATATATTTTTACAAAATCAATTGGGAAAATCCATCAGAAAAATATATGAGAAGCACTGACGACTCATGCATGATGTGGCAATCGAAATGAAAATAAGTCTTACATACATTTTTACATCATTCTAACACCCCATTGCATACGAGTAAAATAATAATAATTAATTTGACAGGGTTTTTTTCCTAGTATATGTTTTATCATTTCTGTATTTTTGAGTTTATCTGTACTAAATTTCAAGTAAATTACAATTGTGCGTAATGTAAGCCCTTTGTAAACATTCTATACTAGACCTGAATTTTGAATAACTCAAGTAGGGATCTTTAACGAGAAGTACCTGACATCGCACAGGCACTGTACTGACGGCTTAACGTCCTCTCCGAGGGACGACGTGAATAAAGACTCAGAATGGGTATCAAACCCCGCTTCTACCAGTCCAGAAGTAAGCACGTAAGTCACTAGACTACCCTGGTCCCTAAATAAATTGTTATGAATCAAAGTAATTAAAATGACGCATATTATCACCATCGACATCTTCAAAAGTATTTGTATGAACTTTAAACGACGAATATAAATCTTAAAAATTTAAATTTACTAAAATAAATTGGAGAGTTTGAAGTTGCATTTTGAAGTTTTGGGATAAAGATTTTGACTGGACGTGTAATTATTTATCGCTAAATGTGAATAATTACGAGAAAAGCTCACATTCAAACTTTTATATTTTTTAGATTCATAAAAAGAATTTTTATTGAAATTGTTAGTAACTCAAAGGATTTATTTAAAATAGAATGACTTTAAGTATTTTCTTTGAAACAGTACTTTTCAAAGTGAACAGATTAATTAGATGAGAAGAAAATAAATGTCTTTTGGTCAAATATTTCTCCTTGGTAATTGTCAAATATAGTTTAGAAAACATGACAATAGACTTTTTATTGTTGTTCAGAGAGGGGTCATTTATTGAAATACAAACGGAGAAAAAAACAAATTTGATTACAGTACAGCTAAACAATTAAGTCTTTAGGAATTGTCGAACTATTTCCTGCCCCTAAATTATATTCGCTATTACAGTTTAATGATTAATCATGGGCAACCTTAAAGGACTCAAATCATTAGGAGATACTAAAATTGTCAAGCATTTCAAAAGAATATTGACATTTTTTTCTGTTACATTTAGAATTCGATTTTATTGCACAACTGCAACATTTTGAAGTGAAAGTTAAATTCAGAATAAAAATCTAAGATATATATATAAAATTAAATTTGAATATATTATTTATAACCAGTGAAAGGAAATAACTCCCATTCATGAATTTGCGTCTCTCATGTGGAACTTTTTTTTTGTGAAAAAAAATGAGACCTGTCCTGAACAAGTTGACTTGTGAGAAACCAAACCAATTTCAGGATTAAATTATAAATAATTCAAAATAAATGGTGTTGGCTTTGTTGCTTGGGTGATCTATGTTTCGATGTAAATAGCTTTGGGGATTAGCGGGGGAGGTAGAAGAGACAAGGGCATTCGCCGGCAGAAGATGTGGGAGAGAAGAAGAAAGAAGTCGAGGTGTAAAAAAAAGACGTTAAATCATGTCAACGGTTTTTATTTAGGTAGCAGGTTAGAGATTCTTGATGTAGAGAGTTGGGAAGAATCACTGCAGTTGAAGCGGCCACGCGAACGTGTGTATTTTATTGTTTAGCATATTTATCTGGTTTTATTATAACACTAGCTGGTGGGGAGTAAGATATGAAAAGGCAGTTGGAAGGATACTGCCTTCAGACACGGAAGAAGAAGAGCTTAAAAAAGCGGACTCTCACTCAATACGAGGCGGCAAAAAGAAGAACAGATTGAGAGGAATAACAAGTCGGCGTGATTTAGGCGGCAATCGGGCTGAACACGATATTTCTAAGGCTCTCCACAGGCCGGCCTCAGCAGGCGCTCTCACTCCTTCTCTCCTGTCCTCATCCCTCAGTACTTCTCATTCACTCTCCTTACATGAAATATTTCAATTCATATTTTCTTTCTTCTTGACAACTTGCTTGTGACATTATAACTTTTCCGTTTCAAAGGAATTTCTTTTAACCAACAATGATGGTTTTACGTGAAGCTTTATTTAGATCACTTGCTCTTATTTCTCACTTTATTATTATTGGTGTAACTATACTGTTGCAAGATGACTACCAGCGTTGTAGAAATAAATACTTGAATATTCTTAGTAACATAGGATGAAGTATCTGTTAAATTGAGGACTTGTGTTACTCTCTTACTGCTAGAGGTAGCGTTGGACCGGTTTCGCACTTGTCGATCTTCCAAAGCAACTGATATAAATTGCAGCTTATATATCCCTCCTAGTGACTGGTCACTGACTCTACGATAGCTAAAAGTAATCATTTATTTAACATAATTATATCTTATTAATATTTGTATTTGGTATTTTTAAATCTAAATATTTTCCCCATCTCCAGTTTGAAGTCTATCTCGCCTTCTTTTTAGCTGCATCAGCAGCTTAGAAAATAATCAGCTGATGATTGATTTGGTTTTTGATTAAATTACCAGTATTAAATACAACAGGTCGTGGATAATAACACTCGATATGTTTATCACTTATAAGAAGAACAAAGTTTACGTCAATGAGTGGTTTATTATATCAAGGAATATATAATATTAACTTATTAAAAATAAAATATAGGTATTTCCACGCAACCTATATAAATAAATATAATAAAACATTTAATATAAATAATAAAATTTATATTATATTATATTAACTATAATATAAATAAAAAATTTTGCTGATGAAATATAAAAAAATCTGGAGTGGCCTACACTCTACTTTACTATAAGTAACTCAATGTCAAATTTCTTGAGTATATAAAACATAACGTCTCATTTAACCATAACATAAATATCTAAATGGGATATAATTATTAGCATTGCATTCGTGAGGTAGTACAGATAGTGATTGAAGGACATATCAATTTATAAGCTTATTTTTGTACATCACAAATAATTTATTATTTGCAAATAATTTCATTAGTATAACTACAGCAGTAATAACATATTTGAAAAACCAATATGAACATTTCTTGAAACGAAATATTATCCTACAAGAGAACATAGCTATTGTTCAAACAGCCAGTGGATTTCTTACATCGTTTACTTGACATCCTTCCACATTGAATATTAAAGTAAAATTTTCAAATTTAAAACAGGAAAATACCCTTTTTTTCTCTGAAAACCATCATAAACAGCGAAGAAAATGTTGTTTTAAGGTGATTTGTTAATTAAAGATGTACGATAATTACATTTATTAATCTCTAAACGAAAGATTTCAATTTTGAATTATCTTTTACATTTTTGGTTTTCAACAGAATTATTATAATAGGAATTTTATGGCTTCTTAGTATTTAATAAGATCATTTTTCTTCCCCTTTGTCAAATAACATATATACGAATTTTTTCTGAGTGAGTGATATTATTTTCCTGCACAATATTATTCCTCTTACATCTCATATAAGTCAATAAACAATTTAAATTATTCCTTTATAAATATCAATTTTATCTCAGTGGATTTGCTCAAAAAATTTCTAAGTCAATGTAAACAATGTAAAAAAATATAAAAAATTCGACAAGTATAGCAGGTGTTCTCATAGTCTAGGATAAACAAACAGTTTTTATATCGTTATTGCTCTTTACCGTAATTGAAACTTCATGAATTTTTTTTTGTAAATTGATAATTTTTTGTTCCATTTTTGGTCAAATTTTCATAATTTTTTAACGAGCCGTTTAGCGTCAAAAAAACATTTTCTGAAAACAGAAATCGTACTGTAACGCCCCTTTAGCGAATGTAATTTTGGAAAAGAATATCTCAACTCATTCTGCACATAATGTTCTATTTTTAGGCATAGTTTCATTTTGATCTGTCAAATAGTATGGCTTGTATCGCTTTCACAAAGTTTGAGATTGAATTATAAGTCAAAATTTGTACATTTTATTGAAAAAAAAATATTTCCTGTTGTTTTAAAATTCTGAATATATTTTTCGTTTGTTCTATTTGTAACCTCAAAGATAATGTCAAAATTTCAAAAGTCTAGGGTTATCCGTTTAGGAGAAATAAATGTTTTCTAAAAAACGGTTTTTGGCAAAAAAAGTGACTTTCCCATCATGCATAATTCTTCCCAAACAATAGGGATCTTCGTCTTTATGGGGCCCATTTTTGTGTAAAATATCAACTTGATCCATCAAAGATTCTGGACCGTAGCGTGGTAACAAGCAATGCTAACACACTCACCCACCCACCCACGCACCCACCCACCCACACACACACACACAGACATCATCGTAAAAACGTCATAAAACGACTTCTGGGACCTCAAAACATGTAATTCCGTCAAAATGTCGAGATCGAATTTTTTCACGATCGCTATACTTTACTTATAGTAAAGTAAAAAATAAGCGTTCTCTAGTAATTTCCAGAATTAAACAAAAAAGCAGCGTTTTTAATTAAGAAGTATGATTATTGTTGTCTTGAGTATGAAAATCTAGTTTGATAGTAACAGAGGCATCAACAGTTTATTACTGTGGACTTAATGATATTTAATAATAGTATTAATTAAATATATAATAAAAGTGAAATTTAGAATTGCAAATATATACAGCGTCTATAAAGGTTATGCACAATTGAAAAACAGATATTACAGAGTTGATAGGATATCTAAACAAGATTTGTTTTATTTTAATAAGGGTTCATTAAAATGTTTATTCACATTAAAATAGGGGTAGGTAAGACCGTAGGTAAAACGGGGGTAGGCACAACTACCTAGGGGTAGTTGTGCACCTCTGCCCTAAGCCATGTTTTTCTCAGATTGTTGGTCCCTTTTGTCCTCCCTTTATGCTGCTTCTCCTTGATCCAACACAGTCCCTGTTGTCACTAAAAACGTCTTGTGTCACGGATCGAAGTAAGCTGGGGGGATGAATCTCTTCTGTATTTAGTTCTGTAGTGTCGTTGAGTATGGACATCCGATTTTGCCGCCACAATACACATTATTTTAACACATAATTTTAACATGGTATAAACTTTAGTAAAAACTTATTAAAATACAACAAATTTTGTTAAGATAACTCATCAACTGCCGGTGTAATATTTTTTCTCTAAATTGTAAAGAGACATTATGGACACCTTGTATTTACTTTTCATTAAATCGAAATAAATTACAACGTCTAATAAAAGTTCAATAATCATGGAGGACGCTCATTTACTGTTTTAAATGTTTTTTTTAGAAACCTCATCAAGAGAAAGAAACAATCCAGTGGATTGAAGATTGCCAAAGGTAGTTATTATGGAGACTAATAATCTAAACAGCTAATGAGACCGATCATTGTAGGAGGCTCGCTATCCTCCTTGTAGGAGTACAAATGCGGAATGATGACGGAAACATGGACTCCCTCGTTTTCGCAAAGTTGTTGGGGACTTTCTGAATGTTGGTTGAGCAGAGCACGTAAAGCCGTGAGCAGGGCACTTTATACGCAGAAATAGCTGTAAAGTTGTCACCCTTGTAGCATACCATCAAGGCTACTTTGACCGTACCATATATTTTGGACGACTGCCCAGCTCATGATGGCCAGATAAATTGTTTTGACCATCAAATCTGGCAGCACTTCTGTCTCTCATTCATTCGTCAGTTTGGCTAATAAATCTTGGTGAAATTCATGAAACATTTAAACAAACTATCTATTGATTGAACCACTTCCAAGTGAAAATTGGCGAAGCGCTTTTAAAGAAAAGAACAACAATCTAAACAATTTTTGTACTTCATAACGTCTGGAAACTCAAGACGTATGTACTGAAATTATATCCTGAAATAAAAAGGCACTAACTGTAAATGAATTCTAGTGAAAGTTTTTCAAAGGACGTTAATACAACAATGGAGGAAAGTGTAACATCAAGCTAATCAGCGAAATGAGGTATTACTATTACTATATGTAATAGTACTGAACGGATTAACAAGTGTTTATTGTAATAATTCATTCAAGAATGAATCTAAAAGTGCTTTGGGGATTGTTTCATAGTTAAATCATTCAATTGAGCTGGTAGTTCAGGTTTTGTAACCTGCAGAAATGTGGACTGACCGGACATTACTTGACCTACATTTCTTTATTGCCTTACCTGACAAACACAGCATTTTATCTTTTAATTTACACATTCTTTACGTAATTCTAATTCAAAATCTAATATAGACAATAAACATAGTAGTATTTATAGCACATAACAAAAACGGATTAAATTAATTTAAAATTAAACACTTAATAGAATAAAAAGTTATGTTTCTTTACTTGTATCAGCACTGAAAATATTCTACTCTACCTAGTTACCACATATGTGAGTTCATCTAGAATACCCATTCAAGAAGTTATTGCAAATCTCTGATCACCACATGCATTAACATGTTAGTTACTATATGATTAGTAAATAGTTGATCATTTTTAAAAACATAACCACACGATACTGTTGGGGTGACTTTAACTAAACTAAGTGATGGAAAACCTGTTCACAAGTCATTAACATTAATATTATTTTACTCAGTTTTTCTGAAATAATATCGTGGTATACCACCTATCAGGAAGCACCTCTCGGAGGACATGGTTCTTTTTTGGCCTTACCAGAATAAAGTGTCAAATAATCCCGATTTTTTATTTTAAAGATAACATATAATGAACAAATTGGTTCATTAATTTTTGTTTTTCAGGTTGAATTCCTCTATTGTAACTGAGTTAATGTTATTCATAAATTTAATTTATTTAAACTTTTTATTTCATGTATTTTATATTTCTGCGCCTAATCGTGTAACTGGTCAATCAAAATTTTTCATACTTTAAATAACATACAAACAAATATTTTTTTTAGATAAGTCATTTTATTGGACTAAAAAAATACTAATAAAGTTCTTCTTTGATGCGGGTTAAACTATATTTGATAAGGACACAGATGGAATGAAGGACATATTTCCTGTTTTCTTGGTGGGGAGGGGGCTGACGGGAGTAGAGGGATCATAATTAACAAATACAGTATTATATTGGGGTGGCAGGAAGGAGCCCTCATTGGTGTGGAATAGACGACCATGTGTCTGCTATAGTGCGATGTCATAGGAAGGAGCCCTCATTGGTGTGGAATAGACGACCATGTGTCTACTGTACGGGGACGTCATAGGAAGGTGTGGGCCTCCCCCACCCACTAATTATTATATCTATCAAAAATTACTATTTTGGTTATATTGTGGCAGTATTAGAAATAATAATAAATGGTTGCGGCAGCCGTTAATCTGACCAACCGCCGGATTGACAGATTAACCAGTGAACTGGTTATTTGTCCGAGGTCACTACCGTCGTCCCGCACAAGCGCGTTTGCCCGGTCCACCCTAGCCAAGGGACGGGCCTGACGCTACGCCTTCTCAGTGCTGCAAGGCAACTGGATACAGAGAAGTCCTCCCGACTAAAGACAAAGAGTTGGTACTTAAGGGATGACTAAAGCATTTCGTCATTGTCAAAAAACTAGTGTTCTCTCCTACTGATGCTGGGAGGGAATCAGCCGTATGCACACTATACACGATGTATTTTGCATAGACAATCGAGATTCCAAGAACTGCTGTTTTTGAATCGTTCATGTGGTGTTGGTTCCATATTCAAAGTTGGACAGACAGTTAGGCAAATTGGTTTGATTTCTCACTGTGAGAGAGGAAGGAGACACTCTCACAAGGTTGCCATGATTAGCAACGCATGGTGAGCAAAGCACCATTGCAAAGCACCATGACCAAGTAGGTGAGTTTTAGTTTGTGACGACTGAGTAAAAATAACATTACTCAGGATTCTTATACTAGACGACCAACAGCATAGTTTCCATGAGGTAGTATTTATAAAACGCATAATTGGTCAGTAGTAAAACTATAATACTATAGCTTTTTTCGTAATAATTCTAATCAAAATCTACCCTTTCAAACACCATTCAACAAAATAGCTTTATAAAAAGTGGGAACACTAACCACCAATTGTTAGACATTGAAAATCACCATGCCTAAGAAAGCGACCTTACTCTCTAAGGCAACAACTAGACCATAGTTTTTTTATAGGCACAATAAAAGAGGACAAAAAGTAATTGATCTAAGGAAAATTCAGAAAAATGCAAATAAATAACTTTAATAAAATAAATATTTATGCATTTAGAAAGAGAGGAATGTTGGAAGGGAAATCTTGGGGTTCTCGGTTCATTGTAGTAGTCTTAGATCCCATACTGGTGTGTTATTGGGCTTCACTAACCATATGTAATACTTTGTATTTAAAACTAGAGTATAATATCTAGTGATGAATCGAACTCTCTCTATATCAATCAGTTACACTTCAAGCAAGCGACCCTAATATCGGTACCTTATTAAGAATAAGTGTATTTTATAACAAGTTTATACTTCAATTTTTAAAAATCCAGAGTTTTAGTTACATTTTTAGGTTGATCATGCATCAAGAGAACTACAGTTTACGTTGTTGAATTAATATAGCAGAAATCAGTAATGAGAGTCTGAGATCGGACGAACATCGCACCGACATCGGAAAGATTCAGGAACAATGGCTTTAGGTCTTCTCTAAAAGATATTCAGTCATATAAAATATGAATTACAGACATTACCAGCTTAGAACTCTAAAACCATTTCGTACAGCAGACAAGCTTAGACCTGCTTTAAACTTAAAAAGATAGGGCTGTTTCAAATGGTTAGAGATTTTATTTATTAATTTATATTATTTTCCTTTTATTTTTTTGTATTAATATATTCTTTATTATGATTATTTTTATTTTCTTTTATTTTAAATTATTATTAATACAACTTTACTTTATTATAATTATCCTCATTATTATTATTTAAGTATTTATTATTTATATTCCTAGATTTTCTTTAGTTTTAGTTATTTTCCTCTAATTTTTTTCATTATTATTTTTTAAGTTTTTATTATTTATATTTCCTCATTTTCTTCATTTTAACTTTCTATTTCTTAACTCTTTGCTTATTCCTAGTTAATTTCTCATACTTGACTTGAATGGCACGCGTGTCACAACACTATTGGTCTCCAACCGTCGCTTCGCAAGTGCAATTGGTGTCCCTATCTCAACTCTTCTGATGACGGTTCAACCGAACATTAGAGACAGTAAGTGTGTTCGTTTCTTTGTTCTGTGTCTGTGGTTTACTGTGAAACGTTTGTTGTCCTTTTGGATCGTTTTTTTGTTTACAATATATATATATGATTGAAATAAACGGCAGCTTCCGCATTCACGACTTTAATACTCGTCCTTTGCAGTCTCCTGACTATTTCTCTTTGAGTGGAGGGAAGTTTCCACTAAAGTTGTCCTAATGATATGTTATAACACTTTAGGCACTCGCTCACTGTTTAAAAACACTTCAGTAAAAATGTTGTATTGATATAAAAATTACTAACTAGCTTTCAATTTTCACAATTCATCATCAGGTTTATGGTATAATATAGTATAATCAGGATATAGTAATAATAAAATAAGCTAGAATAACAATTACAGTGATAATAATAATAATAACTACGGCACAGTAAACTTAACAATTCGAAAGTCCCGCTGAGGTTGAGGTTGCAAAACTGTAACTCAGCTGATCCAGGCCCAATCAACTGTTGGTCTCCTTTATTATATTAAAGGCACTGTCGAATGTTTTGCAGCTGGGAATAATGCAGTTAACATTGGACTGAACATTCATTGAGGGCTGAATATCTTTAATACACAGCGCCTCAAGGATCTGGAGGTGGCTACAATTGCTTTCAGACCTTAACACTACTGTTCCATTGACTAGCATTTACCTTGTCAGTGCAATCTTGTGAACTTCTTTTGTGTGATTCTTCGGAGCACCCGCTGTCAGATGTAGGGTGAGGCGCCTCGATAATTTTGTAGTCGTCCTCCCGATTTAACGTGCTTTCAGGGTAGCGAATGTCCCTGTACTACAGGTATACTGGTACACCAGGTGACTCTTCTGCAATATTGAGGCGTCGTTGTAGGGGCGGTTCCTAATGAGAAGGCTGTGGATTTTTTTGGTTTGATAGTAGACTCTTAATTTGATTCTATCAGCTTCGTTGGTGGTAACTACGTTGGATTGAATAATTTTCTTGAAGGCACGCTCATCCTGTTTATAACATTTGTTCATATATCCTTTATAGTAGACCTCTATTGTTTCCCCTGTGTTATTTTTGGTAGTTCTTTCATTATTAATGTACCACATGTTCATATATACTTTTTTACCATTATTTATATGTATAAAAAAATAATTAAATTAAATAAAAAATAATTTTATACCATACTGTTGTGGAAACTTCCCTCCACTCAAAGAGAAATAGTCAGGAGACTGGAAAGGCGAGTATTAAAGTCGTCAATGCGGAAGCTGCCGTTTATTTCAATCAAATATGTTTAAATGAGAATCTGCTACCAACTTATACGAATATATATATATATTGGACAAACAGACAATGATCCAAAACTGCCGCAAATAGTTCACTATACATGATACACAAATAAAGAAAGGCCAACACAAAAAGGTTCTACGAACTAAGTACACTAAATTAACCTAAAGAAAATGCATACAGGAGATCACAAAAACTCAGTAATGTATTTCGAATACGTCGTCATCAGGTAGAAAGATGTGAGCCACTCTGTAGACTAGTGAAGACTTCACTTCTGACGGAGTATCCCACATCTTTCTAATATTATATATATATATATATATATACCATATAAATAATATTATATATCAATATTTATAACTAAGTAATGAAAACTTGAAACTCATAAACGGAAAATAGATTTAAACACTCATCATTCTCTCTCAATAATTTTGGCATCACAAAGACTTCAGTAAAAATCTAGATACGTAAGCTACGAAGTAATGGAGGAAAGAGTTTAATAAACCCTTACAGTCATTGCAGTGGTTAGAGACATATTTCTAAATACCAAAAAATTATCCAACAAAACTTATTAAACTAAAAGTACACGGCAGCTGGAACTAAAACAGAACACTTCTATCAATATCAGAATCGAAATCAGAATAGAAGAAGAAACAGATGAAATGTATTCAGCAATATGCATATTGACTTTAGACTAACAACACAAAAGATTGGATAAACAGAATCACATGTCAGTCTGAACACCTGACCGGGATGACAGCAATTCGATAAAAATTAATTAGTATCCCTAAAAGGCTACAGAAACATTTTTACAATTTCGGTAATACCATTCACACTCATCTTATCATATGCAATATAATTCATTCATTTAATTAAATATTCTTCATCTTTTATTCCTATTATTTTTTTGGATTATTTTGTTCAATCAGTTGATATTAGAATTTTTTTGTAGCAGATGAATAAGTTAAATTTCTTTCACTTTAATCTGCAATAGATTAACTATTAATGACTGAAATTGAGCACACAGTATAATATATAACAAAATAAATGATGCATTATTCGGTGCATATTCACAGTAAGAATGGTAAAGAAAAGAAATAACATATTAATATTGATAGCACTATCACTGAGGTAGGTTTTTCCATATAATTTTATTTCTTTTACAATTGCAATATGATATCATTACAATGATATAAAATGACCAACCTAACTGCAGATCACCAGAATGTTTTTCACACTCGCATTTATTCTTGGCGGCCGATTTTGCGTTGATGAGTGTTTTTTTCTGTACTCAAAAACAATTATCTCAAATCTTTTTGCACATTTAATTTATGAAACTTCTTGAATGAATAATTGAACACTAAGTTCTTATTAACAATTACATAAATCCAAAACTTTTCTGCATAGAATGCATGCAGCAACTGTATGTCAAAATCTAAGGGTCTGTTTCGATTTAAATCATATATCTACACCATTTAGGATTTTATAAAGTTCCTAGACTACTCGTGACCCGTTGGGTCATCCATCACCTTCCTTTTTAATGAAATTATGTTAACGTAAATGCAGATATAAACTATAAATGACCCTATTGAGAGCAACATGTAATTGGCCATGTTGAAATACTCCTTTACCTAAATGAACTAAAACTTTCTGTAGAGTCTCTCCTTGAGACTTATGAATAGTCATAGAAAATACTTACTAAATTCGAAATTGAATCCTTGAAGAAGAAATGTTCCCCTATTTAGATAAAACAAATTTCAATCATGGAATTAAAACTATTTCCCCTTGAATCCGTGATGCTGATAATTTTACAAACAATGACTTTATCATAAAGCTCCTCAGTTATTAGTCTTGTTTCATTATATAAGCGCGGTAGATCAGCATTTCTTATGGACATGGCAGGAGCTCCTTTTTTGAATTCATGCTTATGTTTTGGAAGCGAAGTGCAAAAAGTCCCCTTGGCGCAGAGAGTAGTACCAAGAATTAAAAGTAAATACGTGTTTTAAAAAAAATTCTAAACAACAATAAGATCCAAAAATGGGACTAAATGTCTGGCTAGAAAAAAACTGGTTAGGTTTATTCTATAACAGGAATAAATTTTACATCTGGAGTCAGTAATTTTACCTGCCTTATGTTGAGAAAATTTATTTTTCATTATTCATGCTTTTTAATGACGATATTTGTGAAATCATATATTACTCACTGTTTTCTTTAATATATATTTGAATGAACCAGTATAAACTGAAATTAACAGGTGTTTCAAGTTTCACCTGTGCTCAACATCCGAGGTTTCATCTTTAGTTGACTTACACACACAAAACATCATTTATATCAGGTTTTGGAAGTGTATTGTCAGAAAGCCCCCATAACGCAGAGCGTAGCGCACTGGACTTTCAATGCAAAAGTCGTGAGTTCAATTACCACAAAATTACGAATATTTTATTATTTATTCAGACAATGCACGTTGGTAAGAAAACAAACATGATCGGTCAAACTAATTAAACCGATGGCAGTGGCACATAGTTTGAAAACTTTCAATCCATGAAAAACAAAAGATGGAGGTAGAAAAGAGTGGCAAAGGAAACCTCAATCATGAAAACTTACTCGGTTTCACCTACCATTCTGACAAGACTCTTTTCGCTTCTTTATGTTTTTGGATATTTACTGACAACAAAAGGTTTGAAATATCGATCTTAGTAAGTGTTTTGTTCTATTGTGTGTTCTAGCTATTTAGTTTTGTAAAATCTAGTTGGTTCAAATTTTCTATTAAAGTGTATATTTAAATATAGTAAAATTCTACAGTAAACACGGGAAATAAAAATCAACATCTAAAACGCAGTAAGAAAATCAGAAATGCGACTAAGACCATTTCAAACAAAAATGGGCATTTCAACCAACTAGACCATTTGACTAGTCTTCGTTAAAGTCACTCTCAAAGTGGAACAAGTTACATAGAATTGGAAATATCATTTCACTTGTTTCACTTTCGGTCAGATTCTAACCAAGATTTAGTAACTTTCTTACTGAGGTTTAGACGATAATGCATAAATATATATACACCTCTCACAGTGAGTAGGAGAAAGCTTATCGTGTGATTTGAAAAAGGAATTACTTTTTTTTAACTAATAATCACCCTGTAAAATAATGATTCTATTTTACTATTACACTTTTATTTTCAATAAATGTTAGTACAACCTTTTACTGAGTAAGATATTAGATGCTTTATATATCCAGATGCACCAGGGACTAAGAGTATCTACATTGTTATATTAAAACAGGACTATATAGAAGTGAACCGCTGTCTAAACCTAATTCATTTTAAACTACTTGTATACGAAATGTATAGAAAATAATCAAAAATGTCTTTAAATACGATAACAAAGGAAACGGATTCCGTATATTTGTTTCAACAATACAATTAGTTGTATGGTCTTTCGCAAGCTACATGCAAGCTACAGTATTATTAGTCTTGCTTGGTATACTCGCTATAATGAATTCTGTTGTGTAAACTAGAGTATTTCCTTAATAATCAATTACTCTACACTGTATTACTTATTAAAGCTTCTTTTTTTTTTTGGCGGCCTTCCGATGAGGAGAATACAGGTAGTCATAAGGTCTATGATGGGTCCACAGTTGTTTGCAATTTTCGCACAAAGAATAAATACAAACTAATTTAATTTTAATCTTTAATAAAAAATGATAAGGAATGAAACAATATCACTTCTGGTATTCTTTTTTAAAATATGTTAAGAACAGTTTATCTGCAGTCTGTCTAAAGTTCAATATGCATTTATTGTTATGCTTTTAATGGTTGTAACAATATTACTAACTACAGTTACCAGCGTTTAATAAAACAAGTATTAAATTGGGAAAGAAATTTTAGAGCTAGCCTTGCAAAATAATAAACCAAGGATTAAGAATTAAGGTCAATTCATTAAAATGTTAGACCAATTACGTAAAAAGAATCCGGAAACTTTCCTTATTAAAGAGATTTTGTCACGTACATTTTGCGATAAAATTATTTAATATGCTAACAAGGATAGAATGGCATTTAATTCAATGAAGTATTTTGTTTCTATTGAATGGTTAAAAATAAACTCTTATTGGCCTCGTGACGTTTGTTTCTGACATTTAATAGATCAATTAGTTACCATATAACAAGATTTAACTAACATGTGATTATGGCACAGTAATTTTACACAAAATGTAGGACAGTTTCAACTATGCTGTTGTGAATAAATTCTATTACTGTTGCAATAAGAAAGACTCCAAATGGGTCTAAAATATTCCATGCTCTGCAGCAAGATCTGAAATAATTCTAAGAGATACAAGCACTTGCATGAAATCCAACAACACTGACCTCCTGGACAATTAATATCATGAACGTCAAAACGTTTACTTCAATATCTTCCAATTTTGCCGCTTGTTTACTTGAAGAACCAAAGAAAGGATTGTTTTTGTATAGAAATATAAAAAATAAACAAATGAAGGGAACATGCCCTTCTAGGTAAGCGTATATACACAAGACCTGGAACCGTTGGTTACAACTGAAAGAGTGTGTTATTAAACTGAAGAATCGTTCACTATACTGAATTTCTCTTCAGCTTGAAAGCAATAATTTATCAAAAATATGACCTTACTTAAATTAATTTTCAAGTGGGAAGATCACCCAAATATTGCATTGTTTGGCAGCAATGGAATATTATTAGTCTTGCTTGGTATACTCGCTATAATGAATTCTGTTGTGTAAACTAGAGTATTTCCTTAATAATCAATTACTTAACACTGTGTTACTTATTAAAGCTTTTTTTTTTTTCTTTTTTGGCAGCCTTCCGATGAGGAGAACACACGTAGTCATAAGGTCTTTGATGGGCCCACAGTACTGGATTGACTTTATATCGGCAATCCTAACTATCATTCTTCTCAAGTTTATCGCCGTTGGGTTACCAATGAATACCCGACATCATACAGTTCAGGACAGACTGGTTCACTTCTAGACCAAGAGAAACGCGTTACACGACATTTTCTATCTACTGAATAGCTTTCATCCTTGAAAGATATAGAGCAGTCAATGCTAACGAGGCCTATACCGTCTATTGCAGGATTGATGGTACTCTGTCGAAGCAAGTGTTAAGCTTTGTCACCCAATATGTAGTAATAAAACATATACGTGTACTTGCACTCTTACAGGCTTTCAACTGAAATATCATTTACAATATATTTGGAAGAGCATCGACATAATAAATACAAAACCGATGAGGTTATATTACATTTATGAACATAAATCAGTTCATTGAATCCCTGCACTGTTACAGGCGCCCATAGTATAAACAATAAATAAGCACTAGTAGAATAATATAAATGAGTCGGAAGCTTTATTTTTAATAACACAATTAGAAATATTCAAGTCTAGCTGTTCCAATTCTCTAGAATAAAATATAAAAGTGACATACATTTGTTTGTATACATTTTTACTTTACTATAAGTAAAGTATAGTGATCGTGAAAAAATTCGATCTCGAGATTTTGACGGAATTACATGTTTTGAGGTCCCAGAAGTCGTTTTATGAAGTTTTTACGATGATGTCTGTGTGTGTGTGGGTGGGTGGGTGGGTGGGTGGGTGCGTGGGTGGGTGCGTGTGTTAGCATTGCTTGTTACCACGCTACGGTCCAGAATCTTTGATGGATCAAGTTGATATTTTACACAAAAATGGGCCCCATTTAGACGAAGATCCCTATTGTTTGGGAAGAATTATGCATGATGGGAAAGTCACTTTTTTTGCCAAAAACCGTTTTTTTTTAAAACATTTATTTCTCCTAAACTGATAACCCTAGAGTTTTGAAATTTTGACATTATCTTTGAAGTTACAAATGAAACAAACGAAAAATATATTCAGAATTTTAAGACAACAGGAAATATTTTTTTTTCAATAAAATGTAAAAATGTTGACTTATAATTCAATCTCAAACCTTGTGAGAGCGATACAAGCCATACTGTTTGACGGACAAGAATGAAACTATGCCTATAAATAGAACATTATATGGACAATGAGTTGAGATATTTTTTTCTAAAATTACATTCGCTAAAGGGGCGTTAGAGTACGATTTGTGTTTTCAGAAAATGTTTTTTTGACGCTAAACGGCTCGTTAAAAAATTATGAAAATTTGACCAAAAATGGAACAAAAAATTAGCAATTCATAAAAAAATAATCATGAAGTTTCAATTACGGAAAAGAGCAATAACGATATAAAAACTCTTTGTTTATCCTAGACTAAGAGATCACCTGCTATACTTGTCGAATTTTTTGTATTTTTTTACATTGTTTACATTGACTTAGAAATTTTTTGAGCGAATCCACTGAGATAAAATTGATGTTTTTAATGGAAAAATGAGAATATATTATTGACTTATAAGAGATGTAAGAGGAATAATATTGTGCAGGTAAATGATAACACTCATTAAAAAAAAAATCGTATATATGTTATTTGACAAAGGGGAAGGAAAATGATCTTATTAAATACTAAGAAGCCATAAAATTCCCAGTATAATAATTCTGTTAAAAACCAAAAATGTAAAAGATAATTCAAAATATAAATCTTTCGTTTAGAGATAATAACTGTAATTATCGTACATCTTTAATTAACAAATCACCTTAAAACAACATTTTCTTCGCTGTTTAAGATGTTTTTCAGAGAAAAAAAGGGTATTTTACTGTTTTAAATTTGAAAATTTTACATTAATATTCAATGTAGAAGGATGTTAAGTAAACGATGTAAGAAATCTACTGGCTATTTGAACAATAGCCATGTTCTCTTGTAGGATAATATTTCGTTTCAAGAAATGTTCACATTGGTTTTTCAAAAATGATATTACTGCTGTAGTTATACCAATGAAATTATTTGCAAATAATAAATTATTTGTGATGTACAAAAATAAGCTTATAAATTGATATGTCCTTCAATCACTATCTGTACTACCTCACGAATGCAATGCTAATAATTATATCCCATTTAGATATTTATGTTATGCTTAAATGATACGTTATGTTTTATATACTCAAGAAATTTGACATTGAGTTACTTATAGTAAAGTAGAGTGTAGGCCACTCCAGATTTTTTTACTGTGTAGACTTTATTTCCATGAAGATTACCTCAATTTTTACACTTTCTGGAAATTAAATATTTTAATAGTGACATTTGATGCCAACATATATTAGAACCACTTCAAAGTGTCATACAAAAAAAAACAAAAAAACAAGAAATACAAAGACCACTGATCTAAATCTTGCTAAATTCAAACACCAACGATTCATTTAACCGATGGAGCTGAATCAAATCAGTATAATTAGCAAGAATGAAGATTATAATTTGACATATAACTGCTTCTTGAGTTTAGTTTTCACCGTTTCAATATAATCAGTCTTTATCCAATTGTTGAGATACCTATAGCACGTGAAGAACAGTGTCGCTCTTCTCCTAATCATCGAAATGATATTGTTATTGGATATCTACAATGACAGTAATAAAAGAGCCAAGTAACTATTCTGTAACATACACAGCTACAAAATAAAGAACAAGCTTTATTAAAACTAGTATGATCAGCTGTATTACTGTACGCAGGCTTGATTTTAAGCCATTTCAGAACTGTTTTACCCAACGCTTATTGAAGTCAGATAGTTTTTATGAAAAGCGCTGAGAAGGTGTTTGTATATACTTGTTTTTATACCACACAATTAATTTCCTCTATTTTTCTGTTCAGGTATTACTAGAAATATAATTAAATGAGAAAATGGAAGCTTGTTAACTCATCACCAAGGGTGTTCTTTACAGCGATTTGTTACATTCACTTCAAATATCTGAAGAGAATAAGAGTTCGAGAGAACAGGCTTTCATTGAAGCGATGGGTCAAGTCACTGCTAATGATATTACAGTGTGCAACAACATCACCTTAGCAACAAACTGAGCTGTTATCTGCGGGTTGTCTATGAGCTTCCACATTACTAAGTACATACAATAGAAGGAGTATGAAAAAAATAAAATGACGAACCGGTTTTCGACATTTCGTTAGTGTATACAAGAGTAAAGTAGGCGGCAAGAATCACTATCTGACGTGAAACACAGAAGTCAATCGTCGTCCGCATGAGGTGTTCTGTAAAGCCTAACTCTTCTTATTGGTCGAATTTATGGTATTTATTGTCGGATTGGTTCAATGCTAAGTATCTTTAAAATTATAGTTCTTCCTCGATTTTGCGTTTTATTTTTTGGTTTCTAATTATCTTTTAAAACATTTTATTTCATTCATTCAAATACAATTTTTAGAGCAAAGTTCTATATTTATTTCTGTAAATTCTCTAATCGTTTAAATATTTGGACCAATTATAGAAACCAACTATTTATAGATAAACGATTTAAGTTGGTCGTAAGTAGTCCTAAATGTATTAATTTATGCCTTATTGTAAAGATCATTAATTCATAAGTAGATTTTATGAAAGTTTAGAAATATTTTGGCACCCAGAAATCCTTGTTAAAAACACAAGTTTGTATGTTCACGAAGGTTGTGTATTGTTGTGAAGTAGCCTTGCACTGTCAAGGGGGGACTGTCAGTCGCTTATCGGGAGAGGCCGGCAAAATAATACAATAAACATGATTCCACTGTGGCAATACAGACTAGGTCTTATTAAGTTCTAGTGACATGTAGAGTACTACGGCAAATGCTTTAGTTGGTACCTTCATGTTGAGGAGGTTGTCCTGGATTGATGCGAGTATCATGGGTAATAAGGAAATCCTCCGGAGAGGCGTTGTCTTCACTGACGCCGTTCCGATGCCACTGACTCTTCTGCCAGCATCCGTGGTCCAGGCTCCACCCACTCTGAAGCCACGCCTTCTCAGTCATCCAATCATCGCTTCAAGCAACCACCCTCCATCCCTCGCCAGCCGCTATTTACACCATTCTCATCCCTCCTTCGCCCCCAACCTCTGGCCAAATACATAAATCAAATTATCTTTTCCATGACTTATCAGATATATAATTTGGAATATGACTGTTTTAAAACTAAAAATTCCATTAAATATACCAGATTGAATTATGTGTAGACTATCAGAGACGGAGAGAATCTTTTCTGAGTGAAATCAGTTTTATATGAATTTTTAAACTTCTCTGTTTTTTTTTAAGATTTCAATTGAAATCCTTAATTAAATACTTGCAACTCTGGCTCGTCTGTATTCGTGCAGTATGCCACATTGTGTCCATATAGATTATCCAAGAGAAAACATAATATTATTATTGTTAGTAACAAACAAAGAGGAATTAAACATCTTCCTTGTGTTGGGATGTTCCATTATTTTTAATTTTTTTTTAGATTAGTAAAAATAGTTTTTCCAACATTTCTGAATATTTGTCCTGAATATACTAGATTAATACAAATGTCCAATAGATTAAATGATAAATACGAGATAATAAATAAATATATTTACATTAAAATTCGTATTCATTAATAAATTGAAAAGTCTGAGGCAAGAGCATTTGATTCTTTGTGGATTTCTCTTAGCAGTTTTTTTGGGATAATAAGAAATCTCCTAAGAACTTGAATTACTTCTTTTAAACATTCCCGTAGCTTTCGCGGATTATGGACTGTCTAATGCACTTTTTAAAGAAAAAGGTCAGTTTTTAACTGTTTCAGCTTTAAAATATTAATTTATATAATTTTAATAACATCAACTTGGTAAAAAAAAATCCTCTCAAGGCACTGTTGAAAGGACTTTTCATAAATTTTTGATGTGGAAAAGTGAGGTGTTACCATTAACTGTTTCGCAAAATGTAAGAATAGGGTAAATTTACTATTAACCATATTTCAATTCTTCAATCAAAAAAATGAAATCATTTGTTTGAAATAGATTAAAAATCTTTTATATACCATCTCAATCGTTGAAATTTGTCTTATGAAGATTCTGAGGGGATGGGAATTATTGCACATTTGTACTTTAGGGACACTGTGCATATAGTACTAGTACTAGTACTATTCAAGCAATATTTTGAAATTATTCCATCTTTTTGCATCAGATTTACTTTATCATAGTCTGCTCTACATTCTTACATCATTTGGGGTCTGGTATAGTCAAAGAGGAGGCATGCTTGTCATTAGTATTGAAGGTTACGTATGAGCAAAGATTCGCATCTTACATGCCATCCCTTGGGGAGGACGTAAGCTACCGTCCAGAGCCTGTACAATCTCATGCTTCAAAATACAATCTCTTTCAAAATCCCTTCTTCAATCAACTGAAGGTAAAATTTCTGATCCATGATGTAGAATCAGCCCATTAAAGTGGCTTGAGTATAGCTGAAATGGGTGCCAAAGAACAAATGAGCCACACTTTCCATCCTTAAACAGGACTAAGTGTGGAAGCCGTTTTTAGTGTAACATTGTGAACAAAGAATATTTTCCTGACCTATATATTTAAATTTCAAAATACACAAAATGCTGATTATAGTAGTGAAAATCGTAAACTTTGAATGACTTCCCAAATGATAGCTCAAAGTCGAGGGTCAAATCATAAGGTCTTGGCTACACCTCAAGCTATGAGCAATGCCTTTCATACTGCAACAATTAATCTTTCCATGGATTATAGTAAAAACATTAATCAAAAATATTAAAAAAGATATTACGTATAATAAACCTTCAACATTGTGTTCTGTTGCGAAAGAAAGTCTTATATTTTGATAACTGTGTTAATAAAAACATATTTTTTCTTCCAGCAGTAATGTTAATTAAATTATAAAATTAAATCAGCAAACTGTTTAAAAAGCTATAAAGTTACAAGTCATCGTTTGTAAATTTATTAAAACTCAATATTGCTGAATAAACAAATGAGTAAAGCAGTCAAACACCATATTTTTTAGCACATTATGTATTTTTTCCAAATGATTTCCAAATTCTGTAATTTTTTATTACTGTTTTTTTACTTTTTTTTATTTTTTATTACTGATTTTTATTACTGTTTTCTTTTTGCTGATAAATTTCCTTAAAAGTATAGTAAATATAATTATATAGTAAGTATATAGAACTTGTTTGATTTAAATATCACATATTTTCATTGCCTTTTTTTATCTTTCAAATTTCAAAAAGTTTATAATAAGAACTTTGGATGATGAGCTCAGAACAGCTATTAGAAAGCTTGTTCTGAGTTTACTAAGAAAAAGGAAAAAAATGGTTTTCCAATAAAAGTTTGGCAATAGTGAAGTGAGACTAGTAATTAGGAAGTGACGAATATATCAAGTATAAGAGGTTGAAGAAGTCTCCATGTAGAGCTATAAGAGTTACAAACCAATATCTAGCCGACTTAAAGTGCATCTCAACATCATATTACAACAAAAGTCCGTCTTAGTGCCAGAATCCTTGTTATAGCCACCCGACTATTTTCGTACGTTGTGCATCTTCATTCACGTGGGACTGATAATTGCCGAATGTCCTGGAACCTTTGAGAATTATCATTCCCATTTGAAACTGTACAACGTGCGAAACCGATCAGGTGGCAATGACCGATTCACTTGGTGAGACGGACTTCTGTAATAATATGATGGTTACTAACATCTGTGGTGTGAACAATTTGCATGTACTTGAATGTCAAACACTGAATGTCCAGGCGTTTTACTTAAACACCACCATGAAAACATTTGCTTGTAACACTTGATTCATTAATCAATGCAAATCATAAGACTAATTTATCCAGGGAAGCAGGTAACACAGTTAGTTATAAATAAATAATATTTGATACACTCTGCTGTGCTCTTCTTTACTCGGAGATTATTTATAAGCTGAAATGTAATGGTAAATCAACGCCGCCATGTACAGTGAAGTGTTGACTAATATCTGGGTGTTTCAGTTGTCAACGGTAATTAAAGCCTGCTGGTAGTTACTTGTGAAGAGTTGATCAAGTCCATTTACTTCATATCCACATACTGGTAATTACCAGTCTTATTTCTCACTATATTAAGAGTTTCAGTTTGAATGTTCTTTTTTCCATTAATACACTTTAAAATAGTTATTTTTGGAGGAGCATTTTGTTAAACTTTGTAATATAAAAATAATAGTCACCTATTGGGAAAAACTGGAAGAACCAGTGTAAACTACCTAAACTTTCTGTATGAAACTATCATTTGTCAACTTACTGATATAGTTAAGTACAGTCAAACATCAGTAAAAATCTGGTGTGAGCGCAACTCTACTTTCATTTACTTAAATATACACTGTTTAAATAATTTAATTAATTATTTAAATGGTTTGTTAGTTATAACACAGTACTGTTGCTGATACATTTGGTACTTATATTTTCCAAACAAGTGTTACTTCCCTTCTCTCTCTCCCTCACACAATCAGTTTCTTTGTATTTATGCAAACAAAAATTTTTTTACAAATTCTTTAATAAAAAGTCAAAATCACAGCGATTTTAACCAAAATAAGTGTAAAAAAATTGTTAGTAACACGAAAAACCCGTTTTTTCCATATAAATAGCCTTAAAAAATATGAAATTTTCTTACTGAGCTTAACATATCGTCCTAGAAATAGATGGAACTGAAATGTAAAATTTGTCTCCGATAGCTCTTTTTATTTTTCATAAGACCCATCTTCACTTTTGATCTGTGTGTCATTCTGAGATGGACACAGACAAACAGATGAAACCAATTTGCAAAAGTTATGCCATTTTACTTAGGGGACCCCAAAACATGTAATCTCGTTAAAAACTAGAGTTTGAAATGTTGACCCAAATACAATACTTTGGTTTCTGTATATTTCATATTGAGTGGGAATGAAGGTAAAATGTTATTACGATTTCTTGTTTAAGGAAATAAACATTTAAACATGGTGAAGCTGCATTTCATATTTCCACATCAGATGTTTGAATGTAGCTTCAAGATTGTATTATTGAATAGTCAAACTTAGGTTACTGACGAATTAAAAAGGTTTGCGGTACGATAAACATTATTTGCATTAGCAAGTTAGTCATCAGCTTGCATGTCTTAAGGTGAGATTTGGTACTTTCCTGAATAGACATAGTGGTACTTTGAAAAGAGCATTTAATGGTCTGAAGAATGAGTTTCAATAGAAGGAATAGCCACATTAATGGAAGATCATTTGAGTGTCATATCTGTCAAAAATACGCTTGAAAATCTAAATATGAAAAAAAAAACATTATGATTCACACTTTCAAACTCGTTGAGTCCTGGATACATCACGCCATTCATCTGACAGTAAACTGTACTAAACAGTTAAATCAAAAACTATTTACTCAAATATCTTTAATCTTTTGTGAACCGTCTTCAACTACCAGGATATATAGTCAACCCAAGAGGTAACTTGAGTAAACCCTAAGATGCAAAATGAAAATATTCCATCAAATTTTGTTTGTTTGTCCGTCAGATGCTTCACTATACAAAACATTAAACGTAATATGCTCTAGACCGATAAAAGAAAGAAACTAGTTAAAAAATGTTGTCAAGATTAATTCGAGTAAAAGGGTGATAAATGGACTTTGAAGAAAAACAGTGGAAGGTCTTCTGAATCGTTTCATGGTATGCGGACAGGAACTCCAGATATCTGCAATTAAAAAATGAACTTTCAAATACCGAAAGCAAACTTCATTTGAGAAAGTTATCACTTTGAAGGTTTGATGCCCTCGTAACAGGAAGTGATGCACGCATGCCTAGCAGAGTCATCGGTGCTCTACCTGCTGCTCGCAGAGGAGACACTGTTCAGCCACGGATTCACCAATCGTCTACGCAACTTGGTTTTGGAACGAGGTCTACCATCAGACTTTCGCACTATGATGAGCTAAGCACATAACATAAGTGCTCTTGTCCAATGGTACCGAACGTCTTGAGTGGTATTTGGGTGATACACGAGCCTCCCCACACCTGAAAGTACTAATGTCTACCCAGTGAGCAATGGCATGGCTGATCGTGAACACCTATGTCTGTACATTCAGCTATGGGGCTTCTCTTTGACGAGAGCGCACTCCCGTCGGCCTGCGAAACGGTGGAGACATAGCGGATAGCTTTGAGGGTTTCTACTCCATATAAGTGAAAGACTCCAAATCCTTTGGCTAGCAAAGTAAATATTTAAGTATAATTACAATTTTATTGACCATTTTTGTCTAATACTTGTAATTACTTAGTTATTTTCTAAGTTAATTGAAAAGATATGTTAGTAATTCATTTTTTCTAAATAAATATGTTTATAAGCTCATAAAATTTAAATATTTCACAAAAATAAAAAAAATACTTTATTGTAGGGTAAAAATCTAATGAAATGGTCTCCACATATAAAACTTTTAATGATATAAACAATACGTGATCGAAACGCGTTGTTTATATCATTAAAAGTTTTATATGTGGAGACCATTTCATTAGATTTTTACCCTACAATGAGTAAATACCACATAATAACTGATTGCACTACATTAGAAAAATACTATACTGAAACATTCGTGGCGTCTCTAAGACGTGATTTCTTAATATAAAACCAAATGAATAAACATAAATTTGTTACTCAAATTTATTATAAATTAGGCCAGAATCATTTATAAAAGAACTGGGTGTTGTGAGAAAGTAAACGACTCGCGCAGCCGTTATGTAAATCCAAGTTGAACAGCTTTCATCTGTGACTCCTTTTCTAGCCTTGTGATTCGACAGCGGCGGCTAGGCACGTGCATCTCTGAAACTCGGATGAAGAGAGCCGAGGGCTTGGTGAATGATATCTGGGCAGGATTAGCGCGAAACGTCGACGCAGAGTCGGTGGAGCGAGAGGAGGTTCCCACGTGCCCGGGGGCGGCTCGTTAGCAGCCCCCGGAGTTGTTCCGCCCCAGTGCCGCCCCCACTGCACGTGACTGCCCTTCTTTCATTCCCTCTCAGGTGCTCGCCGCATTAACCATTTAGAATCGTATTCTTCTGTCAAAACACACCGCACGTCGGACAAGCCATTCGAATCGCCACCCAAGTGACCTTTAACACAGTCTACACACATCCTACTTACGACAATGGTAGGGTCATCAGTAGTGCTTCTCATACAGTTTCATTTATTTCTTAAATCAGATATATAATTCTAGATTAATTTTAATTTGAAACAAGAATGATACATGATGTAATAGTCATATATTAAGATTAGCATAAAGATGAGAAACATGTAATTATACGTATATTTGAATTCTCTGACTACTGTTTTTTTTTCTGATATGTAACTTTGTGATTTTTTAAACAAAATTGTTTTCCAAAGCTAACTAATAATTAAATAATATAAACATTATAATTTATCACCATTTTAAGCTAAGGAATGTGCTGATGAAAAAATCTTGCAAAGAGGACAAGGTTAAAAACTTGAATGTTAAAATGGTTAAAAGTTCTCAAGTGTATGAAAAGACGTTTACTGAGTTCCTTATTTAAAACAAGGCATACACGAGGCAGATGTCAGTCAGTGCATGCATTTATAGTTATTCTGTTGTAATGAAACACTACTATTTCAATTGTATTAAACTCTTACGTTCAGCTCAATTTGAGAGTTACAAATTAAAGTTGAAACACTATAACAAAAACAAAGAGATCACGTCAACAAATTATAAATGAAAGAGAAGGTAAATATAATTGAATGGCTTTACCTATGAACAAAAGACTGAGGTGTAAAGTCGCAAATGAAATTCATGACATTAACCACCATACAGTGTAAGAATCCTACAATTTATTTTTTGTAGCATTAAATTCATTGGCAGAATTGGTGGCTACAAAAGATTAGTATTATCTGCAAACCAGAACTCAATAATTCTGTGTAGCATCCTACAAAAACCTCCTCTGTAAAAACAAAATATGCTACATGGTAATTACAATATGAAATACATAATAATATATGTTGTGTATTGGTTCTAATGTAAGTTCAAATATATTGGTATAAAATTTAACATCATATTAAGCTGATAAACCCACTAACCAAAACAAACAAAATTGATATATTCCTACTTGGTCAATACAGTGATCAAAATCTTGTATGCTGAAAGAGTATTTCCACTGTAAGAAAACCAAATTAATATTTACTTCAGTGAATAATCCACTGTGACACGTTAACATTAGTTATCAGGATAAGCTGCCAACTAAATGAAAACAAGGAATTCGGTCATTGTCAAAAGTTTCGGAGGTTTCTTATATAATAAAGTGTATGATCTCAATGATTGTTTGCTTCTTATCAACTTACTAAGGTTTTAGTGATATACCCCAGCTGCTATAAATATTATTAAACTGCGAGAACCAGGCCACTTGAAAATGTATGTTCCACCATATGTATTATACGAATGCTTTGCATAATGACGTCATGTACGCCATTCTTTCGTAAGAATGATAACATAACAAAAGATACTTTTTAACTAGTTTCGAATATATAGACGGACTGGTCTGCCACAATTTCTTCTATGATATTTACAATATCGCCAAACAATGGTGAATATGTTGTTAAATACATTTAATATTAATATATACTTATTTTACTATTCATTTTCTATACAAACCGAAATGCCAACCTTTGTTTGTGTTATTCTAAAGAATGTTTTAGAAGCATTCTATAAATATTCATATACTTAGGAAGTTTTAATTTTTTTTCAATATTTACTTTAGTAAGTACACTAATTTTCACCAACAGCATTGACATTGTTAGGGAAAAGTCTTTTAAGTTTAACATTTACCGTAAAGAAATATAGTAAACTGGAAAGGGTAATTCATCTATATTAATGATTTATGCATTACATAAATCTTTGTGCAGATTGCCAACAAAGTCCGCTTGAATACCCAGAAGGTTAAAGGGGTTCCACGAATAAAATAGTAATTCAAGAGTCAATGGTACGCGGCAAGGGATTTTTGGTACTTGGCAAGGCTCCATGGTACGTGGTACAGAAGCTGGTAAGGCAATACAGAGGCAATAAGGGGGTCCATGTTACGAGGTTATGAGTCCGTAGTACGTTGTAAGGGGTTCATGATACGCAGTAAAAGGTTCGAGGTACATGTTAAGAGGTCCATGAAATTATTATCTATTTTGACATATTTAACGATATTAACATATTAACACTCATAACGAATAATGTATCAATAACGTCACTCGATGACGTAGAATATTAAAACATCTCACACAATCTTTTCATTGGCTTATCATATGATATCATATTTTGAAATGTTATGTTATATTTGTTATTCGCTAGTTATTGAATTTTTCAATGTTTAATTTATTTACATAAGATTTTTAAGCACAAACTTAAAAATGTTTTTTTGAAGTTTAAAAAATAAATGTGTATTTTATTGTTCATTTAAAACAACAATGAGGAAATTCAAGAAAAGAAATGCAGTATAAATATAAAAAGGAAGTGACATAAAATTTAATGAAGACTATTTGATGTATTATTATATTTATATTTAATTCGTAACAAAACAAAGAAAGAACCTGATAAGCAGTGCTAGTGAATACAGGCATGAGAGTAAGAGAGAGGGAGGTAGAGAAAATACTAGCGAGCAAGGGTGAGAGAATGAGGAAGAGCAAGTCAACATCATGGTCTTGATACACATGGTGCCTATCAAACTGATTAGTGAACTAGAAGGTGTTTAATCATTTCAAGACAGTGAGCATTTAGCGAACACTGATTACGAGTACTTATAATATTTAAATCATTTTGTTTTTAATTATTTATTTAAATTATAATATAGAATAAAATTGCAAGAAGATTTCAAAAATGTTTCAATTTAACTGACAATCCAGTACATATTATTGGTATATATTTTTTTGTCATATAAGTGTTTAATTTTAATTTTGTTAGTAGTCATTAAAAATTCATGATTTAGAAACTAAGTAAATGTGGATTTAACGATCTTTTCTACCTATTCCATAGTTATTCAATGATTACTTAAGTGAAAGTCAAGTTATTTTAACATTTGTAATAAATTAATTATGATTAATATCAGAAATGTCAGTTATTGGTTTAAGATGAAACACAGTTTTCTGATATTTCATGATTCATTTAAATATTTATAAATTCAATAGAATACCAATATTTATCAGGAATCGGCCCGTTTTCGATGTTGAAATCAATATTTTAAAGAGGTTTTATTACAACCTCATTCATATGTTGACATGAACAAGTCATATTACAAGTCATGTAATCTTTATTTGACTATAATATTTTTAGCATATATTTATCTTGAAGTACATACAGCAAAGTTTTGCATTGAAATAGTAATGGGAGAGGAGCCGACGGAGTGCATTTTAAGCCGAGCTGACTCGATTAGAGCTGCTTACGGGGAGGATGCGGACAGGGTTGCACTGATTGCCATCGGCTCGCGAATTTAAAACCAACAAAGAGCGAAAACAAAGGGAATGAACAAACATTAAAGCGCCCATTGATTATGTCCGATGCATCGAACATGTAAATAAAGCGAAAGCAATTTCGTAAAAACTGCCGGAGCACAATCAGCCTTGTTGTTTGTCCTCCCTGAAATTAGAGCCAATTAAAAGTGCCAGCCGCAGGGAGCTACATGTGTCATAGAGCCTCAAAAAACCAAATTAACGATAATTACATTTGAAATTATTAATTTCATTTACTTAGATATCCATCTGCTAATTACATTGCAACTGTTACAGTAATGAATTTTAATTTTGCGTCTGGTATGTAATGATATCTCTGAAAGGATTCTGAATTTCTACTCGACAATATTATATCGTAAAGAAGTCAAAACCGTTTATTTTTTTTTGCTTCTCAATCAGCCTATAGTGTCTCATTATAGAGAATTCCATATTTATCTTAATTAAGTAGTTAGAACAGGGATCTGTAACGGGTACCTGGGTTAGCCCGGAACCCAGAGATTTTGTTCTCTCGAAGAACGATATGCACTATATTGCCCTGCTTCACATGAAGAACTTTGGTGATTTAAAAATATAAGTGTACACGAAGGACTGATGAAACAAAGCTAAATGTTGAACTTCCAATCTTCGGTACTAAAGCTAAGTATGACTAGGCTTTTGTCATACTGTTGGACTAGGGCTGCTTAAACTATGCGCCCGGGTGCCTCTCAGGTGTTCCCAAAAGAAAAAGATTATATCTGAATATTATGAAATTTGACTGAATTTCATAATTTTGTTGCTATCCCAGGTATGTAGTTTCCACATCAGAGGAAAGTCTTTTTTGAGATTTTTTGTAGGTTATTTTGTGAAGTATACAAAATGTATAAAAATTAATGATAAAAAAATATAAGAGGAATTTGTGTATAAATTTCTATAATTAAAGAGACAAATTGGTCTAAAGACACAAAAATTGTTAAGAAATTACTTTAAACTTAAAAAATTAAGCTTATTACTTCTAGGACATAATGGTGGCATCACTGGAGTAGCCTTGATCAGCTGCTGGATTAACATGTTGTGTTATGACCCCAAACCGACGATGGGTCATTTAAGTTTTACGATGACCAGTCCAGTCAAAAATCCCACATTGGTTGAACAACGTTCTGTGATTTCTTGTTTACTTTATAATCGCATAGCCTTTAAAATGATTAAATTGAAGAGTGTATAAACCTCAAAAATGTTTGCAAGTTGATTGAATAGTGCCGAATGATCGAGATAATTTCCACCAACCGGAACATCTGTGGTTCATATTAGAACAAGATTCTAATTTTGTTATAACTGATGAAATAGATATATCCAGTTAAAACAAAGAGAGTCATCAAAATGGTTAGTTGTCTTTAGTTTCATAATATGTCTGCACGGTAGCTACATTGAAAAAAGCCAAAACTGAATTGATGCAGACGAGTTTGGTATCATGTTTACTTTTAATAAAGTTGAGTGAGATCACACAAGATTTTCAATTTAAACACCGTCCGGTTAATTAAATTTTTTTTATAATAGAAAAATATGACAATAGAAAAACTGAAATATCAGTTTCAAATAAACATTTTTGAAATCTAAACATCATTTCATTGCTGTTCATTTAAGAACATGAAAGATTCTTAAATGAAGATCTTGCGGTCTTTACGGACTGAAAGGGTAAACCAAGACAAACCATTGGTACTTATAAGAAGTCGTTACAAATGAAAAGTAAAGAAGACTAATATAAATGAAAAGTAAAACTTGTTTAATCATGGTAAGGTTAAACGCTTGAATCTAGGACAAGAAACAAAGGCATTCTTAGGGCTTTCAGAGAGGACCATCAATCTGAAAAGATAAATACCACCCAGGCAGACAGACACCAAAAGACAAAACTATTCCATAAAATATCCTTTGTACAGAACATGTTTTAAGGATTTCCCATTGAAATGTCAAGAGAGGAAAGCTGGCACTCGAGAGAGGCCGGTGTGCTGACAGATCTAGCTCATAATTCAGTTTTAAAACAAACAGTCGTTTGTCAGAACACTGCTCGCCGCGCCATATGTTCAACACAATTACCCAGAGTACTTTATTGGTTCCCCGCCTATCCCGTATTTTAGACCGCTATTGTTTTTTCCCCGGCAGACGCGTGCAAGCCTGGCTTTTTTGCGTTCTCCCAGGATGGCACAGGTGTTGATGCAGCCCTCAACAGTCCAAGGTGACCCAGGCTTTTAATTGGTTTTCTCTTCAGTCCAATCAACTTGATGACCAGACATGATTTACGTAAACATCTCTATTACACTTTTCCAAATTATTTTCCCCACCTGTTCCAATAATAAGCCTTGTTATTTGCTATAACTGACTGCTTAGTTATTTATTACCATTAAAAAAACTGTTTTCATTTAGTTAACAGCAAAAATGACGCTTCTTTTTATTAATACCGAAAAAAGGTAGGATTTTCTAAGGTCCCAACCTCCCTCGAGTAAATTAATAAAGTTAGAGAATCATCCTAAACATGATTAAAACCCTTATGGACAGGCATGTCGTAAACCATAAAATCATAATTATGAATGGCGTATTGCTTGAAAACCAGGATTTAGATTTTGAAATAAATTCCCAATATGCATATCACAAAATAAACAAAGAACCAATCCACATCTATGAAAACCATGATATCATGACTAAGTTGTTAGAAGTTCTAAAAAGTTTTACGAAGAGTCTACATATATCTTTTGATTGATATTCTTAAATAAACTATCAATAATGAATAATAAAATAAATAGTATTATTTTGAAGGATATCTTAACTTAACAATAACGGTAAACAATCTACACAATTCAATAGCGTGTCGTTTAGCTAAAATTAATAAAGGTTGTATAAGGCAGTATATATGTTATTGATTTACTCGCAGTAGTATTTAGGTACTGAACAAGAAATGCATAGAACTGCTGATGCAAGATCAACAAGTCTAACCACTAAATAAGAAATTTTATTTATCTCTATTGAGATTAAGAAGGCTCAACAATACAACTTTAAATTTAATATATAACTTGAACGTTATTGACAGAACAACTAAAATATATTGATTTCAGTTCAGTTCCTTACAGGACTGATATCGATCTGGTGAAATGAATTTCAAGAAGGTAATGGACAGACTCTTCAACGGAAAAGTGATTATCCACTGATGCTATAATAAACAAAGCCTGTTTAAATCAAACGTAAATTTAATTATTGTTACCATATATATATATATATATATATATATAAGAAACCCAGAGGTAAAAAAGAGTTTTAGAAAATTAGAAACATTTTCTAACAAATTAAATAATGTGAAATTGGACATTCATTTTTTAAACGATATATATATATATATATATATATATATATATATATATATATATAGTGCTTATATTTGATAGGAGTGCAGTAAATGAAACAAGGGATGCAATGCTTCTCCTACAAATATAGAAGCCACAAAGAAAGCATTTTATTTATTTTTCTCTAGACGTATCTTCTACTATTCTGTGAATTCATTAAAATTAGTTTAAATTTTGAGGAATTTAATGTTTCTAGCTTTTATTTCTTGAATATGCGATGAGGCGTCAACCAGTGGACTGACGGCACGAAAAAACCTCGTAGGGAAAGCAACAGCATTGCATCCCTCTGGATGGAATTATTCAACATACTGCTTTGATAAAAAGCCAAAACATTAATTTTATCACAGTTTGTGCTGATAAGGGATATCTATTAATATAAATTACACCTAAATTGGTTTCATTGGTGAGTTTTGAATTGGTGAGTTTCATGCAAGACACACACAGCAAAGGGGAAGCAATCTACCAGTCTCCTTCCACCCGAAAAGCGGTTGCATATCATTACACAGACATCAAATTTAACCGATTTCAATTTTCTTTCATCGATAAAACACCAAGTAATGTCAGAAGAACCTTCAGGATAAAAATAAATAGTGAAAATATTTTTCAGAAAACAGAGATAAAATAGTTTAAACAAAAACAAAATATACCATGTTTTATGGAACAACGGAAACTCTATTTCTACAACTTATTGCACGATATTACTGAAGAAGTCAATTTAAACTGCTATATATTTTTGAGCAATACTATAAAAGAACAATTTATAGTATTGGATAAGTCACAATTATACACTAAATTCGCTGAGACAAGAAAGATTAAACATTTTTGAAATAATTAGAATATAAAAAGCTTTTGTAAAGAATATCAAGAACGATGATTTCTACAATGATGTTATTGACAATTTCACCAAGAAAGAAAGATTGAACTAACATTTAAATAAAATGGGCACTTTTTTTGTATCTTTATGTTTGAAAAGTAACTATAGTGTAAAATATATCCACAAATGAATTTCTACCGCAATGAAAAAAATCAAACATTCCTTCCCCTGTCACAAAAGTCACCGTACGCCTCTGAATATACATACATATACGTATATCAAACGATTAAGAGAAAATAACATGTAGGAACAACAACAATACTTAATTCAATATTTCAACCACATTGTCATCAGAAGAAAAATAATTCTGCTTGCTTGACAAAGAGTAATTCAAAAAATCCATGTGTTGTTGTTTGCCAAAACTCTTCTTCTCCTGATTTTGTGGTCAAAATATTGTAGTAAGTTTTATCGTTGTTTCTCCATGTTTTCAGTTCTAATAATAATAGTCCTAAGATAGTTTCTTGTTTTATAATTATGTATATATAAATGCAGAAGTGTTAAAACTAAACTTCATTAATAAAAAGGGTTAAAATAATCAAAAAAATCACCACTAAAAGTAGTAACAAAAATTGAAAAAGTTCTTTTCTAAAGATTGAACGATTGTGCGTGTGTGTGTGTGTGCATGTGTGCGTGTGTGTGTATGTGTGTGTGTGTGTGTGTGTGTGTGTGTGTGTGTGTGAGAGAGAGTGTGTGTGTGTGTGTGTGTGTGTGTGTGTGTGTGTGTGTGTGATGTGTGTGTGTGTGTGTGTGTGTGTGTGTCGTGTGTGTGTGCGTGTGTGTGTGAACATGGGTGGGTGAGTACGTATCCAAGTTTGTGGACACACTACGGTCCAGAATCTTTGATGGATCAAATTGATATTTTACACAAAAATGAGCCCTATTGTATTGGATCAATTATCATGATGGGAAAGTTAATTTTTTTGCCAAAAACCTGTTTTTAGACTACATTTTTTCTCTACTAAACTATTAAATCTAGAGATTTTAAAATGTTGCAATATCTTTGACGTAACAAATGCATTAAACGAAAAATGTATTCAAATTTTTAAAACAATAGAAAATATTTTTTTCAATAAAAAGTAAAAATTTTGACACGTAATTCAATCTGAAATCTCTTGAAAGCTATACAAGCCATACAGTTTGACGGATCAAAATAAAAATTTACCTAAAAATAAAATATTCTGAGGAGGATGAATTGATACAAGTTTTTTTGGAATTACATTCACCAAAGAGGTGTTATGGTAGATATATTTCCTGTTTTCAGAAAATATTTTTTTGACAATAAACGGCTCATTAAGAAACCATGAAAATTTGGGAAAAAAATTGAAAAATAATTAAGAATGTATAAAAAAATTCACGTAATTTCCATTACGGAAAACAGAAATAATGCTATAAAAATGATTGTTTATACAAGACTAACGGATTACCTGTTCTACTTGTTGAATTTATTAATATTCAACATTTTTTGAGTGAAACGACTGAAATAAAATTGATATTTAGAAGTGTAACGAAAAAATTTAAATAATTTATTGACTTATATGAGTAATAAGAAGATTAATGTTTTTACATGTAAAAAAATCATCGCCTATAAACATAAATTTCTGTTGCTTTCATGGTATGATGGTTTGTCTCACAAATTGTTCTATTCAATCTATATATTGCACTCTTGAACAAAACTTGATATCAGATGAAAATTTTTTTGTGTTTATGAATCAAAAATTGCATGCTTCCAGCTATAAAAGTTTTAAATTATGCTGAAGAATTATTAAAAAATTATAATTATTAAAAATTATACTTTGAATTTGATTTAAGTATGCAAAACTGACTGATTACAAATATTTTTCCTCAACATACATTTAAAGCAGCCTTATTACAGAGTACAGTAGTCAGGAAAAAAATAACACTCGCTCGGAGTAAATTGGATTTTCATGATTTTTGACAAAGGGAAAGAAAAGTGATTTTTTTAAAAACACTTAAAAAATTATCTTAAAACGCATTTTTCTTAAATATTTCTGATATTTTTCAGACAAAATAGGAATATTTTCAAGTTTTAAATATAATTTTCAATGTTCAAAAATAAGCTTATATATTGATAAGTGGATCAATCACTATCGGTACTACCTCCGTAATGAATGACTAATAAATTATATCATCTCCCTATTTTTCATTTATATTATGTTTGAATAAAACATTATATATTATATACCCAAGAAGTTTGATATTAAGTTTACTTATGGTAAAGTTCAGTGTAGACCACTGAAGGTTTTTTTTATAATGTGACAATAGTACTTTTATTAATGATTTGGTACTGTTTAAGAATTGTTTCGTCAGTTCTGGTTGCCTTGTTGCTGTTACATGTGCTTGTTTACGAGTTACATCTGTCATTCTTCAAAATACCTGTACTGAGTTGTTTAAAGCAATCTAAAAGGCGAAATATTGAAAACGAATGCCGAGTCTTCACCAAAGACTGGACGAAAAGGTATTTCTTTACTCATGTTGGATTTAAGGTCATAGGCTTGTTTGTCATGAAAGCATTGCTGTCTTCAAGGAGTATAATTTGAATCGTCTCTTTCAAACCAAATATGAACACTAGCTTTGGAAACAATTTATGAAATGAGGAACTGAAAAGGAAAGCATTGAATTCAGTAAAGAGGTTTAAACAGCAACAAACTGATTTAAAAAAAGTCAGCTGTGTATATTTGATCTGATTGTAAAGGCTGATGAAGACTGATCTTGATAATAATATCATTATCAAGTATCATCTGTCCAAAATGTCTTTGCAATCATTCTCATTTCACGTTGCTAGGGAGAAACATGAAATTATTCATTGAGTTTAGGTGCAAGATGTTTATTAAACAGCTGTTTGTGTCACGTTGATCAAGTTAGCGAGAAAACAGGAGTTCTGTCAGGAATAGTGTTTACAGACGTTGTTTGATTTGGACCTGAGAGAGGGGAGGCTCACTTGCTAGTTACCAGTGTACATTGGTCATTAGAGGCGACAGACGGACAGACAACTGTACAAACTGCCCAATCCAATATAGGGCCGGAGGATAATCCCTTTAACTACAGCTGTCACGCCTCCCTACTTGGTCCACACTTTTTTTACTAATCACCAACTGCTGAAGCCCTTTTGCCTGACACCTCATTACTACTGTTATACTGAAATTGTGCTGTTTACCCCAAACTTTAACATCAAATCTTTTAAAAGGTGCACATTATGCAATTGAAAATAATATATATATATATATATTATATATATATTATACGTATATGTATATATAAACTAGAATTTTCAAAAGAACACACAGAAAAGAAATCACTGAAACCCACTACTATATTTCGATATCCTCGTCTTCAAGAATAGATGTGAATCGCTTCAAAGGCTGATAACGACTGGCTTGCGTTAAAAAAAAAGCACTCAAATAGTGAACCCAACTTTCAGAGTGAGGGGAGACAAGGAAGATAAAGAAATAAAAGCCAAAATAAAGATTAAAAGAATGAAAACATTTAACTAAAAATAAAATTAAAAACTATTAACAACTTGTAAAAAAAAACAATCTAAAAAAAATAGAAATAAGAATAAAGAATGAAACTGATTAAGTAAAAAAAAGACTGAAACAAAATAAAGGAACAAGTAACGATTGAGGATAAGCCCAGGAACAGCTCTACCACCCAGAAGACTTATAAGTGCTTCCTCAAAAGCTCTCATAGTGACTTTCGAATTAGTATCATCAATCTGCCTCAGGACCTGTACACGGAAACAGTCATTGAAACTTATATATATATATATAGTATCAGTCATCATATACAAATACAGCATTATATATTATATACCCAAGAAATTTGATATTAAGTTTACTTATAGTAAACTTAATATCAAATTACACTCGTAATACGAGTATAATATCACTTATACACTCGTATATGTGACTGTTTCCGTGGACGGTCGAGTAGGCCATTGATACTCTTGGTAATGATGACAGTCAAAATATAGAAGTAACTTGGTCAGTTTTATCTCTGCGTTCTTCTTGTGTAAATTGATTTGTTTCTCGTGGAACAGTTCTTTTTACTTTACTATAAGTAAAGTATAGTGATCGTGAAAAAATTCGATCTCGAGATTTTGACGGAATTACATGTTTTGAGGTACCAGAAGTCGTTTTAATGACGTTTTTACGATGATGTCTGTGTGTGTGTGGGTGGGTGGTGGGTGCGTGTGTTAGCATTGCTTGTTACCACGCTACGGTCCAGAATCTTTGATGCATCAAGTTGATATTTTACACAAAAATGGGCCCCATTTAGACGAAGATCCCTATTGTTTGCGAAGAATTATGCATGATGGGAAAGTCACTTTTTTTGCCAAAAACCGTTTTTTTTAAAACATTTATTTCTCCTAAACTGATAACCCTAGAGTTTTGAAATTTTGACATTATCTTTGAAGTTACAAATGAAACAAACGAAAAATATATTCAGAATTTTAAAACAACAGGAAATATTTTTTTTCAATAAAATGTAAAAATTTTGACTTATAATTCAATCTCAAACCTTGTGAGAGCGATACAAGCCATACTGTTTGACGGACAAGAATGAAACTATGCCTACAAATAGAACATTATATGGCAAATGAGTTGAGATATTTTTTTTTGAAATTACTTTCGCTAAAGGGGCGTTACAGTACGATTTGTGTTTTCAGAAAATGATTTTTGACGCTAAACGGCTCATTAAAAAATAATGAAAATTTGACCAAAAATGGAACAAAAAATTAGCAATTCACAAAAAAAAAATTCATGAAGTTTCAATTACGGGAAAGAGCAATAACGATATAAAAACTCTTTGTTTATTCTAGACTAAGAGATCACCTGCTATACTTGTCGAATTTTTTGTATTTTTTTACATTGTTTACATTGACTTAGAAATTTTTTGAGCGAATCCACTGAGATAAAATTGATGTTTCTAATGGAAAAATGAAAATATATTATTGACTTATAAGAGATGTAAGAGGAATAATATTGTGCAGGTAAATGATAACACTCATTAAAAAAAAATTCGTATATATGTTATTTGACAAAGGGGAAGGAAAATGATCTTATTAAATACTAAGAAGCCATAAAATTCCCAGTATAATAATTCTGTTAAAAACCAAAAATGTAAAAGATAATTCAAAATATAAATCTTTCGTTTAGAGATTAATAACTGTAATTATCGTACATCTTTAATTAACAAATCACCTTAAAACAACATTTTCTTCGCTGTTTAAGAAGTTTTTCAGAGAAAAAAAGAGTATTTTACTGTTTCAAATTTGAAAATTTTACATTAATATTCAATGTAGAAGGATGTCAAGTAAACGATGTAAGAAATCTACTGGCTATTTGAACAATAGCCATGTTCTCTTGTAGGATACTATTTCGTTTCAAGAAATGTTCACTTTGGTTTTTCAAAAATGTTATTACTGCTGTAGTTATACTAATGAAATTATTTGCAAATAATAAATTATTTGTGATGTACAAAAATAAGCTTATAAATTGATATGTCCTTCAATCACTATCTGTACTACCTCAGGAATGACAGGCTAATAATTATATCCCATTTAGATGTTTACGTTATGCTTAAATGAGACGTTATGTTTTATATACTCAAGAAATTTGACATTAAGTTACTTATAGTAAAGTAGAGTGGAGGCCACTCCAGATTTTTTGTTCATAAATAGGCACTACAGTTTGTTTAAGTTTATGATTTACTGACCAAACTGGAAGAATAATATGCTTGTCCAAGAGTAATATATTGTGTTTAAAGTTTATACTCTAATATAAACTAATATTAAACGTATAAATGTACCAGTTCATAGGTTTTAATCATCACAATAACGCAGTTATGCTTATGAAATATTTTAAATAAAAAAGAACGTCAATTTGAAATTTTGATTTAATCGTGAAAAAAGAAAATTCCTGACAAATTTTCTTATGTTCTCTTATATAATTAATATATTAAAATTATTTACATATACATTATGAGCCAACATTTCCAAATAAACTTTACGTGCTTCTTCAGTTGAAGAAATCATCACAAGGTAAAAGGAAAAAAACATTACCACTAGGGTAATGTACTTCTTTATATTTATAGAGCAAGGATTAATAGAAAAAACACTTGTACGTCTACTTGTTAGTCCAGTCGTTCTAAAGAAGAAGAGAGCAAAATACCAAGACCGATGATGTGATGTTGGCTACCTTCATCATGATTTACTGGAGTTAAAAACTTTAAGCCCACAAGGATCTCATATATACAATTTTTCAATTGTAACTGTATTTTATTTAGAGTAGTTCAATAAAAAATTAGATTTTTTTTTAAATTCAATAATTTAATACAGATCAAAGAAAGTTTTAGAAACAACCCGAGTGCATGTAAGCAATACTTGACAGAATCAATAGGTCTATGAATTATTTAGTAAAAAATAATTATTATTTCGTATAAAAAATAATAATGAGATATATATAATCTTAGACGAATATAATATTTTTCTTAGTACCAGAGTAGATTGGCATCAATTTGCAAGGCAAGAGCAATGAAGGCATATTATAACTGTTCAACAATTCATTGTTTGTATCGACCAGGCACAGGCACGGACATTCATGTCAAATATTATGGGACCATCTTAAAGGAGGTAATTAAGTGTTGGCTTGAGTTGTCTACCTGTGGGGTAGAATTTTTGTGTCGTAACTCTAATACTAGATTACCTCAATAGGAGAGAAGGCAAAGTGAGGTTTTTCATGGCGCACAGAATATTTATCTGTTATTTACACATTGAAACATATAACTGTACGAATGAATTATAAAAAACTTCTGTAATGTGCATCAATACCATAAGATGATAATGTATGTGATCAACTTACAATTGTAAAATAAATATATTATAATTATTATATATATGTATTACCATCTTAAAATACCAGCATTTTGTTTAACATCTTGCTTTCAGTTTTTGAAATTTCTATAAAATATTTCTCAGCTGAATGTAGATTTTTCTCCATATTCGAAAAATTATAAAAATAATTTATTTCCAATTAAATTACATTATTAGATAGAGGGCCAGGTTAGCTCCAGACCAGATTCTTGATCTATGCAAGAATAGCATGGATTTAATCAATTTCAATCATTTCCGAGAAGATTTCATTGTTAAATTTAAACAAACTACAACTACTTATACGCCTAATTTATTATCACATATAAAATATCCATCAATACAAAGTTGATGATTCACCTGTAGTTACACACACAACAACACAAATGCATGCAAATACACACACGCATACATACACCACACCCACACACACCACTGTTGTTATGACACCAATTTTTCGAGTTTTTATGACTTATAAAACAACAATCTTATTAATTAATAAAATAATTTACTGTGGATTTTTCAACTCCAATCAACTTCAAAAGAGAATGCATCCTTTCTGTACTCAGCACCTCTTTATTGCTTAAACTGTTTAGCATTCACTAGTTGAGTTCATTTCAAGCCAAGAAGAGATTGATAAGAGTTTATAAAGTAATATAAGACATTTATTGAATGAGATGGTTTTTATTTGTTGTTGGATGAGGAAGCTGACAGATTGATGCAGGTGGCAGAGATGAGATTCTCCGGAATACAATCATAGGTGAAAAAGCGCAGGTCACGCATCGATCTCATTCTACTACCTCGCTATTGGCTGGTTTGCCCAGTTTCATCCCTCTTAAACCACCCCCTCTGTTGTTATGACGTCACCGCCACCCCCACAAATCTCTTGATTACAATACCCATTTTCTTTTGATCTTTAAAACAGAAATATGCTAAGCTGATTCAAAAAGAAAGATATAGGCGCGAACAATTCCCTTTTAGATAATTGCATGGTAAGTTTCACTTAGAGATTCAAATTCCCTGGCAAAATACATCTTTTATTATAAACTTACTTTGTGGGAAAATGAACTTGATCATGATTCTAAAGACAAGATAGAAAAGAAAGGTCCACTACTAAAACTATGCAAAACATAAATACGAATTATATTTCAATCTAGGTAGTTGTTAAAATTTTGAAATAAAAGAAGTAAAGATTTCTTGTTCAGTTTTCAGTGAAGCTATGCAGATAGAGATATATAGGTTCTCATTCCTCTGATGATTGATCATTTTCGTCTCTTCTCAATGACAAGTGATATATTTCAACCATTATATACATATCAAACACAGCTATATACTTACTGAGACAAATATGTTGAACAGGCGGTTCATCATCATCATACTTTTTCATTAAGACCGCAAAAAAGTCCAGTTGAAGAGGCATCTTTTCAAGTTTTTGAAGTGTAAATCAATATATATATATATATACTTTAAATTGAACAAAACACGACACAGAAAAAAGAGAAACTCTTTTGAATCCTTGTGCTTGTCCCTTTTCTCGTTAACTTTTCTTAATTTCTAATAAGTGTTTTCAAGTTTTCTGGTACATAAATACCAATTCTGCAATTTTTTTTATCTTTAATACTCGTCATTATTAACACTATTCACTTTTTACTAATAACTGACGTTTCAGTCACCATTGACCATCTTTAGTTTAACCTCTATGATTTAAGTTACCATAACCTTATTGTAACCTTCCCTTATCCATGTAGTATGCATCTCAACTGTTTTATTGTTTTTGTAAAATTATTTATTCTTAGTTAATATAGATTTATATTGATGTTTATATTTCTATTATTAGCAAGTAAAATTAAAATACCCTGATGGCAGTCAATGGTGACTGAAACGTAGGTTTTTTATAAAAAGTGAATAGTGTTAATAATGACGAGTATTGAAGATAAACAAGGATTCAAAAATAGTTTAATGAAATGTGTATTAACGAAAATCTGCTATCTAATTACAACTATATATATAGTCGTTACCTGTCTCCGGAGCGACTCACATCCATCTTCCTGATGACGAGACCATCAAAATATAGTGGTGAGTTCCTGTTTCATGTCTGTGTGTCCTTTTTGTGAATATAATTTACATATATTTAATATATATATATATATAACTTTAAATTACACAAAGCACGAAAAAGGAAAAGAATAAAGAGAACACTTACAGAATTCAATATTTCGAACTGTTGTTCGTCATCAGGAGTAGACTAGAAGAGAGGACGAAGTGAGAGAGATCTACCCACGTCGAAGAACGGAGCGCAAATCCGTTCCGGAAAATGTGGACCGTTTCTTATATATATACAACAAGATTTCAAAATAAACATGTGAAACAACAACCAACGTCCAAACCACAATGAGAAATTAGAAAAATGACTCATTTAAGGCCTTAAATGACCTTATGATGAACTGGCTGTTCAACATATTTGTCTCAGTAAGTGTAGAGCAGTGTTTGATATCTATATTGTTATTTAATATGTACATAACAATGAATCTTATATCCTCTAATTTGTACGGATATGAGAGATACAGTCAGTCTTTCAAGTTCGAATTAAACCATCAATGTTCATGTTTCGATTTTATTTAAAAACTTTTTAGATAGTCCTATGAAATAAAGGAAAATAAGGAATTATAACTGGTATACAAATAATTACATCATCTTTTAAGTTGCAAACATAAAGAAATTGTAAACAAGTATTCAACTTCTTGAAGTAAAACTATTTAGAAATAGAGAACTAGTTTCTAAACTCATTACAAAATGATATATATAATATAATCACAGTAAGAAAACACACAAAAGAAAACACATAAACAATATTTTGACAACAGTCGTTACTCTCTTGATAATGACGATTGTAGAAAGATTGTAGTGAATTATTGTGATCTCTTCTGTGATTTTACTTTATTAGTTGGTTGAATCGTTTTTACTAAGAAGGAAGATCAGTTTTACTATAAAATGTAAACTTTTTGTCTTATGGTTGATTCTGAAAGTTTTTGAGAGTGATAGAAGTCATATCAATCGACGGATTATAATGAAATTATACCAACAAATAATATGTTTCAGAGTATGAGCTGATACCATTTTATGAAAACCACATAAACTAACATTGGTGTTATTCTACATTTTATGATTTTATAATACAATTTATATTTTAGTTAAAAATCACTTAAAATCAGTAATTCAAAAAAGGTCTTACATTCTGATACCACAAACATATAAAAAATGAAAATTCAACTTGGAATAATGGATTGCCTCCTGTACTTTTCGAATTTGTTTATATGGACTTAGAAATATTTTAACAAAATTCAGTCAATGATAATTCATTTTTTAAAGCTTAATAAAAGATATTGAAAGATATCTTAAACGGTTAAAATGGTAAGTACGCACAAGAAACCATATAAAACGTAACGCTAAACAGCCGCATAATTTATTATGCTCACCATAGTTAAGTATGGTTGTCTGGGAATGTGCGAAGTACAGCACACTTTAGCGTAACTAATTATCAGAGGTAGAGTTGCTACTGTTTATAAGAACTCCATTGTTTTGGACAATATTGGAGTATGAAAAAGGAACTTTTTCGTCAATCAAAATAACATGGATTTTTTATGCCATATTCTGCGGTGATCAAGAATTATATAAATAATATATTATCTTACTACGAATATTCCATAACTTTACAATGTTGAACGAGTGATATTACATTATAAATGACCTTTATACTTAGCACTGTGGGAATTTTAGGCAGATAAGGACCTTCATAAGAAACAACATACCAACACGAGGGCAAATCAACAGAATCTTCTTAAACATTTTTTGTTGCAAAGATAGAAAAATGTTGAAGTCTAAAAGAAAACTCTGATTCTTAGACAAAAAAGGAGCTCATGAATGACTGTTGAATTAATTAAACAACACTAACATATAGATGAATTAATCCAGAAACTATGGTATTGATTAAAGTGAACTAATAGGAGATAATTAAAGTATGTATTGGATCACATCGGCTTAAATTCTGAACACTGATGAATGTCCTGCTTCTTATTGATGCGCTACCGCTGCTATGCTTTGATTATATGTGGATGACCTACTGAACACTGATGAATGTCCTGCTTCTTATTGATGCACTACCGCTGCTATGCTTTGATTATATGTGGATGACCTACTGAACACTGCATGAAATAATGCAAAGATATGTATATACCCTTGTTATTAGACATAGAGGGATGCTTTAGGGAACTTCCTTTGAGAGTATGCAGCTTTTAAAATTTTTTAGAGGATTGGTAAAAGGATATAAATCGACCTAATACGAACCTTATACCTTTGTTAAAGAAAATAATAATAGGTCTAATAAATGCTTTCATTAGGAATATTAATCTAGATATTAATTATTCTGGCACTTTGAGTCTTTTAAGATGAATTACTAAAGTGGAAAGCCACGAAGCAGGTACACTGGCTAAGGGCACGAAACAATATTCTGTTGCATGAGATACTCTGGTAAAAGAGGTCTTAACACCAAATCTTCACGTTAGCTCTGTAAATGTATTATCACTGCTATGGTAAACAATGATATCATTATCATAGGTTGGATTATTTCACTTTTCTTGTAATAATACTACTAACCTCTGTGATACAAGGTAAAATAATATTATAAAGAGAAAGTAAATTCTATATTTTTAATTTTTATATGGGTCAGAAATAGTTATACAGGAGGGAAAAATTACCTTATTCGCATTTTTCAGATAGTTGAAAGCAAAATATTGAGTTTAAAAGGCATCTTGGAAAAGCCACACTCAAGTTGTCAAAGACTACATTCGATAGTGCAAGAAGTTTGATAGTTCTATAAATGGACATGGAAAGAGATGTAAGGTTATAGCACATTCAATTCAAGACTCGACACTTACTAGAAAATATAGTGTCAACAGAGATAAATAGCAATGCAGTTCACATTATTCTATTTTGATAAAATTTAAATTAATTATTATTGTTGTTCTTTGAACCAAATTCTAAAAACTTCAGCTTCTTTGTGTAATGTTAAGTTTTCTCTGTTACCTTGGTTATCAAACTGAGGTAAATTACCCCAAATCATGAAACAAAGAGTGTGAGACTTATACTGAAACTTAGACAATTCTTCAGTCTTAGACAATTTCAAAATGAAGTCAATCTATCATCATTTTGGATGCAGACTGATGCAAAAGCCCTCTATACTGGACATCAAGAAGTGCCAAAAAGGTTCTTTATATTCCCTTCTTCAAGTAACTTATGCCTCTTCAAGAGACACATTGGACTGTATTTTGTTATTTGTTAACAATGAACTAAAGAAATAGAAATAAATAAATCCACACAATAAAAAAATAACAAATAATATTGATAAATAAAAAGTAAAAGCAATACTCTTAAGGGTCAAAGAAGTGAGCGTATTTTATGTTAAGACTTACCTTGAATACTTTTAAAACAAATGTTATCTCTTAACTAATATCTAGATTTTTCTACTCTTTTCGGATGAGTTTATGTCTGGACAATACCGATTTTGTAAGTGGATGTCTAAATATCATTGCATTTCCAATAGCCTCGAACAACCGCAAAAGTGGTGGAGATATGTAGTTTTACATGCCACAGTAACAGTAAAATTTGGCTTCCTGTAATAGTTCTGTAAGTTGGTGCTAGTCCTCCAGCAAATTTGGTATCGTCAACACTGTTCCACATCTAGGACAAAAAAGAGTGGTTAATCCTTGTTTCTAGTAAGCTATGTGACGTTCCCACTCCTCAAACTGTTCATGATACGCCATTTTTCCAGAGTTTTAATCTCATTATTTCTTATATTACAAATAGTATAAGTTCTCAAAATGTTTGATCACTTCATCATTGATTTTTTTTAATTAAAATTCATTTTTAGAATATTTTTTATATTCAAAATTTTATGTTTTTACTTTTTCTTAGTTTAATAATTGTACCATGTAAAGGCTAGTAATGTGTCCGTCTTTGACTACTGTTTTACAAAAATTCAGTGATGACATGAGGTCTTTCAAAATATTATTATAAATTATAGAATAGTAGAAAATGCCATTATTAATACGGTCTCCATAACTATCATTAAATCTGGAGTTTCTTTTACGTTTTGTACTTTATATACTGAGCTCAACTTTGATTTTATTCTCGACTTACTTTATTTAGTACGCGGGCAGGTAGGACTCACTTTTTAAAGTAAGCAAATTATGATAAACGCAAAATTAAAGTCAACTAACAATACCTACTTGTAACAACAAAAGTACCTGTATATTTATAGCTATATATCTGTATACCTGTGTAGCTCGCCAAACACAGTTTCGAAGTACATAACTTGGCTTCTACGTTGAATTTCCAATCCATTCAAATCTTACTTTACAAGTTAAGACATAGACAAACCTACTATCTAAGTTTCAGCTATCTATGAATTATGGTGGCTGAGTTTGCTTGCAACAAAATTTTTGAAAAAAAAAACAGACAGAAATGTTTTTAAGAGTGGATTCGATTTCTCTAATGTATAAAACATAAAGATAAGACGAAATGAGTAAGCAATGTGTCGACAAAACCTTTCTTTTATTATATGAATAAAACAATATGTTTTAGTTGTGAAACAATTTTGTGATTTTCATTTCAAAACAATGAGATAAATGTCAGAACAATCAGTTAACTTTTAAATGGCAAATAAGAAATTATGCTGACAAATCATCTTCAATTGTAAGGGTCGGGTGTTACATATAACATATATTTTCATATAATTAATTACGAAATTAGAACTAAAGAATTAATTAATAATAATAACAATAATTTAACCATGAATTCAATGCTACGTTCACTTACTGTAAGTTGAGCTCCAGCTTACTCCAAATGTTAGAGATTTACTTTTGTGATGAATTTGTGAAATGTGATTTATTGAATGCCTCTGCATATAGACAAAGAAAACTTTAGGTTTCTGGTATAAACAAAAAAATGGCGTTGCATTTCAATGTCTAAGCAGAAAGACTCTGTTGAATTAGAATACTAAAGGTGTTCATAACTCTTATAAAGAGGATGTTATAAATGATGGATAGGAGAGCAGTATTTGAACTGTTACGCTATAGATTTATTTATAGATAGGGTATTTCTGTACGGGTGATTTTTAGATTAAATTTACAAAAAATAATTAGATACTGAATCAAGGGTTGATTGGGAGATCGTGGACGCGAGGGATGTTTGAGGCATTGTAGTAAAGCCACAGTCCTCCGGCTAAGGGAGGGAGCGATTGCAGCATTACCCTCGGTCCACTTGACGCAGGCAAAAATCACTTAATAGCCAGATTGACATAATGACGGGGCCATTATCTCGCGTCAATCAGCACCCACTGTCCTGCGTCAATCAACTGCACACCCTTCCCCACAACGTCTCTTCTACCTGTAATCATCGGCTTAGCTGCGCAACCATCCCAATTCATTCTTAGTGGATTAGCAAAACCACCCTCTACCACCATATAAATATTGATAACAAATCACAAAATATTACTTATTTAATTTTTTTTTCAAAAGCCTCGCTTCTTTGACAAAACATTCAATCTTTATTTAGTAAACAACCACTTATAAGCACAATGATGTTTCTTCTTTAATCATAAAATAACTTTAAGTAGTTTGAACAACACAATAGAAATGGTATATTCGTTCAATTAATTGAACTTTGTTCAATTCGACGACCACTCTGACAACCTACTGAATTATATACCATAATAGTATACCATACGTGGTATGTACCGAGCAGTCTCAAAGAGGAAACATAAAGTGAAATCCAACACTCGTAGACACATACAAAGAAAACTTTAGGTTTCTGGTATATACTATAAAACTGGCGTTGCATTTCAATGTCAAAGCTGGAAGACACTGCTGAATTAGAATACTCTTGTTTTAAAAATAACTATTGTTAAATGTAGTATAAATTTAATTCTAAATATATTTAGATACTTTTTTATTAAGACTAGAGTTTTTAATAAAATTGAGATAATCAAATCCATATAATAACTTTAAGTAAACTTAAAGCAAAAAACGTAAAATAAAAAATAAAATAAACGTTATTGTTATATAATAATAATAGTATCTCTTTTTATTGTTATATACCTCTTACAGTAATTTAAAATTATTAAAATTTCAATGAAAATTTTTGAAGAGAAGGAAAAATAGTACCTGTTTTGATATAATATACTATACAGCAATTTTTTACGATTTCCATGATGCAATAAACCCAAAAAGAAGAAAGTTCATTTTATCAAATAATTGGCTACATATTTGTATAAATTTTATCAGGTTGATAATTGATGAAGTTTCAAGTTGTTTAAAATTTTGGGTACACATAGATAGACCCACATAATATGTCAACTACAAAATTAAATGAACCTGAACACACATGTTTTATTTTTAATTTAAATCCATATAAATATCAAAACTTTTTCACGATATCTCTCTACAAATATATAATAACTAATTTAAAATATGAGTACGTGTCGCTTATGTACCGATTATGCACACTTAAACATCAGCCTGAATTCTTTTATCAGGCTTCAAATAGTTATAAGAGTTCAGCCTCATAATTAAGAAATTACCTGTTGATTCACTCCTTAAGTGGTCATGTTGTCATAGATTCTGGGAATAATGCTGATGATTTTGAGGGTCACTTTCGACTCTTGCAGCCGTAAACAAATTCGTTGTCGAGACAGAACATAGAATGAGTGGTCAGAATGAATCCACCCCAACACCGAAACACCTCTAACCAACTACAATCCACTCTTCGCCCCCAAAAAAGTTAAATAAATGTTACCTTCTTCAGTTTTATTGCCTTGGTATTTATTAATTTCCCAGTATTGGTATATAATTTATGACAATTTCGTTAAAATACGAGCAGAGTAAATTAGATCAAACTTGGTGATCGGCCAATAATAAGAAATTATTACTATCTTTAGTAATAATAAGAAATTATTATTATTAGTAAATAATAAGAAATTATTTAATATCTTTAGTTCTACAATAGCGTTTTCAGCTAAGTGCAGCATCTGGGTGGCTCAATGGTAAAACTGCACTTTAATAATATAATACAAAATTTATAACTGTATATCATACTAATTTAAAAGCTAAACTAAATTGGTATATTACTGTTATTTACTCAATATATTTAGTAAAGAACAGTGATACTGCAGTCCAAATTGCACATGCATGCATCACGTGTATTACGTAAGAATTTATACATCTGTATGAATGAAATGCATTATGGGGGATTCAAAACGTAAAAAACCTCCAAAAATATAAGTAACTTCTTTCTCATGTTTACTGTATTTCATCTATTCATAGTGAAAAAGAAATAAGTATGTTGTTCTAGGATGAAAGTAAAACCTAATTATGAAAAATGTTAAGTAAAAATACAATATATCAATGACTTGTATTGATTATTTAGAAATAAGTTTTAAAGAAAGTTGAAGGGATTCGATTCGGTAGGATTTGTTGGCAAGAAATGGCTTGAGCAGTTTGATTGTGCAGCTAATACCAGTCAAGTTGTCTGCCGGCCAACTCGTGCTAACCGAGTTAGGAGGCCAAGCTTCTGTGAAACTCTCCCTCCCCCAATTAGGACACCCCAACCTGCCTAACCTCATTACCTTACTCAAAAATAAACCTACCCCTTCAGCGCAATTCATTTAGTGACGAGAAGATGAAAAATGTAAGAGATTTTAACATTCTCACCGAAAAGTCTTCTTTGCCAACATTTTCACAAACAATTTATACAGGGCTGCATGTTTCATTCATTTGATTTGCATATTAAATAACTGGCTCCCTTTCGACAACAAAAATCAACAATGTTTTTCTGAAGATAAACCCTTTTTAAAGGGTTTTGAACATTAATAAACATAAATTTAAAATTAACTTACAAATACAAAAGTTTAAAAATAAATGGCTTTAAATATTTTTTAGTCGGTACTAAAGTCTGATAATACCTTACTATAATCGAATAGAAGAAAAGGCGTCTTCAGAAAAATATGGTTTACTTTTCTCGTTTAAGGTTATAAACGTTTTTATAATTCTTTTGTAAAGTCATCTGAAGTTAATAATATAAAATTTGCTACACTAGAAAGAACAAAGTCAAGGAACAATAAATAAACATTTGTGTGGATGGGATATATATCTTTTCAAATGTCCCATGGGTCAATCACCACTAGGAGCGTGAGATTGCTCACTGTTGAGCTATTGCTTTGGAAATAGACGATATTGTAAGTTATATTAAGAAATTGATAAACCATCACATCTCGTATACTGTTGTTGGGGTCCTTCAACAAAAATTGTTCACTTGTCTACTGTCCCCATAAATTTGCAATTTATGCAGAATCAATTAAAAAGAATAAGTTTGCTACTTGAACTGGTAGAGCTCACTGACAGATGGTAAAAAAAGATCCCGATATGACTTCGGGCGGTATGGATAGTATGAAGAGTGGGAACCCATATTCATACATGGAAAATTAGAAAAGTTGAAATTGAAAAAAGGAAAAAATTGAAGTGGTCTACACTTAACTTTACTATAAGTAAAATACTATGAAAATCATTGGTATTTAATTTAGTTACTAGATTTATTTTATTTGACTATAATGAAGCTCATTGTTAAGAATTTAATGTTTGCATATTTTAACGTGGGTGTCTCAAATCTGTTAATTATGGCGAACTTTCAACAATTGTTATAGTACAACCATATAAGTTACTGTGGATGAATGTTAATTGTAATTTTGAGAGTAATATTCTATCATCTAAATTTTGACACAAACAGAGTGAAGTTATTATAGATCTACATTCATGTTAAGGCAATACTAAATATAAAAGTTTAGTGTCAGGCAGCAAGAAGAGCTATTTTCTCATCACCACTATCATTTATTGTGACTAACACAACGAGTATGTTAATGTTAAGGAATCCAAAATTTCTTGGTTACAAAAATATGACATACCATTTATACCTTGACTTATACCATGACTGCACAACAGTTATAACAAACTTATGTTTCAAAATAAAACTATATATGTCACCCACATTTATAATTACTCTATAATTACATGATAATTGTTAGTACAGAGTAAAAAACGATGTAATGCTCTGTCTTGAGACCACACCAGTCTGGTGTTAGTTCGCTGATATTAACGCTGATTATTCAGGTAAGCATTCCCTTTAATTATTCTATTTTATGCTTTTATATGTATAGCAGTTGAACTAATGCATTGATTGATATAATTTTAACTTAAATAATTTTTCTGGTAGGATGCTCATAAATAATCCTAATTGTCGAAGTTAATATAAAGAGTAATGTTACCTTGTTCAAGCTGAGTAAATTCCTGGCATTTATTAATCAATCAATTATAATTCTTGGCTTTAGGTGAAGGACACATGCAATGTTTTGATATTCAAATGTAAGTAGTTTAGCAACAAAATGTTTTTCTGATTTCACAAAATGTACTATAATGACCTTCTTATATGAAATGTTTTTTCTTTCTGCTTGGTATGACGCCAAATGGAACTAATGTTTTAATTAACATTTAAGTTATATTAATAGAACGTCAACATACTAATAACAGTTGTGTAATTTAATAAACGAATTCCCTATTGCAATTTGAAATTTATTCCACAGCATAAATATAACAGGGTGAAATATAGGAGTTCCGACCAAATGGGTCATGGACAGTCAATTTGTTTACATGAATTGGAAACTCAAACCAAGTTTTATTCACATCCTGATGAGGACTGGTGAAGAGTTGAAACACGCCGACTATACGAAATGTATCATATTGTATACTGAGTAAACAGTATGTGTCATTTATGGCTAATTTTATAGATTTATAATTTTTTGGAAAAAAAATATATTTATAACATATTTTACGATAAACACGTGAAACAGCAATCACTGTTCAAATCACAATAAGAATTGGAAAAAAAAAACTAAGATATTTCAACCGTAACAAGCGATCTTCGTCAGAGTCAAACCCAACAGAGTCAGTTGGATTTTTGACTCTGACGAGGACCGTTTATTACGGTTGAAAGGTCTTGGCCTTTTTTTTTCGCCATTTCTTATTGTTGTTTGAACATATATATATCAGTTTTTCACGGTAGATATATATCTAGTGTTTTTTCTTACCCTCTCTGGAAAATAGCACGTTGCCAAATGATCGAGAATCGCGAGTGTTAGTCTCTTTTTAAGTTTCATAGTTTTGACTTTAATTAAACATATATAATTAATTAATCTGCTTGAAAGGTACCAAAATAAATCGTGATTCGGTCAGTTTTGCATTTTCAATTCAAACTCTAAAAAGCCAAGGATATTACTGTTAACACAAATAAAAGTTAATATTTTTTTTCTTCCATAAATTCCTACTTCTATTACTGCATTATTCTTTTATTTATATCACTCTATACAATTATCTATTTTCGTTTATGTGTATATTTTTGACAGTTGTATAATTTTTGTTTCTCCTTGGTTAAAAGCCTGTGAAAAAGGTTTTACAAAAAAAACAGAAATGTCGGCATTTTAGAGTTTGGTTTGAAGCGGTCCAGGTCTCGATTTATCTACCAGATGCTCTATGCATAAATTATTAAATACAGATCCATATTATTATCATATCTCATTCCTATTTGGTCTGGATTCATAATTTTACTAAAAAATAAATATATAAAATGGGTCAGAAATAAGAAGTTACTGTTTTCTCAATATACAATAAGATACATTTCGTATAGTAGGCGTGTTTCAACTCTTCACCAGTCCTCATCAGGATGTGAATAAAACTTGGTTTGAATTTCCGATTTATATAAACAAATAGACTGTCCATGACCCATTTGGTTGGAACTCCTATATTTCACACTGTTATATTTATGCTGTGGAATAAATTTAAAATTGTAAAAAATAAATTTGTTTATTTAATTGCATGGTGTGTTTTTTACCCCCGAGTTGAAACACTGATAGTATATTGTAAATCGGCAGTATTATTTACACTTTAGAAGAATTATAAATATTAGAAGGAAAAATAATAACGAAATTGTGTTTTAAGTCTTATACACTTAAACTACAAAAATAAGGACCAAGGTAGTCCAGTAACTCGTGAGCACGCCTCTGAACTAGTGGAAGTTAAGCAGTCTGTCCCGAGCCTGCACGATTTCAGGTACTCGAAAAGACGACGTGTTTGCAATGTTTGATTCATGTGGACAGCGGAGCCATTGGGTGGCGAGGCAGGATAGCTGACAACTGGCGCTTAAAGAAGAGCGCCGGGGTGGGGCGGCAGATGGGCCGCCGCCCTAATGACAGATATTTGCAAGCCTCGCGATATCGGGCCGCCTATTGATTGCATTAGGCGACCACACCCGCCACTCCCTGTCTTTCATGCACCACAATTGAACCATTCTTGTTTCAATCACCATTATCATTACTTTGCCCCATCGTCATCAAGCCTTCAACTGTCGACTGCCCTCGCAGCATAAACAAACCCTTCACCATACAACAGCATTTAGATTCAACACCCGCATATTGATAAATCACTTCCTCAACCAAACAGTCCCATAAATTGTATCAAGGAACGTCGTTATAAATTGCAAACTATATTCTTAAAACCATTAAATTAAACTTAAAAAACGCTGTAGGAAATGTAATTTTTTTTATAATGACTACAAAACCCGTAACACTTCTTTCAGGATAAGTTTTAAAAATAATAAATAATTATAAATATTGTTTATTTTTCAGTAATAATGAGCACTTGAGACACCCCTCGTATGATCGATGAACATATTACAAATAATATTTTATAAAACAAATTAAATCCACTTTAAGTTTTCTCGATAAATTTAAATATTCACATGGTGGTCTAACCGAGCTTAATAAAACTAAAAAAATCACAGAAAATAAACATTTTACTTCCATCGATGTTTTCAAAAAACAGCTCATCATCACAACAAGATGAATAAGAGAAGAAGAAACCGTAGACATGCACTCACTGTAGCTAGCAATGTTATTTGTGTGCAATATATATATACACTGTTCACTTTGCTTCGGTCGGTGGACACTTTCACTTTCACCTGTATTCCTTTTTCTACTTCTCCTGAAGACGGCAAGATAGCCGAAATGATCGAGAATAGTAAGTGTTAGTCTCTCGTTTTTGTTTTCCAGTATTAACTTTAATTATATATATAATTTAAAGGTAAGATTAATTATTGGTTAAATGACCTCGCCAGCTTAAACGCTGGTTTGATACTTAAATACTGGAAGTGAACTAATTTTCCTTTTAGTTTGAAATTTAAAATATGTGAAATTTATATTTTTTTTTTTTATGAAGTTGCCCGTTAAGGATTACGTGTAGATGTCGGCTAGTACTCGACGGACAGTTCTGTCTCAGGTAGACCTTCCCGTGGCAAAGTCGTTTTACAATTCGTGGCCTCCCACACCTGTTTCAACACTCGTTCCTACACTCTATGCATCCAGTGTCTTTGTTTTTCGCTCAACATTCCCTTCACTCACACTTCTCTCCTTCCTCTCTATAGAAGTCTATTCCTCTTGTGAAGAGAAATGAACTATCAAATCATTCAACTTTCTCCCGTTCAATCTACTTTTTAAATACTATCTCATTTCTAATAACATCTCCCTTTGAAGATTCTCATACCTCCCCTCTACGGATTTGATGATTTTTTCTATCCCCCTCTTCCACAAGAAGCCTATAACTTAAGAAATCTTTACAGTATAGTCTACCGCACTTCCCTCCTCCCCTACTTTTTTATTTCATTCAGTGTGCACTACTATTTGTTTCCTCTTTCTTTTGATCACAATCCTCCTGTGTGATGCCGTTTTGCACCCCCCCCCCTCCACCAGTCCATCCTTGCCTGACTTCCACCTCTCTCGTACACACTCCCACACTGTGTCTGCCTGTGTATTCGGCTGTCACTGCTTACATTTGTTTCCATTAGCAGGCCACCTGTTGCCTCCGGCTCAGCTTCACCCGCTCAGCTAGTTAGTGTATTGGGTCTTTCAATGCAGACTAACTAACTTCCTTCACACGGGCTCTTCGCCTGTCGTATGGCATCCTAAAAACTACTACAGCTACCACATGCACCACCCACCTCACTGTTGTCACATTATCAGTAATAATTATAAATACAACCTTCTGAAAACAAAATCAAACTTCATTTATGGTGGGCAGTTTACTTCTCAAACTACTGCAGCCACAAACTGAACTACTTGGCACTCACTTCTTGTCAAACTGAAAACTTCATTAACATTAAAACTCCTCGAAGACTTAAAAAAATAGTCTCTTATTGAAGTAAAAACCAAACGTTTTGTACACAATTTCTTTAGTAACTTGCATTAAACTTGCAATGGTAAATCAATCATGGTTTACACTCAATATTTTGATGATGAATATGGGTGTTTCAGTTTTGAATGTAATTGAAGCCTGTTAGTTGTTGCTCTATAGTTCAAATACTTTGTAGAATTTCTGAAGCTCTTTTACTTGATAATCCTCAGATAATAAATTGTTAGTCTCATTTTTTTCATGAGAGTTTCATTTGAAGTTCTCGTTTTTTTTAATAGACTTGAAGACAGTTTCTCAATAATTACTACAGAAAAGCAAAGGAAATATTTCTACTTAAATTAAGTAGCTTCAGAACTACTCTTTTTTTCAGGTATACAGCAATTTAGGAATGAGTGTTAAAATGTGGAATCACCTCAGTCGCCATTATTAGAGTTTGAAAGTTATACAGGAATGCATAATTAACCATCTCAGAAGAACATCTAATGAGTTTTAAATAGGTACAATTTTTGATAGTCTGACGAACGAACAAATATCTAGCACGACTCACAAGGCAATCAACATTAGCATCCCTATCAGAACTTGTGACTAAAGCTGAGACCTTGGTACTTGAAATATTATAAGTATTTCTATAGGAAGGACTGTTGGTTGTCATACAGGAGAAAAACCATCAAAGGCTGGTATGAGTCCATAGAAATGGTTGCTAGTGCACCTCTTGTTTTATGGGAATAATCATATTCAACACAATATTAATGATTACAAACAACTAATTAAAGAGAAAGTTAATAATTAACCACAAATACTAATATTTTGTAAAGATAAGGCAGAATGTTAATATTTTTTCTTCCTGTACGATTAATGTTTATTTGTTGAGTCTATTATTACGAAAGGACACAAGACAGCGAAACAAAAGACGATCCACGTAAAATAAAACAAATACCACTCAAATCTATGATAAGACAGCATTCCCCAACACAGGCATTCGCACAGGGTGGCGGTACTGTACAGTGCTCTATTTTCATTCAGGATGGCGGAAGGCCAATCCAAGACATTTTTTATTTCTTTTTGTTTAGATAAATGCGCTCAGTCTTTGTATCCGATTTGGCCACATCAACTAGCTTTGCTATGTCCGTTAACCACGTCTTGCAGTCATCTATCACCTTTTATATCAAACCAGTCGGGGAAGCAAAAAATCTTGCAGACCACACCGAGTTTACTTTGTACAATAGAATGCAATTTTAAATTTAAATAAACACAATGCGATACAAAAATATATATATTTTTTTATAATTCAATTCAATAATAATTACACATTCCTTTTAAGGTTACAAGAAAGATGGGGCGGAAACAGAATTAAGTGATAAAATATGCTAAATGCAATAAACAAACAAATATCTAATAATATCATTCATAGTATTGATTAACGAAACATAAAGGTATATATATATATATTTTAAATAAACAATTCCTAGAATAAAATAATGAGAAATAATAATTTGACAGAAAATGAAATATAGTTAAGTATTTAAATTTATAAGAGTAGATAAAAAACATGTAATAGTATCAACAATAACAAAAACAATTGATAACAGTATTGTAAGAGGAAGGTTATTAAGAGAGTAGATAGTGTGTAAGGCACGAAAGTAAAGTGGAGGTCCTGGAAGGTAAATGCCAATCGATTCAGAGTCAACTGAGAAGGCAATTCTAACATAACAACAAGAAAAGATTATAAAAAAAAACAGACATCTATTGTATTATCAAACGAACAAGTAATTCACTTCTCCATGTTTGGACCTTTCGTTATGTTATATGTTTCTTTTGGTTACTAAGATATCCTTATCGATAACCATCAACATATCGTCTACCAATGACGAACAAAGCCAAAACATTGACACCAGTTAGCTCTTAACCTTTGCTACTCCAATAGAGGAACTTAAATCTTCATAGTTAACAATTATGCTACCTTTTTTCTTTTACTTTTTGAAAAACCCTGATAAGGAATATAGGTTGAAATTCAATAAGCCAATATGCAATTGTTTTAAAACTTAATAGTATGCATGCACAGTTATATATGCATAGTTATATAGTTTAAGTCATACTTTATAACATTTATCATAGAATTTTGAACATTGAGATTAAAGTCCCTCGATCATACTGCAGCCGATACATTACTCTAATGCGAAGCTCGTTTCATATGTTAGAACCTTCCCTCTACCTTTGCGACGCATGCATCGTTTAGCTGTTAATAAATTCACAATAACTGGATCAGATTTCAGGTTCGACAGTCAAGTCATACATGTTCTATCATTAACATTAATCATAATACTGTTAACAAACAATTCTGAGTTTAATTTATTATAGCCTTTATAAACTCAAGAGGTTCCTTTTCAATGTAAACAATCAACACCATATGTTCTATTTTCACCTAAACCACAAAAGAAACTACAAACCAAACATTAACACCAAGGTAAAAGAAAGACCGTTGTGGCTATCGACGAATAATAATAGTCAATTCATTTCAGCAAAAATAAAGATCATTTTTACTCCTGATTATTCTACATAGATATATAAAACTACAAATTACACAGAACAGGGACAAAACACTTGCAACCATGGATACTCCAAACATTTCGAAGAGAAAATAAAACAGAAGATATCTTTTCCGTCTGACATTTGACCCGAATTCGATATATCAGACTGAATGCATTTATTCCCACGCTTTCGTCTTCTCGTCTCCTCTTCTTCGAAAAAACCATATTAGCAACTGTTTGTCCTCAGGTTTTTACTGCTAAAAACTTTTTTGTTTGACCACCATTTTTATAATATATATATTTATTAACGTTTGAGATTAAACTACAGGTACACAGTAAATAGAAGACACACTACAATCTCCAATTTTCGGTTTAACCGTCAAGAGAGAAGAGATAGAGACTCCAATCACACCCGCACCACTTCACAAGTGAGCTTGGTGTCCCTATCTTTTCTGTCCTGATGACGGTTAAACTGAAAATTAGAGACTGTAAGTTTTTTTCGTTAGTTTTTTTGTCTAGTGGTACCTATAGTTTACTCTCAAATGCTTCTTGTCCTTTTTGGTTTGTTTTCTTGGTGATACTATATATATATGTCGCAATTTTCCACTGTAAACACGTGAAATAAAAATCATCGTCTAAACCACAGTAAGAAATTTTCAAATGATACTAACAGCTTTCAACTAAAACTGATCATTATTCTGACTCGGTCCAATACAACTTACTTTGACGAAGACCAGTTGAAAGATCTTGGTCAATTCCTTACTGCAGTTGAGACATTTTATATATATATGAAAACGACGTATAAAGAATGTGATGCATGAAATTGAAGTACTAAAACCTATCAATAATAAGGACTTGTAGAAGACGTGAGTCATGAAGCCACAAACATCTTAGCTATCTATGAACATCAGATATCGCAACAGTGGCAATAGAGCCATGCTGTAAGGAGATTTTCTACTATCTACCAACATTGCAATACTCAAAAACAACTTTAGAAAATTATAAAAAAACATTTTAGACACCGAAAATTGCTTTAAACGTTACTTTAAATGTTATTGTTTTTTCTACCATAGACTCTTAACTACTTCTAATATTCATAACATTAAAATAAACTTAATCTGATAAATGGAACAATTTAAAAACTATATTACAGGCTATCCACTTATAATTAATGCTTAAACGATATATTTTTTTTATTTAAATTGTTGTTTTTATTGTTTCAATCATTTTTAATTGAGTCAAACAATCAAACATATAAAGTGTACGAATACAAAAGGAAGATATACATGTTCCTTACTTTAGGAAGCATTTGAAAGAATACCTCAGATATAATAATTAATACGTATAAAATAGTATAAAAATATATAGAGGAAATGAAGTTATGTGCAAGGACTTGGACATGCTAGCGATTTCTTGGACCAGATTTCATTACAATGAAATGACGAAAAGACGGGAGACTCAATGTTGGCAGTGAAGTATCTCAAAGAGCTCATAAGAGGTCAGTCAATGTAAGAGAGTTGATTAAGAGCATAAGGCTTGCACCTTACGCTCTTAGAAAAGTAAATGTACAAAATGTCTACAGGCAATAAACACATCTAAAGCAGCTTACAAAAAGACCATGTCTATTCGAAAATCCACTTAGCGCATTGAAATATCCCAATGAAATTGCCCACAAAGAAATTTCGAATTGTTCATTTTTTTCTGGTGACAAATTTTTTAGGAATTTAATCCAAATCATCATGCTTGATAAATGAATTAGATAGAGTGCATCTCGACTGCCAAATATTAGTCACCTACATTCCGAATGATCGTAAGGTGTGCATTCAAAGCACACACTAACCCACGATATTCGCAAATTACATCCCACATATGCTTTCTAAGCTTTGTCTCGACTATTTCACGATACATCTTGCTGGCCCACACATATCACTATCCGCAACCCCTCAGCCTATACAACAAACACATAGAATAGATTTATAGTTATTATATCGTACCAATATAGATAAAAATAATTTGGCATTATTTTTCAGAATTTAAATACAGTTTGTTTTTTCAACAGAGCTTAAGAAACATAACTTCTTTTAACAATATGAATGTAAATCATAAATAGAATATAACATAAAAACATTGCTTTAAAATAGATCTACTTCCTTCAAAAACATAAAATTAAGTGTACGAACTTTATTTATCAATACACAGATATGGCTGGTACCACAGAGGATAACATTCAATTAAATTACAAAATTATGCCGAGTGATATAGGTTATATACTGCAGTACGTCCTGCAATGGTACTGCAAGTCACAATCGTTACGTAGTGTTTCATTCGCCGCCACCTGCTACCAAAAGGACATAACTGCTATTCCCACTCAAATAGTCACAATTTAGTCCTAACTTTTTTGATAAGGGACTTTTACTTTTTATAATTTATACTGATTCCTATCAGGAAAACTTTTTCACTTGACCAAAAAAAAACGACTTTCATATAGAAAATTTAGTAGATCGTATGATATGAAATAAAGAAACAATAAGAATAGTACCATGTTCCCTACATTTCAACATCCATGAAGAAATTGCGGAACTGATTGTTTTTTAAGATTTTCTTCTCTTGATGACCGCGAATGTGGAACTGTAACAAGCTATAAAGTTCTTACAAGATCACCTCCATCCTTTCTCAATGATTTAATTTGTAAATCTAGTAGAAGATCAATGGACTTTTTTAAGACATTTCCGAGTTTAAAAAAATCAAAACGAAAAATTGATAGGCAGAAAATATATTGAATGGAGTTCGAAGAGTTATCCTCAGATGTTTGTATATAATGACAGATTTGTATCGCTGAGGTAAGTTTTATTAAATCGAAATACGTTAGCAAAATATAAGAGCAGAATTAAATTACCTTGGTATTTTCAATAATACACATGTAATACTGTATCTCTAATAATTGAAATAGATTCAATCAGTTGAGAGTCACGTTCCTTGATAAATTATTTAATGAAATAATCTAGTTAATGTTTAATATACTGTCCTAATACTCTATTCTGTTTGTGTCGCAATTAAATTAAAACTAAATTAAATCTGCTATACAAGGCGCTTCAAGCATCTCACAGAGAGATTGAAATAAAACTAATTTCACACACTTGCTTGTATTCAATGCTTGTTCAATATTTTAGTTGTCGATAATGGACAAAACATTATCTATTTCAAGGTTCATTAAAATTAGAGTAATTTTTCATGTTTCGGAAATAACTGAAGTCTCGCACAGGAACTATTTTCTATAAACAACACGTTTCGAACAGTGTTCTTCTTTAGGTTACATCAACTGTTGTAATGAATAGACAGAACTGACCATCAATCCAATCTCATTAATAACCATCCTTCACATTGAGTCGATGTAACCTGAAGAACAACAGGTTGTGTTCAAACAACTTGCTATATAAAATAGCTCCATGTATAGAATTGAATTATTTTACCAACACGACTACAATCAGATAATAACCAATTGCACAAATTTAGAATATAATTTTTTTTTTCATGATCTCTTCAAGATGTTCATGCATACAGTTATTATTCATTGAATAGAACGAAACAATAATGTTTCTTCTTTTTATCTTTTGCCAATCCTCTACAAGAATGTATATAAATATTTGTTAATTTGTCAAATATCCCATTTTTTTTTCATTAGAAAATGTTTGAGACGACTGGCATCTGAGGGGGTTCGTAGCCAAAGTTAACGGTATTTAGGCAGTAGTTAAAGGAACTACTATCGAATTATGCAAGTCTACATTGGTCGTAACACAGACCTTAAGGTCAGCACTAAGACAAATTGCCCAGCAAAATGCTTCCGATCAGGATTTCCCAAAATCCCTTATATTTGCTTCCAATGGTAAAAAAAACGAAAAATATAAAAAAATAATGTTGTTTTGGTCTCAACATCTCTTTTCTCAAATTAGACTATATGATTAGTCAATTCTTCGAATTGTATTTACAGGTAATTTTAAATAAAGATGTGCAAATTGGAAAAAATCAAACCAATTTAGAAATCTACAACAAATTAATATCATTCTATCACAGTTAAGGTTAAAAGTCTTCGGCATGTTTTGAAAAAGAATTTCTAAATATATAACTCCTTTGAATGAAAAGTTTGAAAGTACCTGTTCCTACCTCAGAGGATTTTAAACACGTCATTAAAATAATCAACTATCATAACTTGGGACATGCGAGGCGGAAAATATACCAGGTATTAAGGTAGATTATATGAACAGCGTCTCGGATAAAACAGAAGGCACGCCTTCTGAACTTCTTTGCATTGTATGAAAAGTGCCAACCATCAAATAGAATATATTCACAATTAGTCAGAAATCAGACACTTTCACAGACTCAAACTCATTGCCGACGAGTCGGATTTATCTAAAGCCTTTTTGAAAGGCCTATAGTGTAAATTTATGTAAAACAAGAACTATTTCTATACTAACTTAATGTTTTTATGATAACTAGATTAGGAATATAAATTTCATAGATACTCATTTATTTAACTCTGCTCATAAATAACGCATTTATTTCATAATGCTGCTAACTAAAAAGATATAAAATGAAACATCACATTTTCAATTTGATCTGAACTTGGAAAATTCACCCGAAATTTGAATTTTATAAGATAGATGTATACTTTTTAAAAAAATTGAAAAGATCTGATAGGACTGAAAACAGAGAAAAAGACACAAACAAACTAACTTCAATATTTCAACATCTGTCGTCATTCCGAGAAGAAATGATCTGATCTAGTAACACATAGCTACTCGTGTACCATTCCAGTAGAGTACTTCTTTTGCTAATGATAATCACAGTAGAAATATCATTGTGATTTTTTTTGGTTACTGTGTTCATTTCCCTAAGTTATCAATTTTATATATTTAATGGAAAACTAAAACGGTCCCCAAGGACAATACATCAAACTTACAGGTAAAAACACGTGAACGGATACAAGCAACTTCTACATGGCGTCACCGGTCTCCGAATTGGCTGATACTAGTACTGCAGGGCAATGTAGTGGGGTACTCCCGATGACAACGGATGTTGAAATATTAAAGTGACGCCAGTTATTTATACGAATTGCTCTCCGTGATTTTGATATATATATACAAACTTTTCAAAAGTGGAAAATCGATATAAACCGGACGACAAAACTAAACCATAGGACACATAACAGACAACCACAGTTACGACTCACACAATCGTTAGGACATTTCAAACGGTAGTGTGCTTCTCTACTAAATATATCTTATTAGTTTGTAATTAATACATTTTTATAAATTCTTTTAACTTAAAAAAAGTTTAGAGTCTAATAGGACAATATATTCAATTATATACACATTCATGTATTATTTTATATATATAAACTATATTCACAAAGAGAACACACAAATGAAACAGAAACTCAATACTACATTTCGATGGTCTCGTCATCACTTAGATAGAAGTGAATTTCTGTGTCATCTGTATGTTCTCTTTGTGAATGTAGTTTATTTAGTTCGTGGAACCGTTCATTTAATTGGTTATATATATAAAATCACAAAAAGAACACAGAAAAGAAATCACAGAAACTCAATACTATATTTCCATGGCCTCTTCATCAGGAAGATAGATGTGAGTCGCTCCGAAGACAGGTAACAACTCCATCATGTCCCCGACTGAATCGTTACGTCTTCGGAGCGACTCACATCTACCTTGCTGATGACGAGGCCATTGAAATAAATATGAGTTTCTGTTATTTCTTTTCTGTGTGTTCCCTTTGGGAACCTAGTTTATTTGGTTCGAGGAATCGTTTTATTTAATATATATATATATATATATATGTTCTATTAAAACCTATGCCTATTTCAATTTTGACACAATTGAAATATATATATATCACCGTAAGCAATTCAGAATTAGTACTAAGATCTTTCGACCAAATAACAGTTCCGACCAGAGTTATACCATGAAGTACATTGATCGTGTAACTCTGATGGGAACTGTTCTTTGGTCGAAAGATCTTAGTACCAATTCTGAATTGCTTACTAGGATTGAGATGTTGATTTGCAAACTTTAAATTGTCTCTCTGGAAATACCTAATGCAGTTCCCCTCTGGTTTTAAATGTTCCTAACAATTCGACAACATCATATACTAAAAACAACTTTTCTTCTATACAGAACCCAAACTGATTTCCTGTACCATTACAAAACTACTATTAAAGCTCCTAATTTTTTTTAACTTATTAAGTGACTACTGTAATCTCCTGTAACATAAATGTACATACCTACATGAGGTAATTAATTCGTATTAATTCGTCAATAATTTTCTCTGATTATATGGTCACTCTCTCGCACTCCAGTAGACATATCTTTAATAACTGACTTTTTAACACAAAACATAATCGAATATGAAAACAATATAACAATTTCATACAAACAACACTAATGGTAATTAATAATAATTACGACAATAATAGTTTATAAAATAAATATAAGCTAATGAGGATAACACATTAAAAAGAACATTATTAAAGCCTAATAAAATCAAGCAAGATAACTATAACATACATTACAACTTAATTAGCTGTTACTAATTTGTGCTTTATGGCATGTAAATGTATATATGTTTCTTATACAATAATTTAACTTTATTAGAGAGTATATAATTATTGAAAAATATATTTGCTTCGATATTTAGAGAATATCATTTAAGAGAGATTATGTAAATGCACGTTGACTTCCGTTTTTTGAGTTCTTGCTCCGATGAAATAAACAAAATACAGGATCCTTATATATACAAAGAAGTGCTTTCGTAGAGTAAAAAAAACAGTAAATTATTAAAGTTATTATTTAATCAACATTTAGGAAATTAATTTTGTAACTAAAAACCACTACAAATTGACCCTTTTATCTCTTGAATATTTGATATACGACTACTAAATTTACTTATTTAAAAATAGTACTTAGCCTAGAAAATGTTTTTTCTTCCTACTTTGGGCTTGGTATCGAGCATACGAACTTAGTGGCAAGGGATGACTTGAAAGTTGTCACTTAAAAGCTTCAGATTGAAGATGACCAGTATTATTGGTCTAACATTCTTTGTAGTATATGCAAAGAAACAAGTTTTGAACTTCTAGTGATGACCTTTGTGCTACGTTACAATAGCTTTGTAACGATATTTGAATTTTCACGTTATAAAACCCTTATTCAGCTATATAGTCATAACCAAGCCTAAAAAGAAATAGATTTCGTTTTTTACACTCATACTGTTAGGTTGAAAACATAAAGAGGTGGGATTGTCGAGGTTCCTGCAAAGCAGGAAAGTCCTTGCACCGGACTATCACTGCTGGTTAAAAGACCTGCAACAAACAATATAGTTCTCTTATATAATACACTCTAACTACAATCAATCAAAGCTTCACAGACTAGGAGTTGCAGTAACTTTTGAGGCCTCTAAGGTCAACAATCTGTTCATAATAATTTACTATGCTAAAGGACTTACTATACTAACCTTCTCATTTACAGTAGCATAATACCCAGTAGTATGGATCTCTGGAGTGGAAGTGTTATTGCTATAGCAACCTTCCCATTTACAGTAGCATAATACCCAGCAGTAATGGACCTCTGGAGTGGAAGTGTTATTGCTATAGCAGCCTTCCCATTTACAGTAGCATAATACCGAGCAGTAATGGACCTCTGGAGTGGAAGTGTTATTGCTATAGCAACCTTCCCATTTACAGTAGCATAATACCCAGCAGTAATGAACCTCTGGAGTGGAAGTGTTATTCTATAGCAGCCTTCCCATTTACAGTAGCACAATACTCGGCAGTAATGGACCTCTGGAGTGGAAGTCCACTACTGCTGAATATTATACTACTGCAAATGGGAAGGTCAGTAAATCTTGTGAATTAGTCTGTACGATGAAATATTAGTACGGCCTTGCAATCCAAAAATGCCTGAATAGTCAATGCGACTCCCATTCATGTAACAGGGGAGGAATAGTATCAAGGATCAACAGAGGTTAATCCTTTGCGGCTAAAGGTTTTCTGTCAATTCGTTGATAACAAAACATAATATCTTGGGAGGGGTGGCTTTCGGAGATTCAAAGACATTTGGTTAGGTTTTTTTAAGCCGATCAATGTTTGTAAGTTAAGTTATATAAAGGATCAGTGGATCGATGCCAGTGCGCGTCTCGTTGGATATATTTCCAGCTTATATTATTATATGCTTTTTTCGTGGCAGAGATTCAGCTGTTATGTGAGAAGCTTGTTTTCCCGAGTATCTTGGAGGGTAAGGACGTGAGCCAGATCCTCTAGCAGTAGGCATAGATCAGTTCTACAGGAGACTGAGCTGGAATACTGGGGCCCCCCTTCGAGTGAGCCCTGAAGTAATGCTGAAAACTAAAGGTCCGAGTAGGTATCTGTTATAATAACTGTAAACTTAAAAATGGCTCTACTTTAGTATTTTAGCACTACAAATACAATATTACAAACCATAAGGTATGAGATTGAAGGAAGTCGTGCTATCGATGAGAGTAGCCTGTTCGTAGTTCATTGTGGCTCCAAATTCCTCCATAATGAGATGGGAAGCATTTCTACACGTCGTTCCAAGGCGAGAACATAAGCTACTGTGATGTTAGGGTCTCGTTAAAGCTTCCTGCTTTAAATGAGATTGGTATTATAATAAACAATAAGTTAGAGCTATAAGATTGCTTGTCGTCTGTTTTCACTTTAACGATTCCAAGACTTTCTCTGAATCATCCCTCCCTGCTGTCTCTTCCCTCTCCCTTTATATTTTTCATCGCATTATGTTCCTGCCTTCTAATCATCCCTTCTCAAATCCCTTTCCTTTGTATTAACTCTTTTCTCTCTCTCTCTCTCTCTCTCTTATTCCTTTCATTAAATCTGTTTCTTTTTTAACTTTCTAATCAAATTAGTCCTCAAATTTCAAATGGCTGAATTATATTTACTACTTTTATATTTATATGTTCTATGACTAAAGCTTCACTGGTGCATATCCTACGTCCATTAATCAAGATAGAGTTAGTTGTTAACAGTGGTATACAAGCCTTGGATTCCTATATCCCTAACCAATCCTGCCGGTATTGCAGTGGCTCCAGGCTACCTCACCTCCCATTCAGAACTCCATCTCAGATTTTTTATTTACTTTCACTTCTAATGATGTATCTTTTCATCACTTTTTCTCCTCCTTAATTTTTAGCTTCAAATTTAGACCATTTAGTTCAAATTTGACGATTGAACTCAGTTATTCAATCTAACAAAATGTTAGATAAATAATGTTATCACTAGTATCATGAAAACTGTTCTGATGTTTTAGGAACATCAACTCTCAACCACTTCAATCTTTTTTGATCTGTTACCATCATAACTTGTATTATTTTCAAATTTTCACTGTCGTTCAACATTAACGTTAAATGAATAAAAAAAATGCCAGTATTATCTTACTTCTACAGAACATGAGGTTGATTAACCGAAAAGACAATTTAACTAAATTAAATACCTTCTCTTGCTGAGTTCCACTGCTTTGTTAAGAACTACTTGTATATCAGTCGGAGGGAAGTTCTGTAACAAAAACAATTACAACTTAACACAACCGCAATAATATGTTGGTATAGTAATCTGTAATACATGAAACTCACCAGAAATGAGAACACTAAAAGTGATCTATTATTACCTAAGACTTACAAGTATATTCATTTCACTGGATAATCCTGTTTAATATTGACTAGTCAATTATAAGCAGTTATTCGAAAAAATGTTACACGCCTGCTGAACGGAGCCAGTGAAAAACTGACAAAAAGATAAATTTTACGACAAAATGGCCATAAAAACATAAATATAGTTATTAAAACAACCTCAAGATAACATTAGAAAATATATCAAGCAAGAGTTTAGGGATTGAAGATTCAAAGCTCTTTGAGACAAGCACGCCACGGACGAGCAATATCATTGCTATTACTGAAGGTATGCGAATGTTCACTAAGAATTTCTAAAAAGACTGCATTACACATTCTCCAAACAGCTTCACTCATAGATTCGGGTTTATCAAAGGTATACATGAACTACAGAGCTTCACAAACTTTCAATCCATAACCATTAAGAGTAACTCTCTAGTGTAGAAATCAGCTGTTACTTCCTTAATTTACCCCTCGGATTCCCTAGCGTTATTTAATATTCACGCTTAGAGTGGCGTGGGTATCTTCTGAAATTTAAATCCTTAATGCCACAAACAACATAAAGCATTTTAATTCTTAGACCTTCTTCTCTGGACTTAAAATAAATGCCAATCTCGGGTTTGAGTCTTAGAAAATGAGGAAAAACAAACAAAAAAAGTACGTAAAGTGCTTGCGAAGGAAATTCTCCTTAATTTTTTCAGATCTCTGGGCATGCAGTCATTCTGGTTCTGGGGGATGGTAGAGCACTTAATAATAATTCGAATGCAGCTGTTTGTTCAAGTCGTTAATTAGGTTAGGTTTCAGTTGAGTTTCACAACAGAACGCACATAAGTCAAACACTGGCCCTTCATGATACCATACAGTGATGGTTCTAAATTGCGAGTCCTACATTTTGCCTCAAAATTTAAAAATTTGTCTCTAAATACAACTGAAATGTATTTAAAGTAGAGATCTTTAACGAGTATTGACATAGCACAGGCTCGGGACTATCGACTTCACATCCTTTCCGAGGGAAGAACCCTGAAGGCAAATCATTTAACGTTCAAACCAACTACCAGAGAGATGACTTATTTATACCAGTGACGGACTAACGAGCGTTTGGGGAAAGACAAAGAGGCAGACACGAAACGAGGGAAGGGGACAGAGTCAGGAAAAATAATCAAAGTAAAATAAATGTTTTAAAAATATAGAGAAGGGATACAATAGAGATATTTAATGAAAAAGCTAACGTAATCGTGCAATAGATAATTGCATAGAGAAAAGCGATAGTAAAATAAACGACAACCCGCTGAAAACTCTTAGTTTCCTTCTAGAAGATGTACTAGATCGGAAATAGATTGAGTGAGGAAGAAACTGTGTCCATTCTTCTTTAATGATTAAAGGAGTTTTGACTAAATATTTCACAGCAAAGTTCAAATCTTTAAGGGACCAGTTGTTTGCAAAGGCAGTACCGGGTAGACCGCATTGCAATTCAATTCACAACAAATATCTTCAGTACAGCATTAAATACTTTGTTGACTTTCACCTCAACGTTGCAAGCTCCCCTACAATTTCATTAATGTGTTAATCACTCATAAGTGGTATGAATGAGGATGATAATCACGAATCACGGAGAATATTCTTTTTTTTTTACAAACCAAACTACCCTGGGTGGAATACTAGAACAGGGTTTCCCAACTTCAGCACACCATGGAGCCCTTGAGCAGGGCAAAGGTTCTTCCCGGAACACTAACAAAACAATTCTAAAACAAATAAGAAAAACACACTAATTCTAAATTTTAAGACTAATGATTTTTAGATTAAAAAAAGATTAACAATTAAATGTCTACTGCCATTTAGTTTGCCCTATATAAGCATTTGGTACTCTTTAAGAAAGGGCTTCCGACGCCCCGTGTAGTCCACCTTAGGAAACCCTATACTAGAATATTAATACAAGATTCGTTAGAGTAAACCACAAAACCAGAAAGTAGTAAATTGTATTGTGTCATAATCGTTATTCAAGGCTTCTCAATATATCCTCTAGATATCTATTCAGAACTTTTTAATGTAGTTAGACATTAATTAGGTTAATAATTACCACTTTAAAAATTGTAAACTAGACTATCTAAAATGAAATAAGTAATCAGGTATTACAGATCACTTTGGACCATTTGCAAAAACTTCCCTTATTCCCATTAGACGCACTAATAAAAATAAATCTCAGGTTACTTTACTAGCTTATTATTACCAAAGAAGAACTCTTTGATTCCAGTTAAATAACTTAATTCACTCAGATCAAGTTATTATATATACTTAGTATCAAGTATATATAATCAAGTTATTATATATACTTAGTTGTATTATTTTATCACCCATAAAGGTAAGAACAAAATTTTCATAAAGCGGTGTAAATATATTCTACTAAATCGCAAAGAACATTTTTTCAGATAAAGCACCTCCTATGAAAGTTCAATATTGATGCCGCACGTGATAGCCTGTACCACCGATCATAGGAAATTAAATATTACATTTTGGTGATTATTACTTTGGGGTGTTTGGAATATCCTGTTCATACACTTTGACCAATTTGTGAAAATCTATTTTATTAAACTCAAAGCGTCAAAATGTTGAGTTTTGATCCATACTTTTATTTCTCAATGTAAATGAAGGTAAAAAATTGTTGCCCCCCTCCCTTAATGATTATGCCATAGAATGCCGTTAACACTAAGTATAATGATTGCTATTTGATAAGGGGACTCGGGTTTCAGATTTAATGATGACTCATTTAGTTGATTACTGTTTGTGGCATGAGTATGTCATCAGTAAGATAATAGGGTAATTGGGATAGTGAGGTTGTTAATTAGAGGTATATAAGATAAGAAAGAAGTCTTGGTAGTTTGTGGGGGAGTTGCCTTGCCTTGGAATATATGCAAACACGGGAGCAGGCGGCGAGAGAGGAGTGAGAGAGAGAGGGGTGACTGTGAATAGAGCAATCAGCACCGGCCCCCAGACCCTTCTAATCTTATAATGACAGTGCTGCCACCCATGCCGACCCGCCCAGCCCCTTACCCTAAACCACAATACTTGTAGTCCCTCTATAATTCATGTTACTGTTAAATAAATGTCAACCCCCCAGGGACATATTTATATTGCCATCAGATCGTGACAGTTGATACAATGCTTTGTCTGTTCACTACAACAGAAATGACATCTTGAATAACCAAATTCATATAAAAACCACTAGCCTAACAAACGGAACCGTTTTTATATCATGTTAAAAAATGTTGCTTTCAAGACGATGTCAAACGGTTCTCCCAGTTTTTATACGAGCCAAAAACTTTAACAGGAAACCTACTTTTTTTTGTAAATTATTTACTGTTGTCTTTCCTTACGTCCATTCAAACCTAGACATTCACCTTCAGGGGCATCCTATAAACCATTAACACAGCACGTTAATGTACGAACTATTATCATCAGCACTTCACATTTAACGTCTATTAAGCTAAAGAAATACATCCCCCGTTATAATTGAGACCAGCTCTCTCAAATGATATTTATAAAACAAATTGTATTTGTCGAGCTGCAGCAATATGAGCACTTTGTAGAACAATAGTAACTATCTTACAAAAAAAGTATAGCTGCATAAAAATTAACCTACAAACATAGTAATAAAACATCGTACAAATCTATATGCATTATTAATGATATTTTTGCCGATGTAGTTTGATAAATATTTAATATTAAGTCTTTATACTATTTAATTGTCACTGTCTTTAACATGTAATTTAAAGCCATATGAGATGTAGTAGAAAAAATGAGAGGCTGTCAATTGCAAAAAAGGAAATTGTTTAAAATCTAACAAAAAGATCAACGTTACTATAAATAAACATGATATCAAACTTATTGACATCAATTTAGTTTTGGTTTCATTTTAATGTGATTAAAATCTATAAAAGCTATAGACAATCAAATTATATGATTTCGTTTGTTTTATTGTATCTATATCTATTGCATCAGTATAACAAACTTGAAATCATTGATCTAGTAGAATCTAACATGTTATTTCAGTAAAGTGAGGGCCTTTGTCCATGTATCTGTCAAATGACTTTTCAACTGGTCGTTCAACATCAGAGTCCCCTGAGAGTTCTAGTTTAGTGTATTTAACAAAGATGCCTATGAGACCAACTTTCTCTCTTTTATATCTGGAATATGTATAACAGCCGTTTTAGCTGCATTTATAACCATACTTTTCTATTTACTCATATTTCAACAATTTGAAGATGATATGGCTTCAGTTCAAATTCCAGGTCATCTGCGTTTCCTGTACCTCGTAAACGTGATTATTTAGACCAGGGTTGTCCAAAGTCTATCCCGCGGGCCGCATGCGGCCGCGGCATCTTCTAGAAAACTTTTAAAAATTAGTATTATTTAGACATCTATTGAGTTATATTCGAAAAAAGTTGTTACTAAGCAAAGCTGCACTGCCAATCAATCAATTTTGGCCTCTTCTTTCTGAAGAGCATTATCCTAATTTACGCCGTTTTGGATTGCACTTGCTGTCAATGTTTGGCGGTACCTACCTTTGTGGAGCAGCATTTTCCGCAATGAAGTCGATTAAATCCAAAGAGAGGAATCTACTTAATCAAACATCTCTCGAAGTCTGATTTCGTTTAGCCTTAACCTCAGTTGACATTGAAACAAAGGAGCTAGCTTCCAAAATCCACGCATACCCATCCCACTGAATTTTAAATAAACTGTACCGTTTTACGTATTTCCTTAAATATTTTTAAGGGTTGATTGTTATCCATACTTGTCAATTATTTTTTTATGATAATATATGTTTTTATGATAAATATAAAGATTCATTTACATGTACATGTTTTACTTTACATCTGGTACTGCGGCCAGCGTCCCCATAAAGTTTGGACAACCCTGATTTAGACCATCCAGTAGGTCCATTACTGTATAACTAATATACACAATAGGGACGACAGCGTTTAGTGGTCACCATTTCAGTTGTGGAGATCCTATACTTACACTAATTGTTCTTGTGTTAGATTGTAGTGGTCTATTCGATAGTTCCTGCATACATTTCTACACATCAGTGCTGATTTAATGGATTAGAGGACATGTTATCAAAAGCCCCTTAGACACCTAAGAAGCATCCCAGAATGATTTCTCCAAACGTAAAAGATTTTTCTATTTTGTTGACTGAAGTCTCTGGAGAACATATCTATTTGCCTAACTAATAGATATGTTCTCCCTTACGAAGAGGCTTACAGTCCAAAATAATCAGATACTACATATAGAGCCTAATAGCTGTCATTAGTAGCGTAATCTACTCTTCCAATACTTAAGATCAGAAAATATTAGTCGTAAAACAATCCCTAACACACAATTCCAAGTTGAATCAACTGAAAAGTCCCTTTGTGATGCTTTAACATCCCTCAAAAACAAGATATTTCATTCCTAAACACATTATCTAAGATCTATGCCACTCCTGTAAGGTTAGTATAGATTTTACTTCTGGCTTCACTTCCATAGAGGAGGAAACGTGAATTTGATTTTGAGAGTAGGGCTCATAATCACATCGAGTGCTATATAGCTGCCATAAGGTTTGTTAAGGCAATCAACATGTAGATTGATTATAACACAATTGTTTGACAACTATCTATCACACGCTGAAAAATATAAAATATGTAATTGATTTGTGATTTCTGTTATAGATTTAAGAATTAAATCTTTTCACCTTTCATACTAAATCATAAAAACATCTTCAAATTTCATTAATCATCACTGAAATAATCATGCATGAATTCAGGTTAACTATGGATGATTGAAATTTTTTGGAAAAATCTTTTAAATTAAATTTGTATAACATTTTTTTTTCAAAAATTTCGTTACTCCAATAGGTAATATAGCTCTAAAACCTCCACAGTTATTATGGAATAATGACAACCAGTTGAACTGCTAGATTTATTTATATTGAATTATACGTTTTTTATTGAAGTCGAGTCAAACAGAATTATGTTTTAAAGGTTTAATAAAAGAAATCTGAACAGCATTTAAACAGTTAATATGGTATGCAAGAATAATAACGCTCTTAAAACTATTACAAGAAATACCTACCCATCATATATTTTATTATGTTTTCCAGTGTTATGTCTACATGATATGCACATTAAAATAAAAGCAGAACTAAATGGACTTAACTTATACTTATCGAGCCAAATTAAGGAGCTTTTAATATTATTTATACTTATATCAAAGTTAAGTGTAAGTCAATCCACATTTTTCGTTGCACTGAATATTTGCTACAATTATAAAACTTATCAGAAATATATTTTCCCAGATCTATGTCACTCCTGTAGGATTAGTATAGATTTTACTTCTTCTGGCTTCACTCCCATAGAGGAGGAAACGTAAATTTGATTTTGTGAGTTCGTATAAGGGTACAGAAAATAAAACTTTTCCATTTAAAATTGTAAAGTCTTAATATCAAATAAAAAGTGTTTTTTGCTTTAGATACCTCTAAAGTCAAAAATTGTTAAGATATTTTGATGTTAATATTTTCTTGTCAACTTTTTAAATATTCATGAGGTTATTCCTAATTTTACACCCTTGGGAGACTAAATTTTTAGAAATCTTTCCTCGTTGGTTGTTTAGGTCTTGGAAGGATTCACATTATATGTCTGTGGCCTCAGTATTTCAGCTGTGCGTTGATGAGTCAGTCAGTCGTAATGGGATTCTTTATCACTCGTACGTCGTCTTCCACCCATTCTGGCATGTCACAGTCACTTACGTTAATTCTTCAATAGCATAAGACATTTTTAAAGCTGGTTTTATCGACCAGAATTTTAGATTCCACCTTCTCGCATAGCTTTCGCAGCTATGTGATAAACTAAGCCCAAAACAGTTTGCAGTTGACAAGCCAAACAGCCTTTCTTCAAGTAGCATTATTTTAAAACATTAGGAAAATTTAATATTAAAGAGAAACTGGTCACACTAATCGTGATAGTTTGTGAGCCAAAACACTCCCAATAATCCAAGTTCCGTTTTAATATTCTCTATGAAAGGATTTGCCATTATGTTCAATGTCAACTAATAATTTGCACTGACTTGTTATATCAAAATATACTATCAGTTAAATTATAAAATTTAATTCATTTGTAATAGTATAAAGCTTTAAAACTCTCTTTATATCAAAACCTAAATAAAAATAAAATAAATTTAAAAATCATCAGGAGTCACACTTGTTACAGGTCTTTAGATTTGAGGAATTAAAACATGGAATGATAACAACGAATGACAGTTGTTAATAAATACCGATATGTATTTTTAGCAACAGATTACAAGCAAAAAATATCACTTTTCACAAAAAGTATTACTGACAGAAATAACTAAAATTAGCATGTTTCACTTGCGGTTGAATTCGGAAGCAACTTTGACAGTGAAGTAGAACCACGAAACATAAAGCGACAACGAAAATTCTACCTTGTCACAACTGCAAACTGTTGGATTTCTATATCATTCCACAGCAACCATAACACTATTTCTTCTCCCAACACTCAAGAAGGCGGAATCAATAATCAGAACCAAAATTTATTGGTGAAATTACAAACGCACACAACACTGTGCCTAGTACTGATATCTCCACTGAGCCTGAGACTGAAGTATTCTCGTAAACAGGACTCAGCCAAACATAATCTCTTACTTCCTCACGAAGTCCTTCATCTTACTTTTCCTATAGCAGGGACGGGGAATCTTCTGCGGATGGCGGGGCAAGTGTGAAGTAAAATTCTCCCAGCAGATATTCAGCTAGCCTAGTTATTATTTTCAACACCTTTCCACATTTCATTTTTAATGGTTTTTTTATTTTTTATCTAGTAAACATATTAAATAGCAGATTAAACATTAGAGTTACTCGTGACAGGTTAGATGATTTCTAACTTGTTCTAGAGAAGATTTCAGGTCCATCAACTTAAAACTGAGAAATAACAAAAGAACTAGTAGAAGAAGCAATAGTAAAAATGGGAAACTATTTTCACTCCTTATGCCAACCCAAACAAACTGCTCAAAAGCATCGCTGAAACGACCTTCTGTATGTCCAAACCACCACCAAAGTCACTACCTTTCAGGTTAGAATGGTCAACCACCTCACCGAAGACACACCTCCATGGAAGAAATGACAACCGCAAAAGACTTGCTCAAGTGCAAGGCCTTATAGCATAGTGCAAATGCTAGCAATGTAAACAAAATAACTGAAAAGTTTTAAAAAGGCTCTAATTCAAAACATTAGGTAAACAACAAAGCACTAAGATAAGAATGCATTAAGCAGCTTTGAAGAACAGAAATACTTTTAGGCTATGGGAAAATTTATATAAGGGAAGCATGGAATATACTAAAATTTAAAAATCTTAACAAGTAATGAATTTTAATGCGCTATTGAAAAAAAAAAGTTAGAATTTTGAGGAAAGTAAGAGGTGGGGGTGGGAATGATGATGAAGAGACAGAAGCTTATGATGAAACCTTTATAGGAATGAGAAGTGTCAAATCGTCTCGTACTACGTGCTGGTTCATTCTAATCAATCAGATATCGACCGTGCTCTAACACCGCTGCGTTCCAGGACTGCAAAAGATTTTCTTAATAAAGTGTAAATTCGTCCAGCCTAACGTAATGTACTGACACATGGATTATTACTATTGCTATGATAAATAGTTCAAATTTTTTTAAATAAGACATTCAGAATGATACCAGGTTCATTTTTGGACGGTTCCAGGTCATTCAGATTGCGTTTAAAGAAACTCTCTGTTTCGAGATATGAATGTCATAGCACTTTATAAAAGCCCTGAATGGAGAGGATAGCTGCTAAGGATATAAGTAGACTACATATTATGCAGGTAGAGTAAAAAGGACAGCAGAAACAGGAATGCTACGCTATATGATAACAACATGACAAAACATGCTGAATTACCAGGGTTTGCAGCTTTATTGAATAAAAAATAAATCAGTTTGAAATAGACATTCAAAATACATAAAACCACATTTTAAAGGAAATTCATATAAAGAAAAGCAAGCATGTTTAATATCTAATGAAGAATATATAAAACTTGCTATTAAGTTTAATCCAGTGTTTCTCAAAGTGACCCGTACCGCCCCCAATGGGGGTGGTAGGAAGTTCTGCCCCGCATGGGGGCGTCGAACATACAGAAAGAGGCGTTGAACAAATTCTATTTATTACTTGTTCTGGGATTAGGACGACTCACATTGCACATACGCGGCACTCAAGAAAACCTGCGACTGTTCCTGTTTTCCAACAAGATGGAATAATCACCGAGTTTGCACCGTCAGTCAACAAATAAGTTTCGTGGAGTGAAGAAAGTTTTTTGGCTCATCAAAATTGTATTATTTCTGAAGAATGAATGAAGACAGGGTTCTATATAGTCAAGTATATGTTTAGATATTACATTATCCAATTATGTACCAAGGAGAAACTGTCATAAAGCGCTGTCCACACGACGAACAATTAACAATGAAAATTTCAGTTCATTTACAAACTTGTTTGTTAAAATTCAATTCCTGTCCAAAATATGAATTTGTAGTCTTGGTAGTCTAACCCATCTGATTAAAAGTTCTAAATAAAAGTTCAGTTTATAAAACATTGTTCTGCACTATTAAAACTTATTTAAATGCAATACATTTTGCAATTTAATAAATTTTGCATATTATATAATTAAATTCTTTAGGGGGCAATAGTTAAAAAAATTTTGAGAAACACTGGTCTCATCCAATTAAAGAAAATGCTAGCATACTCGTAGTTGCTAATTTAAAACTACATTAACCCAAAACTTCTTCTATACATTCACAAATTGTGAACATTGATTAACTAACAAAAAATTAAACTAAGAATCGATTACACACCTTAGAAGAATAGGAATATGTCTACATATATAAAGTAATAATGAAGTATTACTAGATTTATAATTAGAAAGCTAAATATGTTGTATTTGTTAATAGCATCATAAAGATATTCAACCTACCTTAAATGTCTCAGACAAATGTAAGCTTCAAATAACAGAAGGAATATTCTACAAGTGTAGTGGAGAAAGTAAGAAATAAAGCAAAATATTTTGCGGTATTCAAAACTAACTTCCAGAAGGAATCGATAGTTTGTAGGGGATCTCAAAATTATACAAACTGTTAATAGCATTCTTTAGTTATTTTAAATATAATAAAGTACACAGACCAGTAAAAGGAAAGTAAATTAACACTCGTACGAGCGTGATGAGTCTCAATGGAAACGCGCTGAGCTCGTCTTCTATGTGAAGTAATAATAGTCACATTAGTATTTCAAGCACTTGCTCCAAAACGTCTTCCACTAAATTTATCCTTCTCTAACATGAACATTTCAACGCCTGTTTCTTTTAAATCTAGTTAGTTGTTTGTACGCACATTGGCAATTCAAAATATAAAAGATCAAAACCCAATCTTTGTTGGAAAATATTCTTTTCTGTGAGAGAAACTTTTTTTTTAGAAATAAAAAAACGAAAAATGTGTTAATATTAAAAATTACGAAATAACATTTTGACTAATAATTATAAAACTTCATCATTAGATTCCTTAATCTCATTGATTCTGCTTTTTAATTACTACCCAGAGTAAATAGGCAGGCAATGTTAAAGATCAAACCGGTTTTCAATTCTTTTAACGACCATAGTCATGTTGAATACACCGGTTCTGGCTAGATCACGGAAGCTAAGCAACACTGGGTGTGATTAGTACTTGGATGGGCGACACCACGTGCTGTTAATGACTCCGACAATGTGACTAGCCAGCCCACAGTTTCAATGAGTACAAAATCAAGTATTAGTCACAATTTCAGTCGTTGCACTGAAGGAAATGCGTAAAGCCTCTGTAAGGGTGGGTGTTGGGGAAAAGTGTTAAATTTAATCAACTACTAATCAAAACAATCACTATGCGAAAAGTGTAAAATATTTACTCACTTGTAATAATTTGACATTGCAAGGGAAGTCATTTCGAAGTAATTGATTTCGAAGTAACCTGCAAATAAAGACAAAAATGATTATGCTTTTTTAAAGTTTAATATTGAGAACAAGTGGCAAAATTAGTAGAGTTCAATGTGATCTGGAGTAGCACGTCAATTGGCCAGCACAGCAAGTGAGAAGTATTCCGAATTCCAACTCATCCAACAGCATCAAACGGTAGTATTTAATTACACGATCTGCTCGTCCAATATACAATTCAATGAATCTCCATTTATTAATAATCCCTTTACCTTACCATGATATATACAACCATAATGCGGTACCTTGAGAGTACTATGAACTGCCATGTTTTTACTGATTTAAAAACCATTCGTCAGCAGATCTATTGATTCCTATTGTGAGTACTTCACTAAAGGCAATACAAAAACCTACCATGTTCATCAAACAAATTTAAATTAAACTAAGAAACAAGTATACACCATACTAAGGTTTCTTATAAATAAATATTTGAACCAACTAACATATTGCAACAGATTTTAACTTTAAAGAAGTTTCTGAAGGTGAATCGAAGTTAATTCAGTGATTTCCATACTACTTAAATCCTACAAATTTGAGTTGGAAGTCAAACAAATGCTAAATGAACAATCACAGTGAAGATGACTATCAACAGTCAGCACAGTAGGGAGACTAGGTAATATAAAGCCAAACCATACTATTACTATACGTATATTTCTCTATAAGGTGATATTTTGCAATGGTGGTATATATGAATAAACCAGATATAAAACAATGAAGCCACAAAGATAATTCTCTAACCAAAGTTTATTTATCGAGCTTTACTGAAAATTATTACTATATATCAATGATATCTTATATATCATGAAAAATTATATATCAATGGTACAGTAAACTCAACGAATTATATGGTATTTACAAACAAAAATCAAAACTTTAGCGGTATCAAATCTATCAATACGAGTAGTTGCTAGAGAGGTCGACAGAGTTTCAGCCAAAAGTCTTATTTTTCTTTACACTGCTGAAAAATTGAAAAGATTCTAATCGCTTTCAGAATGAGATAAATAACTAATATCTGTGACACTAAATATATTTAAGTAATAAGTAGTCATCAAAATTTAATTTAGTGTGACCAACTCCAAAACCAAGAAATGCAGTATCTTCATAAAAAAACAATATTTATTCACAAACTAGGTTTCTTCAAAACATACTGAGTATCTTAAATTCCGGCCATAAATACATAGTGTCCTCAGATATCAAATAGAATATTATAAAAAAAAAATCCCAATATTCGAACTTTAATTTTTTTTTTGCTATATAGTTAAGATATATTCCACCTACCACTTCCAATTTACAATTATTTCTATTCTACAGTTGAGGTATGAATATACTTGTTACTTGGAAATTACAGAAAAAGTGTCCATACAATGACTGTTCTTGTGGTTTGCAAGACGAGTAAACCGATTTAGTAACTGACTGTAGAATTAAAAATTGTCAGTCGATCTTTTGTGTATGGGGACTTTCTCTATAATGTCCAACCACTACTTCAATTATAAATACTTCAAAACATTCGTTAAAAAATAGCCATTAACTATAAATTATTTCAATAATTGGGTAATTTAATGAACACTTCTTTTCATATTTACGAGGAAATGAAATGTTTAAATGTAGTATAATTAATTCTTTGAACAGTAGACACCAAAAACTATGAAATTAAAAACTGGTGAGAGATGGTAATACTTACACAATCATGGCGCAGCAGACGAAAATAAGGAAGTTAAATCTGCGACAGTCTGCGAAGAGTGAGTCCCATATTCTAAGGACGTCTGGAAGAGGAAACTCCTGCGAGAGCAGCAGAGTCAGCCACCTGAGCAAATGTATCTAGGCATGTGAATCCGTACAATACCTCTGTCTTGTAACAAGCATAATGCAGAGGGATACAACAAATACTAAGAAATGTAAATTATTGTTCCTTTAAATAATAATTGTATTTACATCTCTTATTAGACGTGCTTCTTCTAATACCCCATTTGAGTATGTATTAGGCCTCAATATTTCTTAGAAATTTTTAGAGATTCATCATCAGCACTAGTTATTGCTGTTGACCCATACTGCAGTTTTTATACTGGCATTCATTAAAAATGTTAATTTCAAAATGCAATTAGTTTAGATGATTATAAAGAGTAATTGATTTCAAAGGAATCGCAGTCACAGAACGCAAGGGTTCAAAATTCAAAAATAACATAACTCTATGTTTACTTTTCTTTACCCTCTCGATGAAATATAGCATATGAAAATACAGAGTTCGGATCACAACTTTAATATCGCGTTTTTCCCAGTTGTGTACGCTTTTAGGTCCCCTGAGCACAAAAAAATACTTCTCAAATTCGTCTGTCTGTTAGTGAGTAAAATATCTAAAACACTAAAAAGCTATAGTAACGAAACTATATCCCCACTTAACTTACTGTCAGCCCTGAGACGCAAATGTATGCTCGGAACAAATATTGCAATTTCTTAGTGCGTAGTGCGTATAAAAAATTCGTGTTCTTTAAACGATTGCGAAGGAATCTGTCCACACAATTTTAATTAAAATTACTGCAGTTTTGGGCTTTTTGGTTCCCATGTAAAGGTGTAGGGTGCAATCCGTGCAAAAATTGTCTTTCAGATTCAAAAATTCAGCAAATTGTTATAGACGAAAGACAAATAACTTATAAAGGACTCCGATTAAGTTGATATCGATATTACACGAAAGGTAGTAAAACATGTATTAAATTTGACATTTCATATGAATAATGTAACCTGTAGAAAGGTATCTACACTTTAAGTGACTAACATATTAATATCCAAATATAAAATAAATTATATTAATATAAATTATATAATTATATTATATTATATAAATTAGTCCGCTGGACCGTTTCTTTTAATTGTGTATCCAAATATAAAGACATATATGGTGAATATTTTTATACCTTTTATGTTTTATCAACAAGTATACATATAAGATGATACTTTAACTGCTAAATAATTATAATTTATAATATTCATATTTAAGACGAGTTAAATAAAGGTCGTGTGTGGTTCAGATAATTTTTTGTTTAATAGGTAGAAAAGTATTGCTATCATGTGAAGCAAATTAGTGCTGTTAGACTAAAACACTGCGCTCATATAGCTTTGTGTAGCGCACAAGGTCTGTCACCGATGACGACCATCAGGCTGATTTAACAACATTTTTAGTTCATTAAGCAACTTAAAGCTAAATTTTATACCTTTGTAATAAGAAGTTTCTTAAAATAAGTGATCGTTAACAAAAATCAGGTACAATATGACTATAGCAATATCGAAAGGCATCCAGGTACAGCTACATACCTGAAACTATAATACTGAGGCCTGAGTTCCTGTGACTGCAGCTGGAGGTAGACTTGATAGTCGTTCCTTTTCAATTCGTCGTTCAATCGCCCCATCAACTTGTTAATACCCGATTCTGCCTCATCCAAAGCCTTAATAAAGAAATCCCTTATTTCTGCCATTAGATTTGTGAAGACGAAAAAACAGTCGGCTTCTGCATTTTCTGAAAAAAAAAAATTATTTTATTAAAAACAGACACCCAAAAAGACATAACTACATGTTACAAATAAACTACTTTTAACTTCAGTTTTTACATTATTTCAGTAGTTTTTATGAAATTACATAAATAATAGTTCACTTTAATAAAACTAATTTAATAAAAAACTTTAATAAAACTAGGAAAGGATCAAATTTCACAGTGAAATCATATTTCTATAAATAAAACTGACCGTCATACATGGTGATCCCTATTAGTAATATATTTAAACCGTTCACTGCTATCTGATATATATATTTAAAAGTAATAAACAGAAAATTATTAGAAAAATCGAAAAGTTCTAACTCCTTTCCAGGTAGCTGATATATTTTGTTTGTCTTCTTTTTTCAGATCTTTGACAACAAGCCAACACAATAGACCTTAGAACTTTTTCATTTTTCTAAGAATCCTGTGGCAATTTCTTTGACTGGATAGTCACGTGGGTCTGTTATGTCAAACCTGCATATATATTCTAGTTGGTCATGCTAAGATGAGTATTCATAATGACTAAGGTTGTGAGGGACACTAGTACCTCTGCACACAGCCACCGGATCTGACGCAAAGGCGTGATAAATAGGACCGATGATCTCATTCATGCCCTGCACGTAGCCCTGGCCGGGATTAAGTTTGGCATAGATAAACAGCAATCGCTCCACGACCTCCCAGTGGGCTTCAGCGCCCTCTGCCAATGGAGCGTAGTCTTCTTGGGCCGTCCTAATGCTCAGAGCAATCTGTGAAGAAATACCTTGTTCTTAGAAACATCAATGTAAAATTACGCATAACAAGAATATATTAATCCACTAACCTGCTACTCTCCCAGGGAAACACAAACAAAACCAACTAATTAGTACAATACCAAATAAGTCCTAACGATAAAGAAGAATGTCACATTATAACAATAAAAAAGTACAGCACACTGAACAGAATGAGCAAGCACAGGTAAATTGTAAGCTTGCTTTTCGTACTGAAAACTTTGTTGTCATGCGGATGATAAAAAACCGTGCCACACTATCAGTCAGAGAGGACAAAGATGTAAATACGAACCTATACGTTAAACGAACACGTTAAAAAGTCTACTCTAGTAAACATCGGTGACATAAAAACTGTTATAGAATTACCCCATAATGTGGCTTACACAAAACTAAAATGGCTGATAAATAACAAATGAAAAACACTTTCTGACTCTCGAACAACACTAAAGGCAAAACTCTATAAATGTGGACTCAAGAAACAAACAAACATAAATGAATCACTCCTCTATAACACTAAAGATATATATCATCTTTTTTCACTAAAGATATATAAATGCTACTTTTGTTACTCAAAATATATAAACTGCTTTATTTACATCATTAAATATAATTTGGCCCTTCATATCACCAATTTAAGCTACACCCTAACAACAAAAAGTTTAAACATTTAATTACATAGTCTACAACAATAACCAGAACTCTGCTTACTGTTATCAAATGTCCTAAAAGTTAGGGGCTACAGATGACCACATATATGTCTAACATGGTAGTTAAAAATATGAAATGGAGTTTAATTTCCCATTTTCTTCCATCATAATTAGCAGATTCTTAAATTAAATATTGCTACTAAAACTTATTCAAAAATAAACCATTTTAAAAGGATAAAACTGGATATTTATATACTTAGAAAACCAAACAAAGGAAGCTAAAGATGAAATGAATTTAAATTTATTTATGCCGTCAAAAAAAAATAAACCACTATGGATGATTTAATGGCCGAAGTACGTTAAAACTACTTCTTTACTTATTAGAACAAGTTGTAATCGATTTTCCAATATAAACTTAAATCACGTGCGAAGAAGCACATTGCCCTCTCAATCAGAAGTAATACCTGATATGGGAATAAGACAAGAACGGTTTATTAAAGTAGGATTGTTGAATGTCCAAACATTTTACTGAAGGCAGCTTGTTAAACCACAAACTAGTGACTGACTGACTCCAAACAAAGCTCACAATGACCTCTTAGAACTGCTCTGCAGCTAAACACAATTCAAACTATCTACCGCATGCTTAATGAGATAAATATTCTTCCTAAACTATATGAAATTTTTGAAACCACATAACTGAAACCTCACAGAAGATCCGTTGCCTTATCCATAAAAATTAACATAAAATTAAACAATGACGGTAGTTAACATAATTACACATTTAAGCATACTTCTGAAGATCATGTTTTCACCGACTGAATGTGAATATGGCTTCTTCAAAAATATGATATTTCAAATAAACAAGCAGACCATTAACTTGGTAACACATTCAAACCCTTTCTATTAAGCTAGCCAATTAAAATCGCTTATAATAATAAAAGCCAAACTATAACTGGTTGAGCAAAGATCGTACATAGCTTTTTTTTAAAATTCAGCAGTTATTAATGACATGGAACCTAACAAGGGATAAGTATTAATATTGCTACAGTAAACTATTGCTAAAGAGCTCCTCAATTTATATAATTTGCTTATGAAATCTCAATAAGGCATTATAGCAGTAATATAAAATAGGACATCAAGATGAAATGATTTACTTAGCACCTTGGTAACGCCGAATCCTTTTCGCTCAACATTCGCAGAATTGAGTACAGAATAGTGGACTCTTCTGTGCAGTCTCTTCGTTCCACCACTATAAACAACTTCTTTGCAAGGATACTGAGTTGGTTGTTGGAAGAAAGATATGTCGGGACAAAGTCTCCTAAACATAAAAAGAATATATATACATTAGTAACAGAGTAATTAATGCTACTAAACCAAATAATTTTTAAAAAATAACAAGCTGGTCGTGGCACTTAATTGAATTGAATAAAAGCGAAGTAAAACTGATTAGGTAACGAAGTGCTAACTACTACTGCCAAGGATGGCTGCTCAAAAACCCAGCAAATGTCCTGGCAACTTACACAGTCATGAACGCCATTAGGCAGCAGAAGAGGTATACTCAGATACCTCTCAATGCAGCACAGAGAAAATGGGAAGACATACCTGGGAACCCTTTACCAAGTGCCTAGCCCTATCTCTACGACATTGGTGTGGATGACACACTGACACTGACCACTGTCCACCTTGTAGGATGGCGGAAGTACGGATGGCTTAACTGAGATCATTGCATAAATCTCCAAGAAGTCAACCAAGATCTGTCCATATGAATCTATAGATACTTAATCAACTGAAATAAACTAGTATAAGACAACTGATATATCTACCAGTATGCCCATAGCTTATGAGTTTCATTACCAAGAAGGGGCGCTGTGCACGAGGAAAAAGAATATAATATGTAAAGTACGTGATATCTCGAAAAAGTCGAATTTGATGAATTCACAGATTGTAACGTACCCGGAATCTATTCTTGATAGCTATGTATGAGTATTAAACACTTCCTTATCTGTATACAACTGGCACCTTTAGACAGATCCTAATGAATGTACACTCGACCCTCGTTGTATTTGGAGGAGCAACGCGACATAAGAAGTCATGCTCTCTCTCTCTCTCTCTCTCTCCGGTTACTTGTTGTTGTTGTTGCAGTGTTAACTCAGCTGATTGACAAAACAGGTTGGCAGCCTACAGTTGAGCCTTTTTTTGTTAGTTATATTGTTTACCATTTATAAATAATACTGTTTACTTAAAATAAATATATGGTGTGTTAAAGGAAATAAAATTGAAGTAGTCTAACCATATTAAACCGTATTGAGGTTAGCCTATATATCCTATAGTACGTCTTGACCTGCCGTCAACAGTTAGGTTGGGCTTCTTTTTGTTCATTATAAAGCTTATTATGTATAATTAAGCCAATAATAGTGTTAATTTAAATTAAATATATAGTGTTCAAAAGAAAATGAAATTGAGTAGCCTAGTCCATCTAGAAAGTTTTAGTGAGGTAATGTATACAGTACGTCTTGGCATGCTGTCAACCACCTAGACTACCACTTACCAGTGTTACCGATTCCTGGACTTTTCTGTTTCTAGACCTGCCTCGTTCTCTATTAGTACGGAAATTCGAGGGTCGAGTGTAGTTTTCGGTGAGGAAAAAAATCCTGTTTTTTTTGGAATATTACAATATGGTTTTTAGAACCTTTTGATTCTATTTTCTTCGACTTGGTGCCCACTTTACAACTTGTGTAAAGCTGATTCCCCCAATGATTGAATGCTGGCATAGGGTGAAGAGGCGACTCTGCCCGTCTTTACCCCCTCTATTCTTGCAACTATACCTATTTTTCTAAGATATGTTCATGCCCTTTAGTGGGGAAACAGCGGCTTTTCTCGTCACCACATCAGCCTTGTGCTGCTGTTGCCCACCATTGGCCGGTGTTGGCACACTTCACTCCCTATCCTCTGTTACTTTTCCTCTTTAATTATCACCTGTATTCCTTGTAATCTCTTTTATCAAGAGACCACCAGTCTTATAAAAGACTTTTGAGCATATGCTTATTTCCCTTGTTGATTTCGGTCGTGGAAGCCCTCTTCACGAAATCGACTTTAACTACATCACGAAACTGTCTTTTTCTCATTTGTGAGGATTGGGTTGGTCTCTCGTAACTTGGCGACACCATCTCATTAAAAAACATCAACCTAGTCAGATTTATGACAGTACTGTACTATACTACAGTACTATACTACCATAACAAACTTTACAATAGATTTTTGTTGCTCAGTAGCATTAGAACCTTCGTGCCATCCTTATTAATACCTATGGTGTTAAAAGGACCAAGGCATTATAGCTCAATGGTTCAAAATCACAGAGTGTACTAACGACGGTAGAGTAAAAGGTTATAATGAAACAAGTACCAGATCGAGTAATTAGGTGATTAATTCACCAGGAGAAATAACAGTATCCCATAATATGAGGGCAGGAGTAGGCTAGCAGGTAGTGTGCTTGCCTTTAGTGCTGAAGGTTACAGGTTCTACTCTTGACCATGGCCAAACAATTTACCAATTAACTGAATATAGTTCAGTAGCAAATGACCATTAGTCGTAACAATAAACAGTGTACTGACTGGTACCAAATTAGGTAGATAGAGCTTTCTCAATTAGATGAATCAATAGTAATAACTTTACACTAATTCTGAGATAAATACATAAATATATGGCGACCAGGATAGCTCAGTGGTTAACGTACTCGCCTCTGAACTAGTAGGTCCGGGGTTCGATACTCACCTGGCCCTCGATTTATTCAGATTGGAAGTGAAAAAATCTTAGCACGTCGACCCTCGGAGAGAGGACTTTAAGCCGTCGGTCCCGAGCCTGTACGATGTCAGGTACTCGTTAAAAAGCCCTACTCTAAATATACTTGAGTTAGGTAAAGTTTAGGACTCCCAATGTTGAATCTTCATTGTGTGGTATCACAAAGGGCCCAATGTTCGGCCTACGTGTTTACCCTTAGTGGGACAGCCACTGCAACCTAACTACTACTTGCCTACTACTACTACATAAATACATTCTAAATAATTGGCGGAATCTACAGTAGGTAGAGAAACAGATAAAATAAGTTTTATTTTTCTAAAAACTAACCTGACGTCTTTATCTATTTGCAGAAGAACTTCGTTATCCTTAAAAAAAGTCCCCCACTTACTGTCAGGACTAAAGTTCAAGGGATGATCCGAAAAAGTGACATCTTCGCGTTCCCCATTCTCCTTCGTGGACTCACCTCCCGGATTAACGATCAAATCTCCTGTGGACAAATACAAATAATAATCTCAGTACCAACGATCATTATAAACACTTTTCATGCATTTCATCATTACCACAGAGGTTAGTATTATTAATATTAAACATATAATCTACCGTCATACCTCGTACATTACTGCCGTAGCTGTCGGACCGGTTTCGGGTGTCACCCATCTTCAACACGAACTGCTACGGCAGTAATGTACGAGGTATGATGGTAGATTATATGTTTAATATTAATAAACACTTTTTCCTTGTTCACTCATCGAATAAAAACCAGCTAATTAATTAATAATACGCGGTGTTCAATTTCATTTTCCTGTTGTGACTGTTAGTTCTTTGGTTATGTTCCACTACTTTCACAATCATTGTTTTCGAACTATATTTTTGGATTTCTTTGTGTTGGATCAAGATAAATCAAATAACAATAAATATTCGAATAATGAAAAATTCTTCTAACATTAAATCATTATTTTTAACTTCTATTATTACTATTATCTTCCAATAAATAATTATTTCTACCCATAACTTCTTTCATTCAATATTCAAAAAATGAATCAAAACAACTGAAGTGAATCATATTTTGTGATAAAAAATGAGTTAACCTAATCGAATATAAACTTAACATATTTTAAAGAACACTTTCAAATACTTCTTTCCACTTAATCAGCCTTCTGGAAAATTCTATTTGATTTCAAATAAGTGGCACCTAAATAAGTTACATTAATCTCAAATAACTCAGTTTATAAGAATCACTTAAAAACTTAAAAAAAATTTAAAATACCTTTAAAATATTATAGTTGTACAGTGGTACCTTGGTACTCAACCACAATTTGTAACAGAATTTTGGTCGACAACAGATAGAGTAGACAACCAAGATTAATTAATTTAATTAATTATCCCATAGGAAATACATAATGCATAATACTACAGAAATACATAAGAACGGCACAATCCGTACGGTTAGATCATATAGAGGAGTTATTTTTTTAAATACTGTAGAAATACTGTAAATACTGTAGAATTATTCGGCCGCAGTCGGGTTTAGACGACTGTTCGAGTTCCAAAATTATGTTCGAATGGTGGGGGCATAATTTTCTCGACAACTCTTTGACCTCCGATTTGTTCGAGTTCAAATTCGTTCAAATAAACACCGAGGTACCACTATATTTGTTTGATCTAAATTTCCATGACTTTGTAAGTAAAATGCTTTAACAAAACATTCATTTTTTTGCTCTTAGCAAGTATTTATTTCCAAACACATTTTATGATTCAAAGATATTCTTATCGTATAAATTCTAAAAAAAAAGGATCAATAACATAACCGCCATTAACTTAATAACGAATAACGCAGTGGAAAATCTGTTAAAGATTACTTTTCTGATTAATAAATTAATAAAAACTGTAAAAATTATATATTACGAGTAAATAGGATTCGACCAACCAAAAACTTCATGTAAAGTTTGCAGACTCAGTCAATCATACAATAAAAATCGTGGAGAGCCAAGCTATCATTATTCATTTAAGCCTTAATCTTTTCCATTTATCAATATAAATAATATTTACAGGATATTTAAATATTGGGTAATTTATTTCTTCGGTTATAAACGGTGTAATGCATGATTAACACAATATATTGTTATACTTTTTTTTAATTGTTTCATTCACACTGATGACAAAGAAAGTTCTGTAACGAATATACTGCATGGTACAGCTCAACTTTTTTTTACATCAGACTTAGATCAAATTTGGTTCCATTGCATCAGTCTAATATTTATACATTTTTAAAAGCACGATTAAATTATTCAAATATAAAAGTATTAAATCACTGGTACAAGTCAATACATCATTGAAATAGAAGTTATTGAGTGGTATATTTGTATAGTCTCCGGTATTTTCTCTAAATGCATCATGATCCCCACTATAATTCTATTTTCAAAAAATTAACATTTTGTACAATTTAAGTTATCCTACGATTCACAAATATTTGCAACAGATAATTGAACTTGAAAATGACATTAAGATAACAGTTCCAGCCATTCTTACTGGTGGAGCAACTACTAAAAATGCACAGCAACTCAACTCACAATATAGAATATATAAAATAACCTTCCAAAATCCTTATAAAACAAACCATAGACATATAACAGACCTACTGAGGTCTAAATTAACTACTGCTAACTTATTTTCATTATTCCTATATGAAAACAATAATCAGAATGAAGTTCGGGTACAATACCTCAAAGCTATTATATTAAATAAATATAAAATGAGAGCAGTTAGAATAGAAATAACATATCATTTCCCTGGGAAAAAACCTTCAAATACATTTGTCTCAATTATAATACATGAAAACACGCTTTAGCTGAATCAATCTACTTATCAGACCAATGTAAAATAGCCTTACCTATAAAATGCTTGTAAAGGGATCTCTTCGAGCTCAAAGTTTCCTCCCACAGTCGTCTATCAGGAGGTAGATAGTTCAGCATAAGTTTCCAACATGTAGCACGATGAGTTTGTTCATCCGGTATTCCTTTAATATTAGAACAATTTTAAATAAGTTATTTATTCAGTTAATTAATCATAAATATTACTTACCACTAAAGCAGAGTAATTTTAGATGATCTAAATCAATAATTTCCGCATTAAGAACGTTCTCAAATTCCGTCAACCTAAAATAAAACAGAATTATACAATGAGTATAACGTGCTACAATTTACTTGATCTATTAAAAAAAAAAAAAATCTACCTAGCTCGTAATTTGACATTGTCTCTCATTAGAAAAACTATATTAGGTGAAAATAGTTCAAATTTAAAGATCATACAGCCCAATCAGTAAACAAATGTTTTGAAGTACAGAGAACACATTCCTGTTCAATGTAACCTAGAAATAAAACATGAATGTAACCTTACCTTTCCTTTTAAGTCAGCTGTTTTGACATATGAGAGAAGTAAGAACCTTGAACATATGTGTTGTATGACAGAGTTAGGAGGTAATTGTATGAAGTGTGCATAAAATTTATTACTTTTCTAGCTGTTTTGGAGAACTGACAAATTGCTTAAAGTGATTCCGTCCTGGCTTTTGATAATTTAACTCAATACGGCATCCATGAAAACAGATAGTCATATTGATTTACTATTGTATGTATTGGTATATGAAATGAAATCATTTCACCCAAATAGTGTTCCAGTAGATCAGTGAATTCAGAATGTGAAGTGTTCGTTCATTCGTGTATTTAAATATGCAATAATCGAGTCAAATTAACCTTAGTGGCTTCTGTAACATTCACGGGAATTATTTTGATTTGCGACGTACTTAACATGATTAATACATTTCCTTTTCTTTCCTTTAGCCAATTAAATGAACCCGATTCTTTACTTAGTCAGTGCCTAAAATTTGTTGTTAAGAATCTTGATTTAGTGTTTCTCAAAGAGCCACTTTCAAACGGTTTTGAACTCTTGCCTTCCCAAGCACTGCCTCGAGAAATATGTGAAGAATTGATAAAAGTTTACCAGCAGAATGGATTTCAAGTGAATGATAGATTTGTACGTCTCTTTAGAGATCTTTCTACAAGTAGCCTCAAACATGTTCGTTTGAGGAATTCTACTGTTTCTGATGAAGGTTTTTGCACACTGCTTAAACATAGATTAGTTGAATTGGATATTGCCAAATGCCAAATGATAACTAATCAATCTCTGCATACACTTAATGAATATGGAGACAGGTTAATATCTCTCGTAGTTGGAGCTGGAGTTCAGTTACTTCCTGATTCTGTTTTATTTAACGTTTCAAGCGACTGGTCAAATCTTGTAACATCTTGTGAGGACAGAGGATATATTTTAAAAACACCAAATCTTCGAAGATTAGCAGTTCGCAATCTTTATATTCACAGGGAAAGGAGATATTTTCCTCTTCTCTTGGAATCTCTGCCAAACTTAAGGGAATTAGACTTATCTGGTTGCTGTGATATTGAAAATTTGCAATACATTACTAACTTGGTGAATTTAACTAGTTTAACTCTTCATAATGTGTTTAAAATTCAAGATTCTTTGCCTTATATATGTTCATTGAAAAAACTGAGGTTAGTACTTATATATTATTGGATATATATTTTAAAGTGTGTTTAGTATAATTAGTTACATTTTTCTCTGTTTAGGCATTTAGACATATCTCAGTCAAGTGAAAAAATGGGTCAATACCTCAAGGAAAATGAAGCCTTAGCTTACATTGTGGAAAATCTTCCCAATTTGTCTTCCTTGGACATTTCTGGGACGAATCTTGCTGGCACTGGTATTCAAAATTATAAAAACTATTGCATAGATTTAATACAGTTTCTGATTAATTTGCAATCATTAACTACTCTTACAATTGCATACGGATATACAAGTGCGTAGTATACCATTTCCGACAGTTTCTTTATAAAAGTTGTTGTGGTTATCATATTAATGTTGTTTCGTATTGTATTCTAGTAATCTTATAATTAATTAATAAAACTAAGAGTAAATAAAGAAAATATTACCTTTTTTGTAACATATAGTTTGTTTTGTTTACATAAATACTAAGAAAATGATAATACAGTACTAATTTTTTTTGTATTTTTTAGACTTAAATACTAGTTGAAAATGCAGTTTTCCTTAGAATGTAAAAGCTTCTTTTTGTATTGGACCATGAAAAAATATAACAAATTATAATGGTTGTCGTGATTATTATTGAATTAAATTAAAACATTTTGACAAAGCTAAGAACTAATTCATTAATAATTAATTTAATCTAAAGCATATTTGAAAAGGTATTTATATTTTTGAGAAATGTACAAATGAGTTATAAAGTTAATTTAACTTATGTTATATGTAAACGTTATTTCTTAACATTGGGGTAAAAATAAAAACATATAATTGTATAAGAAAAAGCGTACCAGCTAAAATTATTGAAAACTAACAATTATAAATTTAGTTTCAGTAAAAGGTATGGGTGTAAAGAAATTAAATAGCGAATAAACATATATGTATATATATATTTAAACTGGAAGTATATGCTATAGTCGTTTTTAATAAACGACTGTTAAGGTAATAAAAACTTAATTAATTAAAGCTATTGATCCTGAGTTATCAGGATGAAAATGATGACAAACATAAACAGGAAATTGACTGAAGAAATACATAAGAATTTGTGTTACCCTTAGGTGTGGCTGAACACAAGTCCGAGGGTGGATTGAAGACAGATATTCCTGGCTTGGTATCCAGAGCTAACTCTCCTCTTGAATTTCTTGGACTCTATGGAACAATGCATGGAGCCTGTCGTAGGCACGACATTCCTGCTAAACTGGTAACTGTTTATGTATTGTTTACAGTATTATTTGTAAGAGACTAAAGTATTATTGGTAATTAAGGGTCAATAACTAACTTCTCTGAATCTTTAACGTATTAAACGAAGTTTGTTAGCCCTTTCTTCAGATAACGATACTCTTTAGTATCTGAATTCCATTGTAGTACCCTTATGTTTAAAAAAAAATTATAAAATATTATTTTTTATTACAACTTCTTATATGTGAGAGTACTTTCTAAAGAAATTTGCTACGTATAATACTTACTATAACCTGGAGTAACAAATAGTGCAGACGTGTATGTGTTGATTTATTATTAGCATTTTAATAGGTATAAAACATGTAAATTTTTATAAATATTTTATACTGAAGTAAATATTGCATACATGGATGTATTGTTGTATATATGGTTCAATATTAGTAAAGAAATACAAAAAGAAGGGAAAAGCACGATGTTTCACATAAAAAGAAGCTAGCTATATTTTATATTATATTTAAAAAAAAAATAAAATTATAAAGTATAGCATGAAGCGCCTAAGAACAATAAACACACGTGTTTGTTCAATGGGAAAATAGAAAAGTTCTAAGGTCATTCCAGGTAGAACGTTGCCAAAGAGATTACATGCACTTTTATGTGAAATTTCGGCATTTCGCCGTCGTTGTTAGGTTAATAGAAAAGATATGACGTGGGATCCATGTACTGATTTGAAGTACATTTTTTAAATCAGGTGGGAAGGAGATATTAAGAATTTTTTTTCTGCCTAATTAGTGTTTGTGAAAGGGAGCAGTAACTCGACTGCTTTGTCAGAAAACGTTCGTATTTTTCCTGATATGTTGAAGGTTAAGGATGCTCCATCCATTCCTTTTATATATTTTATTTATAAACCTAATTTAATGTTAATCAAGTCAATTTCAAAACAAACTGAAATAATGTACCTTTTTTTTTTAAGAAAATGTTGAAGACCTTATACTTTTCTGTTACTTACTAAGCGCATTTTTCCTGCCATTTCAGATTGTTTTTGTGTACCCCTAAAATACTTTCCATGTACCCCAGATTAGGTTATCCTAAGCCATGGATGTTTATTCAGTAGATTTTGCTTTGTTTCCATCATAGGCATGTTTGTTTAACATAGGCAATGTTAACTATAACTAACCCAGTGAAGTGACCCTTGCCTTGGGCTAGTTCTCCACTTATACAATCATTCAACATTGTATGATTATATTAATGATATTCTTACAATCTCTTCTCAAAAACACTTTACAAACAGAAGTATTACATACCAAGTTTCAATTTTTTTTTTTGATTATAAGATGAAATATTATTACTTCATCTTATGGCATATGTTGGTATGATAGCTTTCTGCGAATCTATGCCAATCTGTTGCTTATCACTGGAAAGTCATTACAACTAATACCAGCCTTCCAGAAACTTTTCAATTTTTTGTTTTTGGTATTGTTATACTCTTCAAAATGATTTATTAAACTAACAATGAATAAGTTAAAAATTTTAATGAACTGAAAATCAGCAATGATTTGTTGTATAATTACAAATAATCGTGAAATGATAATCTTGTTTGTAGTGTACTTGCAATTGTATAAGTGTTATTACTGTGAACTAAACATGACTTCCAAATTGATATTGTTATCTCCCTTACTCCTATAACAAATCATACCTCAACAGATAATAGGGATTTATTTCCTTTTTTAATTTCTAACTTAATACCATGCACTTGGTCAATGTAAGAAATAAAAGTAAAGGTTTATAGAACATGATTCTCACATAGAGAAAATTAACAGCTTTATGTTTTCGAAATTCTTAGGTAACTAAATATTTGTTTAATAAAGTTTTATTTAAATAGTACATTTATAACCTTGAATAAAAAATACTGCACGTATATAACGATTAATTCCATTTTAATAAATATAAAGTATTAAGTGTTTATAAAAATGTATGCCTATTTTTTATAACAAGGTATTAATAATAATTAGATTTTATATATATTTCATTAAACACTTTTTTAACCCTTGTTTTAGTCTCTTTTATCATTAACTTTTCTAATTTTCTAATCAGTGTTCTAACGTTCTCCGGGATATGAAACAACAATTGTCCAAATGTTTTATCTTGAAAACTCATTGTTAACAATATACACTTACCAACGTTTCAGTCTCCATGGATCATCCTCAGGGCATTTTTAATTAAACTTACTAACGCTAGAAATTTAAAACTCTATATAAATCCATATTAACTATGAATAATTACTTTACAAAAAAAAAACAATAACACAGTCGACGTACATGACAGGTACATAAATAAGAGAGGTTACGATAATGCTATGCTAACTTAAATGATACAGTTTAAACTTGTTCATGGAGATTTGTCCCTAAGGCTAAGCCTAATTTCAAATATCTTCTTCCTTCTTGCTTACAGACTCCTCTACATGTAGCTTCAAAATTCTGGTAAAACTTCAAATTTCTCCATTTATTTGAAGAAGGGTTCAAAAAGTGTTTTATGAAATTTGTATCAACGAAAATCTGCTCCCTAATTACACAAATATATATATATAAAATGAAGTAAAATTCCAAAAAAAAAAAGAAAGAAATTAATGCCTTGAGGGCTTAATTATTGAACAATTATTGAAGATAACGAAATGTATGCTTCACTACCTTATTGTAGCTGTGAGGAAACTTGTTATACATCAACTAATAATTGTGTTCACTATTGCACAAACAATGGTTTACTATTTAGCAGCAGAAAAATATAATTTTCTTAAGTCTGGATATAAAACTATTTTATTACTAGGAGTTTTTTTTATTTGCGAGTTCAAAACTTTTTCCTTTTTTTATTTTATTGGACTAGTAGTTTTAAAACTATTGTGTTCATAGAAGTCAGTTTGACTAGGGAAATTTTAAATTTGTGATTAAATTTAGGGTACAGAATCCTGTTCAAGCATTGACTTTAAACCTATTACTTCCAAATAGAACCATTTCAGTTCCTCTCTTCTTATTTTAGGTATCTGGTGATGCAAATGAGCAGCAGATATTAACGGCCGCTTCAATGTATCTGGAAAGGCCCGATGTCCTCCAAAAGGTGATCAACGATCTTTACCAGCTGTTCAGATACGAATCCTGCCACAACGTACTTCTTGCCCAGTCTGTCGTCCTGCAAGCTATGGACCGTCATCTTACTGCCAAACATATTCAGATCTCTGGAAGGTATCTAACTTAAAAATTGAATCTTACAAATTTCTAATTTTGGAATGTACTTAATAGCGAAGCCTGAAATATCGTCCCTAATCTTGTCAGACTCAAAGTCGGCACTCACAGCCCATAAATAATCCATTTCAGAGCGACCTCTTGATAAATCTAATTTATGGATGCTTTGGAGAATTTACTGTGGATTAGAAGCAGCTTTACTTTGAGTGGATACCGGGGCATGTTAGAATGAAGAAAAATTAGCTAATTGACTGAGCTGCAAAAGCAGCTGCAGAAAATGTGGACAAATAAATAATTGTCATCACGCCGGAGGAATGCCATGAGGCTGTGGTGCACAGAGAGTTACGGCAATGTGCCACTGGGTGGGCGAGTACCATCACACAACTTCGCAGGGTTGGCTGCAGTTCGCTGTGAGCTACTAGCCAGAAGACACGCGGTAATACATGAATTGGTTAAGAATTGATCACAGCAGGCTGACTCAAGGATTCCTTCTTATGGAAAAGGTTAGACCACTTTGTAACCATTATCAGGTACACACTAACATGAGATCCAGGAAGAGTGAGTGGTGCCGTCAACCTAACATCAGTGCTAACGCCAGTAAACCATGAAAAATTGTTAATTTTGTAAAAGGAGTGCAGGATACTCATGCAAATATGAGCTTTATGTGATTAAGTACCATTGTTTCTTTCCAATTACTATGTTTCAAATATTTTGTTAATAATAGATAATTGATGTTATATTGTTGTCATAGATTAGTTGTTTGTAAGTTGCTATGTAGAATTTTTGTGCATGAATGTACAAAATTATGCAGCCATAGAGTATTACAATTTGAGAAATGTCTCCAAGATGGTACATATAAAAAGAAACAAAAAAAAAAAGATATTCTTTAGCTTTGCTAGCAGGTATCTGCCTGCGGGTAGTAATGTTTACTCCATCTGGGGTACTTTTTTTCCCTTTACTTCTTTTAAAACACCTCTCTTTCCCTCCCTAAACCCAAATCGTATGCCCACTTTCTCTTACACCCTTGTAATCATCGTACGTCTCTACGAAGACAGTTACTTGTTCAAGAGGTCTTAGTCACATTTCTCAATATCTTAAGGTGGTTTAGACGTTGAGATAGCATAAGAGAGAGAGAGATCAAGGAGAGCTGTTTTCTAATGTGATCAGAGATTAGAAAACAGCTTTTCAGTTATACCATTCGCTGTTATTCACGTGATAACTTAATGAAAACTTTTTTTTTGTTTAATTTTCAGTTAACTACATGCTTTGGATTTCCACATCATTTTCATTAATTAGAATTATCAGTTATATTCTATTTTTTTATATTATCCTTTTTTTGAGTAATTGAATAACAAAACTTGACTTTTTCATTTGAATTCTGACCCTTAACTTGTTGGGGAATGGTAAAGAATGAATTTCTGATTATAAGCTTGTTTTCTTGTAACTTTCAGTGCTACACTGTTCTACATTGTGAAGAGCAAGGAAATGCCTGCACTCAGCTGTAAAGTGAAGAGAGCTGTAATCACCACTCTTTTGAATGCCATGAGCATTCATAGAAATGACGACACCATGATGAGAAATGGCTGCCTGACCTTGTGCCAGTTCAAGATTCCCCAGGACGTGGTCAGTAATATATGAACTTTGCTCCTTGAACATCACATGTTGTTAGTGCAATTGAGATATTAATGTACGTAGATGGTCTGTTATTGTAATCAATACACTTACCAGCTGATATTTTGTGCTTTATAGTGTACCAATTGCCTTAGCTCATTTCTTGATTTGATCTTGTAATGAACTGTAAGGATGCTATAAAGCAACCAATGAATTATGTATTTGAGATTGTCTAATACAAAAAAAAGTAGGAGAACACTTCTTTTAAAAATTGGGAATTGAGAAGAGGACAGGGTTTATTGTGAACATTGTCATCTGCAGAGTTGGCTCGCTGATAATCCCACTGCAGAAATTCAACACCAGTTTGTGTTTATGAATTGTAAGGGCAGACTTGAAATGTTATTAATTAAAAATGGATGCAGTAGGTGGTCTGAAGGCCCAAGTCATGTTAAATACTAGTTTATTTCAAAATCCTTTTTGTAATAACCGGCTTTCTATCTGTTATGGACAGTAGTAGAGTACTGTTCAGTTACAGCTCCATTTTCGGTGACCAGTTGATTGCCCTCATTTTTCCGAACTTTCTGTGCTCAATGAAAATATTAAACTTGTAGCGGGATTCATGAAATAGACAAGGGCCCAGTCGTGGTCAAAGCTGCTTTGTTTTTTCTTCTCGATTCCAAATATGCCCACATGGGCTTCACCTTTCTTTAGCCCTATTTTACTGTCATTTTCCTTGATTCTAAGAACATTTATTTTAATAAATTTTATTTAAAAAGTTACCGGATCAGCCTTGCATTAACATTGGCAATTTAATTATTTTGTTTCAGCTCTTCGAGTACAACCGAGTGGTAGACATCCTTCTTCACCTAGTGTGTGAAATGGAACAGGAAGGTTTCGTCCAAAGGATAGGGATTTATCTGCTCAATTCGTTGGCCTGCCAAGTACATGCATCTCAGAAAGAACTTCTTGGTGACTTAGGAGTCATTAATGTAAGCATTCACTTCTTCTCATTCAAACAATCTTCTTGAATTGCAGACGTGCTTCAAGCACGCCGTAAGCAGTATTTAGAAGAATCTATAATACGAATATGTATAATTTAATTGTACAGATATTTTGAACGCAGTTGTATATAAGTTTTTGTTCATCTGTCATAAGGTTTTATTTGATACATTAATCTAAAAGAGACATCTATCTCATATGAACACAGAAGAGATTAATCAATATATTATGGGGAATATATATTGATAAAACATGGGGATAGATATAAACGGCAAAAGAGTTTACAAATTATTTAGGATTGTTTTCAGCATCTGTTTAAAAATGTACTAACTTCTCTCCTCATGTATTGTCATTTTACGCTTAAAAGTCGACCAAGTGAACGTGTATGCCATCCAAACAGCTACGGTGACATCTCAAGAAGCTTGGAGGATTGTAATGTCAAGGCATTACAAGTTACTTAAATTTACAAGTGCATTCCCAATCCAGAGGAAATCCTTTGCCTGATTTTTGATCATCAATTGCACATATTGGCATCGACAATGACTAATTAAAATTACGTTTATGTATAAAAAAGTTTTACTTTTATGGTTTTGAATAACTTATTTCTGCATATCTGTCATTACTGACCACAAAAACTACTACTATATATCAAAGGCTGAGAACTACTTGTCTAAATTGTAATCAGTCAATTTGACTGATAGAATTTTGTTACTATGAATGGTAACCATTGAGGATGTTGTTTTGTATTGTTTAGAAAATGCTGATTATTATTGATGATCGAGTCAGTCGGAAAGTATGTGACGATGTTTTGGAAGTCGCCTGGTCTACGATGTGGAATGTAACTGACGAGATGCCGGTCAACTGTAAGAGGTTCCTCGATGGCAACGGCATGGACTATTTCCTAGGATGTCTAAATGTAAGTAGTTAGCACACATTATTTTAGTAATTGAAATACAATTTTGAAAAGAATTATATATAGTTCAATAAATCTCAAAATATATATATATATATTTGTTAATTGTTGTAGCAGTACTTCCTGTAAGCATATATTAAAAATAAATACTTTCTTCTTGGTACATTTACCTGTCTTACTGTAATAATTCCTTTTGTTTCTCTGTCACATCATGTTTAGACAAATTTTCCTTATTTTCATGTAAGTAAATATTACTTCCATATAGATTCCTCAATTCCTGATTCTTGCAAATCCAACTTTCTCTTCATCTTTATTAGCCTTGTCTGAATACTTAAGTACTTCCTCTTGTAAGGTGATTTGTTCAATAATCTTGTGAGTTCAATTGTCAAAACAGAAATTCCGTTGAATAAATATTTGATTTTTCGTCACATTTCTTAGCATTATATTATAAAAGTTTTCTGTTATACTCATTGGTGAATCTTTGACTTCAATTGCTGGGTTAATGTTTACTTCAACAACATTATTGACTTCATGAACCAACTCTTGAGTAAATTTCATTCATCACAGTTTATTTTTTCATTTTTTTTTCAAATTTTGAATTCATTTTGCTACCACGCGTTTGATACCAAAACAGCTGAACACTGTCATGAGGCAGTCGATATCGTCTGGGGCATCTTTGACTGTGATTAATGATTATACCCTATTACTATTAATTTGTTTATAACCTTACTATTGTTTAAATAAAATTATTTTTGCTAAATGACTTATTATATATGTACTACAGGATTATGAAGTAGTGAATGATATTATTTCTCCAGAACGGTTCTGGATACGCTGATGTCTCCGACTTCTGTTCCACTTCATGTAAATTTACTTGACTTAAGAGAAATTAATATATAGTTTGAATAATGTATTATCATCGTGCTTCCTTAACATTTAATCACAAAATGCAAATTTCAGAGCTCTAGTTTTATTGAACCAATTCCAGCTCGGCAAGTCTGCTTATAAATGGCAGAGATGATGATGTAGCGTCACTTGACTGATGTTGTGCGGTGCTTAGTTGTTCCAGGACAAGGACGAACTGATGCGCAACATGATGGGCCTGCTGGGCAACGTGGCCGAGGTGAAGAGCCTTCGCCCCAGGCTCATGAATGGCGTCTACATCACTGTCTTCACGGACTTGCTCGACTCCACAAGTGACGGCATCGAGGTAACTGTCCTCTTCTTTTAACGAGGGCAAGTCAGAAAATCAGAAAAATTACTTAGTATCAGTTACACTTTGAGCAATACCACTTATTTTGATTGAAAGATGTTAGTTGTTTTTTCTGATTTTTTACTGTGATTTAAACGTTGATTTTTATTTCACGTGTCTATTGTGAAATCTTGTTATATGTACAACTGTGTATCGGTCGGAGGCACTTCTTCGTCTCCTACTCCTGTGTTTCTTCTTCTTTTTCTTTTCCTCCTCTCCTAAAGACGGCAAGAAAGCCGAAATGATCGAGAATCGTGAGTGTTAGTCTCTTTTTTGTATTTTCTAGTTGTAACTTTCATTATATATATATATTTACTTAACAAACTGAAAAACGATCCAAACTGGACACAATAACAGTTCAAAATTGAGGATAGGTAGCACACAAAGTAAAGAAACACACTTACAAACTCAAATTTTCGGTCAATCCGTCTTCAGGAAAAAAGAGAAAAGGAGACCAAGCACGTTGTAGACGCAACGGCTAGTAACCCCAACGACAGATTGCCCGAAAATTTGAGTTTGTAAGTGTGTTTCTTTACTTTTTGTGCTACCTATCCTCAATTTTGAAACTGTTATATATATTTATATATATATGTATATACAGAAGAATAACAATAAACACGTTATGCAATCAATGAACTCTGAAACTATAAGAGAAGGTGAAACGATAGGAATAAATGATGTGATGCCTTTTTCACTTTATGTCATCAGAGAGCAAACAAAGTAAAAACAAAGAAGGTAACGAAACAGCTGGAAATTGGCGTTACAAGATAGCCTGACAAGAAAAAAATACCCAATAAAATTAAGCAGTGTAAGATGAACAGTAAGAAAATAAATAAATGTATACACAGAAATTAATTTTCCTTTCTTTATCGAGGTTCAGTCTAGTTTTATCTAGACCAAACTTCGATAAAGAAGGAAAAATAGTATGATTACATATGGTTGGGATAAGAAAACATTATAAAAATAATAGATAAAAAAAATAGTTTCTTATTAATAATAATTAACTCATAAAAAATTAGAATAGCATAAACAATAAAAATTAAAGAAAAGAAATGCATAAACAAAACAAGAGTAAAAGAAGAAAAAAATAAAGAAAAACTAAATGATTAGAATCAATAATCTGGTCAGAGTTTATGTCCAAAAACAAATTTCGAAGACCATCCAAAGGTACAATTTCCTTAGCTATGCCCCGAATTAAACATTTATGTAGTCTATTTAGCCTATAACTTGAATTTTATATATATATATATATATATAATAAAATAAATTCAAAACGAAGGAAACACACAGAAAGACACAGACATAACTCACATCGATATTTCGACCATCGTCGTCATCAGGAGGTGTGAAGAGCGAAGAGTCCCGCAAGAAGACACTGAGTTCAGTACCGCCCTGTCTTCTTGCGGGACTCTTCGCTCTTCACACCTCCTGATGACGACGATGGTCGAAATATCGATGTGAGTTATGTCTGTGTCTTTCTGTGTGTTTCCTTCGTTTTGAATTTATTTTATTTTAAAAAAGTCCGCTGGACCGTTTCTTTTAATTGTGTGTATATATATTTATAACCAACTACGACTGATATAACAATCACTTTTTTACTTAAAATGTTGTATATTCTGTAAGCAACAATCTTATGACATGTTGTGTATGTTGCAGGTGAGTTACAACGCTGCAGGAGTGTTGAGTCATCTTGCCTCCGAAGGCCCCGAAGCCTGGTGTGTCTGCTCCCCTTGTCGTGATGAAGTCTTGCAGAGTGTTGTCTTTGCTATTGACAGGTTTGGCCTTTCTTTTCTAATTAGTTCTCTCCTAAATAGCTGTGTCGCAATTAGTCGGTCAACAAATGTCATATACTCTGATCATTTTAAATACCACAGGTGTTATTAATACAGTACATAAAAAATATTGTACCCTGTTGTCTTGTAAATTTCTGTCGTCAATCTACCGATTTCGAATCTTGTCCATCTTTTAGACGAAATCTAACTCCGGAAGATAGATAAGGTCTGAAACTGGTCGAGTGCGTGGAGAATTTTGTGAAGTAAGAGCTGCATTCTGCTTTCATATCACTCTTCATATGCTGAAGCAATATCCCTTTAGTTTGAACAAAACATTCAAGAAAATTATTATTCGTCAGGTTTATCTGTTATGGTGGAGAAGAATATTACATGTTTAAACAATGTTATTTAATAATAAAACTACTTAATGTTGAGCTTGTTGTGTAATCCCATATATTAATACGCTACTAACGACCTAACTGCATGTCACGCCTGAGTTGACCAATGGTTACCTGAGTAAGACCAGTGGTAGCACGACAGTCGTCCAAGTTTAACCGAGTGAGGCTGAAGTACCGACCAGTTACCAATTGTGAAATAAAATTGTTATTCAGAAATTTCTTAAAAAAAATTAAATTGCTCTAATAACCTAATATGATATCTAATATTATAAAAAGAATAAAGTTGTTAAATGTAAAAAAGTTAACCCCAATAAAACGTATATTTTCTGATTCATTCCATGGTGTGATGGATGGTTATGGAACGATGGTTGTTAACGAGTTTGATATTGTGTTTACTTATAATAAAGTTGAGTGTTGACCACTCCTGATTTTTTATTTTAGTTTTTATTCCTGTTCGAATTGAATTTATTATAAGTAAGGTAGTACATCGTCTGTCGGGATAGTTATTATGTTAAAAATTGAAAACTAAATTAAGTTCAGCTAAAGATAACACGACATTCACTAATTGTTGTCCTGTACGAAGTTCACCGGTTCAGCTAGTAATGAATAAATACTGCATATGAATGAATTTAAAAGAATATAGCTGTATTTCTATGGTTTATATCAGCGTTTCTCACTGGTGTTCCAGGAAGCCTAAGCTTTTGTGAATAGTCACAATGAAACTGAGGAAGACAAGTTGTTTTCGTTAATAGATCTTAGTCCCATTTCTGAAGTCCTTTCTATGCTTTAGATGTCTGTTTTTATTTATGTGAAATTTTGTTAAACACACCTATACATAGTCAACGATTTTTTTTATTTAAATAAAATTGTAGTATTTTTATTTTAAACTTGAATATTTTTATTGTCTTTTTTTGTTGTTTTTTGTTTTAATTATTATTTGTTTAATATCCTATCTTAATCACTATTATAATTTTATTTACTTTAAATAGTTAAAAGTATTTTGATTTATTGTGTTTAAAATAAAGTTTGTTTTTATTTAGACGTCATTGTTCTTTGAAAAAACTTTAAAAAAAAGTGTTCTGTGTTTTTATGTGCATAGCATTGTTGTGAGGACCTGTTTTGGGATTAAATATATTTCTTTCTTAAAACATTTTACTATACAATATATATTATCAACGAGTAAACCACAGTAAGAAATAGAAAAGACTAAGATCATTCAAGTGTAACAAGCGGTATTCGTCAGAGTCAAAACTGATACTGATCAGTTGATATTTTTCTTTCACGTGTTTACTGTAAAATTGTTAACCTTTATTATATATATGTTGGAAGATAATATCTATAATAAATTTGTTGTTTATAGATGGAATCTAAAGTCAGAGAGAAACATAAACTACAGATCGTTTGAACCCATACTGGGTCTGGCGAAGGTGAGCCACACGCCTCCCTGTCAACACTGGGCTGTCTGGGCCCTGGCCAACCTCACCACCGTCTACCGTAAGTCGCCATCCAAAATAATACATCCCCCGAAAATTTGCTAGTTAAAATAATGTGAAAAACATAATTCTTTAAAATATGCTTTTGAATTTAGTAGGTATCTCTAGCTGACCTAGTATTTCAAGGAATTGTTTGGAAGAAAATATTCCTTGTTTACCTCTACAGTTTGTTCCAAGCAGGCTACTTAGACAAAAAGTATTCTTTTATGATAGCTATATTGCAATACATGAGAGAGTCGGACCAATGATTCTACAGGAAGTGAATTTGACGGAAACTCAGAACGGAATTCAAAGTTTAATAATTGATGACGATGTTTCGGAAGAAGATGACATTTCTCTATATAAATAAATATTAAACAAAAATATATAAATCTATTTATTGTACTTGAATAAGCCCTCCCATGAAATAACCTCTAACATGTATTTTGAACCTAAAAAGAAGTAAGACCGTGTCTGACTTTCGGAAAAAGGACGATATTTTTATTAACCGTCGTACCTATGGCTTTCTCTCTCTCTCTCTCTCTCTCTCTCTCTCTCTCTCTCTTTCTTTCCTCTCTTTCTCTCTCCTCTCTCTCTCTTTCCTCTCTCTCTCCTCTCTCTCGCTCTCTCTCTCCTCTCTTTCTCTCTTTCCGACCTTGTAGTTGTAGGGCCTTTATACGTTAATACAGTAATATAAAAAGCACGTGATGGTTTAGTCAAGATTGAGAAGGACAATGAAATCAAACCGATGTTTCAACGAATTCATCGTTGAGGAATCGTAGCTGGAAAATATTTAGATTTAAGTATATTAAAATCAAACTATTTTAGAGATAATCTGAAAGCACAAAGTCAATGACATTTTATTCCATACAACTTTATGGTGTATTAGTTAAGTTGTTTTATGTTCCATTATTACACTGAAATATTTTTTTAAGGTATATTTTCATTCATGTCTGCATCGTTCCTTTCTTCTATTATTTGTCCAGTATACAACACGCCTTTCCATCTCGTGTCGGTAACTTGTGTCATGTATTATCTACTTCATTCGTTCTATTTCTTCTCTCATATATATTAGTTCTGTATTTCTGAAGTTGTAAGAGAACAAGGAAATGTAATTTAAAGTGACGCAATTCTTAAAATAAGTTGTCTTTGATATCAGGTGACTCTGCATTAAATTAATATCAAAAATACTAATTATTTTTGAAAGTATTTAAATTCTTGTTATCCTTTTTGAAAGAACTTATAGTTACTGAGCGACTTTCTTTAAATGATGCTTTTTGTTTCAGCTGACAAGTACTGTCAACTGGTAGAGTCAGAAGGAGGCATTGAAATCCTTCAGAGCGTCATAGACGACCCTTCGCCCTACCACAGAATCAAAGCGCTGGCGTCGCTTGTCATTCTCCGATGCAGCAACTACAAGTCAGCTCCTCAACTCGACGGCTAGACACCTTCAAATACCAAAATCACTCCTCATCCTTCTTCCATTCAAATCTTTTGCCGCCTTATTAAAGTGTATTATACAAAATATTAAACCTCTTCTTTCTTTTCTACTGTGAGCATTATTATTAATTGTTAAATAATCATTCATCACATTTTTGTAAATAGCGCACATAATTCGTATTGGGAAAAATTTTCAAATTTTTTTATTAATTGATCTGAACGTCAATGATATAGGTGTAAATACAACACATCTACCTACCATTTATCACAATAAAGTAACGATTTTATCAAATAATTTAACATCATTGTTCGCTTCAAATTTGTAATTTCTTTTAAGAAAAATAAAAAAGGCAAATCAGTTTCCACCATAACGGTTGAATAGACAATTATACTTTCAATTCTGTTAAACTGCAATATTTGTTTTGTGTGCGTGTGAATTGTCTTAACTATTATCAGTTAATAACTTACCCTCAAATTTCGTGCCAATATCACTTTTTGTTTTAAATTTTCCATTTTTGCACCGAGTCACATGGTTCAATGCAGTTTTTTATTTTGCTCTGCTTATTAAAAAAAAACAACAATCATTAATCACGAATATTTTAAATTTCATTTATGTTTTTACTTTTTTGTTTTACAAAGATTGTACACTGTCAAATGTTGAATTTTATGAAGATGCTTTAATCTTAAAATTGTGATTTAATGCAAAAAAGTGATGTTTGCTTTGTTACTTCTTTGAGAAGTTTCATCTAAACTAGATTCTGCTCTAATGGTGTTATATAGCTCGTCATAGATGTTTATTGTTACTTGCATGTCATTCATCTACCTAGCTACATAAAAATATAGATATATTAAAGTATCAATTTCTTTATATGAAAATTAAATTATGGAATAAACATGAATAATTTATCTTTCTGATAATTATGCGAATGTATAGATTAATATATTAATGGTTTTTATCGTGAACAGATTAATTGGCTTTGTTTCTTTTTCAGAACATGTTTTGTTCCCAAGGGATTGGCAGGCTTACGTTACCATATAAGTAAGGTCATTGGCACCTTCTTTGCAATTTCAATAATAATATTTGAATTGCTCCATTGATTGTCTGACTAATATTTTATAAGTTTTACTAATTATATAAGTTGTGCTTGGGATTGTTGGAGACCAACCTCACCACATCCATGATGAACTAATGGATTTCTAGTAAAATTCCTAAGTCAAAAGAAGTACAAAGTTTATTTATTGACTAAGTTTAAATTTTTTACTATTAAACTGTCAATTATTCTTATGGAAACTGATTATGAATTTAAACAAGTAAAATGTTTAATAAACAAGCAAACATTGTTTTTTAAAAATCTGTTAATAACATTAAAACAAATAGTTTTATTGTTTTAAATTTTATTGAATAGGAGTAGTTAGAGTTTCGTAACGTCAAATTAGTTGTAAAATCAATTTCGGTGACCGATCCGTATTGATATTTTACTTATTTAATACTTAATTGTTAGAAAATATTTGCAATTCTTGAGGAACTTTTTACCTGCCCAGTGAAAATGTTTGTAAAAGCTCAGCTATTGAGTGTTCGTCATTTTCAGTGGCTTGTAGTCCAAATTATTAACGATATATACTCTTGCATTCATGTCTCATGATAATATTGGCCCTTTTTGTGTTTTTCTGTTGAAAAATACTTATGAAATCATTTAAAACTCGTGAGGTTATAATTTACTCCATGGAACACATGTAAATATTTCTTTGTATTCCTAGTTGAATTTCTCACCATTGTTTGCCAATCTCCCTCCCACATTAAGTAATCCTATTTTCAGACTAGCTTTCTCTATTTTTCTTTGCATAGATACTCTGCAAAGGTTTTCTTTTCTTGTTTGTACAAAACATGGGCTAGCCTTAACAGTTTAGCTTCGATTGACATTAATGAACTTGTTTTCCATGCTGCTTCTTTAAAGAAATGTGCAACTTGTATATTGAATAGGAAGTGTAACTATATTGTAAATATTTAATGATTTAATCAATGTACTGTAAATGATTTTGCCAAGTGAAGAGATTGTCAGAGTCAGTGATTAAAAAGCTTCAATCCATTTTCCACTGAAGCAGTAACTGTAATTATGATATTAATTTGTTTTTAATTAGTGTAATACACATTAGGCAATGACTAATTCTTCTCGTTAATTGTCATGACTGTGAACACTCAAGTGCTAAATCTCTTTATGCATCATTTTATCGTACGAAATTCTATGTTCTATATTCCTCTTTTATTTTTAATTTTTTGAAGTTGTTCAACAACATTATGTTAGATGCTTACCTTTTGGTATTAAAATATATCTTTCTTTTTTACTTTTGAGCAGATACTGTGATTTATTTTTTTTATATAAATTTACGTCATGAATTTATTGATAGATTATTTTATTTATTTCTTAAAAAATTCTTTAACAGTTTACCAACTGTGAGTTGTTATTATTAAATTTTAAAAATAGTTATATATTATTAATACTAATTTGAGTACATATTGTATTTTAAAGAAAGTTGCCACTTGCGGTAGTTAAATATTCATATGTATCAGGAATATAAACATTGTGAGAGCAGTTATGAATTTATTTACCCCTTTCTTTTATTTAAATAACATATTTAGCATTAATGGGCATTCGTTACTTCATTATTAGAGGTTTATAATTACTTTACTCCTTTTGAGATGTAAAGGGTTGAAAGTGTGGCTCATTTTTGATTCGGCACCCATTTAATTAAATAATAGTGGAGGTGATGCGGGGGGGGGGGGCAGCACACAAATGGTCATTTGTGTTACCCAACCAAGTGCTAAACACGCACAAAATTGCTTAACTTTAGTGATTTAACAAGAACTGGTGCATTCAACATTGCTATGGCCCTGATGGTGAATCCTTTGCACTAAATTTAGTAAATCTCAAACAGAACAAAAAAGTATTCCTTTTTTGGTTATTATTGTAAACATAATCAAATTAGTTTCAAATAACATGTTCTTTTAACAATTAACCTTGCATTTGAAGTAACTGCAGAATTAAATTTATTAGTTTTCTTCTTTTTGTTTTTTAAAAAAAGGGAGGGGGATAATTAAATGTTCAGTTATTATTGTAGGTAGTATTCTATTTTACTTATCTTTAAGTATCAAAAAGTCAGTTGGTGCAAAGACTTCTAAGTCAAAAGAATTACAAAGTTATATATTGACGAAGTTTAACTTCTTTACTATTAAACTGTCAATTATTCTTATGAAAATTTATTATGAACTAGCAAATGTACCCGTCTTTGACGGAATCAAAAATTCTATTATTCTTGGTATTCCAAAATATCAATTATAGTATTATACTAATACTATAATTAGAAGTTATAGAATAGTAGAAAACACCATTATTAGTACAGTGTTAAACAAATGCCTCTGTATACACTACATTAGCTGTCTGTCCTTCAGGTTCATGGAAGAACAATCAGTTGAAACCTCTGACTATTGAGCAAGTAAACTACAGTTGACCATGTGAGAAAAACTTGGTTTTGCTAACTTGAATTCCTGTGTTAGATAAAGTCTCCCTTTGCGTCTTAGTTAACGTCATTGCGAAATAGACTCTGAGGGGACCTTGCAATCATTTGAATGGAAACAGACAGTGGCTCGGAATCAATGGTATGCGTGGTGTACACACAGACTCCCCAATACCACATCCAGTCATTATGTCCGCCTCTATGGCATATCTGTGTAGAGCACGAACTCAGAGTCGTGTCCCGTTGCACAGTTTTTGGGTCACTCATGTTTCGTAACATCAAATTTGTTACTGCTATAAATTGCAGCATCATTGGTGCACCTACTTTAAGTTTTTACTCATGAGCAGGCAGTCCAGGAGAAATAAATTCAGAGTCAAGAAATTCAATTAGATAATGAACTGCTTCTTCATCACTAATCCAATCTCTTTACTGACTTGTAAGTTCTTTCCTCGGCTTCATATAGCGTAAGAACTTTGTTGATTTCTCATGCCTGTTCATATTAAGAGTTGAGAATTGCTCGTTTACAAAACTATTTATTCGTATTAGATAGTACATCCTCAACTCTGGGAAACTCTGGTACCTTTTCAAAGATGTCAAATACGCAATATATTCATATGCTCAATTGAAATTAAAATCAACTAACAATACCTACTTGCCACACCTGTGTATTTTCAAAACAAACTTGTCTGTGAAGTTAGGAAAATACAGCTAAAAGCCCCATAACTTCGCTTCTGTACTGAATTAATAATCTATTTAGAGCCCATATTTTAAGTTAGGCACACACAAATCCAGTGTCAATGTTTCAGCTCGCTATGTCTTATGGTGGCTGAGTTTACTTGCGACAAACATTTTTGCGTTAAACGTCCATAACTTCACTTCTACGTTGAATTTCCAATCAATTCATAGCCTATATTTTAAGTTAGACCTACACAAATCTACTGTAAAAGTTTCAGCTTTATATGTCTTATGGTAGCTGAGTTTACCTGTGACAAAGTTTTGCGGACAAACCGACAAACCGACAGAAATTTTTCTAAGGGTGGATTCGGTTTCTCCAATGTATGAAACGTAAAGAAAACTTGAAATGAGTCAGTTCTAATCAATGTACAGACAAAATCATTATTTTATTTATAAAGATTTGAACAAGTAAACTTTTGAATGAACAAGTGAATGAATGTTCTTTTGAAATTCTGTTAACATTAAAAAAAATACTTCTATTGTTCTAAATTTCATTGAAAAGGGTAGTTAGAGTGTTGTAACGTCAAATTAGCTGTAAAATCAATTTCAGTGACCGATCCGTATTGATATTTTACTTATTTAGTATTTAACGAGAATAATTGCAATTCTTGAGAAACTTTTTACCTACCCAGTGATAATGTTCCTCCCAAGAAAATTCGTTGGAGTTAAGAGTTAATCTATTATGGTCAGAGTCTTATCTATTATTCAAGAATTAGATCAGAGTTTGTGTATTATTCAATAATGACAGTCTTTGAATCGGAGTTGGTGATTGAAATAAGACAGTGGTACCGAAACAGTGAGCCGCCGCCGTGCCTTCTTATGCCTGACGATTGAATTAAAAAAAGCTAAGGAAATAGAAATCAATCAGTGTTTTTTTTCTGAAAGGATAAAGAATGAGGATAGATGGAAAAAGTAGTTCGAATTATAGTATGGAGTTGGGTGGGGACAGAGGTTGAGAAAAGATATTCTAAAAATCTGTATATGCAAGTCTACAGTCTCAGATTCGGAAACAGCGAGAAAGATACCTATGGGTAACGATGTGTCCAGCCCCATTTTATATGAAAAGACTGAATCAAGGGTCAGAAAAGGACTGGTTTCTAATATTTTGACATCAAGTGGACTTGGCTTCTCTCAAGATAAGATTTGAAGCAAACACCACAGTTTGAATGAATTCAAGATTAATGAAACACTGGGTCACCATCTGAACTCATTTCTACTTAAAAAGACAGTCTTTATAGAATTGTCTTTAATTTGAAAATGTGGAACTAACAGAATTTTACATTTTTAGTAAATGATTAAAATCCCGTACTAAGTAATACAGCTCAAAGGATCTCTGAATTTTTAGTTGCGAGAAGCAAAGATTTTGGATAACTGTCCAGTTTGATTTTATTTTAGATTTAATCTCAACTGTTTAAGAAAATTACTCTGGGATTTAGGAAATTATATAAATAAAATTTACCTGTATATAATAGTAAAATTGTTTTCAGAAGTAAATATTTCTTCTCAGGCAAGTGAACTCTATTGTCTATTTTTAGTTCTTACACATAATACTTGTACTTAGCGTTGAAGAAGCCGCGAAAAAATGTTTATCATCAAAATATTATTGATTGTCTATCAAAAGAGGAACCAAACAAAAGGTACTTTCATTCGGAATATATTAAGCAAAGGAGAACGGTTAAAATAATATGTTAACCTATTATTTAGTGTATACTCATTAAGGTATTAAAACAATTATTTATCACTTGACATTTCTTGATGAAATTTGTTCAGCTTGTTACTCAAATGTATATAATTTAATAAAGTTAATTTATACATGTATAAACATTCTGCTAGCTCCGAAAAAACAATGTTGACCATCATACTGATTCTGTTTACTGTTATAATATTTAAAGGGGAATTTAAATGATCTACCAAAGAAACTAAGGTCTATAGATCGAACAGGATTAACGAAACACATGTAATTGGTAATTTGGGCGTATACAGAACCTGACACACATGGCACTGTTTATCTTGTATATGACTAATTCATTTTTTACTTTTCAGTTCGTTATTCACTATTTATCAGCGTATTTTAATATTTTTAATGCTAACATCATCTACTTGCATTAATTTTTAGTTTTGCTTGTTCCCCCATAAGGACAGTTTGCTGTAAGTAGAGTGACCGTAAAAATAAATATTTCGACCGATTTACACGTTTCAAGATCCCCTAAATTTATTATTGATATTTTAAGGATAATATATGGATTTGTGTAGAGAGTTGGGTGGATTCAAAATGTAATCCCTCTACAAGCCGCACTGTTTGACAGTTTGACAGAAATTTCAAGCCGTCTGTATGAACATTTTTGTCAGATATATTTAACAAATGAAATTATACTCCATTGTTTTTAAGCAATACTTCATTATGTAAATGTTACTATGTATCAAAATAAATACCAATTTTTCCCCTTGTTCTCGTTATTTTAGAAGCTTGATATTTTGTCTTAGTACTACTAAAAAGTTTATAAATATTAAATAATGGCAAATGTCAATAAAACATTAAAAAGGAAAACTACTAAGTTATTCACATATGGAATTTATTAGCCTTATTATTAAAATTAATACTAATAATTAATAAAAATTCCATTTGATAATAGTATAAACGAATTAATAAATTATTAATTTAGAAGCCTATATATTTGTTATGAAGTTATATAATCATTCACACCATTTAAAATATAAAAAAAATGTACTACTTCAATTTAATGAAATGAAATAATTATTTGTACTATTTGTAGTTAACTTATATTACTTGATAATCTCTCTCCACTGATAATCAATTATATTGACCATATAATTACCTACGCAAACTTCACTTCATCCCTAATTTTTTTCATTATATTTAGTGCTTTCATATAGGATGTGATTCAGCAATGAGAGTACACAATTTTATCTGGTTAGTCATAGTTTCTTGTCTGATTTTATCATGTCAAGTTTTTTTGTACAGATCATAAGATTTAAATTAATTCCACTGTTACTTTTTGTTGTTGAATGTCATTCATAAGCATCATACCTTTTAAACGTTCATCAAATGTTTTGAAATCAGCCAAATTCATTTCCATCATATAGAAAAAACTGTTGCAACTGCATTAAACTAAATCAGTTATTTTGATTGTTCATTTTTTCTGATAATAGGTTTATTAGGGCATAGTTCAGTGTAGACCAGTCGGTATTTTTTCCCTACTTAAGCAACAAATGTTGCAAATATAGCTTTTGGTTCATATTCCGTTTTTATTCATTTTTATGGTTCCTCCAATGAAATTCAATTTTTGTTTTAACGAAATTCCCTGTTATAGTTGACATTTCTAATGAAACTGATAAAATTGTCTTCATTTTTAAATTTCTTTTAAAGCTAGGAAGCCCGAGGAAAGTGGCTAATCATAATGATAACAAGCATTAAGTTCCCTACCCATTAATTCCTTCTAGAAAAATATATTTGTTCTTTACAGAACAAAGTTATTAGTCAATTAAAAAACCCTTCTTCTTATCCTTAAACTTTATATTTAAAAAGCGATGAATTATTTTATAATGTTACACAAGGAACATGGGTGGTTAATAAGTCAGTTATTAAGAACAATTAATGTTTTCTTTAATTACTAAAAGTGGGATGTTTCAATTCTATTACACATAATAATATTCACAAGTTTCAATAAATACTACTAACTAATTTATGCAGAGTAAAAATACTGTATTCAGAATGGATTTTTATTCACAAACTATTTGAATAAATAAAATTAAAAATACACAAACTATAGAAATGTATAAGGGATATAATAAAAATTAAAAAACATATCTTATCCAAAAATTGAACTATGAATTCTGTTATGTACAACTCATAAAGAAATGCTATTCATCAATCTGTTTTTCGTTATAGAAAACAAAAAACCGTGGTTATGACAAATGATTTAGTATTGGTTCATTTCGAAATAAGATAATACAAAAAATTCTTACACAGTCACCGTGTAAAAATGTTTTTATGATGAAATATAAATTTCGAAATGATCACCACGGAACATTTTAAATGAATTTTTTACTCGTATAATGTAAGCAATAATATCTACTTAGAGACTACTTACAGTATTTTATATTATTTTATTGCACAACATTAATCTAAGTATTTATAAATTAAATTTGTCATCAGACAAATTTAGAGTGCAATTTGTCTCTAATTATAAACTCATAATGACTACTGATCGGTAGAGATAAAGAAATTTAAAGAACTAGTATGCATTTTTAACATTTTGTTTCTGTCAAACTGAAAGGTCTCAGCTTGGATCAATGAAATATAAATAAATCATTCTGTTTAAAAAACAATATTAATTTTAGGGCAATACTCGTAATGAAGTACTAAGAAGTTACACTTATTGAGTTTTCTTATTATTTTTATTATTCTTTCAACATTTTTTTTAAATTTGTAACCTTTTAATTTTTTTTTATCTAATATTTTTATAAATCAAAGAGCACATATTTATTTTCCTAACATTTATTTATTTACAATTTATTTCACTTCAGTCCATTATACCAGTTATAATGCATTCAGAAGGGAACAAACTGGATTATAAGAGTGCTTCATATTTGATTTATCTTATTTTCTTGTTGTCTATTATTGTTTGATAAAATTCTGAATAAATGTTGTCAATTTTTTCAAACGCTTAAATGTAACAAAAGATAATTAAACATTTGCTTCAATTTGATACGGATAATTAATTTCTGAAAATCATTCATTTAAAATTTAATGCACTGGCATTCTTTTTAATAAAAAGATTTAAACAATTTGTGCAAACGATTTATAAAACTATTGAATAGTATAATTCACAATTTTTTTTACCCTCTTAGGAAAAAGAATTGGGATATTTTTTATTTTCATTGTAGCAAACGAAATTTTTGCACTCTAAAATGCAATTTAATTATTTCTTGTTGGAAAAGGTTGGAATTTAGGTTTATGTTAACAAACAAATTGACATGGATATAAAGGAATCTGCTGATACATTCATTGTATATTTTGCACTTGCTGTGTTGCATAAAATAGTAGCATAAACAAATAACAGTTAGAGTTTATTTTCAAACGAGTTTTAATTAATGTAATGTTGTTATGTACCAAAACACTCATGAAATGTTTTTTGAAGTTTTTCTGTATGAATACCTATGAAATAAGAACATATTCTTTTAAAGTTGAAGCCTTTTATATAGAAAAAATTGTAACATAACTAATTCATTACATTTTTACATATTTTTGTTATAAATAATATAATGAACAAATTAATAAAATTGAAAAAAATATACTACGTGCTTTCTTCTGAACTAACAAAAAGAAATTAGAATGCATATTATTGTTGAGGGTATACAGCAGGCATGTTAAACTAATTCAGTTGCTATATTTCTAGACAAACGTTAATTCTTTACCTTTAAATTGTTTAATAAAACATAAATGAACACGCCAGTAGATGTTGCCACTTTCCTTCTATTCCACAATCCATAACAAGAACACATGTATTCCGAGAGATATTTCTCTTTTGTATTAAAAAAAAAAATTCTATTGAAATATTTTTTGACATGAGAAATTATAAATCTCAAATCAATCTGCTTACGTATTATTGTATACAAATATAAAAAAAACACTCTTACCTTTTAGGGTTTATGATTCAAACAAGAAAACATTTGTATATGGGAAGTACTACAAAAGAAAACTTGAAATATATAACATTAGTCGATAATCTTCTTTCACTAATGAATACATAACTTCTAAATTACATTTACAAAAATTATAATCTGAATAACTAATATTTCTGTACCAATGATTTGTTAAGACAGCAGTTAAGCTTCAAATTAAGTTCTAAAAAAAATCAGTTGTGTACCCTTTCTATTAGTATTTATTTCTTAATCCATTTCAAATTATCACTTCAATAAATTGTAAACAATTGTTAAATTTTACACGGAATTTGATGACGAAGTCATTTAAAATTCAGTACATGTAATCTTACCAGTATATTAATTATTATTATTATTGGATAATGGCTTTGGGCTATTTTTTTTGTAAAAGTATTATTGGGCCGTTTTTTAAAGTATAATTTTAAAATCTTTGGAAATATTAAAATAAATTTATTAATATTTTTTCAGTTAGTGTTTTAAAATTATGGTACTATATTACAGTTATTGGAAACTGGGAGTTGGATGAGAGTTCTACTCAAATCATTTAAGGGTATTTCATACGTGTTTGCAATGCAACAATATTTGTAACGTTCTATGATAACTATGATAACGTTCGTATGATTTAACACCTGCTCTATTTCTGTGCAATAGATTATTACCTACAAGGTATATTAGTGCAAGGCAGCTTATGGAAATAACGGCCTCATTAAAGCACTTCATTTTGTTTTCTGCACTTACCTAAAAACACTAGAGAGTCAGTTATGAGTCCTAAAACATTGCATACGACTTTGACAACAGCTCTGATTCTCGGTCGTTTAATGAGTTTCTTCTCATCAAAGATGTAATGCACTGTAATCTTTACATGTTTTGTTTAAATTAAATTAATTATTCCAAATTAAAATTAATTAATTTTAATTGATTCAAATTAGTACTGTCAATTTATAATGGAAACAAACCAACTTGAGTTAAAATTATTTAATTAATTTTATATGACAAACAAGTATATTTTAATTTTTTTTCTGAGTGTTGTCGCAATGACAGTATACTCGTATAATTTCAAAAAACGAACCCTATTCTATTTAACTAAATGCCTAAACTAGACTTATGCGTTAATTCAATTTGTTTAAAAAAATAAATCCATATGAAATCTTTTTTGTAAGCAGAGAGTATTAAGAGAGATATGACTATGAAAACTATTAAATTAAATACAGAACTGGGATGTGGAATCATGCTTTCTAGATATTTGTCACTTCTTTGAATTATTTCATTCAATATATTACCTGTCTAAAAGTAGAAAATTCAAATCTATGATAAACTAAATCATGGACAGTATCTATATGATTAATGAGACCCTGGAGCAGAGAAGCAGTTAGGATTTATAAGGGCGACTCGTGGCAATAAGCCACGAAGGATAAGCAGACACCCTGTACAGGATCAGGAGCGCGCTGTAATGCCTGGAGAAAAAATTCAAAATCATAGGCTAACCTAACAATATACAGTCATTTATATTTCTTATTTAATTAAAGTTATCTGTGCATCTTGTTTTTAGTTATTTTGGTTCAACTTGCTTCTGCTTTTTCTTTATATTTATTACTGATACCAAGGATTAATTGCAGAGGTTATATAATTTAATTTATGAATATGCATTAATCCATATATACATAAATACATGATGACATATACTTCATTATTTGAATAAAAGAAAAGTGGCCTCTTCGTGTTCCCTTCAGTCAAAAATATTAATTCTCATTAATAAAAAATACCATTCATCATACTCGCTTAAGACCGCATTTGAAGAAAAACATTTCTTTTTAAGACGATTTAAAATCCTTTAATAAACTTAAGAAAATAATTAGTATTCCAGCTATAACTTTCTATTGATATATCCAGTAACTCTGTTATATGTTCACTGAATGAAGTGTTAACTTTAAATGAATTTTGTTGTTCGTAGAGACAAAATAATATCAGATGAAGACATTACTGTGGACCTTGAGGAAAACTTTCTACCGTTAAAAGAAATAATATTTATTGTAGATACTCGTTTAATGGGGTCGGTACTGGTTCAGCTTGATGACTTGACTGTTGATGAGATTACTGGCAAGCACCGTGAAGACTGTAGGCCTGGCTTTGCGGGTGTCATGCGTAGTGGGTCGGGGGCAGCGGAGGCAGAGGCGTCGTGGCGTAGGCAGCCAGGGGAGGCAGCAGTCCGCCCCCACCTGTGCCGCCTCCAGTCATGTACGGCTTCCTGTCCATCGTCTGCATCAGACCGCGCAAACCTGCAATGTACCAAATTCTTCATAAGACACGAGTCAAAGTGCAAATTAGCAATAAATGCAGTCATAGCGGCTCAAAACTGCTTATGTAATGAACCAAATTATGGTCGTAAAAAAAGTGAATTGAAGATGTTTTGAACTATAACGAGTCAGTACAAATAGTATGAACTTTCATAAATGACTTACACCTTATATCAGAATTCTCAACTTTATTATTTTGACTTATGTCAATAGACATAATTAGCATAACTGCTTCCAATATACGTTTAAGGTTTTTTCGACAAGGATCTTTTTTCTCCGCTGAAGACAGACATATGTATACTCAGTGATTAATTTTTTTAATTAAAAAAGTTTTGTGCTCGCAAAAAATTGCTTTAAAAAAAGGTAGTTGTGAAAGAAGAATTAATATCGTACGAGTAATGACCCTTAATTGATAGAATTTCAGTGAACCCAGTGCTTCAACTTGTCAAATAGTGTAATAACTATTGCAATATATATACAAAAGAAAAGACTAAATACTACCCGAGATTCAAACTAATTTATCTGGCATAGGAGCCTCCCCGCTGGCAGCCCCTTTAATTAAACATCTCAGTCAGACAACCCTCTTCCCTAAATCCTACATAAAAATTATTCGTATGTTTACTGGCTCCTCTTTGCCTTCTGCTCTCCTGGTAGACCTTATCATGAAAGTCGATCTAATATTACCAAATTATTCTAATAACCTCTTCTTCTTTTACTTTCCATTCAAATCTTTCTTTTCCTTGGTGTTCTGAACACACAACTCTAAACTGAACAAACTTCTTATTGAAGGCAGACTTCTGTCTATTTCTTCAAAGTATTTGAAGACTAACCTTAACAAGAAGTATGTAAACCTAAAAGTGTGATAAATTTATCTGTCCCTTTCACTCTGCTGTTATCGCTATTACTTTCATGGTAAGATCTAGCGGTCAGTGGTCACTCACAGAGTACAGAAAGCCATCGGTCTTGTGAATATAATTATCAAGTTTACGTTAAAGATTCAGACTTTAATTAAACTTGGTAAAAAGAAAGTTAAGTTTAGAATTCCCAGTGAGGATTGAATCCAGTAGTCTGGTTCACCCACGACGAAATCCGATGAATAATAACAAACCAATCCACGCTTGCCAATCGTAGAATAACATAGGGCAGACAACACTGTATAAATATGCAAAATAATTATTACTTCCTATATTTCACGTTTATTTTCAGAAATATTAAGTTTAACAGAAATACACAATACACTTTTGTTTCCGTTGATTCAATTAATAAAATGAGATTAGTCATACTGAGGAGAACCTCAGTTCAGTAAGGATAGATTAAACTTGGTCTTGTGTTGTATTATAGGCTTACCAAAGTAACTGGAGTCCAGCCCTTGTAAGTAGTATGAAAACCCAAAGGAACTATAATAGTTTCATTCCATTTAGGTAGGTTACAACTATTAGTTTGCGGGTACAATCTATAGCAGTGAACAACAAAACTTAGCTATCAACATAATCTGCACTCCCTATTTCTTTCACAATCTTTATTTCAGGTAGAAACCAAAGAATAAAACTGATTTTATATTGATAAAATAGAAAAATAATTGTCGCTTATAGAGTTGAATGCATTACTTGCATCCCTCAAGTTGTTTAAGAACATATGCAAAGTTGAAAAGGGTGAAAAGGGCTGTTTTGACTGGCATACCCCAGACCAGTCGGCCCTACAAACGAGCGCCCCGGGTGGTCCCTTTTTGCAGCCCAGTCGTGATACTGGCCAGCAGGTCTGCCGTCAACACGTGTGCACTGTCCCCTCAAGCCCTTTGTCCATCCACTGTTTTTCCTGATTTTTTACTATCCCGCCAATATCGTCTGCCTAGACACTTAAGAGTGTTCCAAACGTCACCATACAATTTCAAACACATCACTCAACTTCTATCCCATAAAAACAAACTTATGGTTGAAAAAATAATATGGAGAATGCTGATCCTTCAACAAAATTGTCAAGCTGATCAGTGTTGATAGGAGGGGTTTAAATGCTTTCAACAAGTAAGTTAATTTAATATTTATAAGAAATTATTAAATTATTTAAAGATAGAAATCTATTGAAGCAAGCACTATATGGTGGTATAGATTTCAGCGCACTACATGTTTACATGTCTCCTTTAAGCATAGACATTACATTGATCTTTAGAGTTCACTCAGATTTAATAATATCTTAAATAATTGTGGAATAATGATAAATGTGAATGATATGTGTAGTCATAAGCTGTATATATATATATATATATATATATATATATATATATATGAGTTCAAAATTCAAGAAGAGTAACACACAGAGTAAGGAAACACACTTACAGATTCAAATTTTTGGGTAATTCGTCTTCAGGGGAAAAGAGAAAGGGAGACCCAGCACGTTGTAGACGCATCGGCAAGTAACCACAATTATTGTGTCCAGTTTGGATCGTGTTTCGTTTTATTAAGTGAAATATATGTATATAACTTTCAATTACAGAAAGCACGACATAGAAAAAAGAATAAAGAGAACACTTGCAGAATTCAATATTTCGAAATGTTGTTTGTCATCAGGAGTAGACTAGAAGAGGTCTCACTTCGAAGTGAGAGAGATCTCCCCACATCGAAGAACGGAGCGCGAATCATATATATATATTCGATGACGACGAATGTCGAAATATCGTTGTGAGTGTATTTGTGTGTGTTTTTATTTGTTTTGTCTTTCCTGTGTGAACTATATATATATATATATATATATATATATATATAATGATATATAATCATAGGTTATTTTATATTTCAATACATACAAAGTATAAAGGAAGATTTTTTGCTTCCTAGCATACATGTGCCATTACAATAGAAACTAGCTGCTAAATGAACCAATAAATTAACAAACATTGTAAAAGCTATTACTTGATACATTAAAATTCAATTAGGTAAATATTTTTTATTCATTCATTATGAAACAATCAAATCTATTTATTAATTATTAATGAAGCATTTCATTGAGAAGCAACTCACCTTCTAAGCATTCGCAAAGCGCTCTAGAAATGTCAGTGTCATTTTGTTCACACTTCTATAAAAGTAGTCACCGCAGTATTTTACTTTTTCTTTATAAAATCTCTCACTTATTATAACAATCTATTTACAATTAATCAACATAATTCGTATTATAATCATAATTATTATATATTATGACAGAATCAATAAGTATACTTTGCTGAATTTAATTAATAACACTCGGTTTCATTCGATTTAATGATTTCAGTAATAATATTTTCAATGAGTGTTTTTAATTTTAATAGAATGTAATTATATAAATGTAATCAAATTTTAATTTTCAAAATAGCTAATACAGCTATTTTGTATTAGTTTAAAACTATAACGTCATGGGTTATTTTAGTGATTTAGTTTAAGTTACCCACGATACTCTTTGATGGTGATTTGGTGATGATCCGACGTCCTTTAAGGTAAAGACGAGTTATACTGCCGGGTTGATTCTCATCAGCAGTTCTAACTTTTACTTTAGTTAACTTTATCAGAGTTGAGATATTTAAGATGTTTCTCTCTCACAGTACTCTCACTCTTTCCCGTAAAACCTGCTCTCCAATACTCCTCAATAATAAGAGCATCTCTCTAGCGACCACTGTACGCTACCTCGGCTACACTTTCACACCCGGATGACTTAGAATACACAAATAAGACTTAAACATACAGAGACCAACAGACATTACAAACTTCTAATAAGACTTTTAGACTAGCATAATCTTAATAATTGAGACTTACACGAACAGACAGACTACATATGTACAACGCAGTCCTGAAGCCTTTCTGGGACTCTGGCATAGAAATCTGGGGTTTCACCAAACCATCACATACATCGTTTGCAATCCTTACAGTCGAAAATCATCTCATTTACCTTTCTATATCCTCAAAATCATACACCAAGACCTCAAAGTCAATCAGTTCCGGTCTTTGTGTTGGAACGACACACATTATTCCACAGCAGATACTAACCACACAACCAACTTCATTAACCCTCATTCCCTTTATTAACCTGTAAAACCTTCACACCCGCGTAGGCGTTTAAAAAGAAAATGGCCCCGAGACTTTCTTATTAAACCATCTGTGAGGGTAACATATTACGGAGTGACATTAATGGTGACCACTCATTCCCGTTATATGTCCCCGCTATTCGTAGACACCAAATTAGAATCACTTCTTCATACAATTACTTTGTCATTGAAGTGGATTAATAAAAAAAAGGAGTTTGTGACATCATACGGATTGGAAACAATGGTACCTCGACGCACCAGTTTCAGTCCTTCTAGAACTAAGCTTGTATAGAATTACTTGTTGAACATATTAACAAAACGCCTAGTAATTCGTTCCAACCACCCCAAAACATTCAAATAATCCTTAGATATGTGGAAAAAATATGTGAATCATTAATGACAACAACAACAATACATTAGGTAGTATAAATGAATAAAATAAAAATAGTGTTTGAGCATGGTATTTTACCTTGGAGGTTGACGTCTGTGGTGATAAAAAATAAAACAATACCACTCTAGATGCAATAAAATCAAGAAATTACAAGTGTATGTGTTACAGAAAATACTATACTATAAATGTCCAAGAGAGAGTCAGTTGAATTAAATATTCTATTGTCATTATTTCAAAAATCATGAAAGGAATTCAATTACCATGTGAGTATTGCATGCCATACGCAAGAGTTAAACTAAGAAATAAACTTTAATTATTTATTTCAAACAATTGAAAAATTATAATTGTTGTGTGTATAACAAATTAATAATTTCCTGCTTTATGTCCCTATGTAGGATTTTGAGCTCTTATTGCGAGTGGCATTTTCGCGATCATGTTTCCTTGTTTTTCAAAAAAACTCGTATGTAGAATCACTCGTTTGTAGAGGTACAAATGAATTCATAATGTGTGATTTACCAAACTTTCTAAAGTACCAAGGTAACATTTAATTTTTTCTGGTAATACACGATGTAATATCGTGTTGTCGATCTCTGCGAGGTCCACCGTGAGCACTCTGAGATATAAACACAATAGAAGAGGAGAAAAAGCAATCTGTATAGAGTATAGGAGTTGTGGCCAAAGACCAGGAGTATCAGGACAGGCTGGGACTGACAGCTGTACATCCTCCTCGAGGGATGTCTTGTACATGGTTTCCAATCTAACACAAAAAATCTAATGTCATGATCAAGACATGAAACTTGAATCTTCAGTACGAAAGATAAGCGTGCAATCTGTTAGGTCATACCTGACCCCACGCTGAATACACTGAGTCTCATTATATGGCCCAAGTTAACCAACATTGGGCGTGGATAGTACTTGGATGGACGACTGTTCATGAACACCGTGCCTTGAATCACTCCAGGTGTATGGTTCACCTATGTTTAAAATGGGTACCGAATCATAAGTGAGTTACACTTTCGCCCTTGGAAGGAATACATGCCGAATCTTTAAGTCTGAGCATTTGTAAAAAAAAAATATAACTGACCTTATGATCTCACCCCAAATCTGCCCTTGAAAACATTCATTGGATATTAACGATATTCATTGGAAACTACGATATTACGATTTCGTAAATTATGATTTAATTGTTCATTATTTTTTGTAATTTAGTAAAATTTGATACTTATTTTTATATCTTTAGATATTCCATTGCTAATATAGTCAAAAAGAGCGTCAAGTTTGGCATCCTCAGAGCAGGAATAAACATAAGAAAGACCATGTTTGATTACATATACTAATTAAAAATGTTGAATTTTAGGCGTATAGGGAATTCATAGAGGAGTAGTCGTTTGCATGTCAATGTTTATTTAAATATTGAAATGATATGAGAGGCACACCGGCAGCCGTAAATGTGTTGATTGAAGGCCTGGTGGAATGCACTATCGGAGTGGATAAGAGTTTATATGTGAGGAGTATGTTAGAGGGCAGATAGCGTTATTGTGCTGGGCTATCTCTACAGCTATTGACGACTCTATCTGTCCGATAGTGGTCATGAATGAATCGGTTGGGAACGTCTGACTGCATCATCACTACTCTAACCGCCAGGTCCATCAGAGCCTTAATTTTATACCATGCACAATGCAGAAACAAAACAAATCCAAATATCCCAACATACTTCAAGTTGACTACTTTGTGTTTCTGACCCCTCTTCTTTATTGTAATAACCGCCTTTCAATAATATAACTTCGACCCATAACTTACATCAGTAATCATTCATCGAAACAATGCACATCTATTTTTCAAAATACCTTATTCAGTTTGAATATTTCATCAAATACAGAAATATGACTCATGAAAAGAAACCAGCTGAATTAGTGAAAACCCTGATTTCTTAAAAATGTAGTTCATTATACTGTAAGGTTTTGTATGACTGAATCGAGATACCGTTAAATAAATTTTATATTGAAAAGTCTATGAATGTAGCCAAAGACAAGAAAACAGACGAATAAACACTGACAAAGACTTATTTCAATATTTCGACACCTTTTCCTGATGATGACGGATGCTTAAATATAGAAGTGAGATATGTCGGATCTTTCTCCATATGTTTCTTATTGTTTCCTTCTAAAATTAGACGTGTCGTTGTCGTCGAAAAAGAAATTGTTTATACCTATTAGTGCAGTTTAGTGCTGATCATTAATCTAAACACCAAAAATATTTAAAAGTTAAAGAAAACGAACCTACGCTCAGTGATAGAAACTAGCTACATACCTACTGAGAAGGCGATTTCTTGATAACAAATATTTATGACAAATGTGGTTCAGTCATACCAAGTAAGGTTTGTGGGGTTAGTTCCTATCTTTCTAGCCAACTATTTCTTCTCCTGATGATGACGATGCTGAAATAATGAAGTGAGTTATATAAGTTCCTTCTCTATGTATTTTTTTCTAAATGATTTGCTCTGTAATTTGCATCTTGCCCTCATAGACGGTTTCAGTTTTATATATATGTATATATTGCTTAGCTTCAGTTTATTACTATTATTAACTAACCTATATTTAGTCAGAAAGATTACGTACGATTACGATTACGATAAATCATTCTAAAACAAGTCCTTGTCATCATTCTACAAGAGCAAATTAATCTAAGAAAAAAATATGTGTTTTATTAATACAATTTTTTTCATTTAAAGAATTCCTGTATATTTCCAAAGAATTCACTAATTACATAGTGCATTTACTGCACAAAGAATGTAATAATATGCATAGTCATTAACTGCACAAATAATGAACGATAAAACATCAGAGATTTTTCTTTTGTTTTATTACTCTCCTCTTATATAAATATACATACATACATATTTATGAACATATATTTATAACTTGTTTTCAAGTCCTAATTTAGTTATTGAGGATTAGGGCCAAGTTAATAAATTGTTAATTCAAGCCGACATTTCGCCGAAATTTGTTCAGTATTCTCAAGGCAAAAAACAATTTATTGAAAAAAAAAAATAGTTGAAATATAAACAACTTTGGAAACAAATATTATGTTTGTATTAATATTAGTACTAAATTTTGCCAATAAATTGTTTTTAGCCTTGAGAATACTGAACAAATTTCGGCGAAATGTCGGCTTGAAATTAGAAGTTATTATCAGAAGTTAATTAATCCCCAAAAACTAAATTAGTATTTGAACAGTCAGTGGTCGAGAAGCTGTATCTATACTGTTTTTATTTATTGAGGTTTGATTTCAGCGCCAAACACTTCCTAATAAAACACCGTTAAGCCAACGTTTCATCTGAATTTGTAGACATCTTATGGGTTACAAATATAGACGAAACGTAGGCTTAATGACTGGATCTGATATCTGACTGGTTATTTGATGACGGCATGAATTAGTTGTTTTGGTGTGGAGTGTGATGTCCTTCAAGTTCTATTCTTCTATGGCTCTAATAAAAGACTCGTACTTAGTACATCTCGTCAGTGTAGTTACTTCAATGGACATGACAAATACTTGGAGGGCTCCCAATCCCTCAGGAAATCAAAGTGTTGTCATGTGACATCAGCTTCTCTGCGTCGAGATCCCCGGGTCCGTTCCTCATTATTGCCAGATTCCAGTTGAGACTGGTTACTAACTAAACAATGAAGCCTCTGACGTTCTGCCAGGAAAGGCAAAGGTAACTTTTGCAAGGTATTTATGATTTTATAAATACCACTATACTCCAGTTCCCTGGAATAGTTTGTTATTAAGATGTTATAACATAATAAGTTTGTCTACGTTATTATGATTATAAAAAACTATATACATTAAAGTTAAGTTTACGCGGAAGCCTAGGAAGAGGGTCCAAAAACTCATGATAAGGTAAAACTATGGAATTTGACATTGAACGGGATTCCGCTGAAATATTAGAGTGAGTTTTTTTGAGCACTTTTTAAAGCTACGTCAATATAAGAGGAGGGGATTTTAATGATAGGACATTGGACCAAATGTTATTAATATCATCATTAAAGAATTCAGGAGTGCACACTCTTAACGCCCTAAAAAAACATATTCATAAAAACAGAATTTTATCATTTTTTGGATAGGAAGAATAAAAATGGACATACGCAAGTCAATTAGTAGACTAATGGACAAAATGTTGTTTTCTGTATACACTACGACTTAACTCTTACGTAACCTATGGATCAGGACATCTAAGAAGGACAAATTACAACTCTCAACCCCTACCAGATGATTTGACTCTCACAAAGACAACTTGTTATGAAGTTGAATGATCATAGTCTTTTTTCTCATTTTTTATTTAGTTTGAACATTGATATATATATATATATATATATATATATAATTATATATATCGAAACACGATCCAAATGGACAATACGAACTTCAAAATTAAACGAAACACGATTCCAGTAGGTAAAGCACAGTACAAGCAAAGTCGTCTAAGCAACTTACAAGGTTGTCCTAAGCAGTGACTACCGCCTCTTCCGAACACACACAGAGTAATGTTTACTTACTACTTTCCTGGGTTACTTGCCGTTGCGTCTACAACGTGCTTGGTCTCTCTTTCTCTTTTCTCCTGAAGACAGATTACCCAAAAATTTGAGTCTGTAAGTGTGTTTCCTTACTGTGTGTTACTTTTCTTGAATTTTGTACTCGTATATATATATATATATATATATCAATGACCAAACCACAATAAGAAATCGGAAAACAAGACCAAGATCTTTCAACCATAACAAGCGGTCTTCGTCAGAGTCAAAAACCCAACTGGGTTTCAGCAAAATATGCTTGCATGTTTCATGTAACATGTCGACTATCGGAAGCATATTATATACTGTTGATATAGTAACAAGAACTCTATTCAGACAACTTAAGAAACTTATTAAGAAGCAAGTTTCAGAGCAAAATATGGTCATATTTTTAACAAAATATATATATATATATATATATATATGATCAAACCACAATAAGAAAATGGGAAAACAAGACTAAGATCTTTCAACCGTAACAAGCGGTCTTCGTCAGAGTTAAAAACCCAACTTTAGTTGGGTTCTTGACTCTGACGAAGACCGCTTGTTACGGTTGAAAGATCTTAGTCTTGTTTTCCCATTTTCTTATTGTGGTTTGATCATTGATTGTTATTTCACGTGTTTATGTAAAATCTTTATATATATACATTGCTGAAAAAGCACATTCAAAGAACTGATAAACTTACTTCTATATTTCAAAGTTTAATAATTGTAAACTAAAAGTGAATTAAATATATTTTGAGTATAGTTTTCTTTCTGATTGAGTATATGTTACTCAAGTGTATATAAATGTTTATGATGATGTAACAGATTAACTCTCTTGTCTAAGAAGGTATAAGACAGAAGAGGCAACTACTCATATACGAGTATGTTGAGTTGGTTAAAAGCGCTTGTACTTGATTGCAATACGTTATGATTTCAGTTTCTCAGACTGACTAAATACAGTCTATTTCGTACCGACTGTTACCCTGACAGTGAGCCTTGTGCCCCCTTAGACTTCCCCGGTGAGTATTCTGGTGCCGCCCTTGCGTGACGAGTCAATGACTAGGGCGCTGCGACACTTCACCACCCTGTATCATGATGGCTGCATATGGCTGGATTTTTTGCCCAACTCTCTCGCGTCCCGTCACAAGGACAGCATTAAAGTGCTCCACATCATAAACCTCCCTGCTTGTCACCATGATTAACATCTTCGCTAAAATTCCTCTTGACGCCACAAAAAGAACTCGTTTTTTTTCACAGTAAACAAACTAATCTATAGTTGCCACGAGTTGAGTGTTAACAGGCGACAAAAACCCGTCAAATCTATCCAGAGTCACCCTGTCACCCTTGGCCACTTGTCTTTTCTCAGTCCATGCTTCATTGTGTTCCGTGTTTTTAAATCTGTTTACTTAAAATAAAGAAACCCTTATTTATTATAACTTTTTAACATATTGGATACATTATCGGATCTATTCTGGACTTAACATATAAATATTCAACTGATCCATATAAAACGTTTGGAAATTTAAAAAGAAACGCAGGCTTTAAAAGCGGTGAAGTGGCTGTATGAATGCTTGTGTTCATAAGTTCAAATTAAGTATTTGTAGTATATATATATATATATATATATTTAAAGTAAATTCAATAACATATCAGTTTGATAAAATAGGTGTATTATGTATTCGGTGTATTATGTTTGATATGTGTAGGAGTATGTACATAATACATATGTATTGTGTATTATGTATTATACACATATTATTAATATGTATAGTACATAATATTAATTAATGTATATTATACATAATACACCTATCATGTAATAGGTGTATTATTATATATTATGATTTGGCCAATTTTTTAGTTTCAAAAATCAAACTCACGTTACCTAAGTTTCCGTTTTTGTGACCTAGAGTTTGATTTTTGAACCTACAAAATTGACCGACTTCCGATTACATATATATTATATAGATATATAGATTTCACATAAACACGTAAAATAACAATCAATGATCAAACCGCAATAAGAAAATGAGTAAACAAGACTAAGATCTTTCAACCGTAACAAGCGGTCTTCATCAGAGTCAAAAACCCAACTGAGTTGGGTTTAGTTGAGTTTTTGACTCTGACGAAGACCGCTTGTTACGGTTGAAAGATCTTAGTTTTGTTTTCCCATTTTCTTATTGTGGTTTGATTATATATATATATATATATATATATAATATATATATACAAAACTATAGTTTATCGGGACTCGGTCAGTTCTTCAGTTTCAAATTAAATTCTCATTGCCAACCATTTTTTTTAAAACCTTTTTCATAGGCCTACAAAAACAGAGGAAATATTTTCTTTGTAAAATAATTTATAATGTAATACTTAGTTTTTTTGTTTCAAAATTTATACTTCTGTAAGTTTTCTCACTAACCTATAGTCAAAAATTTCTATTGTAATTTCTTAATTGTAACTAATTGCACTTTTATGTATGTTTGATTTTTGAATGATTGTATTATTTCTTATTTTTCCTCTGTTTTTGTATACCTATGAAAACGGTTTTTAAAAAAAACCGAAACGTTGGCAATGAGAGTTTAATTTGAACCTGAAGAACTGACCGAGTCCCGATAAACTATAGTTTTGTTTCTATTCCACGGTTGATACTTTTATCAATATATATATATATATATATATATAGCCAGAGTGAGAGAGAGAGAGAGAGAGAGAGAGAGTGAGAGAGTGAAAGAGAAAGAGAGATAAAATAAATTGGGATATGGTCGGTTTTTCAGGTTCAAATCAAACTCTCACATGCCGACATTTCTGTTTTTATTGCAAACTTTTTAATAAGCCACAGTGGAAGCATACATTACACATCAACCAACAAATATACATAAACAAAAACAGACTATTAAAAAGTGTGGAATGATCGAATAAAGCTTTTACAGAAGTAAGAATTTATTGTATAATAAAAACTTTGAACTCTCTCAGGCTAACGATGTTAACAGTAAGAAAATTTCTATTAAAGCGACGTTAACCTTACTTGAATTTAAACTGAAACATGAGTGCAATCTGGCACAACTGATCTACGTTATTACCATCGGAAGAGAACAATATTAAAGTTAAGATGACGAGTAAGCATGGGAAGGAAAGAGTGGAATGACTCACGATATAGCAAAACTAAAACAATACTCGTGTTTCTGCTACTGCTTTGGAGAACTTTTTTTAGCATATTTTAAAAGTCTATGGCAGTATGAGCTTAACCTAATCAAATTATTTTGTTGAGATAAATAGACGATATGTAATTGGCTGATTCTTTTAGGGAACTGGACCATAGTGATATTTATACAATTCATTGTAAATCTTGTCATAAAATATACAGAGTTCAGACTGGAAATCATTTTATAGTCGGTTCAAGAGCACCAATGCTATACTCGTAGTGCATTTTCCCATCGAAATAATGAGACTCATGATATAAATTGGACAGAAGCTAGACTAATCACGCCTGAAAGATTGATGATGTTAAGCAATATTATTGAGTCGTCTTTAATTGAATTTTAGATCAACTAATAAACATTAGTAATGGCTTATTCGAGTCAGACTTAGTGTAAACGAAAGGAATAGTTTTGTCTATATGGGGTGACAACTAGCAGATAACTTTTATTACTTAACAATATTTAAGTAATATTGTTAAGTAATTTAACAATATTACTTTGATTACACTATCCACATAAAATTCCAACGTTTCGATATTCATGTCACATTTTCGAAGGATATAATTATTACTAGTGTAAGACTAACAAAGTTAACAATTTAAAGGTTTAACCATTTAATTTAAAACTAATGCATATTAATAAGCATAGTAATATGAGTTGAGGGGTTAACACTAACAAATACTCTAGAGGGGAGGTTTCTATTTTGACATTTTTTGACCATCAAAACAACAGTCAAAATGCATTCATGAAATACATGAAATTACTGAAATACAAATTTAGTATAGCATGTTTAGAGAAAACACCGACATAGTCTACCAAGCACGAGATCACAGCAGGTTACAAGTAACTGAAGCCGGATACATATTGGACAACAACCTGGTAATAATCAGGCAATAGGATCTTAAGGGCTCTAAAATTATATGCAGGAACTATAAGCAATGAATGAGGCATACTAGTAAATATTAGAAGCACTAGTAATACTAGATTACATTAAATATTATTACCTTTAAAATGTCAATTTTGTTAGTGTCAATAAGTTATTAGTTATTAGCAATAATTATATCGAAATGTTGGGCTTTTAATATTATAAGTGTGTGGTGTAATAAAAGATTGTAGAGTGTTTGGTTACAACCCTGGAATATGGATTACTGTAATAACTCTTTCATAGAACTACTCAATATGATTCCTGAAAAATGGAGGGTTACCATGAGGAGGTTAGACAACTATGTAGACATTTTGTTAAGATAAAAAATTAGCAAGGCATTCAATGAAACTTGAAGAAATTAACGTCTGCTCTCATTAATCAAAAGTATATATACATATACATTATTGGAAATAACCCCAAACTTGGCTGATACGTGTTTCTTAACAAGTTACTCAATTTTTCTAAATAAATACTCTCTTGATTTGTCTACAGAGGAAAGTAAATTTCCTTTAGCTAATATGTTTTGAATGATCAACATTCAACTTCAGCACGTCAATAACAACTTGGGCGGATTTATTCGATATACAAACAATGTGAAAACAGTGGGGGTGGTTTTCATTAAGTTCAAGATGAACTTAAACTTACCCCACGTTGGTCCTGTGGGGTAAGTGCTTATGCTTTTTAGCTGCTCCGGCCGTTAAGTGGATTGTAAGTTTTCTTGATAGGGAGATGGTAGTCATACCAATGCACAAGTGTTGTTGGGTTTAGCATTCTCTATTAGTACATATATACTTGTACACCAGATTTTTTTTGTTTAAAGGTGACTTTATATAAATAGGCTACTCAGAGGTGGGCTTCAATGAGGCGATCAGTGTTACTTTTTCATTTATGTTATTACACTTGCACTGTTCATTACAATGTCTTTTAATACCCGTTAATCAAGCTTGTGTTGCTTTGAATATTGATTTTTAAATAATCTTCATGTATATATAAACTTTACATTATTCAATCACTCAAACCGCGAGGACACTAACCTCACAGAATTAACGAATAGATCATCTTGAACATACGTAGAACAACTTCTACTGTCCTCACTTTTTATAAATAAACGAGAAAATGCTCCCAAGATGTTATTTACTTCCCGATGCTGAATATTGATTATTCGAAACATGTCGGCTCTAGGAAATATGTTTTATTGTATACACGAAGTAACGAGAGTGTTGTTTAGAAAAATAACACTCTAAATGTAGCTGTTATCATGTGTAATATTTACTCCAATTCTTTTAGTCTCACTTAATGCTAGCTTAATTAGATTCATTTAGTTTTATTTATGTTACTTAATTGTCTAATAGTTAATTATGGTGGTTTAATGTTTATTTCCTGAAGATGGTGACTTGTGAGCACCGAAACATGTCGAACAATATAGTGGATGGGGTGATAAGAAATATGGTGAGTTAATTATTGAGCTACGCAACCTAGATTTGAAAAGTGTTTCAGAAAATTAGAAACATTTTCTACCAAACTAAATAATGTAAAATGGAACATTTACTTTTTAAATGAATGCATTCAAGAAGGACTGCTCCCAACGTTTACGAATATATATATATAAAGCAGGTCTCTCTGTTGCCCTCTAAGGGAGGAAGGATGAGCACTGAGAGGCGACAGAGAGGCTGTGCCTGCGCGACAGCGAGGCCCTTTATCTGCAGCCCACTTGTCCAGCGCGCTTCAGGTCAGATTTATTTCTCCCTTTTGACTACTCTCCTCTAATCTCGTCTCACACTCCACCTATTTCCCATTCCTTTTCAAACAGCAATGTTAGTTTTAAGAATTTTCTAGTCGGAAAATGATCGAATTAAATTAATTTGTATTAAAAAATATTTTAGACATTTTGTAATCATAGTTTATGCATTTATTACAGCTATGAACTTTTAATATTTATGTTAATTAATCCTGTAGAAAAGTGAACATATGAAAGATAGTTGAATGATTGCACAATTATGTGGGATTCTTTTTAGAACGATTTATTGATTATCATGTATTATCATAGATGAAAATTTTCTGTTACAATCTGACAAAACCCAATAGAAAATAAAAAATAGAAAATAGAAATACAGAAGAATCTGTTACTAATATAAGAAAGAAGAGGGGGCAATGAAAACTTAAAGAGATAGGGTTCATAAAAGAATAAAATATCGCTCTCGAAACCCGCTTTGTAAAACCATAAGGGAAGAAGTGCTTTAAACCCTTATTCAATAGAAGGCTACTAATGAAAGTGTAGTGCAGAGCTTTAGTGATATACTTCGCAAATTATGATCGTATAATAGCTAAAAGACTATCGGAAATTTTAATGAGAAAGAAAATTATAGAAAAAAACACTAATGTTACAGAAAATACTTAAGTGCTGCATTTGATATTGAGATAATTGATAATTATCTGCAGTTGCAATCTCTCTCATTTTTGCTCTGTATTTATATATATATATATATATATTATATATATATATATATATATATATATATATTATTGTGGTTTGATCATTGATTGTTATTTCACGTGTTTATGTGAAAGCTTTATATATATATATATATATCTGGACTCTGTCAGTTCTTCAGGTTGAAATTAAACTCTCATTGCCAACGTTTCGGTTTTTATTTAAAACCTTTTTCACAGGCCTACAAAATAAAGGAAATATAAGAAATAATTCAATCATTCAAAAATCAAACATTATTTCTTAATTGTAACTACTCGTAATTGCACTTTTATGTATGTTTGATTTTTGAATGATTGAATTATTTCTTATATTTCCTCTGTTTTGTAGGCATATTAAAAAGGTTTCAAATAAAAACCGAAACGTTGGCAATGGGTGTTTAATTTCAACCTGAAGAACTGACCGAGTCCCGATAAACTTTAGTTTTGTATATATATATATATATATATATATATATATATATATATATATTAGTTATTCACTTAATAAACGAAAAAACGATCCAAAGTGGATACAATAACAGTTCAAAATTGAGGATAGGTAGCACACAAAGTAAAGAAACACACTTACAAACTAACATTTTCGGACAATCCGTCTTCCGTCGTAAATTATAAAATAATTTATAATTAAGAATATACAATAATTACATTTATTAATCTTTAAACGAAAGATTTCCATTTTGAATTAAGTTTTATATTTTTGGTCTTTTATATAATTATTATACTGGGAATTTTATGGCTTCTCAGTATTTAATAAAATCATTTTTCTTCTCCTTAGTCGAAAATCATATATACCAATTTATCTGAGTGATTGTTATCTCTTGTACCCTGTTATAAGCTTCAGGAGAAAAGAGAAAGGGAGACCAAGCACGTTGTAGACGCAACGGCTAGTAACCCATTATCTGGAGTGGCCTGCACAAAACTTTACAATAAGTAAACTCAATATCAACGTTCTTGGGTATATAATATATAATGTCTCATTTAAGCATAATGTAAACATTTAAATGGGAGATGCTTATTAGTCTTTCATTTCTGAGATAGTACAGATAGTGATTGATCCACTTATCAATATATAAGCTTATTTTTGTACATCACACAGCTGATGCAAATAATCTCATTAGTATAATTACAGCATTAATAACATTTTTGAAAAGCCAAAGTAAAAATTTCTTAATACGAAATAATCTCCTACAAGAGAACATGGTGTTTGTTCAAATAGCTAGTGGATTTCTTATATCGTTTACTTGACCTCCTTCTACATTGAATATTCAGTCAAATTTTCAAATTTAAAACAGGAAAATAATTTTATTTTTTCTGAAAAACATCATAAACATCGAAGACAAAATGTCGTTTTAAAATAATTTATAATTAAGAATATACAATAATTACATTTATTAATCTTTAAACGAAAGATTTCCATTTTGAATTATGTTTTATATTTTTGGTCTTTTATATAATTATTATACTGGGAATTTTATGGCTTCTCAGTATTTAATAAAATCATTTTTCTTCTCCTTAGTCGAAAATCATATATACCAATTTTCTCTGAGTGATTGTTATCTCTTGTACCCTGTTATAAGCTTGCTATGAATGTATATTGAGAAAAAATATATTAGTTATTAGTCAATTTACATACTCGAATCAAAGTCGAAGCCAGCTATTCAATATAATTTAAATCATTTATAGTTGGGAGATTCTAATTTTTGAAAATAATAAATATGAACTATTAGACTAGAATAGTTAATTTTATCTCAGTGAATTTGCCCAAAAATTTCTAAGTCAATGTAAACATCGTAAAAAAATATCAAACATTCAACAATTATAGCAGGTGATCCCTTAGTCCAGGATAAACAAACAGTTTTTATAGCTTTATTGCTCTTTGCCGTGATTGAAATTTCATGCGTTTTTTTTTATAACTTACTAGTTTTGTGTTCCATTTTTGGTCAAATTTTCATGATTTTTTAATGAGCCGTTTAGCGTCAAAAAAACATTTTCTGAAAACAGAAATCGTACTTTAACGCCTAATTGGTGAATCTAATTTCCAAACAATATATCTCATCTCATTCTCCATATATGGTCTATATAAAGGTATAGTTTCATTTTGATCCGTCAAACGATATGGCTTGTATCGCTCTCACAAGCTTTGAGATTGAATTATAAGTCAACATTTTTACATTTTATTGAAAAGAAAATATTTCCGTTGTTTTAAAACTCTGAATATATTTTTCTTTTATTTCATTTGTAACCTCAAAGATAATGGCAAATTTCAAAACTCTAGAGTTTGCACTTTAGGAGAAAAAAATGTTTTCTAAAAACCGATTTGTGGCAAAAAAAAGTGACTTTCCCGTCATGCATAATTCTTCCCAAACAATAGGGATCATCAGCACTATGGGACCCATTTTTGTGTAAAATATCAACTTGATCCATCAAAGGTTCTGGACCGTAGCGTGGTAACAAGCAATGCTAACACACTCACCCACCCACCCACTCACACACATCATCGAAAAAACTTCATAAAACGACTTTTAGGACCTCAAAACATGTAATTCCGTCAAAATCTCGAGATGGAATTTTTTTATGATCACTATACTTTAGTTATAGTAAAGTAAGAATAGTATAAATGGGACCTATGGTCTCATGACTAAAATAACTGGAATTTTTCTGGGTCAAATATGATCTGAAACAAGTGAAATCAAACATCTGCTGTAGTATTTAGAATGAAAGAAAGCAAGAGAGGTATTTAAGGGCGTTTAGGACAACGGAAGGCTGGGCAAGACAAGATACAAAAAAGATATTTAGAAAGAAAGACATAAAACACTATCTGCTAGTTTTATCATTCTAGGTAAGGGTATTGCTTTTATTAACACTAAGTTCATTTAAATAAACCGTTACTAATGTTTGTAGTATTTAATCTGTTAAATTTAATTTATGAAGACTCAATGATATTTATTAATTACATCTTTCTTTCACACGTTATCTTTTCAGCTTCAGTTCAATTTATCTCATGATTCATGTCATTTATATGGAAAAATAAGGTACCACTGTGTTCACCTCCGTAGTTAGAGGTGGTTAGTCTGCCAATGTTTTTTGTTATAAAATATTTATCATTAAATTGCGTGTCAAACAACATCAATACTTCGTAGTTAGAGGTGAATCAAGTAGCGTCGTTTACATACAATAATGAAAATCTTATATAAATTGATCACTATGACAGATCAAAGTTGATAGCACATTTTATCAAGTCTTCATTGTTTAAATTTAACAAACGAAGTTCTATAAAAATTCTATGTTGTAGAAACTTGACTCAGTATTAACGAGGGTAATTTTCTTGTCTACTAGGGTTAGCAATCAGCAGATAGAGTTTTCCTTATTTCTTCCTGAAATCCTTTTTTACCTTCATTTTCCCAGCAGTCGTTCTCTTTTCTTGATCTTTAAAATACATACCAAACCAAGTTTTCACTTGTTTCTACTCAAGTGTTGAAACATCTTAGTCACATTTCTGAATTTCTTACTACGCTTTATATATTGATTTTTATTTCACATCTTTACTGTTATACCTTTTGTATATATACATATGAGTAATCAAGAAGAACTGCTCCCAACTTTTATATATATAAATTGATATTTTAATTGTCACGTACAATTTATTGTACAAAATACGAACCAGTTATTGTATGTAATTTGTGAATTCTTGAAGTCTGTTCATGACACAAGAACAGAAGAATTGATATCAATTTGACATTTAAACAAAACACCGTTGTTCGTATTGGTTTGCTCGTATAATATGTATGAATTGTGCCCACTGTTTAATTTATAATGATTAATATAAATTACATTATAAATTAAACAAAATTTAAAACAGGAAAATAATTTTATTTTTTCTGAAAAACATCATTATCAGATGGATATTATGATGTCGTTTTAAATTTGTATGAAAGAAAAATATGTTCATAGTAATCTCAATTACTGGTCCCAACCAGTTTTTCAACCACTTTATATTTTTAACAATTTCCTAAACTGTATATGTGTGGTAATAAAGCAGACTGTGTTTTAAATCAAAACGGTGTGCAATTCAACAAAGAACATCTCAACAAACTAAAAGAATAGATGAGTGTAAACTAAACGAAACAGCCGACCAATATATTCTACCCGCCTAAGCATTGTGGGCTGGTTTCATAAACCTTTCACCCAGGAAAATTATATACACAATGTGTCTGATGTAGGATTCAAAGTTCATAATATTGCATATCTGGATGGTTTATCTAACTTATATCGTATGTTCGAATAAAATCAGTCAAACGTTTTGGATTAGTATAATAGAAAAACATGCTTGCACGAACTCGCACACAAATGTGAGTCATACACTCACTTATGCACGCGTACAAACAAGGTACTCACATGTGCACATGCATAATTTCCACACACGAAAGCACACACACTCACTCACACACACAGATGTGTGATATATATACATATATATATAGTTACATATATCTATACATAAAGCGTATATATAAATATATATATTTTTTATAGGTCTAATAAACATGTGCGTTGGCCATAAAAACATAAAATTTTAATATTGAAAACTAATAGCTTGTTAAGGTATCTCAGCTTCATTATATGAATATAATGTTATAATATAATATAATATTATATATATATATAAATAAAATAAATTCAAAACGAAGGAAACACACAGAAAGACACAGACATAACTCACATCGAAATTTCGACCATCGTCGTCATCAGGAGGTGTGAAGACTTTTTTTTTTATTTAAAAAAAGTCCGCTGGACATTTCTTTATATATATATATATATATATATAAGGCTAAAGTATAATTTTAACTGCTCATATATGTGTATATATATATATATAAGGGTTATTGGCGAACCTGATTTATAGTTTATCTACTACAATAAGGAAAATAGCAAGGAGGTTAGAATCTGTTAATAAACAGGTCGTGAATGCAGAAACTGCGATCATTTTCAATAAAATAAGGTTTTATATATACATATATATATATATATCCGTCGTACGTTTTGGATTTGGATAACCAACATGAATAATAGAGCCAAACATACACATACTCGCATGCACACTCACGAAGTGCACACTAACACATTAACACACTTTCACACTCACAAATACACACTCGTTCACACAGTCAACGCATTCACATACTCAGGTACGCTTACTTGCAAACGCACACTTACACATACTCTTTCTCGCACATACTCACGCATGCTATGGAGACATGCTTACGCCCACACATTCATCTTTATAAATAAAGGGAACATTTCATACTGATAATGCAAATGTTGCACCATAAAATGCATCATTCGAGATATGTTGCAGATCTGTTTATATCTATGGGAGATAAACAGAAAGAATGGAAGAATCTAAAAACGATGCCAGATTTTAAGAAGAATCTCAGAATAATTTCATTATCTCTGCCGTTATTATACTAAAACTTAGTATAATAGGGATTGTATTTCAAGGGAATGATAGCTCTCGACCAAGGAGCACAATGTTTTCCTGTTTAAACAGGGGGATTTCAGTGAAACAGTCGACAGGCGGACAACAATGGGCCGATTTCCTGCTAACAAGTGCCTTGGTCTAAGTAAACAGGATTCCCAGATAAGAGCTATTCCTGGCGACCTGCAGAGGGAGCTCTCTCCTTACATTGCCTTGTTTGTTTATTGCTTGCCTCACTTCCGCCTCAAATCTGACACTCACAAAATCAAACTTTATATCAATTAGGATCCTATTAATCATTAATTAGACTTCTTCCCAGTGTCACATTATAAAACTAAAAATAACTCACAAACTTGTTTGACCTTTGTTTCAGTTGTGAAGTATGGTACTGAAACAATAAACAACCTATATATTATTATTTAAAAAGAAATTCTGAAGAATAAAATTATAAACAACTGTACCCTAGTTATTCAGGTAATTAAAGAAAAAGTCTTTAAATAAACAAGTTTTACTAACAACACTTAGCATTTGAAACACGTAGCGATTCAAAAATCTGCTATTTTTGAGCACTACATTTTCGAAACGCGTTGTATTGTTCATACAAATCGATCATATGGAGACTTTTTTCTGCATATTCTAATAATTCTATGTATCTAAACAGTATACACAATTACTGATTTCACAGTAAACTTTAGTAAGTAAGTAATCACAGTGTAATTACGAGTGTAAGCTATTCAATTCTAATATTCGGAAATTTTATACAAAGAGAGAGAGAGAATGAATGATTCGATTACTATCTCACGTACATTTCTATACGAATCCATAGAGTTCTTTATGAAACTAAAATCTATTATATAATATGTACAATTTACTTATTATTTGCTAATTACCTGGGGTTCAATTAACAGTAGGTGTGAGACCTTGGGCGCAAAAAAAAATTAAACTCTCGACAACAAACCAGTTTTTTGTAGATTAAAAGCTATAAATACAAGAAGCAATTTTAATTACTAACATGAAATTTATTTGAACATAATAAAGTGAACTTTTTTTTGCTTCAACAATTAAATTTAATTATTTAAAGATTGAATAAAGAAAACTATTTATCTTGTATTAATAAAGAAATGTACAGTTATGACCTTATGTGGATAATTCATAATACAAGATGTGAATATTACTCCACTGGCAAGCACCACTATTCTGCGCTAGTTTACAGCCCTTGCAGTATTAGTCACCCTGAACTTAGTGCATTCCACTGAATGGCTAGGAATAGTCTGAGTGGCTAGGAATAGTCTGAGTGGCTAGGAATGGCTAGGAATAGTCTGAGTGGCTAGGAATGGCTAGGAATAGTCTGAGTGGCTAGGAATGGCTAGGAATAGTCTGAGTGGCTAGGTTCCCCAATGCTCAATTGAACGCAGGTTTGTAATCCATTGTGTTACTCCATGATTTGGCCTTCTTTTTTACTATAGTTTAGATTATGTTTGTTAAAGGTATTCATATTTTATTACAGGTTTATTTTAATTGATATTATTTATTATAATAAAATACAAGACTTAATTTTTCTGGACTTATATAATTTAAAAAATATTTACAGATAATTTGTTGGGCTTTTGAAAAATCCATTGAACATATTAACCGAAAGAGAAAATATAAAAATGAATCAACATGTTTAAACAGGCCACTTTTAGAAATCATTGGATATTTTGTATAATGAATTGACGCAAAGAACATGAACCCTATCGTCACACCAGTAGTGATTAAGAATCAGTTCAACCCTAAACACCCCTAAACCATCCCTCTCTTTACACTGACTCTATTTCAGCAGTCTACCTCCGTGATTGTATACATAACCAGCAGTACACTCCAGATGGGCACATATCACTAAAAAATTAATAACAATTAAGTTGATATATTTCATTGTTTAAAATACTTCGAGATACGTGTTTTTATCATTTCTGTGTTATAGAGAGTATCTAAGCTAGATTCCAAAAGATATTTCAAAAAAGTCAAAAATTTTGTCCATTTTTTAGTTTTCTGATTTAATTAATACTAATAGAGAAAATTGATATATGAATATATAGTCTATCATTACATGGAATTAGGAAAGTAATATATAATAAAATATAATATATATAACAAATGCAATATATATAATATATATAATATTATATATTTCATTTTATAATATTGGAGACGGTCTCCAACATTCTTTCTGCAAGTGCGCTTGGTTTCCTCTCTTAACTCTCCTGAAGACGATTCAAAAAAAAATTAGAGACTGTAAGTGTGTGTTTTTAACTTCTCTATGTTTCTTTATGTACATTGAACTGTATTTGTCTATTTCGGATCGTATTTTCATCGAAAAAGTATATATATTTATATATATAAGAAAATAACGATTTGTATCAAAAGAGATAACGGTTTTGTTGGTTCGGAAATAGAAGCTAGCCTTGATTTATAGCCCTGAGGATGTCTTAAAATAAAGATGAAACGTTGGCGAAAAGGTGATTCCGTATATTAACCCTGACCAAACTCCAAGAAGAAGAAAAAGTTGTTTCTATTAGTAAATTGTGGTCAAGAAAACAATACCTTATTAAAAGAAAATATATATTAAAGAATAGTTATGTCAGACTGGTAATGTGGTTGACTCATAACTTAATTTACAGAACATTTTTGAAAATGGAACTAATCTTCTGCCCTAGAGCAGTAATAAAGGTGAAAACTTCATGCGTGGATTTTCAAAGGATTTTGAAAATAAATATTAAGACATTAAATAAAATTAATTAAAAACTTTAAATAAATGTTTATTATATTTGACTTATTATTCAATTTGAAAATTGAATAAAAGTGAACAAATGAAGCACTGTCAGATCATCAACCGAGAAAAGAAAATGCAAGTGAAACTTGCTTGGTAATAGCCCCGCACTGCTGGCAGGTGAATGTTTAAATATCAGCAAGTGGCAAACACCAAGTTTACACTTTTACAGCTTCTTGATATTTTAAATTTCATCACAGAGGAAACTGCTTTGTATAACAGTTGTATAGAGTAAATTTTTCTAATTCACTCAGGTGTTTTTAGATTTTGTCTAAAGTCAATTGTTTTGAGATATTTTTAATCTGGAATATTTTGCTATAATTTTTTTATATACGTTATTGCCTTTAGTTATTACAGATTTATACGTAGACGCGATACTATTTTGTTTATATCGGTTCAATAAATTGTCATAAAAATTCCACCTTATAAAATCATTACATATTGGACACTAAAATACGTAGCTGGAGCATGCATTTCGAAGTAGCCTGGTTCATGTAGTTGCTGAATATATATATGGTTACTAGCTGACCCGGCCGCCTAACAGTCAACGAATGTTGTGTTACCTTTAGCTTAACTTAATTTAGTGTTTAATAATTAAAATAATATCTGAACCAACAGACGATGAGTAACCGTACTTGGGTTGATGCTGTAATTATAATTAGCGTCATTGTAATTGAATGCAGTGATATGCTCAGCGTGAGGGGTTCGTCTGGATCGAGCAGTGCTTACTTGAATATTTTGGATTCGTTGCACGTTTGATAAGCGGCTCAAGCATTACGTTCTCGATTCATCTCAATCTCAATGAATTGAAACCAATTCGCATAGCTCGTTGGTTTCTCATGTTGCCTTTTTCTTTCGTGTTTGAGACGAAGAATGAGCGATCTCTTTTTCTTTGGAGTATCTAATGAATTATTTCTATGTAAATATAAATGTCGGATTTTATTTATATAGAAAACCACACAGCATTGAAGTTCAAATGTACGCAAGTATTAAAGGAATTTAAAATAAATGAATTCAGATCTGAATTGTTTAAAGGGAAATAGTTTATTAACTCAAAATACCTCGTTTTAATTCGTTTAATCATTCTTAAAAGTTTCATCAAAATCGGATGAACGCTTCGGGAAGATATATGAGACATGCAAACAAACATTTTTATTTACATAGATGGCGGTGAATCTCTAAAACCATGTAAGGAGTTTAATAGCATATAAACATACAGCGCTGGAATTTTATTGCAGCAGATACAAGTTTCAGACTTCAGTTATTAAAAAGTTACTCAATTATTTATATGTTAATGAAAATAGAAGACCGAAAGACGTTCATATCTGTTCAAATTTCAAATGAAGTTTAGATGAGGAATTTAATATAAAAGCGTTTCAATCATAAATGTATAATTAAAACACATACATACTTTTTAAAGTATCTGCAGTAACGTTTGTCGCTATACTCCTGTAGAAATGATCAAGTTCATTGTTCCTCAACTAAACAATTGGCTATTTTCCAGCTCTGTTTAGAAAATGAAGAGAACAATACTCTTGGTTCCAGGCCTTTGGTAACTCTCAAAGAGTCTATAAATAAATATTAAATAGCGATGGGTTTGGCTTCTGAAGGCACACTGGCTTAGCTGCAGCATATTGTTACGCAAGCGAACCATGTGCTCATTCCTCTACTTCATTAACCTTCCAGCCAAAAATAATCCCATCTTCTTACTTATATCTCATTATTATAGCACATCTGAAGATGCTGCACATGGAAATCCATAGCTGTCCTTTTCAATATAATATTCATTCTTCCAATATTCAAAATATTTGGTATTCATACCATAGGAATTCACATTAAAACTAAATTTAACAGTATATTTAAAGTTTTTAGAACCACCAGAAATTATAGAGATATAAATTGAAATTGGATCAGGTTGAAATTAGTACTTCTTATAACAGAGAGAAACATACAATCCCTTTCCCATGTTTCAATGTTACCAAAAACTAATAAGGAAATCTACCTTTTCCACAAGTGCAACTTTGGTGTGTCAACAATATTTTGATACCCATGAAGTCAAACGAAGCAGACATAATCAAAACATGGATTTAGGGGACCTCTTAACGAGTAAATCCGTATATAAAATACCAACCAAGTAACAAAGTGATCACTTAAACAATCAGTGAGAATTTTAACAAACAAACAATGAGAGTTTGTTTTTCAACCTTGAAATTGTCCGAATCCCGATTACATAATACATCTATTCTACGAAACGATTGATATATCATTGAATTTGTTTTATATATATATATATATATATATATATATACACTTTTTCGATGAAAATACGATCTGAAATGGACAAATATAGTTCAATAAACAAAAAAAACATAGAGAAATTAAAATCACACACTTACAGGTTCTAATTTTTAGTTTGAACTATCTTCAGGGGAGATAAGAGAGGGAAACCAAGCGCACAGGTTAAGAGCCGGTTGGAGACCAACAATGTTGCCTCATGCGCGCCCGGTCACACAGAATAAAGTAGACACAGGAATCAATTTATAATTAAATTAGAAAATATGAAAAACTAATAAAGAAATAAAAGAAAAAATCAGGGATGAAGAGAAGAATTGATACATAAATAAAAGTACGGACTAAGCTATGATAAAAAAAAAATAGAGCTGAGAATACAAATAATAATATTAAATAAATAAAGTATTTAAACATAAAAAAATGAAATAATTAAGTAATAAAAAATAAAGTAATTAAAGAATAAAGGATACAAAGGGTATTGATAATAAAAAATGAAAAGACAAGAGACTAATTAAATGAACATTATCTCTTTTGATTAAGGCCCGGTGCAATGCGCTCACTTAATAACCAAATACGGGCTTCTTCGGAGGCTCGTAGAGAGAGATCTTTGCACATAAATACGTATTATATATAATTTAGATAAATAATAGTTTAGTAATTTTATATATATATATATATATATATATAACACTTTGGATTGAAAACAAACGGTCCAAACAGACAATAATTAAAGTTATCATAAGAAAACAAAAAAGTGACTAACATTTACTATTATCGATCATTTCGGCTATCACGCCGTCCTTCCCTGAGAACGGCGTGATAGCCGAAATGATCGATAATAGCAAATGTTAGTCTCTTTTTTGTTTTTTATGATAACTTTAAATATATATATATTGTAAACAGGAAAACGATCCAAAAGGACAACAAACGTTTCAGGATGAATCACAAACACAGAACTAAGGAACAAACACACTTACCGTCTCTAATTTTCGTTTGAACCGTCATCAGGAGAGTTGAACCGTCACTTCACAAGTGCGCTTGGTGTCTCAACTCTCCTGATAACGGTTCAACAGAAATTAGAGACAGTAAGTGTGTTTGTGATTCATCGTGAAACGTATATATATATATTGATAAAAGTATCGACCGTGGAATAGTCGATTTCATAAAACTATATTTTCATACGAAAAAATATAATTTCATAAAATTTCATAAAACTAGTTATATTGCAGGGAGCTATATAACTGTAAAATTTATGCACATGATGTACGGAGTTGTCAATGCAGTTTGGTCATCATCTACAATTTAGTTTTAAGCAATATTATTAGTTCTTAAATTTGTGTAATCTTGAACAAGCAAAGGAGTCAGTCAATGAAATAATACATAAAACTTATACAAACAAAAACAAACTGACAGTGATCGGCCTGTGATGATCTGCTAAGTGCTATTGTTAGCGAAAGCAAATACTAAAGGCATTTGAAACACTCTAAAAGATTAAAAATCTCGCAGTAGAAAGTAGAGACCTCAAGCAACAGAGTCAGCTATTAAAGTCATAACAATTCATTAAATATTCTTCATAATTTGCAAATAAATTAACATTTGATCATTGATTTACTTGAAGCTTTAGTAAAATGTAGTCTCCAACTTTTTTTATTTATTATAGTAGTAAAATTGTTGGTAATTATAAATCTAAAAGTTTGTGAATCCATAATATTAAAGTTCAAACTAAACTTTCAAGACTAACGTTGTACTTTGTTAAAAACGTTCTTTAAAGTAAAGAAAAATTAGAAACTATAAGCCAAAATTAGATGAATACTTATCCATAAACTTATTCATGCAAAGTCTAGAGTAACATTAGTAAAAGGGCTTACAAGAGTAATGCCTTTTGAAAAAGAAACAGATAACCTGTCAACTATTTTATTATAGGTCAGTAATAATTTAAACAGAATAAAACTTTCCGCCGAATAATGAAGCCCAGATTTTTCTAGCACGATACTAACACACCCAAGTGGTACACTAAGCAACCAAAAAAGGAATTTTTCTGAACGCCACAACGTTTAACTAACATAAAAATCCGAGCGTTAAAATTAAACATTGTAACAAGCACATATACTTGCTAAGACTTTTGTCGTAACAAGATCAATGCTAAATGAAAACGAATTAATATAAATATTTTTTGCTTATCTTTTCGACTGAAAACTTCTGCTACAAAACAAATAGAATATCAGAAACACGGACCCAAAGGATCACAGCTGGTCCAGTTCATGGAAAAATTAATTAACCTCCTATGAGATATATCTTAACGGTATCTTTAAACCAAATCAATTCAGTACTAGTAATAGATTGGAATAATGTTATTTTTAACAGAAATTTCATTTGTTTTAAAATAGTAGCAGTGAAGGGAAGCAGAAGAAGGATGCTTTGTTTACGGACCTCTGCCAAGAGCAAACCAGACGCATCGGATTTAACCAGTCGTCGCCGACAGAACCGCCCTGCAGGCGGGAGTCAGCTATCGAGCGCTGCACTTACACTGCGACTGAATATAGAGACAGGGAGAGTGAGAGGTAAGTGGGAGGGGGGAGGGGTCTACGACTCTGAGGACAGGTATGAAATACAAACTGTCGGTCTAATACAAGTATGTGAGGTAGTACTTGTTAATATACATACATACATACACACTCATACACCATACACACTACACACACACACACACAACGCATAAACGTACGCACACACACACCAAGGAGGAGAAGTGGAGCTACTCAATATCAAAATTCCCCCTATTCAGTATTGTTGAAGTGGGCTTGTGATTAAACGTACAATAGTGGGAGGAAGTTTGGAATTGTTCTCCAGTAAGAGCACATACTAGGCAGTTTACGATATACCATCGCCTAGAATGCGATCAAGCATGGCGCACATATGGAAATTAATTATAAGACAACACAAGTGCTGTCAAGCCATGGAAAAATGACGTCATATCTGCGCCGATTTAATCTTTTAATGACTGACTCCTGACCATGTGACGGAATAACTCTGCAGACCATAGATCAACTTCTATGGGACTGCGGTAGATTAGAACAAGCCAGAATAGTGCTTATGAAGACATATATGATAAGAAAAGGAAGGTGGCCTCCGGACAAACCAAAGCTACTCGAAAGCGAAATATGGAAAATAACTTACTTTTTTATAAAAAAGACATTTGAAATTGTATTAGATAATAATTAACTAGATGTAACCTTCAGAAGGTACTTGTAAACAGTAATCAACAAACTTTTATATATTTTAAGTTTAATGTATATAGAAAATTTTTTATACATATTATCGTAACTGTATGTCCAAAAGAGCATGTAATACTTTCAGTGCAACATGTGCAATAAAGTCTGTTTAAAACACACACACACACACACATATATATATATATATATATATATATCACTCAAAATTCGAAAAAACGGTCCAAACTGGACGCAAATCAGCTCAAAAACGAAGAAAAGCAACACACAGAGAAGGAGACACTTACAAACTCAAATTTTCTCCTGAAGACGGATCATCCGAAAATTTGAGTTTGTAAGTGTGGCTCTTTCTCTGTGTGTTGCTTTTCTTCGTTTTTGAGCTGATATATATATACACGGAAAATCAGAGATACATGGTGAGCAGAGAAGAGACATCAGAGGAATGAAAGTGTGAGAGTCAATAATTCTTTGTGTGATCTGAGATACACATCCGTCTTAATGAAAAAATGAAATTTAAAAAATAAACTCCTGAGAGATAGAGAAAGTGAAAATGATAGAAAGAAAAGTTAACCAGTGACAGACAGAGTGAAAGTGGAAGACCATATTTCAAACAACACGATTCTCAGATTATATTACAATGTATGGCTTTTAGTTTGTTATCAATGTTAAAAAATGTAACTTTTCAGTATTGAATTAGTTCTTTAAGAAATGTAATTATATTTTGAGAATATTAACCACAAATGCTAAAGAGCAGCTGTAAACTGTTGTTTTGTAATGTTTACAATGTAAACATCGTAAATATTGAACATCTATCATTTTTATTGTCACCCAGAAGGCAATATAAAAATTTGAGAAACCAATATTTTAGTTTTTTTTTTTGGGAAAGAGAAGAATTTTAATTGAAAGTAGTTCTGTATGAAACAAAGGAAAAACTGTTATACTGAATACAGTTCAAGAAAAATTATTATATTACCATTCTGATAAGGTAATTACCATTCGCTGACAATAAATCACAGCGAAAGGCAAAATTAAAGTTGTAGCCTTCTGGGATGATTTATATAATGAAATGGTTTTTTAAAGCTATTATTATTAATTTATAAAAAAATACTGTGAGAAAAATTGAAATCCATGTTATTATTTCAGCATTTAATGTTAAGATCATAAAAGTAATGGTACTTTTATAAGGGTAGCCGTCAACCATGAGGAGAGCACATGGTCAGAGGGAAAATTGAGGACATGAGTGAAGACTTAAGAGCTTGTTTTTGCTGCCGAAGAGACCAATGGTTTTCATGGTATGGGTATAAAATACGGTTTAAGAGATGGATTGGATACAAAAAAAGGAAGGAGGTACAGTCTGACTGAGGAGTGAACGATAGCCGGCGCATGTGTTGGACTACGAATACTGCTGGGCTTCACTTTCCAATATCACAGACTTCGGCATTTCTATATCATTTGGCACAAGCACTATTACTTACTAACGTTTCAGTGTATAAGTTCTGATTTTATTTTATGAATCCGATTCTAATTCCCCCAAAGGCTTTATATTACACCAGTTGCTGACCCTGTCTCGCTAGTATCGTTTAATTTTCAATCACACCTTATACTCTGAGTGTTTCAATAATGGTTTTTTGGTAAAATATCTGATTGTTTCAGTTGTTGACGGGTAATTTAAGTCTGCTAGTTGTTACTCTAATTTACTTATCTTCTAGTTGGACAGCTGTACTATCAAGAGTTCTGATCCTCTTTTTATTTTAATTTATTTAATTTTTCTTTCTAATAGTATAAATTAAATATAGACACCAATTAATAGGAGGTTACATCAATATTTCATGAATTTGAATAAGTTTATCTTACCAGTATATGAGGAAGACTGTGATTAATATATTAATATCTTCATGCAAACTATACTAACCTCTGGTACTGGCGATATGCGCTTCATACTGTAGTGAAAAAAAGAAACAAATCCGGAGTGGCCTACGCCCAACTTACTACAACTAACATAATATCATACTTCTTCGGTAGGTATATAACATATAATGCCTCATTTAGGCATAATATAAAACTCCAAATAGGAGATGAATATTTTTAAAAATATAATGATATTTTTGAAAAGCGAAAGTATAGATTTCATGTTACGAAATAAGAAAGAATAATAATTGCATTTATTATTCATTAAAGAATGTTTTCAATTTTAAACTAAGTTTTACATTTTTGGACTCCTCCTTACAGTTTGACCAGTTAATACAGTTCAACTGACCAATAATTAATGATAAAAGACAACTATAAACGACCACTAGCAAAAACATAGCATTAAGGGCTAAAAAAGAGCTATAACTTCTACACGTGTAAGAAATATGGAAAAAATAATGAATTTCGGAAAGCACGAAGTGCAATCCGAGTTGAATTCCTTTTCAACACTGAGTGAAATGATACAAAAATCAATGTTCTTCTTTCACTCTTCCAAGCCCTTGGAAGGGACCAACACACTGAGAAGTATGCATGGAACTATGAAACTAAATCATGAGTCATCATTCAAATCTACACAGTTGATCTCATCATCCAATGTGAGCATTTCTTGGAACTGATGATGTTTAATAGAATTTGCTTGGATGAAATTTCCTATGCCCACAGCTTTCATCAAAGTTTCTTCGAGAGTATCAGATTTAGCACAGAGATGTTGTGGACCCTAAATAGAATGGAAGGAAATAAAGGCATTATGATTTACAAGTTCTTTTTAAGATATGGAACAACTGCTTCATTTTCTTTATATAAGTCATACTATAATTCTTTACATTTTTAACATTTTTCTCAACAGTCCTCAGAAGACGGCACTTTTGAGGACTCAAAAGGCCGTAGGTCTCCATGCCTGCTCTAATGCCTGGGGCCTAGAGCTTTACAAATATTACAATGTCAAAGTAGTTTGAAGATAACTAAGTAGAGTATATTTGTGACCATGTCAGAACTTTTAAGTTGAAAAAGTTCCAGAAGGAACATAAACTTTATACCCATCCCTTCATTATTTGTAGACTGTTTTCAAATAAAATGTAGTCTTCATTTATTTAAAATACTCCAACCGTATATTGTCCCTCTGTCTAATTTAAATCAATCCAAGACCTATTTTCAAACACTATTTTTGGTAAAATATCGTGGACAAATCCCACTGTGGTCCTATCTATCGAATATATAATGGAGAGTGAATAAATGTTAAATCAGTTATAGATATATAAGTATTCCATAACATTTGTTTTGAAACGCCTACTCCTGTGGAGGTTCAACATCTTTCAGGTTATCCAAGGAGTGAAATTGTGGCTCATTTTTGATTCAACACCTATTGAAACCGTGGTTGAATCATATTAACGGTTAGTCAACAGTACATTGTGTCACCCATCCAAGTGATGACCACTCCCAATGTTGTTTAACTTCGGTGTTCTTTCAGGAAACTCGCGTATTCAACAAGTTGTGACAGTTGGCAATATAAAATTAAAATGATTCGAGTGCCTTGTCAAAATTACAAGTAGAAAGAGAGATTTTATAATGATACACCGTGGTTTTTACCTTGATATCAAATCATACAAATGAGTACGAACGTAATTTCCATTTCATATTTCGACATCTATAGTCAACAGTAGAAGAATGGAACGGGTTATAAGGCAATCACGTATGTGCTAATATATATTAAATAAATCCTTACAAATACTTGTGTGACATGCATGGCAAGCGAAAAACTATAATATAGTTTTGTAATTTATAGGAAAGAAGTAAAATAATCTTATAAAAACAAGGAATATAAACAATAAGTAAATGATAAAGGGATAACACCTTTCTATAACAAATCTAAACAAACAACAACTTGTTTATTCTAGAAACACAATATATACTCCCAGCATTAGAAATACACTTAAAATTTTCCCAATAAGCGTTTTACATAAATTACTTGACTACGTAAGTAGTAAAGCTGATAACTTGCTACTTCATGTTTGTAAAGTCATTACCTTTTCATTTATAACATTCGGATGGACGCATATTTCTTCCGCAACATCCTCATTTCACATTAGTTCTTCTGTAGAAGCTTTAGCAACTGATCTACACTGCTCAAGTCTGGTTGCAGACGAGCGTTTCTTGAAATAGTCAAAAAATGGATCACATATTGTACTTTCAAAAGAACTTTGGGAAACTTCCGACTTAGAACATTTTCTGTTACTACAACTCATTATTTTTTTCTGCTGCTTCTAATTGAATCAGCTTAAACCCTACACTTAACTTGCTTAACTTCTTCAAAAATCACCCTAGGAGGATGATATAATTAACGTATTAATATATTAATAATATATATATATCAATGATCAAACCACAATATGAAATGAGAAAAAAAAGACTCAGATCTTTCAACCATAACAAGCCTTCGTTAGAGTCAAAACCCAACTGACGAAGACCACTTGTTACGGTTGAAAGATCTTAGTCTTTTTTTTTCATTTCATATTGTGGTTTGATCATTGATTGTTATTTCACGTGTTTATGTGAAATCTTGTTTTATATATATATAAAACATGAGAGAATCATCCATATAATCACCAATACATATTCATTTCAATATTTCGACATTGTGATGACAGATCCATCGTTTTCCACGTGATTTCATCTAACTAGGTAAATTTCAGAAAATCCAAAGAGTATGTGTCCAAAGTTAGTGGTCACACTACGGTCCAGTAGCTCAAATCTTTGATCGATCAAATTGATATTTTACATAAAAATGGTCCTCATAATGTAGATGAGCCCTATTGTTTGGGAGCAATTATGGATGTAGAAAAGTCACTTTTTCTGTCAAAAACCTGTTTTTAGATTATATAATTCTAGAGTATTGAAATTTTGGCATTAATTTGAAGCTGCTAAGGCAATAAACGAAAAATATCTTCAGATTTTTAAAACAAGTGTTAATATTTTTTTTCCATAAAATGTGTAAACTTAATCTGAGGGCTTTTGAAAGCGATAAAAGCCATATCGTTAAACTGATCAAAATGAAACTGTACCTAAAAAAATAAATTATATGGAGGATGAGTTGAACATAATTTTTCCAAAATTACATTCACCAGAATGTAAGATTTCAGTTTTCAGAAAATCTTTTTTTGACGCTAAACGGCTCACTAAAAAAAAGATATAAACTTCGTTTATATATAACTAAACAATTTAGTTTCGTTTGCGTAACTGTTACAATGCTCAAACTGCTCGTGACAATGCAGATGTTGAGTTGGTCTAGCCTACATTAGGTCTAGTTTTACCTTTTAGTTCTGAATCAAATATTGAATGTTTTTAGATCTAATTTCCTGAAATCGCCAGATTAAAGTAAGTGTTTGTTTAGATAAATAATTCAGCGATGGCTGCCCATCTTTGCAACAAAAATTTCTGAAGGACCTAGCAGTAATGATTGATATTTTGAATGAAATGTCATTGCCCAGTAATACCCTCCAATCAGAGAAGAAAACCTCATAAACAGGTCTATTTAAGCATTTGAGTTGCTTAAGAATAATATAGGGACATTTGAAAAAGGAATTGAGAGAGATGAGGAAATAGAGGGTTGCTTCGGAAGCATTCAAAGAGATCCAGTTTACTGAAAACCACAGATTTGTTAGCCTACCTCGTCAAAAGCTACTGAAAAAAGAAAATATGAAAAATGAATTACCGCTGGTGATCATGTTAAAGCAACAAGCAATGAGCAGGAAAACTTCCTTGAGCTGTTTAACTCGCCGAACTCATAATATTTTAAGCACCGGTGAACACACGATCTGTTTTCTTAGAACCTGTTCTTAAAAAATTTGAATCCCACCACTGATCCATTGGTTATAGAGACAAAAGAAATGTTATCTTTTTAAGAGATTATTTTGTAACAAAAAATCTTTATTTTAGTTTTACAAACGTTTATTACTGCTGTAGTAATACCACTTATATTAGACGCATTAGTTATGTGATATACAAAAATAAGCATTTATATTGATAACTGTATCAAGTCGAGGAATGAAAACTAGTAAACATCGCACATTTAGAAATTGTATGAAGAATTAATTATTTTTTGTTTATTTTACAAAATATAAATGTCTTTCTGAGGAATGAAATTCTACTCTGATATAATGACCTGTCATAAATTAATAATGTAAACAGTCTGAATAATTCAGTTTGTCTGTCATTGGCTAAAAGCATGGAAATAGCTATTAATCAGTTAGTATAGAATCTGGAAATGTTAGGAACCATACAAGAACTTAGCTGTCTCGAGAATTTCGCATATTTGCACTAAGTGTAAGCAATCACAGAAGTTGAACTTACAAATAGATCAAGACGAAATCATTAAAGCAGCCAAGAACAAATCGTCCAATACATCTTAAAAAGCTTATTGCAACTGAACCTAAATTTATAATGTTTGCTATAATCTATATAACTTCAAAGGAGAATTTAGAAATATATGTAGAAGTCTATTAACAATTTGTCCACTTAACTCTTATAAATGAAAGCTGCATTTAACATCATAAAAATAATGCAGACTACCATTCCAGAATAGATACAAATCTTTGATAAAATTGTAGCTGAAAACGGGACAATCACCATACGGAATATAAAAATTTTTGTCCAGTTATATCCAAAACTATATCAGCGAGAGGTATTTCTACATGAACAGTTATAAAGGCCAGTTAACGCTTTTCAAAAATGTTATTACTGCTGCAGTCATATCAATGATTTAGTATTATTATCAATGATATGACATACAAAAATAAGCATATGTATTGATACGTGAGTAAAGTTGAGTGTACGTGACTGTAGATTTTTGACAATGGGTTTACTTAGTAAAAATGAATCATACCATTCCAGATTTATTTAATTACAATATAATCTAGATTCACAGAAAGAATCTACATAAAAGAGATCACAGAAACTTACTGCTATATTTCGACCTGTTTTGGTATTATTTAGTGTCTCCCAGCTTATTCAGTCATATCACTGAAAACAACAACAAAACAGACTGATGCCTTTTTTACGTGAAAGCACTTTTGCCGCATCTCGGGAGCTACAAGCTCTAGCCTAGGATAGAGGCAAACAAAACCTCCGAGATACGCCCGAGGTGGACCACGCGGAGGCGAACTTCCACGACCCTACATCACAAAAATAAAATCTTATAACCATTTAATAAAAGCAAAGCAAAAAGGTTGCACTAAACAAATATTTTATTTCGACCACGTCGTCATCAAGTGGAGAGATAAAGATTTGAGACGCTTGGGAGCGACTCACTTCTTCATCTCTCTACCTAATGACGAATCGGTCCAAATGTAGCAGGCAGTTCTGTGATCTCTTTTATGAGTCTTCTTTCTGTGCATCTAGTTTTTTTAGTTCGTAGACAAAATTAGTTAATTAAATTTATCATTTAATTTAATTCTAAGGCAGTGCAATCAGTTATTATGTGGTATTTACTCATTGTAGGGTAAATTAACTTAGTTATGCCTAGAGAAGAACACTACGTGTTCGAAACACGTTGTTTATTCTATTAAATTTTTATTTGTGGAGACTATTTAATTAGCTTTTTACCCTACAATAATTTAATTTAATTGGATATATATATATATAAAAAGATTTCACATAAACACGTGAAACAACAATCAATGATCAAACCACAATAAGAAATGGGAAAACAAGACTAAGATCTTTCAACCATAACAAGCGGTCTTCGTCAGAGTCAAAAAGTTCTTCGTCAGAGTCAGTTGGGTTTTTGACTCTGACGAAGACCGCTTGTTACGGTTGAAAGATCTTAGTCTTGTTTTCCCATTTCTTATATATATATTGGTATAAATAGGCAGCAGATCCTCTTTTAAACAGGTATCACTAAAATTAACCGCGGTCTCGACATTCACAATCATAAGACTGAGATATTCGATCCTACGAACTAACCTCCTGCAAACAGGGTTCAACTGGAAAAGGAGTTGGCTAAGTGACATGTTAAATAAAAATCGATGACTCATCCTTAGTCATTGCTATTAATAGATTAAAAGGATAGTACAGGTTTATATAAAGAGAAGGTCAAAGGTCAATTATGAACAAGAAACAAGCGGTTAGAATAAAAGAGTTGAAAGGTCAACGGTATAACTGGACTAATAGAGAATAAATATATATATCTATATATATATATATATATTATATATATATACAATTAAAAGAAACGGTCCAGCGGACTTTTTAAAATAAAATAAATTCAAAACGAAGACACAGAAAAGTTTAAACAAACACAGAAAGACACAGACATAACTCACATCGATATTTCGACCATCGTCGTCATCAGGAGGTGTGAAGAGCGAAGAGCGAAGAGTCCCGCAGGAAGGCAGGTCACCGCCCTGCCTGTGTGTGTGTGTGTGTGTTTCCTTCGTTTTGAATTTATTTTATATATATATATATATATATATATATATATATATACCATGATAAACGGAAACGGTCCCCCAGGACAGATTACACTTAAAATAAACTGTGACACATAGACAGAAAAGTGAGTCTTTGTTATGTTTATATTATATATATATATAAAATTGTATAATACGTATAAGTAAACTTTATAAACTCCACATACGAATAAATCAAACGATATCGAAGGATATCTAAGCCTAGGCCTTTTTGAAGCGAAGAGAGGGTTTATCATGAATTGTCATTAAAGGAAATAGCAATCTGTTAGGTTTCAGTGATTTCATAGTGATGCCTTAATGCAAATATTACGAAAAAACTTCATTCATACAATTAATTTAGAGTTTGGAGTCATTTGTGAGATTCCATACATAATAAACTGGTGCATACATATAAAGAATAGCTGAAAGTGCTTACATCATGAAATGATAAAACATTTCAGTCAACAAAATTTATTGTCATTTAATTTGGTGAATTTAAATTTAGTGATGTTTTGTTTTATGTCTATTTTATCAGCTCACCTGGCTTAACACTTGATTGTGCGGTTTTGTGCTAAATTTAAAGAGAATTGGAATTTGTTAGAATTAAACGATCAAATAAAAACCATTATAATTCATATTAATAGATGAAAGGTTATTTACGATTTTATATTTAAACGCATGAAATAAATATAAGCAATTTATAGCAATTACTATTAATAAACTTATAGTTTTAAATAGAGTGATAGAATGAGGTAAAAATAATGGAAACATAATCAAAGCAAAAGTTAACATAAAATGATAGGTATGCATGCCTGTACCATGGCAGCGAATGCCAAAATGTAAGAAAATGGAGGCAACTGCAATTTCAGTTTTTAAGTTTTTAAAGCTTAGAATACGCCACAGAGAAAAATTATTTAATAAAACTTGTACACAATAATATTTTCAATCTGTGTTTCAAACTTTTTTAAAGTCATTCTTTTTTTTAAATATTTCAATTTGAATATTTGTAAACAATTTTGAATACCTTTTATCGCTAATAAGTTTTACAGATATGGACACAGACACTACTTAAAATGTCGTCAATATAGAGCTTGTCAATATGTAATTAATGATCCCTTATTTGTGTCTAGGACCTAACATAAATAAGCTAGATTCTATTGAAGAGGTTGAAAATTCTACTAAAAATGCAAATCGTTATAAAAACTATTGTACACGATTTCACATGTAATTTGTATACAAAACATAGGTTTCCAAGTAGTTTTATGTAATTTTAGAACGTATATATATATTGGGATCTGTCTGTAGAAGGAGTTTGATAATAAACAAACAAACATTTATATGTTTTTTATTTGAAACCCTTTAGTATAGGTGTATTGTTATTTAAGTAATATATAGTAATTATGCAGAATTACGAATGAATCGGCATTCGTTAGAATTCAACTATCTCATACAAATTAATAACATTCATACAAATAGATAAAGGCTACCTTTAAATTTATGGTTGCACGGATGAATTTAGGAAAGTCTAATTTTTAACAATTATTATTAATTTGGTAATTTGACTCGCTCATAACTAAAATAGGTGACAAATAACAAATTGTAGCATCAAAGTGAAAGCCTTGAAGGGTAACCGATGTAACTATTATATTAATTACTTACAGTCCTCAAGGAGAAGAGCGAAGGGAAAGTGAAGTTAGTGAAATGTTTTCAATTCTGATATTCTCCTAAGTTCAAAATATTGATTTCACTAAATGTTTTAATATGTTATAGATCTTAGTTTTAAATATATAATTAATTTAAAATTTGATAAACGAGATCAAATCACATTTGCGTATGATACACAACAACACAAAAGACTGATTGTATTAACACAATATGTAGTAGACTCATGTAAAATGATCCAATAAAAACAAGAAATAAGTTTGCATTAATTAAACTATAATAATAACAACAAGTTCATAATTAAACTATAGCTAAACAGGAAAGAGAGACACACTTACACTCTCAAATGTTTGGTTTAATTGGTTTCAAGAAAGAGAGAGAACAAGAGATTGCTCTCTCTAACACTACCCTGTTACTTCACTGATTTGGTCTACCTTTAGTCTCTCTCCTGATGATGGTTAAACCAAAAATTAGAAGTCGTAAGTGTTTGAATCTGTTTTTTGTTTAGTTATAGTTTATTTACAATTGTATATATTCGATGAGGAAAGAATTTCATTCCAGAATAATGCACTTGGGTACAAGAATATGGAGAAAGATCTGACCTACATAGTTTAATATTTTGACGCATATAGTCTTCAGAAATGAGAAATGGTTTGCACTTGTACAAAATTGGGATACTTGAATAAGAGCAAAAAGCAATAAAAGAGCATTATTACCGTCAAAATATTATGGAGAAGTGGACGGTTACTCAGGACTTCATGTGGTGCTGGGGTTTTCTGTAAGTGTGCTTATCTACTGTGGCACCTCTTTAGTTTTCTTTCTAAATTTATATAAATATATTTATATAAATAAATATATTTATAGTTCAGAAACACGTGAAATATCAATCAATAATCAAACCACAATATAAAATGGGGAAGATGACTCTGACGAAGACCGCTTGTTACGGTTGAAAGATCTTAGTCTTTTTTCCTCATTTGTGGTTTGATCATATATATATATAATTAAAATAAGCAGTGACACATAAACTGAAACACAACAAAGACTCACTTTTCAATATTTCGACCGTAATGGCCGGACCGTTTTTCGTTTATCATGGTATATATATATATGTGTGTGTGTGTGTGTGTGTGTGAAATAAATCTACAGAAAGATCAAACATAAAAGGGATAAAAAATGTTCTAACAATATTTCGTCTGCCTCGTCATCAGGTAGAAAGATGTGTCGCTAGTAGCTTCGAAAATAAGCGAGAACTCATACACGCATAGACACACTCACACACATACACTCACATACATACATACACACACATACACACACACACACACGCACTGAAATATCACTATCAATTACATTCTGATGAAGACTACTTGTTTTAGTTGGAATATCTTAGTTACTCTTCTGATTTTCATAATGTGGTTTAGACGTGCACATACACACAGTGTGTAAGATATATACATAAATAAAAACTTCTTAAATTAATGGCTTAAAAGGGAAGAGTGTTGTTTCATTTTTTGTTACATATAATATAGAAGAGAAGAGTGAAGAATAAACGGCGTGTCGTGGAAAACCATATCCAGGGATGACCATCTAATGACAGTTTAAACCGACATGTAATCACGTAGTCGGAAAGCAAAGTTAGTCTGAATAACGGTTCACTCAACAGCATTTATCACTAATCCAGAAGTCCTGTTTAAATATAAAGGATATTTGATTTGAAAAGGAGTAATAATCGTTGAGTTATCTTTCTTATTAGCATGAAGGGTTTTCTGATGGATGTCACTGATAAAGTAATTCATTCCTTTAATTGGAAGGACTTACTACATTAACAAACGACTGGTTTTAGTAAGGGCTTTCTGTACATGATTCAAACGCTAATTTTCTATTTAGAAATGTTACAGTAATTATTTGATGTTTCAAAGTTTTCTAGTTGCCATGTTACCATACTCCTATTGGCAGGTTGTACAGAGTAATATCCCAGGATAATGTAAGGCCAATTTGAATATCTGAGACTTGAAACATTATTTTGAAGTAAAAACGTAATAGTCTTTAGTACATCTTCAATAATTTTTTTTAGTTATTTGTCAAATAAAACATTATGATAACAACATAAGATTATTCAATTAATGCAGCAACGTAAAATAGTATTTATGCATAGCTACATTGATCAATATTACATTTTTCTCGGAATACCACTCAATGAAGATTGATTATTGGTATATTGGAGATCCTAAATTTTGCCTAACTCAAGTGTATTTAGAGTAGGATATTTAACGAGTACCCGACATCGTATAGATTCGGGACCGACTACTTCACATCATCTCCGAGAGTCCTCACATTCACCTCACGTATCGAGGACTAGAGTGGTGATTGAACCCCGGATCTACCAGTCTAGAGGTGAGCACGATGCCACTAGGCTAACCTGGCCCTAGTTAGGAGGCCAGATTAGTTTTAAGCGTAAAACCGAAAGATGAAAATATAGTTTTGGTTCAACTGTCATACAGGGACATTGATGCCAGTACATATTATATTTCAACTGAACAATTAGTAATACATAATAAACGAAAACAAGTATGAAGTGAGGTGTAGGTGCACGTGAGTGTGAGAACTTATATGTATTAAGAAAGTAGCTTTCTTTGGAGAGGGACCAAGAGATTTTAAGAAAAACATGTGACTCTTCGTAGTTCTAGGGCTCCCAGAACAGTGTAACTCTTCGTCATAGTGTGGTAAATGTTTTTCATCGATATTTTATTCTTCTCGATTTTCCATTTCTAATTTCTATATTTTGCTCTTTAAATGTCAGTTCATTAAGTATTTTTTCATTTCGCAATCAGGTTGATGTTTAACTCTAACTCCCACCCTCTAAATAACATCTTAAAGCTTTAATAGCTGACTCCTCAAACAAGGTATTAAGTTATATTCCATAATAATTCAATATATATGGACATAAAGTTTCAACTGAATTTTAATTTATAAATAGATTTAATCATATATTGTTAACCGAAAATATTCCAAGATAAATTTTTCCAGTTTCTGAAAATGCCTTTCCGTTTCTCCGTTCAGCTCAAAAGGCTTACGTAGGAATTTTTAATTAATAACCTCATTTGTTTTTCGAAATTAAAGCATTTTACAAAAAAATAAATCTATTAAAGATGTTTTCTATACTTTTATTTATATATTTTAGTTATTATTACCTGCATGTACTAATAATTACATATGATAAAAGACTGTCATTGAAAGAAAAATTTTAAAAGTATACATTTTTGTAAAATCGTAGGAAGCCATGTAAGGAGTTATGTGTGGTATTTACACATGATTGGTTAGGATCGATGTAGTACGTCTTCAAACACACGGAAGTAAAGAGACTTAATGCATTAAACTTAATGCCCTTGTGTGTAGAGACAATATATCTTTCCTGACTAATCATTGATAAAATCTGTTTATTCTTTGGAAAAATTTAATAGATCATTTATCTATTTTTAATTCAGTGTAGAGCAGGATTCAGGTGTTAGTCTAACAGGTACCGGCTTGCCTTTAGTATTAGAGATATCGTATATATTGGAGAAGTTCGTACACGCCATCCCTCGGAGAGCACATAAAGCTCTCTGCCTTGAGTTAGCACGGTGTCACTCGGTGACGAACTTTAATAATGTCTGATCAGAGTTAGATACTATTTAGAAGTCCATCTATAAAAACAAACCAGTTATGTGGTTCATCTATAACTGAAATATGTGTTAAATAGCATTGTGCTCGCAGAGAGGTAGCACTTTTGTGAGATAGACGTAATCAGCAGTTAAACACGACTGTAGTCTCATCTAATTTAAAGAATTTACTGTTTCTAATTAACACTGTGTGATTAAAATAAAAGGAAAACTGCATGATATAATATTAAAAAACATAAACTACAACAATATAAATATTTATAATATTAAAATAAGTATTATTAGAATAATTTAATAACACTTATATTTCGATTTCACAATTAACATATTATTAAAAATTTTACTTTAAATGACAATATCAAATACTAAAAAGAATCCACGATCTTTCTACCAGCAAAGACTCTCGTTTGATATCAATCATTCATGTAAAAGATTTTAACTTATTTATTATACTCATACATTTGAATGTAAATATAACAACAAACATTTGAGGATTGCTGCATCAATTTGGAGATGCAAAAAAGGTAATAATTTGTAGGGAGTATGAAAAGGTATAAATATATATGTATTTGATAAAGGTTTCGACTGGAGCAAAAGAAAATAAATACCTTCATCTGAAATCCGCCAAATTCATAGGCAGAAGTATGAAATTTAACTGAAGTACGAAATAGAAAAGACTAAACTATTACATAAAAGGCTTAAAATAAAGAAATTAAAGGATGGAAATTTTAACACAACTGTACCTAGTACTAACGAGAATGCTACATCTATTTGCGTAATGTAATAGTTCATTGTTATTTTGTTTTAAAATTTCATAGTTCGAACATAAAGAAATTTTTATATAAAACCTATAAGTCAGCTTTGAAAGTTTAATTTAAACCTGTAAAACTGACCAATTTTTTGAGAAGATATTTGATAAAATATATAGATATCAGCCCTATTCTACATCATGAAATACTTCGAAAAGTAAGACTAATATCTATTCACCTATGTAAATTCTACGTGAGTTCTATCTGAAGAACATTGATTTTATGGGAGACTCTAATGAGAAAGTTTCTGATCGAAACACTTAGTTTCTCCTTTAGAATTTCAAATTGTATTTTATGCCTGGACTTATTACTTTTTTATTATATTCCTACATTTTAACCCTGACTCCATAATTCATTTTGCAGTTAGTGTCAAAAGTGAAAAGTATGAACTTTAAACAACGGCTTGTTAGAGCATCGGCAAAAAAAGAAAAATTGAGGGTATCATGCATAAATAACTGTTTGAAGTCAGATTAAACATTTCGAGCGTTAACGATTAAACAAAATGATAACAGGTGAGTAAAGAAGAAGTATGCTAGTGTTGAAGATAGTAAACCGTTAGTAGAGTGACAGGGGAGTTACCGTTGTCATGATGGACGGGCGAGGAGTACTGGTAGTTGTAGGTCTGTTCGTGTTCCTGGTAGTGCCAAGAGGGGTCAGGCTGGTACTCGGAGTAGTGCGGTGGGTAGGAGGGCTGGACTGGCTGGTACTCTGGCTGGAGAGGTTCGAACTGCGTAGGGAACTGAGCGCGTGCGGCTTGTTTACGTCGGAACCCCCTCGGCCGTCGGCGGAAAGAGCCTTCCTCGAACATGAGCTCAGAACCAGGGTCGAGAGTCCAATAGTGGCCTTTGCCTGGCCGGCCGAGACCCTTAGGTAGCTTAATGAAGCACTCATTGAGGGATAAGTTGTGACGCACCGAGTTCTTCCATCCCTGGTAAGAACCTCTGAAGAAAGGGAAGCGGGCTTGCAGGTAAGCGTATATCTCTGACAATGTGAGTCTCTTGGCGGGACTGTTCTGTATAGCCATCACGATCAAGGCTATGTAAGAATAAGGCGGCTTCTCTTGTCTTCGTGCCGACTTCTTCTCCGTCGCCGGCTTGGGTGCCGGCTCAGATGCCGGCAAGTGTCCTCCATCATGAAGTTGCTGAAGTTGTTGCAGCTGACACTCGATGCTAAGCGGCTCCACTCCCAAACCCAACTGACCCTCTGTCTTGAGCATGATTACACAAGCGAAAAGACGCGGATACCAATAAACATTTATGTTTGAAAAAAGAGCCCCGCTTGTTTCCAAACAAGTAGGGCGAGCACTTTATTGTGTATACAATATATACAAGAGAATGCTTGTATACAGGATGACGCCTATATACAAACTGTAGCCTGTTTGTCAGGAGGGGGCGTGGTGTGGGTGGGAGGGTCCTCCCTTCTCAAACAAAATGGCCGCTCACCACCCCTTCCACAACATTCTTCCTTCATTTTTCTAATTTTGCACTCAGCAGCCGGTTCCTAACTGAAGTTACTTTTTAATATAAACAATATTCATTTCATTCAACAAATCAACTATTTTTCATTCAATAAGAGCAAAAACCAGCAATAAATTATTTTAAACTTTACTTGAATTTAGTAACTGAATAACATTTAGTTTTCATTTTAACTCAATTTACTCGCTATACTCTATAGGAAATATAAACGCTCTAAGTATTGGTGTTTGGGCAAAAATTTTGTTGTCATGAGTTTAACGGAAATACATGTTTTGAGGTTCTCTCTATAGTAAAAGAAGGTTTCACAAATTAGTCTTTCTCTCTCTCTCTCTCTCTCTCTCTCTATGTGTGTGTGTGTGTTTTCACAGGATTCTTAAAATCCAAAAGACTTATAATCACAAAATTTTATATGTAAGTTTCTGTTGGCCTCTAGTGTTAAAGATAGTCCGGAACCAGTCGCAGTTAGTCAGGAGGTATTAATCTAGACGTTTCATCATTATAGAGTGTAATCCACCTAGAAATTGTCCTTTAAAGTAAAAATTCAGAAGTTAAACAAAATTAAATTTTCAGAGTTCTCTGAAGAGGTTCTTGCTTTCTCATCCCGTTGGATAGTATTAAATATTCTTTCGAAATATTTCAACCAAACTCATAATGTATTTGTCCGGATGTCGGGCAGGCAACTTATACTCGTGATGACAATGTGATTTGAAATATGAAATTGACTTCAACAAAGTGGTTTCTATGTTTTGTGTAATTCGAGTTGGCATCGTGGACTGTTTCTTATATATATATAAAAGGATTTCACATAAACACGTGAGATAATAATCAATTATCAGACCGCAATGTGAAAATGGGAAAACAAGACTAAGATCTTTCAACCATAATAAGCGGTCTTCGTCAGAGTCAAAAACCCAACTGTTGGGTAACAAGAAGACCACTTGTTGCGGTTGAAAGATCTTAGTCTTGTTTTCCCATTTTCACATTGTGGTTTGATCATTGTTTATATATATATATAATAGTAAACTACAATAAGAAAAACGTCTAAAACTTTCAATACGGACCTCGTCAGACATATACACTTGAAAATAAAGAGAAACTTTAATGCATTTCTATAAGGAATCAAAAAACGATTCCACAACTTGAATAGACTAAATTCATATAAAGAACGCATATAAAAGAAATCACAAAACTCACTACAATATTTCGACCATCTCATCATCAGATAGAAATATATGAGTCGCCAAGAAGACGAATGACGACTGAAGTGAAGTCTCAATGAAAAGACACTTAGTCAGTGCAGCCTTTCATTCAGTGCATATTATATCAGTGTTGTCCCGAATTGTAGAGGGAGGGGAAACAAGAATAAATAAGATAAATAAAAACAAAAAAATGAAAAAATGAAACATTTCAATAAATGAAAATACTGAAATAATAATAAACAAACTGTAAATGAAAATAATGTGATCGTTTAGAAAAGAGACAAGACGATCCTCACTAGTGGCAATAGGCACGAAGAGAGCACCTTCATCATGAGAAGTGTTATGTCACTCTGTGTGATGGCACTCTGCGTGTTGGCACTCTGTCAATGATGAACCTTGTACAATACACAACCATTATCAGTGCTGTTACTTGCGGAAATGTGATCGTTTAGAGAAGAGACAAGACGATCCTCACCAGTGGCAATAGGGAAGAAGAGAGCATCTTGTACAATGCACAACCATTATCAGTGCTTTTACTTGCAGAAATGTGATCGTTTAGAGAAGAGACAAGACGATCCTCACTAGTGGCAGTTGGGTTTGTTGTCGAAGAAGCAGAACTGCAGGAAGTGACCCCCGGCTGGTGCAGGCCGGTCGCTTTATTACTCGGCTTTTTGTCCTCTGTAACATCTGACTCTTACTCAGTCAACCCCTTCACCTCCCGACTCGCTCCGTCTTCTCATCTCACTGTTTACAATAATATAAACCAATCAAACTGCCTCCTTTTTATAACAAAAAATAATACTGATATAAATTATATAGAATCATTATAATAAATATTGTTACTTTGCCTTTCAAAAAACTACGTTTTCATTATTGAAAAACAAAAATCACTAAATTAATTTAATATCTTAAAAATGAACAATTTTTTTATATTAGATATGAATTATAAAATGTTGTAAACATTATTTCAAATTTATTTTATATATTGTGTTATGGCAATCTGCGTGATACTCGTAACACTCTCTGTGGTGGCACTCTGTGTGATGACACTATGTGTGATGTCACTCTGCGAGATGCCTTTCTGTGTGATGGCACTATAAGTGATGTCACTCTGCAAAATGCCACTCTGTGTGATGGCACTCCGTGAGATGCCACTCTGTGTGATTGCACTCTGCGTAATGCCACTCTGTGAGATGCCACTCTGTGTGATGGCCATCTGCGTGATACTCGTAACACTATATGATGGCACTATGTGTGATGTCACTCTGCGAAATGTCACTCTATGTGATGGCACTCTGTGTGACGTCACTCTGTGTGATGGTACTCTGTAAGATGGCATTCTGTGTGATGTCAATCTGTGTGATGGAACTATGTGTGATGTCACTCTGCTTAATGCCGCTCTGTGTGATCGTACTCTGTGTGACGTCACTCTGCATGATGGCACTCTGCGTGTTGACAATCTGTATGATGATATTCTGTGTGATGGCACTCTGTGTGACGTCACTCTGTGTGATGGTACTCTGTGAGATGCTATTCTGTGTGATGCCACTATGTGTGATGTCACTCTACGTAATGCCACTCTGTGAGATGTCACTCTGTGTGACGTCACTCTGTATGATGGCACTCTGCGTGTTGACAATCTGTGTGATGATATTCTGTGTGATGGCACTCTGTGTGATGGCACTCTGCGTGTTGGCACTCTGTCTGATGACACCCTGTGTAATGGCAATCTGTGTGATGATATTCTGTGTGATGGCACTCTGCGTGTTGGCACTCTGTCTGATGACACCCTGTGTAATGGCAATCTGTGTGATGATATTCTGTGTGATGGCACTCTGTGTGATGGCACTCTGTGTGTTGGCAATCTGTGTGATGATATTCTGTGTGATGGCACTCTGTGTGATGGCACTCTGCGTGTTGGCACTCTGTCTGATGACACCCTGTGTAATGGCAATCTGTGTGATGATATTCTGTGTGATAGCACTCTGTGTGATGGCACTCTGCGTGTTGGCAATCTGTGTGATGATATTCTGTGTGATGGCACTCTGTGTGATGGCACTCTGCGTGTTGGCACTCTGTCTGATGACACCCTGTGTAATGGCAATCTGTGTGATGATATTCTGTGTGATGGCACTCTGTGTGATGGCACTCTGTGTGTTGGCAATCTGTGTGATGATATTCTGTGTGATGGCACTCTGTGTGATGGCACTCTGCGTGTTGGCACTCTGTCTGATGACACCCTGTGTAATGGCAATCTGTGTGATGATATTCTGTGTGATGGCACTCTGCGTGTTGGCACTCTGTCTGATGACACCCTGTGTAATGGCTATCTGTGTGATGATATTCTGTGTGATGGCACTCTGTGTGATGGCACTCTGCGTGTTGGCAATCTGTGTGATGATATTCTGTGTGATGGCACTCTGTGTGATGGCACTCTGCGTGTTGGCACTCTGTCTGATGACACCCTGTGTAATAGCAATCTGTGTGATGATATTCTGTGTGATGACACTCTGTGTAATAACTCTCTTTTTGATAACTCTCTATGCGATGTCACAGGACTGTCAATTACCGCTTTATAGAGTTGTATTTGAATTATTGATAATTATTTTACAATTAAACTATTGCCCAACTTGTCTTTATGTTTCTAAATAAAATATATAGGATTTGCTTACATTTGTTATATTTTTTAAATACTATAGAGTGTGAATATTTCTATTATTTCGTTGAAATGTAAATGAAATTAATAATACATCCAGAATCTTTTGACGAAGTATTCGATGTAAAGGAAATATCATTACTGTTATTTTTGTTTCATTGACTAAATGTTCTCATAAGGGGGACAAGGATTAATTAGTTTACAAAAATCTCACACAAAATCCAAAATAGAACGTCAAAAGGGTTACAATAGGAAGCAGAAATTAATTAAAATTACCACATCAATATATATAAAAATATTAAAGACTATATAATTTTTATATCTAGAAAGTTAAAATAATTAAATGAAGTTATAATAACGCTGATACGGTTTGATTGTTGTTTTGGAAAGAACTATTAGCTGCTCTACTGCAATTAGCCGCGGGAGTATGTTGTCTATTTGTTTGTTGTTTCGATTGTGTTCTAAAACCTACGCGTTGACTGGATGGAAGTAGCTCTTTTGTAGATTTGTTTGCACTATTAGCTGCAGGTGTGGATTGTCTAGTTGTTTGTTGTTTCGATTGTGTTCTAAAACCTACGCGTTGACTGGATGGAAGTAGCTCTTTTGTAGATTTGTTTGCACTATTAGCTGCAGGTGTGGATTGTCTAGTTTTTTGTTGTTTCGATTGTGTTCTAAAACCTGCGCGTTGATTGGATGGAAGTAGCTCTTTTGTAGATTTGTTTGCACTATTAGCTGCAGGTGTGGATTGTCTAGTTGTTTGTTGTTTCGATTGTGTTCTAAAACCTACGCGTTGACTGGATGGAAGTAGCTCTTTTGTAGATTTGTTTGCACTATTAGCTGCAGGTGTGGATTGTCTAGTTGTTTGTTGTTTCGATTGTGTTCTAAAACCTGCGCGTTGATTGGATGGAAGTAGCTCTTTTGTAGATTTGTTTGCACTATTAGCTGCAGGTGTGGATTGTCTAGTTGTTTGTTGTTTCGATTGTGTTCTAAAACCTACGCGTTGACTGGATGGAAGTAGCTCTTTTGTAGATTTGTTTGCACTATTAGCTGCAGGTGTGGATTGTCTAGTTGTTTGTTGTTTCGATTGTGTTCTAAAACCTGCGCGTTGATTGGATGGAAGTAGCTCTTTTGTAGATTTGTTTGCACTATTAGCTGCAGGTGTGGATTGTCTAGTTTTTTGTTGTTTCGATTGTGTTCTAAAACCTGCGCGTTGATTGGATGGAAGTAGCTCTTTTGTAGATTTGTTTGCACTATTAGCTGCAGGTGTGGATTGTCTAGTTGTTTGTTGTTTCGATTGTGTTCTAAAACCTACGCGTTGACTGGATGGAAGTAGCTCTTTTGTAGATTTGTTTGCACTATTAGCTGCAGGTGTGGATTGTCTAGTTGTTTGTTGTTTCGATTGTGTTCTAAAACCTACGCGTTGACTGGATGGAAGTAGCTCTTTTGTAGATTTGTTTGCACTATTAGCTGCAGGTGTGGATTGTCTAGTTGTTTGTTGTTTCGATTGTGTTCTAAAACCTACGCGTTGACTGGATGGAACTAGCTCTTTTGTAGATTTGTTTGCACTATTAGCTGCAGGTGTGGATTGTCTAGTTGTTTGTTGATGGTTCTTTATTGGGAAAGTACTCGACCACAGGAATTCTCAACCTTTTTTCTGACCTTCTCCCTCCCAATAATCTATTTCCTACTTAATATTCTTAATTTTTGAAATCATCCCCTAACTGTTGATTAATTTGCACATATTGCGCAAACTCTTCAACAGAAATAAATTTAGGAGACAGAAAATATATATATGTGCTACACAAAAAGAAATATTTTAAAAATTAATAGTCACTAAAGACCATAAAATAATTTAATTACAAGGAACTTCATTGAACACAATAGTTTATTGAATACAACAAACTAATAAAGGAACTAGTTTTATTAGTTTAAAACATATGTAAAATGAAATTACATTCAACAATGATAAGTGTTATATTTTTCATACAGGGCCAAATGGATAATACAAAGTCTCTACACAAAAGAAGTTTTGTAATTTAAACTACGCATTCGAACACTTTATGTTCATCGTTAGGTAAAATTTTCCTATTTAAACCTAAGCAGTTTACCTGGCGATGAACATGAAGTGTTCCAAATGCGTAGTAAAGGGTTAAAAAACTTCTTTTCTGTGGTGACGTTGCATTATCCATTTATTCCGATATGAGTAAATACCACACAATTACGGATTGCACAATTAAAGTATTGTATTGTTATTCTGCCAAATACTTAATGTCAGGATTGTTTTAGAACATCACTCCTTGAATATATTTCTAATTTATTTGCCTCCTCACTTAAATATGTAAGGCTCAGCCAGGTTGTTTTTTAACTCCTCCTCAAACTGGCTTAACGTATCATTACGTTGTCCCTTAAAACATATTTTCGCCTATAAGGGAGATAATCACCCACGTTTGAGGACTCCTACGCATTAACTACTGGTAATATCAGGATTCAGGGTGGGTTTACGTTCACGAATTAAGACCACTTCAGTCTCTCTCTTCTGAATCCCGTTTTATAATTTCCGAAATGCTGACAAGGTGTTGTCTTGAAATGTTAGGCATCAGTGGTTTCTTCCATTAAATTCATCCTAAACCGCCACGATGAGACATGATAGCGATATTTTGTAGTGAATACTGTATAGAATATTTATGAATCATAAATATGTCATGAACAATCATAATTGCTTTTAGGTTATATCCTATGTAGATAATTAATACCGGAAATAATTTTTTTTTTTTGAGGTTATAACAAAAATCGTTATATCAAGTAGAATGCCATATTTGTATCGCTGACAAGAACAAATACTGAGGAAAGGATCTTTTTGTTACATTATAATTCGTTCTGAGGTTTTTTATGATTTGTTTTTTTGCTTTGTTTACTAATTTATAATTTAAATAATAATATTTATAATCCTTTAATAAAATAGTTCCCTACAAATTTCGGGTCACGACTACCTATTAAAATTGTAGAACTGGAAATTGTAAGTTGATAAGTTTTAAAAGACATATACTATACGGTAGGAAATTCTTAACACATACATGTAGTTATTTGTAAAATAATAGATGCGTTCATGATGCCAAGGGATTCTTGTTTCAATATTTGGAGAAGATTTCATGTGAAAAATTATTTTTTTGATATTCATTATTTTTATTACAAGCAATCTATTTACGTTGCATTTATCGATTACTTAAATTGATTACCGTAAATTTATGTGCGCAGGACAAGTTACGAGGATGGCCACTGAGAAGTGACTGGATGGGAGACTGCGTCACACCAGAAGTTGGTAGCTTGGTAGCTTCGCTGGATAGATGGAGTATCAAAGAATGCCCCAATTGATTCAGGAAGAGGAATCTACAAAATAAAATGATTAGGGGAAGTTCTGTACAAGGCAGACCTCGGGCAATGGATTTCAGTACATATGATGCTGATCATCTCTTATTGATAATTATGTTGATTGTTACTACGTATGTTGTCTCAATATGATAGTGTATTGATATAAAGAAAGTATGAAAAATATATGATAACCATGAACCGGCATTGTATTTGTGTAAAACTAATGGTAAAATTGATGGGTAAGATATTACCCATCAATACCTATTTCAGATATATAAATCTGAAAGGGGTTAATGATGGAACAAAGAACCAACAGATTTGCGTAAAAAGGAAACTGCTATAAAAAATAATTGTTACATCAAGATAACTTGGTCACATATTGTGATTAAGCAATTATAATGTAATTTTAGTAACACTTTAAAAATGTCTTCGGAATCACGGAGAAAATAATCCTTATTAGATTTTTAGACAGACTTGTCAAAAGTACTAAATCTACGTCTATCCCTTTTTAAATTTTTCCTTTTTTACTTATTGAAAAAAAATTGCTGTATTGTAATCATGGAATGAATTATTTTAAAATTTCAACAAATTTAAATGTTTTGACATGATCTCAATACATTTTTTAGTTTTTTTGTTGATATCCGTAGGTGAATGGATTATCTATTCAAAATTTTGTAAACATGCTAAAGGTCACATTCTTTATAGTCAATAATGTACATTTTCTGAATACAAAAAATTTTTCTTTTTGAAATCCTAAATCTTGGTTATGCCATCTACCTAAAATTATTAGGCAATGAAAAAGGTTTTCATGATTTTATTTTTATTTGATTAAAAAATGTAATACAATCGAAAAGATGCAAAGCTCTACTAGGAGTAAGAGTGCCCTGATGTACTTGTCCTATTTGTTTACATTAACCTGAAAAAATGTTTAATAGAATCCAACTAAGAAACAAGTTCAACTTTCAACTTCTTAAAGGAAATTATAATTTGTTTAAAGTAAGTTAAATTTTTTTTAACATATTTTTTTAAATACGCAACTACGCATATTATGTGTAACAAGTATATGTAGTATGAGCAATACAAATAACTTTGACAAATATGAGCAAAGAATGGAACCCACTGGTTCAACTTTTCACTTTGTTTCTTGATTGTAAGATCATCATGGCAGTAGGTCCCTAGGCCATCTTCTCTTAAGTCGTCTTGGGGGATTCTGGGAAGGGGAGGAAGGAGCAAAGTTTTGTACGAGTGGATTTGGGTTGAGAGGGAAGTTTGGTATGAAACGCCTTGTAACGATCAGTGGCTAAGTTATGTAAGTTAAATTTATATTTAAAATACCTATTTTCAACCTATTTCTGCGAACAGCATCAAGAAATATTCATATTATCGTAATATTAATGATAATGCTTCTTCTTTTGGATGGGATCCTAATTGTGCATCGTCCTAATTTGGTTCAATGATAATTGAATAATCTGTACAGTACATATAGTGATAACTTTGAAATATAAGTATATTATAAAAATAGTATAATCTACAAACATGGTAAGAGAAATATTTTTTTAAAAAACACATTTTTGGTTTTTTAAAGAACACATGCGCATTCGTTGTACGTCACTTTAAAGTAAAGTGATGAGAGAAAATGTCTTTTGATAGTTTCACGGAGTTACACGGTGGTTTTAGAATCTACCAACCCATATTTCAAGATGTTTGTCTGTGTGTGACTTGCTGCCGTCTATCGACAATTCCTAAGACCGTTCTTAATACTTGAAAGATACATAGTTTCTCCAGTGGTTGGTAATCCTACTGATTCTTTTTTCAATACTGAATAGAAAAGGAATATTTCTTGTACTTTATGCAGAACCGATACCAATCAGATGAGCATGTTATAGATCACTTAGAATTTAAATTACTATTTATTTGTTGAAATATGAATTATCTCATGATAAAAACTCATTAATTTTCAATATTGAAAAAAAATATTGCACAAAAAAGAAAAATATTACACTCCCTCTGTATTCGTCTGTTTCAATAGCAACACACGTTTCAAACATTACTCGATTCAGCAATTTCGGTATTTGAATGTTCCTTTTTTCAATACTAGTTCTTTCTAAAGCACACTGGATTATAGATAAACAAGAAATTTTTTCAGCACTAACTTTCGAAGCTACTAAAAATTTAACAATAACGCTATATGAGTGTTCCGTTCTTTCAATAGTAGCTTTAAATTAATTTACTAGATTCAACAATAATGAATCCCCCATTTTTTGGAGAGTAACTTTTTCTTAACGTGACCAAATTGAACAATGACGATCTAAATTAATTATTTTTTTAATTAGTAAATTTTTCCTCATCACTTGATTATACAATTACTGTGCATGAATAGTATTTTTTTTACTTTACTAAAGTAAGCTATCATAATCATGTAAAAATGTGATTAATACATTTTCAGGATAGAGAGGTTGGAAAACTTACTCTTAGTATGATAAAGAATAGCACTGGTTTTGGGTAATACTGAATCGTGGGAAAAGTATATTATCGTATTTATATTAAAACAGCTTCCAATTGTAACTAACTCTTAAAGTATTTCTAAAAACTTAAATTTTATGTTATGCATTCAATGAATACTTTGAATTAAATTATAAATATTGATGAGAAAAATTTCACAAATTTTGTATATTTAATAAAAATCTGTTCGCGAAAATGACAGTTCTTAATATCTATGTGTAATCACATCTAAGATTGTGTTACAACAACTTTTGTTATACATTTTATTTATTATTCATAGACTTGAGATAGCAAAATAAAAGAAAAGAAATACTAAATTTGAATTTGGATGTGTTTGATAAAACGTTTACTTATAATGAAGGCCCCTCCAGATTTTTTTATTCAGTTGTTTGAAATTGAGATACATAATGTTAAGTCCTTGCTTTTTTATTTTTTTATAAAAAATATTAATATGTGATCGATTCATTAAACCTGCTAAATCTTCTTATAGCGCTAGAAACAATTTCTACTATAATTTTCATTAATCTAAAAATGTATTTCAAATGTACCCTCAACATTGAAATATTTTTGTTTAAAAAATTATTTAAAAATCTCTTTGTAGCTAAAGGGAGAAGTTATCTAAATATATCGGATGAGGCCTGATGCCAACAAAGTTAGGTGGGAGGTTCTGCAAGTCATGTCCAGTTGGCTCTTTGAATAGCTTTGCGAAGTTATAAACAATCAACCGACATTCCAAAGCTACAAAATGAATCGCGTGTACGTTTAACGTCGCTTTATAAATTTCAAATTCTCAGATTGAATCGATTAAGATTTAGTTTACATCTCAAATAGGTAAACATTTCATTTGTAGAGTCACATTCACCAATTCAATTCTTTAATGCTCGCTTAGTGCATTCATTAAAAATATTAATTCTTAATGTAGTCATCATTTAAGCAAATAAAGGATTCCAATTAATTTATATTTTTTTCAGGACCTTTATACTTATTATAATAGAACAGTGTGAATGTTTGCTGTATATATTTGCAGTCAGTTAGGAGTCAAGAAGTTTGTTTGATGATTCACTTCGAATAATGATTTCGGTGTGAAATGATGTCTGTTGTTTGACTTGCTTGTTGTTTCCAATGCTCACACTTATGAATCTATCACCTTGATTGCTATTCTAGGGGTTGAGGGTCTGTTATTGAAGTTAAAAGACTTCAATACTTGAAGTAGGTTCAAGTTTATCACCAGTTTGTCACATTCATGCAGGCGTTCCCCAGGGTAGTATACTTTCTCCCATTCTATATAATATTTATACGGCAGATCTCACCCAACATCCATCCACTCTCTTGGCAGCATTTACAGATGGCAAAGCCATTCTATCAGCACATAATGATCCTATTGTAGCTTCTGATAAACTTCAACAACATTTGCTTCTTTTACAACCTTGGTTCAATCAAAATCAACGAACAAAAGAGCTCTCACATTACTTTCACTCTTTCCCGTAAAACTGCTCTCCAGTACTTCTGAATATTAAGATCATCCCTCCCACGACCACTGTACGCTACCTTGGGCTACACTTTGACACCCTGATGACTTGTAATCCACACACGAGACTTAAACGTACAGAGACTAACAGACGTTACAAACTCCTAATAAGACTTTTAGAATCAAAGTCGAGACTTACACTAACAGACAGATTACATATATACAACGCAGTCCTAAAGCCTTTCTGGGCCTATGGTATAGAAATCTGAGGTTCCACCAAACCATCCAACATACAACGTTTACAATCCCTACAGTCGAAAATCATCAAGAAACTTTCTCATTTACCTTTCTATGTCCCCAACAAAATCATACGCCAAGACCAAAAAGTCCCATCTGTTCAGAACTTTGCGATAAAAGATACAAATTATTTCACAACAGATTACTAACTGATCCCAACCCACCTCCTCGTTCCCTTCACTCACCTATAATACCTTAAAACCCGCGTAGGCGTTTAAACGATAATTGACCTGAGACCTCCTCTATTAAACCAGCTATGAGGGTAACCATATTATTGAGTGCCACCAATGGGTGACCACCCATTCCCGTTATAAATCCCCGCTAATCGTAGATACCAAATTGCAATCACTTCTTAATACAAATACTTTGTAGTTGAAGTGGAAAAAAATCTAGGTGTGGAAAGTTATATTGCACCTTGTTAGTTATAAGTGAGTCACATTACGTGTTTAATTCTCCATCAGTAGTTTTAAATTTTGCTATTCTCCAGTTAATAAGAGTAGCCCAAATAGCATTAAGCCTTTGTAAGAGTGGGGGTTGAAAAGTATAGTTGGAGAAGGCATCTTTAACGGCTATAATCTTCTATACTGAGAAGAAACAGCGAGAGCCTACTACCCAATTGACTCGTAACAACAAATATCAAAAACTTACCACGAACATCTCCTTCCTTCTATTTCTGTTTAAATTTTCTACGTTTGAGGTACGCAATGAAATATCAGTGGATTTAATAAAGTTAGTTTATAAAGTATCCCATTATTTGTTCCTTCCTAAATTGTTTAAAACAATATCTCACTACATGGAAACTTTTATTTGGTTCACATTCCATGTAAAAAATATGTCCTGATCCATGTCTTGACAAAAGAATAGGATCAGAATAGAATTATCCAGGGTCGAGAGAGAAAGAGAACTATGTAATAGAAATAAAAAGAAAAAATAAATAATATTATGAAGGAAAGAGAGAGGTGTGAAATTCGTACTGATCCACATCACAAGGAAAATATCTAGTATACAATGTTTCAACGTAACTTATTTTTAACAATAAACTATTTTATAACGTACACTTAATTTTGTGATGATTAATCAAAGTTAATATCAACCACAAATCACTTCTTTGAGAGAGCGCACTGAAAGAATCAGTTATATCACTTGATGTGTTTTATCATTAATCTGTATTTTTACTATATTCAATAGATCAGAGTTACATTGCTCTAGAACAAAGTTCTTCATTAAAATAGTCTATGGAAAAAATGCTGTCTGAAGTTAAGTTTATAGGAAAGAGTTTAGGTGAGTAAAAATGAAAAGTAATATGTATGAATCAAGTCTCACGGTCTATCTGTACCGGAGAACAATTCACCATACAGTTCAAGTATTTTGAAAAAACAACATAGTAAGCAACTAAGCAGACTGAGTCCTGAATTTGGCACTTAAATCTCATAAATACACTTATCTAACTCAGAGGAGTACTATATAATAATAACCAAATAAATTGTTTATTGTGAGGTATTCCCAAATCTTTGTTTTTTGTTATTATACCTAATCAAAGTTAGCAGTAACACGATGTTGTAATAAAAAAGTTAATATGTAAATTAGAATAATAAAACTGAAAAGATAGAATATACTCACCAGTTGTACTTGTATGTTACGATACTTTAAGGTGACAAGTTATCAGTCCTATATAGGTGTTAAATATTTTCTTCCAACACACGATTTGATCAAAGGCTTAAGCCTTTCCGGCTGTTCCGGGGTGACAGTGGGCTACTTTTGATTCATCACAAACTTAATACCATGCTAAGGGTGCCAGCAGGAGTGGCACTTGTCATTCAATCAAGTGATAACCAATCTGCTTAACTTTGGTGGTCTATCGGGAATTAGTGTTTTCAACACGGTTATAGTCGTTGGCAAATCATTTGGAATTTTGAAATGAAACAAAGAATTCAATCATCAAAGTCCCTGGCAGTCTTGAGAAAAACCAGAATTGATTGCCAAAAAAGTGAATTATATAAGTTTTATTAAAATTGAATTACATTAATTTAGTTATCTATCTGTATTAAACAAAAACATTTCATTAAAATATTATAAACATTTCTGTTTGAATAGAATGATTGGATTACTAGATGTTGAATTCTAATAGTACTATCCGTTGCAGAAGTAGATTGTTGAAGGAAAAGGGTGTCTAAAATGGGAGATGGGAAAGTTGAGGGAGAGATGTGGAGGGATGATTGAATGGAGGGTGGGAGGAAAGGGATGTGCGAGGGAGCAGCGAGGAAGCGGCCATGTGGAGGCAGCCCCCGAGCTCCTACTGCGAGGTGTGGTTTATAACAGAGGTCTTTAAACAGACTGTCGGCACGTCAAAATGGCCTACAACTCATGCCTGGGCCAGGCGAGGTAAACAAACATGCACCGATACACACTGGCTGTAGTCTGTTTACACTCCCTTCTCTGCTGCCTAAATATAGCGCCCCATCCCAGTCCTATTCTCTTTTCGAGTATTTAAAGGAGAATCCCGACTGGTTCTTAGAATCTACAATGTTTCTTGACACAATACATTGCTTAGTTATGGAATGTGTCAAAAAATATCAATAGCATATATAACGGGTTCACAACATGGTTCACATGTGCCCTCAGAGGTCCCCAGAATATTAAAGAGAGCCAACAGTAAAATCCAGTAATTAAGGAACCCACAGTAGCTAGTAAGGGAGCATTCAAAATGTATATATGTCAATATACTATTATTCAGATATTGTAATTTCATATATTGATAACAAAAGATAAATAAATAGTCTGACAATATCACTATTAAATTATTTAAATAATAGCTTGGATACATCAGACACAAGGTCCACATTAGCTTGTCACAATAGTTTAATGCTGTAAAATTTTATATAACCCTTTCTTAAATTATGAAATCATATTTATTTAACTTTACTATAAGTACAATATAGTATTTATGAAAAAATTTGATTTCGAAATTTTGAAAAGTTTACGTTTTTAAGTCTTTTTTTAGTTTTTTTTTATGATGCGTTGTGTTTGCGTGCAGGTGGGTACTTGGGTGGGTAGGAGTGTGTATAAAAGACTGTTACCTCAACCTTTGATGGATTAAATTCATAATTTACAAAAAAATATGGTCCTTTAAGTGTGGAAAAACCTTATAGTTTTAGGGCAATATTACGTAATAAGAAAGTCCGTTTTTTTTGCTAAAATGTGTATTTAGACATTTTTTCTCCTAAATTACTAATTCTAGAATTTTGAAATTTTGGCACTATCATTCAAGTAACAGATGCAATATAAGAAGAAATCCTCAGTTTTTCAAAAGAATTGAAAAGACTTCAGTTTAATAAAACAACTGAGAGAACTGACAGAGTCCCGATAAAGTTTAGTTTTATATATATATATATAGTCACACCGTGAGTGTGTGTCACTTTGTGTCGGTCGGTGGACATTTCCATGTCTCCGCTCCTGTGTTCCTTTTCCTACCTTTCCTGAAGACTGCGTGATAGCCGAAATGATCGATAATAGTAAGTTTTAGTCTCTTTTTTGTTTTCTTATAACTTTAAATATATATATGCGTGCATGTTCGTTGAATTCGACCGACCGCTCAGTTAGCTTCAGTTACTCAAAGGGACTACTTCTACCCGATGACGACGAATGTCTAAATATCGTTGTGAGTCCTTTTTGTGTGTGTTTTTCTTTGTTTTTTTCTTTCCTGTGTGAACTATATATATATATATATATATATATATATATGCAGATAAATCACAATAAACACGTGATGCAATCAATGAAAACAAACCACAAGGAAAAAAAAGAAAGAAAACAGATGGAAAAAATGCTCTGAGGCCTTTCAATTTATGTCATCAGAGAGCAAACAAGGTAAGAACTAGAAAGTAACATAAAAGGTATGTACAAGGAAGGTAACTAAACAGCTGGGAAAACAAGAGTCGAAAAGGCATAATAAGAGAAAAACAAAAATACCCAATACAATTAAACAATGCAAAATGAACAATAAGAAAATTAATTAAAATAAAAAATATAAAAATATAAATAGAATAAGAAACAAGTGTTATATATAATTCCTAACTATAAACAATATATAATAAATATAAACAAATAGATACAAATTAAATTAATGCAATATCAAAAAATAAACAATATAAAATTATTAACAAAACAAGAATACATGAGAAAGTAATAAGTCAAATAAAAATTATGTTCTATTATTAGAATCCACAATCTGGTCAGAGTTCATGTTCAACGTTGTCAGAGTTCATGTTCAATCTTCCCATTTTATTGAATGATTTTTTGAATTAATATGTTGGAACAAGGCACTTGATTCTTCTTGCCGCCTAATAGTGTATTTATGTTGCTTCACTCTAGTAAACGGGAAAAAGTTTGCTAACTAGAGTGAAGCAACATAAATACACTATTAGGCGGCAAGAAGAATCAAGTGCCTTGTTCCAACATATTAATTCAAAAAATCATTCAATAAAATGGGAAGATTCCAAAGAATTGATATTTCTCTCATCTGATGTGGAAAGGAACTTAGTAGAAAGTGCCCTAATTAAGTATAATTTTGATAAACTAATAAATATAAGTCATGGGCTTTTTAGATTGGATGAAATTTTTAATTGAAGGTATAGTTAGGCAAATTGGTCCTGTGGGTGACCTTCGAAATGTACTCGCAACGTTGAACATGAACTCTGACCAGATTGTGGATTCTAATAATAGAACATAATTTTTATTTGACTTATTACTTTCTCATGTATTCTTGTTTTGTTAATAATTTTATATTGTTTATTTTTTGATATTGCATTAATTTAATTTGTATCTATTTGTTTATATTTATTATATATTGTTTATAGTTAGGAATTATATATAACACTTGTTTCTTATTCTATTTATATTTTTATATTTTTTATTTTAATTAATTTTCTTATTGTTCATTTTGCATTGTTTAATTGTATTGGGTATTTTTTGTTTTTCTCTTATTATGCCTTTTCGACTCTTGTTTTCCCAGCTGTTTAGTTACCTTCCTTGTACATACCTTTTATGTTACTTTCTAGTTCTTACCTTGTTTGCTCTCTGATGACATAAATTGAAAGGCCTCAGAGCATTTTTTCCATCTGTTTTCTTTCTTTTTTTTCCTTGTGGTTTGTTTTCATATATATATATATATATATATATATATATATTTCTTCGATGCGATGTTGACCAATGGGAGTAGAGTTACAGGTCCAAGCGTAAGGTCCCAGTTGCCCGCTGCTCAGCAAAAAGCCTTTGGGTTCTGCCAATAGGTATAGAGGTTGCACAGTCCCTCTTGATTATTAAGAGATGTTGACACTGGAATCCGACTTCTTCTCGTAGAAACATCTTCAAGTTGTAGGTTTTGTATATTGTTCTCTTCGGTTTCTTATGTTCATGTTTTTTCTTCAGTTGAATGTTATTGCTGCTATTGATGGGTGGCTGGTAGGTGATGAAAAGTTCTGCACTGTTGACCTGGTGGTGGTATTTGCGACATGTTTCAACCATTCTCTGGTTATCTTCAGGCAAGGAAATGGCCCAGACGTTGGTCCTTATATACAGTTTTCTATGGGTTGTCCGGGGAAAGGAATATGATTCGATGCGATGTTGACCAATGGGAGTAGAGTTACAGGTCCAAGCGTAAGGTCCCAGTTGCCCGCTGCTCAGCAAAAAGCCTTTGGGTTCTGCCAATAGGTATAGAGGTTGCACAGTCCCTCTGTGTTAAATGATGTTTGGCAGAAAACATTAGCCTCACTTTACAGTGAACTCCTGTTCCCTTTCTATTTTTGATTTTTGTGGTGGTTGGGTGTTGTTTACTATTTTCTGTTACGGATATTGCTGGGATATTTAAATGATACTCTCGGTTGTTTACTGCGAAAGCCGCCTTCATCTTCATGCCAACAGGGGTAGAGGTTGCACAGTCCCTCTTGATTATTTAAGAGATGTTGACACGGAATCCGACTTCTTCTCGTAGAAACATCTTCAAGTTGTAGGTTTTGTATATTGTTCTCTTCGGTTTCTTATGTTCATGTTTTTTCTTCAGTTGAATGTTATTGTGCTATTGATGGGTGGCTGGTAGGTGATGAAAAGTTCTGCACTGTTGACCTGGTGGTGGTATTTGCGACATGTTTCAACCATTCTCTGGTTATCTTCAGGCAAGGAAAATGGCCCAGACGTTGGTCCTTATTACAGTTTTCTATGGCTTTTTGCTGAGCAGCGGGAACTGGGACCTTACGCTTGGACCTGTAACTCTACTCCATTGGTCAACATCGCATCGAATCATATTCCTTTCCCCGGACAACCCATAGAAAATGTATATAAGGACCAACGTCTGGGCCATTTCCTTGCCTGAGATAACCAGAGAATGGTTGAAACATGTCGCAAATACCACCACCAGGTCAACAGTGCAGAACTTTTCATCACCTACCAGCCACCCATCAATAGCAGCAATAACATTCAACTGAAGAAAAAACATGAACATAAGAAAACCGAAGAGAACAATATACAAAACCTACAACTGGAAGATGTTTCTACGAGAAGAAGTCGGATTCCAGTGTCAACATCTCTTAATAATCAAGAGGGACTGTGCAACCTCTACCCCTGTTGGCATGAAGATGAAGGCGGCTTTTCGCAGTAAACAACCGAGAGTATCATTTAAATATCCAGCAATATCCGTAACAGAAAATAGTAAACAACACCCAACCAACCACAAAAATCAAAAATAGAAAGGGAACAGGAGTTCACTGTAAAGTGAGGCTAAGGTTTTCTGCCAAACATCATTTAACACAGAGGGACTGTGCAACCTCTATACCTATTGGCAGAACCCAAAGGCTTTTTGCTGAGCAGCGGGCAACTGGGACCTTACGCTTGGACCTGTAACTCTACTCCCATTGGTCAACATCGCATCGAATCATATTCCTTTCCCGGACAACCCATAGAAAACTGTATATAAGGACCAACGTTCTGGGCCATTTCCTTGCCTGAAGATAACCAGAGAATGGTTGAAACATGTCGCAAATACCACCACCAGGTCAACAGTGCAGAACTTTTCATCACCTACCAGCCACCCATCAATAGCAGCAATAACATTCAACTGAAGAAAAAACATGAACATAAGAAACCGAAGAGAACAATATACAAAACCTACAACTTGAAGATGTTTCTACGAGAAGAAGTCGGATTCCAGTGTCAACATCTCTTAATAATCAAGAGGGACTGTGCAACCTCTACCCCTGTTGGCATGAAGATGAAGGCGGCTTTTCGCAGTAAACAACCGAGATTCATTTAAATATCCAGCAATATCCGTAACAGAAATAGTAAACAACACCCAAACCCCACAAAAATCAAAATAGAAAGGGAACGGGTTCACTGTAAAGTGAGGCTAATATTTTCTGCCAAACATCATTTAACACAGAGGGACTGTGCAACCTCTATACCTATTGGCGAACCCAAAGGTTTTTGCTGAGCAGCGGGCAACTGGACCTTACGCTTGGACCTGTAACTCTACTCCCATTGGTCAACATCGCATCGAATATATTCCTTTCCCCGGACAACCCATAGAAAAAAAAAAAATATATATAAATATATATATATATATATATATATATAATAATATAAATTTAAGTTAACGACAGTCGTCGTCATCGGGTATAAGTAGTCCCTTTGAGTAGCTGAAGCTAACTGAGTGGTAGGCCGAATGCAAACGAACACGCGCGCACTCTGCCGGCAGCCCTAGGTAAGCTACTAACTACAGAGAGAAAAATAGCTAAAAAGAACAAATAAAAGCAAATAAAAATAACAGAAGGAGAAGAATAGTAAATGAAGCAATAAACAATTAAAAAAAAATAATAAATAAATAAAAAAATAATAATAAAAAAAAAAAATTAAATTAGCGGTACAAGTTAAGGCCAGGAGGAGAGCGAGCTTTGAAGACAGATAATTGCCTCCTCTGAAGCTCTTAAAGTAACCCGAGAAGACGGAACAGGGATATGATTAAGGACTTGGACCCGGAAGCAGTGATTAAAATCCAGTCCATGGGAATTAGAGTGGATAGCAATAGGGAGGTTTTTGCGTTGACCAACGGAAGCCCTGTGACCATTCATACGTAAGGTGAGCTGCGTAGAGGCCATACCAACGTAGAATGCATCACACTGGGTGCAGTCCAAACGGTAAACGCAATTAACCGATGTGCATGAGGTGTGGGGAGGACAAGGGTAGTTAATGTTGCTATGGGGGGAAGTAAAAAAGGGATTAGGGTTTATGATAAGACAGGTTTGGCATCTGCTCCATCCGCACTCCACCATTCCCCTCCCATGTGCAGGGTTCAAGGGAGAGTGATGGGAGAAAATGCCTCTGAGGTTCGGTGGTTTGCGATATGATAAGGAGGGGGCTTCAGGAAAAATAGACGAGGTAGAAGGAGAAGAGGAGAGCAATGGGAAAAACTCCTTAATAACCGAGCCAATCCTATGAGCAAAAGGGAAAAAAGTGGATATCAGGAAAACACTATCAGTGTGGTCTTTTCTCGGTACGTGCCGGTGAACTATTTCAGCCGGCACGACACGACTATCAATGGCATTAGAAGGGTAGCCACGATCAACTAATTTTTCCTTTAAACTGTTAATATGGGAACTACGGTTTTTCAAGTTATTACAAATCCTGTGGATGCGAATGGAAAGGGATCTGGGGATTGCTTTTTTGATGTGGGTGGGATGGCAACTACTGTAGTGGAGGTACTACTGTGCATTCGTAGGTTTTATATGTACAGAGGTGGAGAAACTGCTATTGTTGAGGGTGACATCAACATCAAGGAAAGTAATTTTATTGCTGGACACAAAGTGGGTGAAGGAGATGGAGGAAGAAAAGTTTTGGAAGGAAAGTAAGAAGAGGTTTAACTCATGTTTATATATATATATATATATAATAAACTAAAGTTTATCGTGACTCTGTCAGTTCTCTCAGTTGAACTGACCGAGTCCCGATAAACTTTTAGTTTTGTTTCTATTCCACGATCGATACGTTTGTCAATATTTATATATATACATAGATTAATAAAAAAAACTGTAGAGTATAATACAGTAATATTCTAAAAAATAATTAATTTAATTATTGGTGTGGTATCAATTCCATTCTAGTGGTTAGATGTAGATTACCTACTGAATCCTTTATACTATAATTGCTATGTTAAGCGAAGATATTCAGAAGACCTTTTATCAGAAGAAGATAATGCTAAATGGAGCTGTCTTTCAAGCAAGCAAGGTTTCATGAATTTACAAATTGTTCTATGTATTTTATTTGAAATAATTTAAGCAAAACTATTTCTGCAAAAACGCAGCCCATCCTTCTATAAATGGCTCTTTTGAGTTCAATTTCATTTTGATATCAAACCTTGTAACCAGTACCGTGATCATAATCATAATTAAAAACTTTGACATTTTTATACAACATATAATTTGAATATAGTGGATTTGCGATTATGGAATTCTGATTAAAAACTATACTGGTCATCTATGTTATGGAGACCATTTTTAGACGTAATATCAAAATGATTCATCAAATATCAAATGACGTGATCTATTCACAAGGTTTTCTATACAATATTTTTCTCTTGAACTAATGAGATGAAACAATTTCAACATAGAAAAAAATATTTGACAACCTGACAATTGTGTAAAAATTAATTTAGAAATTTTTTTATCATAATCAATTAAAACAGATTTATTAAACTTTAAAGGTTTTTAAAAGTGTTTTTCAATGAAACGATTTGTTGATAGGCAGAACGCGGCGGAGACATGAAGCGTTGCCACCGGAATGCCCTGAGGCCACCAGAGATCGCCTGTGAAGCCTATGTCCTTATGAATGAAACTGAGGAAATCCTACTCAGTTTTGCAGTCCTCAAAATGAATAGCATTCTCATTTTGTTTAATTTTCTTCCATAACATTATTACATTAATTCCATTATATAACATTTGTTTTTTTTTAATTTCTCATCAATTACTGTTTTTAATGACATGTTAATACATTTTTTTAAACTAAAAAATGACCTCATTGAGAGCAACATGTAATTGGCCATGTTGAAATACTGCTTTACCTAAATGATCTAACACTTTCTTTAGAGTCTCTCCTTGTGACTTATAAATAGTCATTGCAAATACTAAATGAATTGGAAATTGAATCCTTCAAAAAGGATTGTTACTCCCTTTAGATAAATTTCAATCAAGGAATTAAAACTATTTCCCCTTGAAACCGTGATGAGATATTTTACAAACAATGACTTTATCGTAAAGCTCCTCAGTTATTAGTCTTGTTTCATTATATAAGCGCGGTAGATCAGCATTTCTTATGGACATGGCAGGAGCTCCTTTTTGAATTCATGCTTATGTTTCAGAGAGAAGTGCAAAAAGTCCACTTGCCGCAGAGAGTAGCGCTAAGAATTAAAAGTAAATACATGCAAAAAAAAAAAACATTGTCTAAACAACAATAAGATTCTAAAAATGGAACTAAGATCTTTACTAGAAAAAAAACTGGTTCGGTTTATTCTATAAGAGAAATAGATTTTACATCTGGAGTCAGTAGTTTTACCTGACTTATGTTGAGAGAATTTATTTTTCATTCTTCATGCTTCTTTAATGTCACTATTTGTAAAGTCATATATTACTCACTGTTTTCTTTTAATATTTATTTGAATGATCCAGTATATTCCAAGGCTACCTGTGTGCAACATCCAAGACTTCATCTTTTGTTGACTTATACACACAAAACATTCTTTTTATCAGGTTTTGAAAGTGTAGTGTCAGAAAGCCCCCATAACCCAGACCCGCACTGGACTTCAAATGCAAAGGTCGTGGGTACGATTCCCAGAAAACTATACACATATTTTATTATTTATTCAGACAATGCACGATGGCGGGAAAAAACAATAAAGATCGGTCATCAGAGTTTTATCAGTATATAGATTCTCGAAAGTAATTATAATAGGTAATTTAGAATTTTTAGCACTTTACCATAGTCATTACCATTATTTAATTATTCAATTACCATTCTCATTATTCAATTAATTTTGTCATAGTGGAAAGCTGATTAAAGAACTTGAACAGTACACAAGTGCATTGACATGTGATAAAAAGTACGATCTTGCTAATAACACAGCTATTGTAGAATCTGCATACAGCATAGAAACCGTAGTCGCCGCAGATGTCTTTTACTAAAAAGTCTCCTCCAGTGTATGAAAGTTTTGGCACCCGTCGCTTGGAGAAGTTAAAAGTTTTTGTTACTCTAGGTTTTGTTTAAAGCTTCTACCATGAATAGAAAGAAATACTTTTCAGTAATTTAAAGATTTAAAATTGCTTCATTCTTCTAATTCTATCTTTAATTAATAACTCATACCATGAAGATAATGATTTGTTAAGCTTTTTGAATGGAACTACTCATACAAACCTTACAAGCAAAAAGAACCCTATGAAATTAAAATTACAATTACAAAACTGCATTTGTATTTTGGGAGTCATTTTAATAATATTTGTTTAGAAGTCTATTATTTAGTTTAACTAAATTGTTTGCTCTATTTTAGCATGTTTACGAAACTTCACATCTCATTCGCACGCTTCTCATAAACTATGGCAAACTTGAAAGAAAAATCTCTCTCATTCAACGATCACTTTGATTGTATGCCTGTAGATAAGAAGAAAGATTTTGATCTGGTAAGATTAAGCTTGAAGTTTGTAAGCTGGTCGGTCATATATTGGATCACTAATAATCCTAAAATTAGGAAGCTTAAGTTAAAATGTGTTTTTAAATTATTAATTTTCAAAAAGTATTCCCATACTTCGCTCGCCGTCACTTTCATGTAATAGATAAATTAGCAGTTTTTATTGAATTACCTTTATAAAACTATTTTACTTACATATTGAACTGTAGCTTTGCTGGTCCAAGTGAAGTTATCTTAGTAAACCTCTTCATGTTACTCTATTTTAGGCCACTAATCTATCTTCCATCTATCTTTATGCAAAGAAATTGCCTGAAAAATGATTAAATTTATGATATGTATCAAAAAGAGGATAATCTTTTATTAAGTAAAACAAATTAAACATAAAACTGTGGTAACTTTAGCATATTGTGAGAAACGTTTTGTTACAATGTCAAAGTGTATTATTGTGATACAATCACATGGCTCTGATCAGCTCAATATTTAACAATTTTAACGTACAACAATGATTGCCTTGTCACCGTATTACTGATGCAGAGAGAAAATCAAATGACTTGCAGTAGTTTAAACGTGTATTAGTGTCAGAAGGCAGACCATGCAGGAGGGAATATTGACGACTTTAATATGACTTTACAGAGCATACAGGGAGTCATGTCCCTTCAACGTCCTGGACCATGCCACACCCATCCCAGGCTATAGTTAGGCGTGGCACGCACACATTCAAGTTCAAAGTTTTCTTCTCAACATGCAAACCAACAATAATCTATTTAAAAGCAAATAAAAAAGTGTTTGAAATAATAATAAAGGAATAAATGCTTTAATCAAAATAGTTCTTTCTACGCTATCAGATTTGTATATCTACGAAAGAAGACTGAAAAATGTGCACGTTTGGAGAACTGATGGACAGTATGGGTCAAAACAATGGCTTAAGTTGTCCTTAATATTACAACATTATTAGTGGTACCGAAATAATTCTTGTAAGAAGGAATCTAATTAAGATGTATGTTTACATTGAGTTTATCTTTTGTCTACTATTATAATTAAGTGGGGTCAAGTTTTATTTAATGATATTGTACGTGGTACTAAAGTTGGTTCCACTAACTTTACTCAAAATTAGATGTATTGAACTTGGTCATGACCCAAGATTTTCCATATGAGAGATGGGAAATATTGTGCAGCAGTCATCCAGATCCTGACAATTCTAGGTATTTGTTAAAGATCCCATCTCTAATCAACTTGAGATGGTAAACATGTATGCGCTCCATATAGGATACAACCAATAATAGCATAACTAATATGGGTGCCAAATGACAATTGAGTCAACTTTCGTCTGAGCGAGGAAAGTAAAAATCTACAAGAGTGAAGCTGGAGACAGCACAACAAACTATTACAATGTAATAAACTCTCCAAGTGGTAGTAGAAATTTATTAGTAAAATGTTAGCCAACATGAAGGAGAGCAGTTGGAATTTAATAGTCGCGGACACGAATACAGTATCCTGGTGAGTTTGTTTTCGTAGGTTAAAAGACGGAGGTTAGAGTGGAAGTGAATGAGTAATAAAATAAGGGCGGATTTGTAGTGGATGAAAAAGAGGGAAGATGGAACATGTGCCCGACTTGGCCACACATGGAGCGCCGTATAAACTTTATAGGACCTCCCGGCAGTGTTTACAAGGACTGGCTTTAAGAGTCTGCCGGCCAATGTGCGCGCCTGTCGGTCTGCAAGAGATCGACTAGGCCTGCTTCAAGTGTCTCCGAGAGCTGCGCGTGCGAATCTATCCACACCAACCTGTTTACTGCGCGGAGTCAGCTTACTTGCTTTACTGCACCTAGTTTACTTGTGAAAGTGAATCAGTAACGACAGTCAAGCCAAATGCTTCACCCTCAACAACTAATAATCTAAATAATTTATGATCGTGAAATGCAATATTTGTAACAACTATTGCTACACATGATTAAACAAAACTATCATGAATATCTGAAAGTGGGAGTAAGATATTATACTCTAATTTTTTTTCATTGTTTGTTTTAGACTGATCATCTTAAAAGGATAATTTCTGCACCTTACTCTCGGTCTCGTTAAGATATATATCAGTTTTTAACAGGACGTGAACTTTCAAACACTATCTATATTTTACAATATCCAGTCTGTATCTGCAATCCTTTAATTATACAAACACCTCAGCAGATCATTTAGGAGTGCAGTTTATGGGCCAAAGGCGAGCCAAACACATGCAGATGGCGTTACTTTGTGGTGAAACGACCTCCTCTTCATAGCTTCTCAAAGGAGAACAACTGAAATATTTTCTTGAATTTACTAAAACAATCAATGAAAAAAAAAATAGAATAGAATATCGGAATATTTGTTACTTACTCTCATTTTCAGATATTCATGAAATTTGTTCAATCATAAATGTAGCAATAGCCCATCAACTTGGATTTACAAAATTAATATAAGTCTGTTGTGATCTGATTCTGATTTAATTAAAAAAATTTAATTTGAAAAAGAATCTGATCTAAAAAAAAATAGAAAATTGAAATTATATTTACAAAAATTTTTGTTTTGAATTATACCAATATTCCTCATGGGGCAAGGTTTGTTCAGTGGCAACGTGCTGGCCTCTGAACTGGTAGGTCCGACATTCAATACCTACTCTGGCTCTAGAATTATTCACGTGGGAACTGAATAAATCTCAACACTTCGTCCCTCGGAGAGGACGTAAACCGTAGGTCCCGAGCCTGTACGATGTCAAACGTACTCGTTAAACGAGTGGCCGACACCTACGAATAATCAGTTTTAAGAACTATACTGATCAGAAGACCAGGGGTGGCCCCCCCACCCCGAAGGAGTAAAAGCCCATTTTTCCGGGTTCAGGGCTCATCTCAGTTCAGATCAAAAGTCTATCGATCATTCGGTTTAATATTTGTGAACTGAGATTGGTATGTGGGTCAGATGTGGGATATTCCCAAAAGTAGGGCGAATCTCGACAAGTTACCATTGATCACACTAGGTCAGCACCATTACAGTTTTCAAGTCCATTCAGCTAAGTTCAGTACCTTTCCCAATGGTTAGGGTGGAGAGTCTAACTACCTTACAGTTGCTCTGCCGGAAACCTACCGAGAAGAGACTGCTTCTCACACAGCGACCCCCGAAGAAGCCTACTCTGCCTGGGTGATGGAATCACAGCCACTACGAGTCCAACACCAATGTTGGCAACATGGGGAGCAAGGTCCTTATGGGCCCAACCACCTCTGTTGTACCGAAATATTTTAAGAGTTCTCGGGTAGAAACCGGACCTGACGGTTCTACTGAGCCTGCTTGGCTACTGGTTAGGTTAGTTGCCACTAAACCTTCTGACCATTAGCCAGGAATGCATTCGGCAAAACCTGCCCGCTCTCGCGACGTGGACGCCGTCAGATAGGCTCATGGGAATCAGGGGGTCTGACCCCCGCACAGGTCTGCCACACCTGAAGGAGGGACCCTGAGCCCTGAGAAGGGCATCTTCTCCTTAATGATCACTACTCTAAATACACTTGAGTTCAGTAAAGTTTAAAACTTCCAATGTAGAATCATTTTCTTTTCGTGTATCACAAAGGGCACATTGTGTGTTCTCTTGTGACATGGGGACTGCCACAACATCCTGACCTCATATTCCTCATTATGCATAATCAAATTAAAATCGACCACATTTCGAATTTACCATTCCTGAAATTTGTTTTAATTTTATTTGCAAATCCAAACGTCAGTGTTGTTGGATTGGCAAGGTTAAAACAATGTTTATTACAGAAAAAGAATGAGGTTAAATATAAGAAATGAATAAGTGTTGGGGTGATAGCGAGAGAGTAGTTGCCTTTACAGTCTTAACGATATTCAGACAAGTGTGGAAAGGGCTGCGAAACCAAAGCTTGGTTATTTAAGAAAACATGTTAAAAGAGGGTTAAAAGGGCGGTGTTCTACCGGACAGCAGTATTCGATTTCAAAGACTGCTTATACACCTGCTTCTGCAAGAGAGCAGCTCAAAGTCGGGGCAAAGCTGACCAACAGGCTTGTCTAACAAACAAATCATTACAATTAGTGATGAAGTATTGTCAATTATCTAACTTATTTAACATCGTTATTGCTGGTACATATAGTTTAGGTAGGTTTCATGAATGCAATAGAACCTCATTTTTTTATGGTTCATCGTGGTATTTTTATTTTACAGTTCTCATATTACTCTAACAACTGAGTGATAAAAATTTATTCATTAGAAATATTTTATTAGCTTATTATTTTGTTCCTAATAAGGTAACACTTTTGTTATATTTTACTTTTTTTTGTTTTTACTATACCTAAGTAAAGTATGATTAAATAGTAAAATTCCACTTCGAGTTTTTAATGAATTTACACCTTTGAAGGCCCTTAGGTGTATATGTGTATATGTGTGTGGGTGCGGAGTGCCACTGATGGAGAAAGAATGACACACTGACAGACGACTTGGCAGTGACTTGTAGATATTTTTCTCAAACTGATTTTCCAGCAAACTTTAAACTTGAAAAGTGACTAGTTGGCATTTACATACAAAGCATTCAATGATTCTGCTTCTTCCATAGGTTCTTCATTCATTGTATGATGTAAATGTCTGGTTAGATTCTTTTTTTTTTTAAATTCTTAAATAAAGGCACTTGAAAGGATAGCAAGGATGTGTTATCAAACGCTACTTCTGCAACCAAGACGCTGTCTAAGGCAATTATTACTTCAAGCTTAAACGTTTTCATATTTTGACAACCAAACTTTTTGGAACTGATTCGGTTCATTTGTGTGCGCGTGTGTGTATGTATATGTGTATCAGTGTATCTGTGTATGTTGTGTGTGTGTGTGTGTATTTTTTTTCTTTTAAAACGTTTATTCTGCATGCGCATTACAGATATTACATGCATGTAAAGTCATATAAATAATTTCAGTAGGACAGTAATTTTCTTAGATGATGATATAAAAATATAAATATGAACAATGTACAAAATCACTTATGTTAATACTAAATAGTTTCAAAATTAACTCTTAGTAAAATAAAATTACATTATTACATTGATTTATGATCTTATTATGTACTTGTGTGTGTGTGTGTGTGTGTGTGTGTGTGTGTGTGTGCGTACTACTGTTGTCGGCCAACTTAAAATAATATAAATTTCGTAATCACCAGAGAGCTAATATTGACGTTTATTGAAAAGAAATCATAACTTTTCAATTACATAGATGATTAATTACAACTGCCCGAATGAATTCCTGATTTGCATGAAAATTTGAATATTTTAGATAAAGATTAAAGCTGATATATTGTGAACACGATGCTGATAGAAATATATTTACGAGTTACAGCTATTCTGAAAGGTTGTCTGAGTGGTTGGCTTTACCTTACGTTGATATGACAGCTCATATTGCATGTCTTAGTAGTCAAATGAGCAGAGCTTGAGTGAAGACTTTAGAATTATATTGACCATCTCAGGTGGCCTCGTGAGCTAATCTGAAGTAACATCCGGAAGGCGCAGACAGTGCGAAGATTACGTCTGTCTGGGTTACCCTGCAACAAGTGGAAAGTGAGAAATGCCTGGTGGTAATTAAAGAAGGTACAAGTTTGTCTGAGACGTGCTAAAAGATGACTGTGCTAATTAAACAGCGCAAGGTCTTTGAAATTATCACTGGCTTTATATAAACTTTAGTCAGTCCAGAAAGTTTACCACACTGTCACCATGCTGTCTTCCCTTTCTGTAAGTTATCTAAATTTTTTAACTCGCTAATGCTTCAATTTTTCATGTTAGTAGTTGTAAGTAAAAACATATGAAACACTGTGAAGTTTGAACAAGCAGACTGCAATAACTCTCAGTCACACAAACCTATGAATAGGTCATCGTCAAACATAGCTGTAGCATTCATAGGAGATTATTCTACTCTTATTACTGAATATAGAATTCTATAGAAAGGAGTACCATTGAAAAAAAAAGGAAAATCAAGTAGCTTATTACTGAATCAAGGCTGTACAGAATGAGCGGCTATAGAAAGAAAGCAATGATTCAAAGTCGAGCATTGTTTGAAAAGGGCCTAGTATTTCAAAAAAGGAACTTTGCAAAAATGGAACCTTCATTAAAGTTTTGGTTGATTCGAGTGTTTATTATGAAGAAATATTAATAAAAAAAATAAACACTCGTATAGCACCATTGATAATCAAATGTTCAGATTCAGTTACTCTTGATAAAGATGAGGCTTTATTTTTGAAAAAGGTGTTGTTTAAATAGAGCTTCTATTAAATAAATTTAGAATTCATATACTGTTACGCGTAACATTAACTGTGTCTATGTAATATTATCTTTTCTAATACTCAAATGAATATATTATTATCCTACATATAAAGTTATATTCGTAATCAGACGTGATTTAAGTTTGTATATTGACCAGAAAGGGTTAAAATTAGCACTAGTTTTGGCATAAAGTGCGACAAATACCATCCTATCTTTCTACAGTACCCAAAAATAATAGCTTTGTTTACCACAACAAAACTATTAGTCTTCCTTAGTGGCCAATAAAATAGACTTCCCTTGAGACAATATTGCCCAAAAACTATATAGCTCAGCTATATTATAAGAGCTGTTTGTGGATATAATATAGAAATTATCAATCATTTTCAAATTATCTTTCATAAAAATATGGAAAAAGAGCCTTATGTTTAAATGTTGTGTTAAAAGTTCTTTTGTTTCATATTGGAATAAAATAACTGTTCATATTTTTCAAAAATGAATGTTTCATTACTTCTCTATATAATTTCTGCTAATATGAATTCATTTTTTCTAACAGTTACGTAGTTTCTTTATATATTTGATGCAACGAAATATTCATACTTTTTTTGAGGCAGTTTTTTATCAGGCTGTATTTGAGTAAAATGGACTGTAATAAGGATGAGGTAGTACCTCCCAGCACATTTTTCAATGGTTTCTTGGTCAGCTGGGCTGTCAACTATAGCATACCTTTTCTTTAAGCTGCGAGGTTTTTCTCCCATTGCCGGTTGTGCTTTGTCAGCATGTCTGAGTAACAGACTTTTTTATGCCGACATTCAAAATGACTTTTCCCGCCAATACTAACGTTATTAATTTTTCTTGGACAGATGAGCATGACTTCAATGTATTCAATGCCTTTTGAACTTTGATAAGAAATGGTGAACCCCAGTTTCATTGCACTTAAAATCTAGTTTAGAAAAGAGTTACCATCTCTTTCACAGCGTTCTTTCAAGTAGGTACTCACTTCAGTTATTATTTCTGATTACTCAGGACTGACCTTTTCTGATAGCATTAAGAACAGTGTCAGCACTTACTGCAACTATACTTCTGCTACTATTGAAATATAACTTGCTGGATTTTAAGAGTGATGTCATCAATGTGGGTTTTTGAAGAAATAGTTGACTTCTCAACTGTTATCAGTCATTAAGTTTCAACCGTCTTTGAACTGTTCTACCATAGAAAAAAATCGAATAGTTGATCAAACTTTCCAATATGATAAAATCATTTGGGAAAAGACTTTAGCGGGTTTAACTTCAAAAATCAGAAAAAAGATTACTGGATGTTGAAAAACTAATATGGAAACATCAAGTGGACAGACCAACGTTAAATGTAATATTGAAAGCATAAACAAAACAATTTGTTATCAATTAGTTGTTCTCAGCTCATTCCAGCGATGTCAGCCTAAAGTCCAAAAGTGCCAAACTCTTGTTAGGAGTTGTTTTATTTCTAGATCAATTCGTCCCTTCAGTTATTGAATGGCGTAGTTGTAGGTTTGAAGTTTGAAGATCACTACAGTTAATGCTATTTACCTTCGGTGGTCTACGTTTTATACAATGCAATTTATCTAATATCTGCAGTTGTTTTACGTTTCTATTATAGCATTGATTTACACTCATTAATAGTCTACTCAATGTATTTAATATCATATTCAATAAGTGCGAATAGATGATAAACAAAATGGTTCGCATGATGACAAAAGTAATTATTTGCATTGCTGTTTCTATATAACTTTAATTTTACTGATCCTTCATAGAAATACAGAAACATTAGTTCACAGTATGTAAACATAAACATATTTACATGATTTAGTTTTACTTAAGTTTGCTTAATGTTGTATATGTTATGTTTATTTTGCAGTTTGTTTTGATCTTGGTATTTCTTCTCCGAGTTCATTGTCGGCCAACGGAGGAAGAAAACCAATTATTCAACACTTCTGACAAGTGAGTACTAAAAAATATAGTATTTATGTATTAAATATTTTATGTCATATAACTGATCAGTATTAAGAAAGAATTCCTGATGTTAGAAATGATGCAGGTTAGTGTGTTTTCGTAAAATATTTCATTTCAGTTATTTGTATTATGTGTCAAAGTTTCGACAAATTCTTGTACATCATAAAACCCTTTCTGATTTCAAGTTGTCCAATTGATTTCCAAATCACTTCAAACCCGGTAACTTAAAACTCTGTACAGGTAATGAAACAACTTAAGACAGGGAAAAGAATGAAATTGAACAAGACCACTTGTCTGTTATCCATGAGAGAAGTAACTCATGATCAGATTTCATTTCATTCACTTTGACCATGTTGCCTTTTTCAGTTCTCTGCTTGAGAAGTCAAACCACACACAGGCTGTACACAATGGATCGACCTCAGGCCTCGCTGGTATCAACATGTTCATACTCGAACTGGGAGGAGCCATTTTCAGCGGGTCAGTTTTGCTTTCATTCCATGATTTCATTGAACACAGTTTAAGGTTGAAAACAATTAAAGCTACTTATTGTAAAAGTTTAAATGAATAGTTTGATATATATGCTATGTGTGTTCGATCGCTTTCTGACGCTGAACATTTTCAAGAATATAACTGATCTAATAATTTTATCGAAGAACAAAAAATTATCAGGGTTGATATATATGTTGTGATATATTATTTAAACCTGTATAAACAAAATTGAACAAACAAAATAAAAGAATTAGATTAAGGAAATAATAGATGAGACACAAATAAATTATAATAATATTAAGCAAATGACAAAATATAATCACCTCAGATTTAAGCGCCAGTTATTAGAAGGTAATATAATCAATAATTGAAACGACTTAGGTAAATAAGTTCTTCAAGATGAAGGAAAGTGGTAGAACATCACAAGCAGCTTTCCAGGTAAGATTATATAACAGCTTTACAACTGAATAATTATAATTCCTACGGCACTAATAATACATATCTATTAATACTTAATGTACACCCTGTTGATGAATTTTTTAAAATAACTATATGTGTTAATCATACAGACTTAAAGGAAATTGTTAACAAATAACCTATTTTTATTAGACAATAAAGTTACGAAGGATTTGGAAGGGATGGGATAAAAGCTAAGATGTTAACTGAATAGGGTGAGCTGTATAGCAAACGAGTTCCAGAATGCATTGCGATGGACACATGAAAAACTTGTTACCTGTCTGATTCAATGATTACCAGCACAAATTTTACCGACCAACACACAAAGAACACCAAAGCAAATGGTGTTACTGTACTCAACGAAACAAATAACTAAAACATTTAGTGCCTGACTCCTTATTTCAAACTTTTCACTAGTTAGGAATGTTTAACGCTGTCGACAAAGCGACAATGAGACATCATATCCAGCCTAATAAATCAATGACTACCATCAATAATCAATATTCTAAATATATGCATTCATAATTCAATTTTTTGTATTTTACTATTTTTGAAGTACTTTGTATTGTGCTAAATAATTACAACTACTTTATAAATGATATGTATTTAATTAACGTTACAGAAGTTTTGGAAGAATAGTGAAGAACACAGTGTATGACGTTTTCGACATAGGGTACAAAAATGAAAGCGAAGAAATGGACACGTACACAACTCAGTCGTCAATGGAAAAGTTAAATAATGATTTGGAAGACAAATCTGATAAGGGAAAGAGAGATTTAAACGATACGGATGAAGAAGATGATAGATCAACAGAAAAGAATTTCTCTTCGGTTGAGAAGAAGCACGGCTTGGGGTGGGGAGGAAGGGACAAGAGGATGGTGCGACGCAAGAGGTTCTGTGGGTATGGGATAGGGTGCATTGACGAGATAGTGCTCAAGGCGACCGAAATGAGGGTGGGAGCTGATCTGAATGTGACGGACGACAGCCTTGGGGCTCAGTACTCCGGCAGTGCCGATAACGCCACTGACCTGCAACACACGCACCCTCCACCAACAGATCTGCCAGCGTAGCCACGCTCTGGCCGCCTCACAACGGAGGAACCCATCAACTTGAAAAAAAACACTATTAACAGAACTCACAGATCTTACATCAAACAAAATAAAACCAATAATCATGGATTCAGTATTTTAAAATTGATCGTTTGAGATTAGTATATATTTACCAAATAAGTCAAATAATTAATAATTTCGTTTAGATTTAAGAAAAAAATAGTACTACATTTTTATTGTATAACATAACACATACAGATTTGTTACCATTATTCTTACTGTCAAGTAATTTAAGTAAATTATCAAGGCTTCTTGAAGGAATGTACATTTGATATAAAAACACAATGTAAAATACAATAACTTCGAAAGAGGAAGAACACGTTGGGATTTTATTTCGAATTAAATGATTGAATTTTTGCTATAACCTAAATGCAATTAATTTCAGTTTCTTAAATTAGAGAAAGAAAATGTTTGAATCAGGGGTCCCATAATGTTTACAGACACCTATATACTAGAGCCTTTCGTTGTAATTTCCAAGAATTAGTAAATACCACACTATTGAAGCACAGTCATATCAAGAAAGCAATCGTTTACATGAAAATTATAAATGAATCATTATATCTACTTTTGCTATGTTAAAATGTAATGTTGCGTCAATAGTTGGCCTGAGAAAGTGAGAAGTCAATAAATAAACGAATACGACGTTTAATACTTGGCAGAAATTAAACTTCACTTATCGATTTTTGTATTTAATTATCAATCATTAGCCTCTAGGACATTAAACTTATTCTGTTCCTGTTAGAAGAATACAATTATATCATTTCATGTATTTTTCTGTTTTGTTGTATTCATCTATTATATTATTTAGCTATTAACAAACTGTTTAATACTTTTGTATAATAATAAAAACTAAATATTAAATAAAGGAGAAAATATAGTTTGCCTCGCTTAAATGTTCCATTTATCATATAAGAAAACTTCGTCATTACTAAAAAAAAAAAGTGGAGAATCTACACTTAAATCAAGAGTGTTCTTGAACAAATAATCAAAGAACAAAAAATTACCGATTTGTTACGAAATCAAAGTTTTACTGAATACAGTGATAAAGAGTGAAATGAAAAACTTTGAGGAATACTTGGAATCTTATCTCCCTAATCAAGTAAGAAAGTGCAATAATTTATCAAGATAAGCAAACATACCGTATATGTGTTATCATTACTACTATTCTCACACCAATTCTATGAAAATAAAAAAAAAATCAAATTTGGCAACCTTCCAGTATTACTCGTCACCTTTCCACTATCCTCACACGAATATTATGAAAATGGAAAAAATATTAAATTCTTCAAGCCTTATTGTATTACTGAACATGTTTTGACTTCTCAGACGAATGCTATCAAAATGGAACAATTTATCAAATTAACCAAAACTTTCCATATTAGTAATCACATCTTGACAATTCTCATGGCACTTCTGTGAAAATAAAATTTCGAAAATTTACTCCATTACTGTACACTTTGCGAATATTTTCACATGAGTCCTATGAAATTGAAAAATTTTATCAAATTTAGCAAACTTATCGTATACAACTTGTCGTTTTGACTCTTCTAATATGACTGCTATGAAAATGAAAAAAATTAACAAATTTAGCACACCTGACATATACTACACCCTCACCAATAGTACGAGAATGGAATAATTTATCAGGTTAAGCAAACTTACCGTCTTTCTATTAACATTATTACTATTCTCACACGATATCGAAGAAAGTAAAAAAAAATTCAATTTTTGCAAATTTCCCGTATTACTCTTCACCTTTTCACTATTCCATCACAAATACTATGAAAATGGAAAAATTTATGACATTTTTCAAACCGACAATATTCCTGTTCACGTTTAAACTACTCTCAGATGAATACTATGAAAGTGGAATAATTTATCATACTCGTATTAAGCAAATTTACCATAATTCTCATAACCTTTTGACTATTCTCAAGCGACTTCTATGTAAATAAAAAAAATATAAAATTTTGAAAACTTACTGCATTACTCTTTACTTTTCGAATATTTTAACTCAAATATTATGAAAATGAAGAATTTTATCAAATTTAACAAAATTATCGCTAGCACGACTATTCTAACACGACAACTATGAATACTATGAAAGTGGAATAGTTTGTCATCTTAAGAAAATTTAAAATATTAGTCATTATCTTAACTATTGTCAAGAAAATTCAATTAAAATAAAAAAAATATAAAATTTTGAAAATTTATAGCATTACTCATTACTTTTCGACTCTTTTCCCTCAAAAATTAAGAAAATGATGAATTATATCAAATCTAGCAAACTTATCGTATTCGTCTTGTTGTTTTGATTATTCTAACACAACTACTATATTAAACCATACTACTAACACCGGCCATACTAATGTTTAGGCTTTCACTTCTCTCATACGTATACTATGAAAAGGGATAAATTTATCAAATAAGCGAACTAACCATATTAGTCATTAACCATTTGACTATTTTCAAACAAGTTGTATAAAAATATAAGAAAATATAGCATTTTGCAAATTTACTGCATTACTCTTCATTTTTCGACTATTCTCACAGGTATACTGTGAAAATGAAACATTTTATCATATTTAGCAAACTTATATTATTCGTTTTGTAGTTCTGACTATTCTGACATGAATACTATGAAAAAGAAAAATTTAACAAATTCAGCAAACCTAGCATAGTACTGTTCACGCTTTGACCACCCTCACACCTAGAGTAAGAAAATGGAATAATCTACCATACCAAGTTAAGCAAACTTACAAGATATTCTCACACATATTCTATGAAAATAAAAAAAAAATTTTAATTTTGCAAATTTCCAGTATAACTCGTTACCTTTCCACTATTCTCACCAAATACTATGAAAATGGAAAAATTTATCAAATTCTTCAAAGCTATAGTATTTCTGAAAACGTTTTGACTTCTCAAACGAATGCTAACAAAATGGAACAATTTATCAAATTAACCAAAACTTTCCATATTAGTAATCACATCTTGACAATTCTCATGGCACTTCTGTGAAAATAAAATTTCGAAAATTTACTCCATTACTGTACACTTTGCGAATATTTTCACATGAATCCTATGAAAATGAAAAATGTTATCAAATTTAGCAAACTTATCGTATTTGTCTTTTCGTTTTGACTATTCAAACACGAGAACTTTGAAAATGAAAAAATTAAACAAATATTGCATACCTACCATTAGGTTAGGTTAAGTTTTCTTCTTCTGGCGTTACCAGAAGAGAACCCACATAGGCCATAAGCTGGCCACTTTGTGATACTACAAATACAGAAATCACTCGAAACGTTCCGAGTGAACAATAAACTTGATTAAAAGCCTGATTCCAGTGGATGCTAAGTTCTAAAGATTGTCAAAGAAATACTCTTCTCATGTCGCTTTCCTCTGTTGAGCCAAACCAGGGTATTGAAAAAGGAAGTGAGGTACAGATTCCTCCTCTTCCACCGTTGAAAATGGGAGGAACTTGCAGATGACCCTTGCCTCCAAACTGGTCCTCGTGGCATGGTTCCCTATTAGCCAGTGTCCAGTGCAAACAGCACATTGGCCACCACGTCTCTGCTCTCAGATAGACGTTGATTAGTCTATCTGTAATTACAGGAAGGCCAAGTTTGTTTCGAAATCAAACACATGCCTTCCCTTAAACTTATAATGCTATCAATCATATAATATATATATATTCTTACATATTATTATTATTATTATAAAGTTTTGTATTTGATTTATTTTGGTAGTTTGAAAGGTAAGTTTGCTTTGTTTATATGTTTGTTTATTTATTCATTTGTATCAAACAGTTTTTTAATCCTCAAAATTCAGAATATTTTTGGCAAAACTTAGATTGGTATGTAATTTGTTTTTTTTTTATCTGAAACTCTCAAGAATTAATTTTTGTTTCATATATTTATATCAAAGATTTCTAGAAAATAGCACATAGAAACAAAACACAACTCACTTAAAAAAATATATATAATAATATAAAGTAGATTCACAGAAAGAAAACACGTAAAAGAAATCAAAATATAGTAGTTAAATTCTATGATTTTTTTGTTTATTTAGTTTGTGGAAGCATTTCATTTAATTGTTTGTATATTTATGAGTATATATATGTATATACTATGTGTATGCGAGTGTATACGTGTACATAAATGGACGATGATTTCTAATATATGTGACATAGAAATATTACTTAAACATGCAAATCACATTAAAAGTTAATGTTTAAATTTAATACTAGTCAATAAAAGATAATTTTGGTTAGTGAATACATGACAATGACAGCCAAAGTTGATTAGACGCTGAGTAATGTACTAAACCATGCACGTGATGTTACAGAAAACAATGTTCCAGACCAGTGATGAGGTTTCTTAATTGTCTCAATCATTAACCACCGAGGGAAAAACATTTCTCTATTGTTCTGATGTATTTCTCAGGAACATTTCGAGCCCTAAAAAAGATATTAGTCTATAAACATGTATATATAAACAAATATATATAACATTTGAAAAACAATTAATAAAAGATTCAGAACAGATATCAAAAGGACAAAAATAAACTGATTATTCACACACAATAGATGAAAATAAACATTAAGAAACTCAAGGAAACAGATTCTTGTCAGCTGTTACTTCAGGGGCATGTTTCAAATACCACTCCATTTTCACTTGATGATGTTTTAGCCGAAAATTAGTCCTTTATTGTGTTTTTCTGAACTGGAGAGAATTCCACCTATGGTTAGGTGGATAGTGGATACTAATAGAAATTGTTTTACATATTTCGTTGTTTAACAAATTATTAAAGGAATCGAATAATTTACTGCACCAGTATGTTCAATAATGTTAGTTTAACATTGGCTAGCTGGGTATAAATTCCAAATCTGCTATTTGGGATGGATGTTAATTTCAACACACATATTTATGTTTAAATAACAGATTCAGGTTAACCCTGAAGCATAGTACAGTGGTGTAGTAGAACTGCACCACTCATACTAATCCCGTAAGCCCCACAATAAATTAAAAGCCCCATTCAAAGAATTCAATATTATTGCAAACATTACGCTTTAGATATACACTTGCACGAGTTCTTAGTCTGTTTAACCTAACTCGATAATAATTGTACACAGCTGCTGTGGACATGTTATTGTTACCTAGTTTATAGATTCCTGTAATTTTTTTTTAAATTCCTGACCTACTAAGCATAATGACTACAGTTCTGCTTTGTTATTATGGTATTAGAAATCTTACTTGACATGCTCAATTTTTTCCTTCATGATTTGCTTCTTAATTTCTTCGTTGTATCGCTGTCTCAGTGTCACTTCTTCCATAGCTTGTTTTGCCTTTGTTCTCTCTTGTCTTTTCTTCTCTTCTTTTTCATGTATTTGTTGTAATAGTTTTCTCCTCAAATCATCTTTAGCCTAAAATAAACATCATATTACTACCATTAATGTTTTTACTAACCCATTTTAATATATACATTAAGTAATCAGATGTCATAACTAATGTATTTATCAGGTATTAGATATTCGTGTGAGTTCTTATTTCGTCAGACTGTGCAGGGAAACGTACAAAAACAGAGGTATAAATTATCTTTTAATAACAACATTAGTTTAAGCTCTTTGTACCACATACCACGGAGGCTAATGGATACATCATTAAATGATCACATATTTCTCATCTCAAAACCGGTTTAGTCACACATTCATTAATGAGAGACCATTGATTAGGTCTACTGGTAAGATCTAATCAGTAGCCTCTTTATGATGAAAAGGCATTAAAACAGGTTGAGAGAGAGAGGGAAGAATAGTAAGAATGATGGTGGCAGATGATGAGGCTAGGTACAAAAAATCAGGAGAAATGAGTGTCTTTGAAGCGTGAACCTCCAGTGGCTCACGGAACTGTGACAGTGCGCCTCGGGTTTAAACGCCTTCCTAAACCCTTCATTATTTAGAGTTCATTATTTTATTGATTCATAGTAAAACGGAGTTCTTTTACTTCTTTAGACTGAGTTCCACATATTAAGACTTTAAATATCCAAGGTTTATTATTATCACAAAATTAAAACAAATTATAACTTTATAAATATTTGTAAAAGAAAAAATCTTTAAAATATTAAAAGAAAACAATATATATTTTTTACTGTTTAATTTCACAGCATTGTTTGTTTTTAAGTTTCCACATGACTATCGTCATCAGTAGCACAAAAGGTAATACGATTTTGCAGTTCACGGAAAAGCATTTACCTCTGGGTGTTCAAAAATTCTTGGAATCACGTGAGGTATTAGCTTGCAAATCTTCTAATCAACTAGTTTTAGTTATATGCACAAAAGATGCTCAAAAAAAATCTAATTACTGTAATCAGTTGACAAATGTTTTCAACTGGTGTTGAATGACGTAAACGTGAACATACGACGTCAATACGAAGTTGTACTTTGTGTTTCTCATCATGGTTGACATGTGGAAGCCTAAAAAGAGAAGACAATAAAACAGAAAAAGTATAAATTATTTTCTTCTAAAACTTGTACAGATTTTTTCTATAATAAATTCTCACAAGTCTTTTTTACAAGTGAACACAGACTTATGGATTATATGTAGGCCAGAATAAAGTGGCTCCAAAGTTGGCTGGTGGAGAGTATCTAGTCTGTTCTGTACGACTACCCCGGCAATGTATACTTTGGGTACATGCCCTCAATCAATGATTGCCCAATGTCTCCAAGACACTCGCCGACATCACTTGACTTCGTCGCCGTGACTGATATGAGAGGACTGACGTGAGCAGTCCGCGCGAAGGCGTCCCGCTGGCGCAGGTCAAAGGCGCGCAGCTCTCGCTCGTGGGCCTCGCTCCACTTGCGTGCCAGGCCGCGCTCCACCGCCTGCCTCATCACCCTCTCCTCCAACTGGCGAGCCCGCTCCGCCACAGTGTCCGCCGTTTCTTTCGCTCGTCGCACAGCTGCCTGTCTTTCTCTCTCCCGCCACTCCCTCTCCACCTGACCAACATCAATCATATAGTAACTAACAATCCTGTAATTCTCTCAGATACATCCCTAACAACACAAGTACAAACATCATACAAACAACATAAAAATCCAAAATTTTAACAAGCAAGCTTTACTTTTAAAAACCTATCTGCTATGAATTGTTCCGCCAGATGTTCTAAAATAGTTCGTAGTGACTAACTCATTATCCATATTATTAATTTAATATTATGGATAATATTATTAATATTAAATAATATCATTGAATAATATTAATATCCAGTAACTTTAATATAAGTGAAATCATACTTCTTGGTTATACAGTATATAATGTTCTATTGAGTTATCATATAAATGTCTAAATGGGAGATGTTTATTATTTTTTCATTCCTAAGATAGTACAGATAGTGATTGATCCACTTATCAATATATACGCTTATTTTTGTATATCACACCACTGATACATCAAATATTATTAGTATAACTACAGCAGTAATAACATTTTTGAAAAGTGAAAAGATTTCGTCTTACGAAATAATCTCTTACAGAAGAACATGGCTTTTGTTCCATTAGCCTTGAGTTTCCCAATAAATGATGACACATATGCATAAAGTGTAATAGATAAAGTTAAAATATTTTAAGACATTAAACTAAGTTAGGATATAACTACTTTATTGACAACAAACAGCAGTCATGTTTGACATATCACTGCTTAAACGCTTACTTGGTTTTTTATTTTGAGTGCTCTAAAGTTCTCCTTTAGTTCCGAACTTTCTTGCATTGTCTTCTGTTTTTCCCTTAATTTAATAATAACTTTTTCTCTTTCTATCAGCAATCTTTTTCTCTCTTTCTCTCTTTGTTCAGCTTCCTCCAACTTTTTCCTAGTGTATTCTTGAATCTGAAAATTCCGCAGTCATTTATGTGGAAGTATTGTTAAAAGAATAAATACATTAAAATAAAAGTTAAAGTCATAAATTACATTAACTGAAGGTTTAAGTTTTATACTTGTTAAGTCTAATTTTTTTATACAAGCCAAAAATTCGCTTTAACTACATATAAAAGATTTCTGCTTTAGAACTATGTGTTGTGCTGTATGTGAAATCAAATAGCTCCTTTCATCTTTGAAATTGATATCAAAAAAGTTACATTATGTCATATAGACATATATATCGTAATATATTCCTGTTAGGTTAGATTGCAGTGGTAGTCCCACAAGGGAACACACGTAGGCCGACCATTGGCCCTTTGTAATACCATACAATGAAGATTGATTCTACAGTGGGAGTCATAAATTTTGCCTAACTCAAGTGTGTTTAGAGTAGGGATCTTTAACGAGTACCTGACATCGTACAGGCTCGAGACCGACAGTTTAACGTCCTTCTCCGACGACGTACTCAGATTTATTCACCTCCTGCGTGAATAAATCGAGGACCAGGTGGGGATTGAACCCCGGTCCTATTAGTTCAGAGGCGAGTACGTTAACCACTGAGCTAACCTGACCCCCATATTCCTGTTAACTACATATGAGAGGCCAGATTAATCCAGTGGCAACGTGCTCACCATTGCACTGGTAGATCCGGTGCCCAGTGCCCACTCTGGCCCTCGATTTCATCATGAGGGAGGTGAATAAATCTGAGCAAGTCGTCCCTCACAGAGAACGTTATGCAGTTGGTCCCAAATCTTTACGATGTTAGGTACTTGTTAATGATCCCTAATCCAAATGCACTTGAGTTAGGCAAAATTTAAGACTCCCAGTACAGAATGTTCATTGTGTATGAACACATTCTGTAGTATATGGCTAAATAGTACACCGTTATATATGGTTATATGACATCAATTGTATCTTATATGACTATATAGCATATATTGTGTCATATATGGTTATTATAATACGTTACATCATATGTTGATACATGCCGCTTATTGTGTACATATGGATGGTATGCATTATGTGTATATGTCCACATGTCATGTATTGTGTCTTATATGGTTATATGACATAATGTTACTTTTTGGCGTTTACAAGTTTACTTGTTTGAAATTTACTGCAACTAAAAAATAATGATAATAGAAATTCTCATTTTTGAGAATTTAACCCTTTTTAAGACCCCTAATCTATGATTGATACATATAGACTGATTTATGGTTGTATGTAGTGTGAGAGTTTACCCATATTTTATAACCACACTTCAACACACCCACTGGGTGGATCTTAACAAAGTTGAACATATCCAGGGTGTCTTTGGTGTGAAAATGAACTCGATTAATGTTGAGTAATGTTGTATCATTGGCAAAGGTGCTTTATATACTTGATATAAAAATCGTTAATAATTTTATTCCATTCTTCTCGTGACTATATAAACTCAAACTTTTGGATTTAGTACTACTTTTAAAAGTTTTTGATTATTGCTAGCGAGAATATAATACTAAGAAAAATAACTATTAAATTCCAGCCAGATTCATTTGTCAGATTTGTTTACTAATGAATATATTACACATAATATGTTAACGGGACTAAGGTGTGGTCTAAGAGTTGACCACACCATAGATCTTTCATACGAGAGACATAAAATCTTGTGCGCACCTACTCTTGGTGAGGACGTAAACTATAGTATACTTGATCAGCCCTGAGAATATACAATGTCAGGTATTCCTTAAAGATCTGTGCTTAATAATCTTGAGTTATGTTATAGTTAGAACTTCCAAAGTAGAGTCAACCCGGTAATGTGGCTCAATCTTGGTTGAATGGATACCAAATAATGACTGAGCCACACTCCACCTTTAAACTACAACTATAGGTGTTAAGCTATAAGTGAGAGCGTCGGGTTGGTAACCTCTACTTCAAATTAAAGGATACTTAAGTCAAGTTCATCATCTATAACTACTTCTGTGGTATTCATAACAATCTATTTTAATTAACCTTTCTTTACACTTGTAATTTACCTGGACATCTATAATTTTCTCTTGTTTCTTTTCCTCTTCGTGATTTTTTCTCATAGTTTCGTTGATCCTATTCATTTCTTCTTTGACTTGTTCTTTCAGTTTCCTTTTCTTTTCATCATTTTTTATTTTATCTTTGTTATCAAACTTGGTTGCTTCACTGTATAAAACTCTTTCCTGAAATCAATTTACAAAAAAGTCAAAAGGAAGTTACTGATGCCTTAAAATTGTGACTAACAAATTTTAGGCTGCTTGAATGAACTCTAAAAGACTTTTGAGTGCCAGGTTCAACTACTGACAACCAACTGATATTTTTCGTACTAGTATCTCCATGGTCCTTTTCCTGGAGAATAACTGGGCTCGTATAGTGTGGAGTCAGTAAGTATACATACATATGTAGATTATTTCTTTGTTCCTGAGCTCAGGCTTAGTTTTTGTTTATCCGGTCTTAAAGTTACGAGGAAGTCATGGTGAGAGATAGTTACGTAGTCTTGATTTATTTATTATGTCATTCATGCTAAACATTTCATTAAGAGGGTGATGCTATATTTTAGGGCATAGTCTTTGTATGAGAGGACTAGGATGGTTTGGGGTTTTCAAGTGCTCATTGGTGACAAGTCGAGTGATAAAATGTTTTATCGATTCCAACTTTAGATCCCCTTGAATATCCAGTTTCCTGGAGTACCAAAGTGTCACAGCCAAAAGATAATTATAATTGCTTTTTACGAACTTCATGATGTTCCTATTGCTTTTTGGTATCTGGAAGAAATACCTATACGTACGTTGTGAAAGTCCTAATTACCACCTTATAAATGAGATATGTCACTGGTTGTAGTATAGTCCTCGATTTTTGGATTAGATATTAACTTCAGATCCAATGAGGCCCATTTTATGTATGTTTTAGAAATGGTATTTAAATGTTACAATACCCAGGTGTTTAGTCCGGGCTTTGTAAGGTATCAATAGACCATAAGGAAAATAACCGTCCCGGCTGGAAAACGAATAGAAGTCAACGAATCCATAAATTTGTTTGAAATTAAGAGATCTTAGAATTATTACTAAATATTTATTACTATAACATTTCATGGTTGCATAAAAAGATATATAAATTAGTAGCAAAGACTCTAAAGCAAAGACCAGAATCTAGGTTAGAGATGTTAGCATTTAATAAGTATTTAATAAACTGGAGCCAGATCTAACAACAAAGTTTTTACTGCTTTGCTAAGTTGACAAAACTAAGAGAAAGGGTTAAGTACAACTGTTTAGGGATTTAATGATTTTTGATTTTTATTTATTTTTTTTAATGTGACACTGTTTTATTTATACTCCTTTGGAACATATTTGCTTTTCCAGTTTACTTGAGAGAAGATGAAGTGGTCTTGTGGGTCATGACAAATACATAAACAATTACAAAAAAAACAAAGCTATTAACAACTGATATAATTCAACCTTCATAGATAAAATGAAGTTCTATCTCTAGATTTGCATGAGTAGAACTTCAGGCTGATCGGACTATAGAAGCTGTAAGAAGACAGATGTAGCTGGAAACACTATCATGAGTATACTAGCTATTAATTATATCGTAGTATATTCCTTTCAATTATATTTTGATATATAATGCACATTATGTCGATTGCTACACATGATATTGTCATAAATAAACAAATTGACTATAAACAAAAAACCTATAATTAAATCCTAATCTTACAGAAGTGGAACATTCTTTAAGCAAGTCTGTCACAATTTACATTTGCTATAATTCTAAGTAAAATCGACAAATATGATTCCGAAATAAGTCAATCTTTCTTGTGCTTATTGTTTAGGAAGTAAAATACTATTTGTGAAGCAGTAGTACCATACATATTTGTCTTTGCAACAAATATTAATAAGTAATGATAGAATTATGTAGGTATCCATGAAGATTGATTAAAGTTCTTGTTGACACTTTATTCTTCTAAGATAGTCAATCCCCTCACCCAGTGCACCTCTGAGCTAGTAGCGAATAACACATATACATGATCCTTGACTCTTGTTCAAGGACACAGCTACTGACCTCAAAAAGCTTTTCTCCCTCCATTAATTTTAGTTCATGGTTCATTTTCAGTTGTTTCCTCAACTCTTCAGCAAATCTGTCTCTCTTCATCCTCTCCACCTCATCTTTCTCTTTATCTTTCTTTAACATTCTCTGTCTTTCTTGCTCCATCATCTCCTCTTGCCTCATGTTCTCCTTCATTATTTCATTCCTGCAACACTCTGTCATCATTACTATAATGTCTAGAACAGTCACTCCACACACGCGCTAGCCACTACGGTTGTCGTCTGTCTCACCTGATATGCGTCTTTTCCACTATCTGCGCGTCTCTGATCGCGTTGCACTTAGAGTTGAGTAGCATGCTATTGAACTTCTTCATGTCATCATCGGATTCATGCAGCGCCTTCATCGCTCTTTCTCGTATCATTCGCGTTGCCACAGTCATCTCTTCTTCCCTCTGCAACAATAACGTACATATTACCTTTAATTTCTTTTATAAATTACAACTTCAGTTATTTTCGTTTAAGTAAATCGAAATATCCAATCTCCTCAAAGTTATAATGATAGTACAATGTATATAAACTGATAAAAATTTGTTCTCAACTGTTATTTTATCACGTGATTAGTAGCTGAGAAAAAATATAGGAGCTGAGCCTTCTCTCTCATTATGGAATACTGAATTCTCCCAAGTAAATTGAAATATAATCGGTGACTGACTCACAGTTTGCGGGTTTATAACTAACCTATAATTTAAAAAACTTTGTCTCCTCCCTCGAAATGTCTATGGCGTTAATCTGGGACTATCAACCTATCCGAAGAAAGTACCAGACCTCTACAACCAGAACTGATCTACACTTACTAGGCATACGAGTATAGTAGTTCTGGTGGTAGAACTACATGGGTCATAAAACCTCCTAACGTTCCAACATAAAAAATTGTAACTGTTAAATACACATGCTTTTTGTTACGGCTTTAACAATAATGGTCAATTTATTCCCACATTACTCCCTCTTATTATTAAAAACAAAAAATTATTTTGTTTACAGTTCACATAAAATCTAAAAAAAAAATATCCACTTCTACACTATTGTCATTGTGGAAACATTAAATGAGAAATTTCAAACCAATATTATAGATGATATTTTCAGTATCCTAAAATATCTTTTATAATTCGATGTAGTATACAAAAATATAGTTTTTTTTTTCAAAAAAGAAATGTTTATATATCAAATTTTACTAGAGTCATGTCTGTTTTAAAAGCAGTTGTACTTGTCCCTAGAAGGGAAGAATAGAGGTTAATCTCAATTAGAGGATCAATCTCTGCCAAGACAATAAATTTTTCATGTAAGAGATTGAAATTATTTCACACGCCGTCCCTTAGAGGAAACATAAACTGTAATATAGCTCAACTAAAACTAAAATTAGTGCCTTATAACAAATTAACCACACTTGTTTAGGTAGAGCCGTCTCTGGGTCCGAATACGAGAGTGATATGCCTAGCAAGGGCGTTCCCGTTGCAGAGGTGGTGACACGTTCATTGCGGGCGCAGAGGAGCTCATGTTTTCTAAAAGAGACTTGTTTTAAAAGACTGGGACGGCAGACTGACGTCTTTGCTGGAGAGTTTAAAAGTTTTCTCAACAGTGAGTCTACTTGGTAGCCTGTAGCAGCCCCACCTCATCCTTGGTAGTTTTACGTATCACTTGGTTTTTTTGGTTTTCCAGCCTGGCTGTCACTCCCAGAGCTGACAAAGGTTTAAGGTGCTTGGAACCAAATGGTTTGCTTCCTTTCCTACAGTTTGCACTTAGTCACCATGCCCAGCTCTTGGACACGGCAAGGGAGAATAGCTTGCATCGTAGTGCGCAAGGCCTTGTCGCTGCAGCCTTCAGGCATGGTGACTTTACCTACACATTCACGGGTAAAGGGCACACCTCCATCTTCCATCCCCAGAACTAATAACAAGACAATGAAGGGAGGTACTATTCTCTTCCCGTATAAATTACAAAAATGTAAAATTTAGAAACAATCAATATAAAAGTTTACTCTAATTCGCCAAACTATGCGACTTGTAGAATTTTTACAAACATTTAGATATACTCCAATCCACCAGGCTTACCCAAAAATATATAAAAAATGGATTTTGATACTTCGAAACATGTAAACCCTTAAAGAGCAGATCCTGTTTAATCTTGAAACAATCAAAAAATATGACAGATTTGTAAAAATAAAAATAGTCAAATCACGATGATGATGATAAATACAATTGTGAGCTCAACCAGACGATGCAACCCAAAGTTCACAGATACAGAAGGAAGATGAATATAAATGCTGCTAAAATTACCTCTATGTCAGCAGGATGGGTATAAACGTAAGGCTTGTACTTCTGAAGTTCTTCTTTTCTCTTCCTGCTTTCTTCTTTCAGACTTACAAATTTTTCTTTCTGTTGTTCCTTTTGTATTCTTAATTCTTCTTTGAAATCATCCTAGGTGAAATAACGTGATTTTATTATCACAGTATATTATTATTATTCTTTGTATAATTTAATCAATATGTGCATTTTGGGCAAGTCCATCTTACGTAGCAATTATTTGAATAAATTTCTACACCATAAATAAATGTGTAATTACTATTTTTAAATTATAACTAAAAGAAGTAAAGATGGTAAATAATGAAGATTTCGTCATACTAGGAATGATGTAAATTAAATATAATAAATGATTTGGCAGTAAATTGTTAATCAACATAGGATTGTGGATGACTATTCAATATAAATTGTAGTTAAAATCTTAATACACAGTTAAATCTTTCTTGCTGGACACATAAGAGACTAGTTTTATAGGAGCCATGGAAAAGCATTGATATACAGTGTCATTTTGCCTATGATATTAGAACCATCTCAGTCAGATAGGTTTGTGTCTAAAGAAAAAGGAATACTTTGCAATTAACATTAATCACTATATCTGAACAGTCAAAATCAATTTTACTCAACATTGCGATGCATAATGCATGGGTACATTTATCAATGTTCAAAACACAAAAAGAAATGGGAAAAAAAGACTAAGATCTTTCATCCGGAACAAGCGATCTTTGTCAGAGTCAAAACCCCAACTGGGTTTTTACTGCGTTGGTTTTTGACTCTGACGAAGACCGCTTTTAACGGTTGAAATATCTTAGTCTTTTTTCCCATTTCTTATTCTCGTTTGAACATTAATTGTTGTTTCACGTGTTTATAGTGAAATTTTTTAATAGGTACATTTCTATATACAGGTTGAGCCTCCCTTAACCGGTAACCTCGGAAGATAAGGTTTGTGGGACGACATGAAATTCCGAACTACAGGTGATTCTTGAATAAGCACCCTAAATAATCTTAATCATGCTTTATAACTGTAACATTGTTTCAATATGGTATATATCTGTGCATTTAAATATGAGAGTATTGTACTATTTGTGTATTCTTGTGTGTGTCTGGCGTGTCTAGTAGTCGTGTGTCTGGCACGGCTTTTACAGTTCCCTACTCCCCGAAGAGTGACAAATTAAAAATTATGCCGGTTAACAGGTGTTGACAGACGACATTCCAGTTAAAAAAGGTTCAACCTGTACTTGTTTTGTAAAAAAATTCAAACACCGTTTGTAGGTAGGTATTTTGTTTTGTTGTTCTATTCGAAATATAAAATAATAGGAACAAAAATTATATAGACTAACTTCTGAAAGTTTTCTGTCTTTGATTTTCAACCTTTCACAAGCACAATTACAGTATTAAACTTGAGATCAAACCACTGACTAGAGGACAACTGCTACCTCTCAGTAGCTCTTACTATTCGCTATAAAGAGGTTCGTATACATCTCTAAAATATAAATTTTGTAAAGAATGTAAATATGTCTTTGATGAGCATATATATACCAATGATCAAACCACAACATGGAATAGCAAAGAGAAAGATTAAGATCCTTCTAACGTAACAAGCGGTCTTCGTCAGTCAGTTGGATTTTTGACGTTTGAAAGATCTTGGGTTTTTTTTCATTTCATATTGTGGATTGATCATTGATTGTTATTTCACGTGTTTATGTGAAATCTTATATATATATATAGTTCACACAGGAAAGAGAAAAACACAAATAAAAACACACACAAAAGACTCACAACGATATTTCGACAGTCGTCGTCATCGGGTAGAAGTAGTCCCTTTGAGTAGCTGAAGCTAACTGAGTGGTAGGCCAAATGCAACGAACACGCGCGCACTCTGCCGGCCGCCCTAGGTAAGCTACTAACTACAGAGAGAATAATAACTAAAAAGAACAAATAAAAGCAAATAAAAATAACAGAAGGAGAAGAATAGTAAATGAAGCAATAAACAATTAAAAAATAAAAATAAAAATAAATCAATTAAAAAAAATAAAAAAAAAATAAAAATAAATAAAAATTAAAAAAATAATAAATAAATAAATTATTAAAAAAAATAAGTAAATAATTAAATTAACAGTACAAGTTAAGGCCAGGAGGAGAGCGAGCTTTGAGAAGACAGATAATTGCCTCCTCTGAAGCTCTTAAAGTAACCCGAGAAGACTGAACAGGGATATGATTAAGGACTTGGACCCGGAAGCAGTGATTAAAATCCAGTCCATGGGAATTAGAGTAGATAGCAATCGGAAGGTTTTTGCGTTGACCAACGGAAGCCCTGTGACCATTCATACGTAAGTTGAACTGCGTAGAGGCCATACCAACGTAGAATGCATCACACTAGGTGCAGTCCAAACGGTAAACGCAATTAACCGAGGTGCATGAGGTGTGGGGAGGACAAGGGTAGTTAATATTGCTATGGGGGAAGTAAAAAAGGGATTAGGATTTATGATAAGACAGGTTTGGCATCTGCTCCGTCCGCACTCCACCATTCCCTCCCAAGTGCAGGTTAAAGGGAGAGTGATGGGAGAAAATGCCTCTGAGGTTCGGTGGTTTGCGGTATGATAAGGAGGGGGCTCAGGAAAAATAGATGAGGTAGAAGGAGAAGAGGAGAGTAATGGGAAAAACTCCTTAATAACCGAGCCAATCCTATGAACACCAGGGAAAAAAGTGGAAATCAGGAAAACACTATCAGTGTGGTCTTTTCTCGGTACGTGCCGGTGAACTATTTCAGCCGGCACGACACGACTATCAATGACATTGGAAGGGTAGCCACGATCAATTAATTTTTCCTTCTATATATATAATATATATATATATATATATATATATATATATATATATATATATATCATCCGTACTTCAGGACAGAGAAATGGGTGCAGACGATGGTCACAACAATACGTACAAGGGCCTAAGAAGCAGATGAACCAAAGTTCAAATTTCAAATTGAAGCTGGAAAAGATTTACAGGGCTCTCTACTACCGAAAACTAAAGAAAGTTTCCTAGAACTTCACTAAAATATCATATGCATTTCTTCTTTAAAATGTTTTCTTAATTGAATTTGAGTTAAAACATGTTTCTAAGCAGCCTTTTAGGTATCTATTTTTTATACTAGCAGCCCTTACTCTTTAGTTTCCTTATTCATTTGATATATTCTGAGAGTGACAAATTGCTACCTAGTATAAGGCCTGTTTATGAGAGGAAGGAGTGTAGTTGTACTTCTAAAATGATTACAAATAAAAACAAAAACATATTTCTTTAAATAATTTTCTCAAAATATTCTTTTTTTCACTTTCATCATTAAACATTGTTTATATCAAAAACTGGTTTTGGATAAAACTGTATATCTCTCCATAGCTTCATATGACATAGCTATCTAACACTATTCAGCATAACAGTTCCATAAAAATGATCGAAAGCCCGTTTTAGAAGATTCTTAATCCTCAAGACATAGGTTGTGTACTGATTATCTGAATATGACCAGTGATTGAGTGTTAAAGGAAGCACACAAAAGGCCTCATCTAGCGCATTTCCTTTAAAGATCTTTCATTAAGAGTATTTGCTATAAACAAGCTAGTACTATATTTATTGTAGGTCACGAATTACGGTACAGGGAATAAAGCAAGTCTATCCGTTTAAAAGAAAGATGTAGAAAGAATGTCCATAAAGAGAGATTTCATTGTACATTACATTGAGTTGACTTCTTATAAAAAGGTGATCTACTGTACTCATTCCGTAGTAAACCTTGGCAAGAGAAGTGAGGTGTCTGAGATGGTCCCGGTCAATCAGATCTGCCTGGACATTCCTCTGCTGACTTGGCACCAGCAACTCACGAACTCCGTCCCGTCCGAACAGCCTTATATACAGCTTGCCGTTCCTGGTGAACTCTGTAGCAGCTGAAGCAACTCTGTGAGAACTCATCTTAGATGGAACTGCTGAAGTAGCTCGTCGGTTTGGCTTGGAACATCTTCTCTCGCCCACTGCAGAGCACACCCTTCTTGATGCCATCACGTGTATCACCTTAAACAGAACAAACAATAACCTTTCAGCCAGAAGCAAGACATTGAAGTGTCATCACTAACATCAATTTAACGACACCACTCCTCATATTGATTTACCTCTACCCTATATATTTCTCCTCGAGTAAAAGCTTTAAATAATCAATTTCTTCCAAAATTAATTGCAATGAATACTTCCACGATTTCAGTTTTAAATAAGTTTTGTCAATTTATTAAGGGCTTTATTATTCTGTACCAAAGGAGTATATTAATACCTGTTCTAGAGAAGTAAAACCTGAGAAAAGTGGCAGTGAATTTGACTTCTATTGCTACTGTGTACAAAGATTCGACTGATTTGATGTTCCTGTAAAGGTTGCCTAGAATTGATTTCTTTGGGTCGGCGTGTTTATACAGTGCTTGGCGACCATCGACGCAAAAATTCTACATCTACTTTAGTTGATTTTGTTTTACAAAATTCCAATAATAGATAAAGCAAATCTGATAGAAATTAAATTCTAATGAATACTAAACCATCTTTGAAGGAGTTCAGTTAACTTCTCCATCAAATCACCACTTCATGGTGTTTAATTTTAAGGGCATTTCCAGGAGTTTAGGCTTTTCCTAGAATACAAATACACCTGAGCTAATCATAGCAGGATATGCTGATCAGGATGTTTTGACTTAACAAGTAACTTTTTAATTACCACCAAATCGCTTCCCAAATTCATCTAGCTTTCTAACCTCTGATTTATTTCCTCATCATAAATTCGTAAACTAGTTTTTTAGAACTTTTCAACAACAAACTGTAAATACGGTCTCATTTAAATGCATAATTATTAGTGATTGGTACTTTTAAGAAGAGGTACACAATGGCATTAATAATACAACCCTACAGATAGTTTTATCTTTACCGATAGATATAAGGTTTTCATTACTTCACCAAAACGTATAATTATAACTTCATCACAGCTTTATAAACTTTAATTTTTTTTTGTAAAGAATATTTTATGGGGAATATCTTTTTCCACTTATTTTCAGAACTTTCACGACTCTTATTATTCACAAACAAATATTTTTAAAAATACATAACATATAATTAAAATCAGGAAGTAGGTGCCTTTAACGAATACTAAAGCCACTAACTCATAGTACAAAAGAATGATTTGCAGTTTTTCACCTAGTTACATTGCACACAATTATACTGCTAACACCAAAATATCCAAATCCTCTGATATCAGTTCCTGTTATCACAGATATGGAAGAGCAATTTTAAACCCAAAATTAAGCTTTTCTTTAGCTTCATTTTATATAATAAAAATCTGTTTTTTTTTCGTTTCCTTTAAAATCTGCCTATACTATCTTAATTAAAATCGCTGTAATTTTTACTTTATAGTTGATATTTAACACTCATAGGACTCGCTGAGCACAGAAATTGTCTTTCAGGGTCAAAAGTTGAAACACTGTTATTTAATGTTGACAAAACGAACTTTTAAAGGATTTTTGTTTCCATTAATACTGATATTAAACAATAGAAAGACACATATATATCTATATCAATGTAATAGAAAAGTAAAATAAAAGGAAAGATATCAAAATGTTGTGTTTTGATTGAATCTCCAACTTTGGAAACACCCTCTAACAAACCATAACGAAACTGAATAATAATATAGAGCTTTATAAGTGAATGAACCACATAGTATTTTGTTGAAATTGCATCAATTAAAAAGAACATTAAATTATATTTAATGTATTCAAGAAATATTATTTGCTCGTTAGAAGGAGTTCTAATAATATAATAAAATTTGAAGTCATGAAATTTAGATAGAAATAGCATTTGTAAAAAACTCTCAAGAAATTTTTATTTTTGTAAATGGTAATATAGTTCTAAATTGCGAAACTTAAAAACAATTCACTTCAAAAATTGTCTCTCATAAACAAGACAAAGGATTGCAATTTTATAGTAAACTTTCAAACATAACTATAACTGTACTGCACTGCATACCTATAATATCCTTAATTTTCAATTAATTTATTATAATTGCAACATTATTATGATTATTATTGTACTATGGTTATCTTTACACAGTAGAAGGGGTAGTCTTGCATTTTCCGTCTTTCGATGTTATCTGTCACATCTTTTTTAATAGTACATCTGACCCAGCAATTTGATCAAACTTGAAGAGGTGTGGAAACAACTTCATATATGAACAAGTTATTTTCATCTCTGACCCATTAGATAGTGATAGTAATTTCAAATCTGTTATCACACGACGAACTTCAAAGTTTATCTCATACTTAAATAACATCGGATAAAATTGTGAAGTAACATCTTAAATAATATCATTGTAAGCTACGATTAAACAATTGTAATGAATAATTATTACCAATATTTCAAACTATAACCCAAGAAGAAAATTAGTAATTAAACAATGATTTACAATTACTCAGTATAATGGAATACAAGATCTCGTAAATGCAATTCAAACATAATTTGCACATAAGTATATTATAATGGAATATCGGACTTAATGGTCAAGTAATCCCAGTGAAATTACTAAAGAACTACGAAGAGAATTACCATTTTACAGTTTAGACAATACAATCCTTCAAGAACAAATAATAAATACAATTTTACAGTCTAAGAAAAAACATGGACATAACTTGATTTTTTTTATAGCATGAAATTAACAAAGAAAACTATTTCTACAAAACGCAGGATTGTTTTTTTTCAGCACCTAGAAGTATTCAATTTTTATTAAATTTAAGCCATTATTTAAATGTGAAGCCTTTTTATTAAATTAAGGCCTTCAATTTTTCTTTAAAAGCAATTTTTATAGATACATTTGGTAATAAATATAGAATGAACAAAATCATCTAGAGAAAATAGAATAATCTAATTCTTATAGTTATTATGGCACTTTATACGAAATATTTTTCTCAAATGACTGTAGATTTAAGGAATTCAATTCTTCATCCCACATCAAATATTAGTTTTTAAAATATTTATATTCAATGATAGCATAAAAGATAATAGGCAGTTTTATTATAAGTATTTAAAGCAATAAACGATGGCAACTGTTTGAGGTTGGTTAGACAAGATGAATACCCCTTATCTGTAAATATCTGGTGGTAATCGTCAAGAAATACTTGTGCGTTCGTTACACCCCAAAGAAAGAGATAGAGATATTTCTGACATCATCCTCATATTCAATAAAATGAAAAGTATTAAAAAATAATTGCCTTAAAAAATTGTCTCTCATAAACCTGAAAAAGGATTGCATTTAGTTCTTACTTTCAAAAGTAAGCGGAACTAAATAGTTGTACTTTTTAATGTAATCTTGCCTCCTGGAATAATCCAAAATAATGAAATTGTTAATTCCTAATACTCATATTAAGACAGTGCTAAATAAAACTTTGCAAGTTTTTAGAATAATCGGAAGAATAAGGAAAAAATATAACCTGTTTTGTCAATATACGGAAAAGTATATTGCTTAAATAATGATCAAAAACAAAAGGGTTCTTTTTCACACGAAGGACTATACACCTGTCTGGTTTGAATAACATCTATTCATTCGTGTGACTTGTAGAATGTTTATAAAATTGTTTGGACACATAAATAAACGTTAAGACAGAATAAAAAATGTTCCAATAATTCAGGGAACTTTATAACTTCAAATTAATTAATTTTATACAATTAATGAATATTTATTTTTTATATCATGAGTCAAAAATTCAAATCCGATTTTTTCCTTTATCATTAACTACACTTTATTTTTAGTAAAGTACACGTATTAAAAATTGATATAATGCAAGTATCAATGATGTATTTTGGTGTATTTAGTTGTAAATACATCAAAATCTTAATGTTTTGTATGATCACTGGCTTACAGTCAAGTAAAAATCTAAGAAAAGACGAATTTATACACATTCAAATGTAATAACCTCTTGGTATAACTGCTTCTCTATATTGAAGTATATGTTGAAAGAATTATTAAGAAAAAAAGGGTCAGAAGATAGTTTGTAGTAAGTAATATCTTCATCTGATATGACTGATATATAAAGAGTGCATTTAAAAAGTTAGAGTAAATAAACAAAATGGTACTTGTACCAATAATGATATGAAGTTTAGATGTCATAAGCTTTAAAGCAACCTTATTTCTTGTTCCTTCTCCCTTTACTTGAGTTTCAAATCTTTGTCATCCACAACAAGAAAAACATCCTAAAGTAGGCATACGAGGAGAAAAACGAGATGTTTAATAATAAGTATTAATAACAATATTGACAATGACCAGGTTATATGGTTAAGAAGGAAAAAAGGAAGGTTATTAAAGGAAACAAGCCATTAATTATTTTTCTTTATTTTATAAAGTTACATAACAAAAGATTATCAATAAATAATAACTACCAATAGAATTTTTTTAACAAGCATTAAAGGTTTATTTATAATTAATCTTATAAATTTTACACAATGAAATGTACACATAGTTAACCTATTCGTATTGTATTCGTACAATAGTACTGTGGTGGTTATTATCTCAACATTCATTTGGAGTTAATCCTCTTAACTCAAATTCAAAGTTTATACTAGTTTACTATAATATGCAGTCAAATAGTACAATACACCAATTATTTAGTGTGACTCATGTTTAATTAATATAAAAAAAGATAGTTACTTATTGAACAATAAATTTTAATGTCCATCATACAACAGTCATCTATAATACATTAAAGTACCCTCATTTAAAAAACATAAAATCACTAATCATGAAGCAACATCTCAAAGTGAAATATTTTTTAAACCTACGCAGTCAAATTTGTGCATGTTAATCAAGAAAATGCGTAAGATAATAAGTATAACTAATCACTGTTTTCAAATTTAAAAAAAAAATTATATAATTACATAAGGGTTTTATGAAAGTGTTTTTTATATATTTAAAGATTTTTAACCTTTAGTTAAAGGTGTGATTTCACCAAACACATTGTTACTAACATTCCAACTACTCAAGCTTGCTCTTCTCTGTATTTAAATTTCCCTTTCTATTAAAAGTAACACATTTGGCAGTTGAATCTCAGTTCGATTCCCGGATATTCAGATCAATAAACAACCCTACTTAAACAATATACCTTTTTAAAAAATATATACGATATAGAAGAAACAATTATTTTCAAAAGCCCAGTATTATGTATATTTTAAATATTTAGTTTAAACATATTAACATGTTATTTATGTATCTTCCAAAAAAATTGTTCCCTTCTTATAACACAAATGCTATTGACTAGGCACAAATAAGTTTTCTATAATCAAATATAAGCAGCATCTTTCAGTTAATATTACATATATAAATGCAAAAAATGTCACAATAAACATACACGACTCAACAATCAAAGAAATCACCAACGAAATGAAAAGGTTTTAAAAGTTTGGAGGCAGCCTATTGACAAAAAACATTTTTTGTCATGATCTGTTTAATATATATATGCTAAAAAAACATTAACTTCAAACAGTATATAGGTTATTATTCCAAGAGTTAAGATAAGTCAATTAATATTCATTTTAGTATCGTTATAATGAATTATTATGGAATAATGGTAAACAAACTAGCAAAACCTGGATCCACTAAACCCTTAAAGTAAAAATAAATTCCAGAATAATTAAAACGATATTTTCAAAACATTTTCCTTCATCTATTTTATAAATTATATAAGAAAAATACAGTATTAATATTTGTTTTTACGTAATAAAAAAATAATAACCAAAAGTATCAAACTTTCACATTAATGAGCAGTAAACAAATGTAGTAAACAATAAATGTAATACCTGCTCACAATACCTTAATATAACTTCAACATTTAATAAATTCTTAAAGTCAATTCGTTTCCTTGTCTACCATAATGCAATTGTAATTACGACTTAGTGAAATTGGAGAAAATGTCAATTTTTTTTGGTTTATAGTACTTAATAAATATGGAAATTCCACTTTTACAATTCAGTATTTATAATTGTTTGCGAGTAAGTTCAACATGAGAGGTAATTGAGTGCTATTTAAAATTGTAGCTTACAAATTTTATAACATATTTTCATTATTTTAATGGTAGTAACTTATCCGTTAAAATATTAATATTGAGGTATTATATAAACACGACTTGATATTCAGCCTTATAAAGTAACTAAAAAGTAAATTGTGATTATTATAAAAACAGTAGCGAAGAGTAGGATTTAGAAACAGTATTAAGCAGCAGTATTTGCATATTTCACCCAAGCTTTTTTGAGAATAAAAACAATTAAAGATGTTATGCTCTTTGCGGCTTTAGCTACTCATAATTAAAACCAGAACTTTACAACGGTATACCACTCTAAAGAATATGAGGCCTTAGGCTACCAATTTTATTGGATGATACATATATCAGTTAAATCTTTCAGCGTATTGAATGTAGCCAACTGACATGTCAGTTGTTTATAAGTTAAATTTAAATCTTTAAATATTCACCTATTTTAATATAATTTGAATTTTAAAAACATAAATGTATGTAACAATATGAAAGTTAATGCATACTATCTCGTCTCTTAGGCAATAAATATAAGTTTTTTTTTTTTTTAATTCAAGTCAGTTTGTTCAAAAAGGGCCTTTTTGAACAATTTTCAGATATCAAGACCTCAATTGTAGGGCATTCTTATGTACATCCTCCATTGATAAACAATTAACTCTCTGCATACCAAGGACTATTTTCATTTCAAATAACTTAAAAAGCAAGTTAAACAAGGGTGAAAAGAGTAGTAAAAATGACATATGCCATATTTAAAATAGTTTATATAAGGATGAAACCTGTTCGGGTTTGAACATTTTGTGACCCTTTCATCGGGATATTAAGTCTTTCATAATAGTTGTCCCAGAGTACAGTGCTTGGCATTTAACTTAAGGATACACTTCCTTAAGTATATTTCTTAACGTTAACATCAGGGTTTCGCAGTGCTTATATATTTTATAATGATTTACTATATTTAAGTGATAAACATATTTATTCATACAAGTATGGAATTCAAACTGTAATTTTACTAAAATCAATAAATAATAAATTTTTCATAGCCTATGAGGCAACAGTTTAACCAAGCACTTAAATTTAACAGACGATCAAAGCATTTCTTTAAAGGAAATTTAAAATCGCAATTGGAATTCTACACTATCTTTTTTTAAGAAAGCTGTTAGCAAAGCAATATTAAAGAGTCTACACTCCTGAAATAATCAGTACAAACCAATCTATAAGCACATATAACTTCAAGACTATAAAAAAAAAATGTCTCCAGGAAAATACTTTATTTATATTTACCTTCTAAGGAATGATACTAAAAGGTTTATAAATTGAACCCAAAATTAATCCCTTGTTAACCAAGCACTCCTTATATACGCAGAATAACTAACTGTCTTCACTACCTAAGCAATAGAGATCACATTAAGGCATAAACTTAACTAACCATAGAAGCATCCCGAAAAGTATCGAACTTTCACATTAATGAGCAGTAAACAAATGTAGTAAACAATAAATGTAAAATACATTAACAAATATTAAAAAAAAAAGAACAAATGTGGGTGTGAAAAAATTAAAAGCTTTTTAAAAAAAATTAATTAAAAATATATTTTTAATAAAGAGTGCAGTTTATAAACACAATTTAAGACCTTAACTGTTACACAGTAATTATATATAATTATTAATAAGTTACTAAAGTGACATGCTAGATGGTATTCAGACAAAATTACTTTCTTTAATGACTATATCTTAACAATACTGTCTTGATAGAATTAATATATATATATTTTTTTCTTTAATTAAATTATACAATCATAACTCTCTAGAATTAGGTAACAATTAACACACAGGAGACGTAGATGTCTTTGGTCTACATATAATTAGCTTTAAATAACTATATCACCAAAAATTGATGCACTACATATTTTTTTTTCTTTGTTAATAGTTATATATTTTTTCTTTATACACCAATATGACTATAAAAAACAATATAATATTTGAAAAATTATACAAAAATAAAGTTTTACAAATGGATTTATTATGATATGTATAAAAATTTATCAATGAATTTATAAATATATGATAAATTTGTTCTTCATTCTAAATGACTACAAAATAAACTAACCCGGATTTAACCTTAGGTTACTCTTTTCTCAGTCCTTATGTAGATTTGTTTTTCATCTTAAAATTAAAAAAAAGGAGGTATTTTGAATTTTCCAAAAGCTAAATGAACGAAATCCTATATATAAATTTAAATTGGATAATAATAATTAATAAGTAAAAAATGTCATAGATAATTTACAATTCTCTACAAATTAAAAGATTATAAACCTGAGACTTAAATGGTAATTCAAATCACAGTTAGGGAGAACGTTTTTTTGTAATCATTCATTTTTTCGAAAAAATGAACAATCAACTGTTACGCATATATAGTCAGCAGAATATGAGTTTTATATATACATAAAGAAAGAAACGAACTCAGTTATAGTCGAAATTCACTTCAATATTTGTGTGTAACCGCCTGTGTTGTATCTTTATGCTGTCGTGTTTGTTGTTCAATCGGATCATTTAAATTTAATTTTAGTTTTTATGTAGATATATATACTTCAACGTTCCGAAACGGACAACACAAATACATGAAAAAACACACTTGCAGTTTCTAATTTCGGTTAGAATAATCTTCAGGAGAGAGAGGGAGATTAAACGTGGGTGTTCAGTGACGTTTGAACACCCAACCCTGACAACTCCGACGTAAAACATCCATAAACGTCCAACATCGCTAAGGTTGGTTCAACCTCCACCTATATATATATATATATATCTCTCTCTCTCCTGATGACGATTCTAACTTAAAATTAGACCTACTTAATAATTGTGTTTTCTCATGTATTTATGCCTCAGTTTTTTGAACGTATATATATATATATATAAAGTTCAAAACACTATAATGGATATTTCGAAGAGTATCATGAGGTGCAAATGTACTAGGTGCCGTACAAAATATAGATTTTAGGGTTTAATATCAGAAACAATTGCTTTCTGCTAACGCGAGTTTAAACAAAATTTACGATCATTTGGATGGATCTACAGCTTCAATTGATATATAGTAAGAAAAAGGTTATTTCTCATTAGTTGTGCAATCCGTAATTGTGTGGTATTTTGTTATACAGGGTAAATAATAATTTTGTGTCTGGAGACTTTGATTTATCCATTTACCCCAGTATGAAAAGGTTCTTTGTTATGTCTTCCCATCACGATAGAATTATTCATGTCCAAATTTAGTAAATCTAAATACAATCAACTCAAGGTGTCGCGGGTGTTACAATTGATAAAAGAATAATAGTAGTCCGAGTGACTCACTTTCTGCTTGTACCAAAAATCTCCTATTATAGTGCTACATTATCAGATTTGATATTAACATTTCATCTGATATTTCAATTTCCATTAATGTTAATGATTGATTGGTTGTTTGAAATAACTCCCATTTATGAGTGATTTATGTTACTTATTCATTATGGAACGTTATTCATCATAACCAATTCTTTCGGTGCATAATGCATTATTCGTCCTTCCGTCGGGTACGCGGGTGGTTCGGTGCTGTTCACTCAGGTTGATACAGAAACTGACCCATCCTTTCATACATAACTATAACTCTACTGCACTGCATACCTATAATATCCCCAATTTTCAATTAATGTATTATAATTGCAACATTATTATGATTATTATTGTACTATGGTTATCTTTACACAGTAGAAGGGGTAGTCTTGCATTTTCCGTCTTTCGATGTTATCTGTCACATCTTTTTTAATAGTACATCTGACCCAGCAATTTCATAAAACTTGAAGAGGTGTGGAAACGACTTCATATATGAACAAGTTATTTTCATCTCTGACCCATTAGATAGTGATAGTAATTTCAAATCTGTTATCACACGACGAACTTCAAAGTTTATCTCATACTTAAATAACATCGGATAAAATTGTGAAGTAACATCTTAAATAATTCATTATAAGCTACGATTAAACAATTGTAATGAATAATTATTACCAATATTTCAAACTATAACCCAAGAAGAAAATTAGTAATAAAACAATGATTTACAATTATTCAGTATAATGGAAGACAAGATCTCGTAAATGCAATTCAAACATAATTTGCACATAAGTATATTATAATGGAATATCGGACTTAATGGTCAAGTAATCCCAGTGAAATTACTAAAGAACTACGAAGAGAATTACCATTTTACAGTTTAGACAATACAATCCTTCAAGAACAAATAATAAATACAATTTTACAGTCTAAGAAAAAACATGGAGATAACTTGATTTTTTTTTCAGTTTATAGATATTCATCATTATTGTTAGATATCTCTGAAAAATAGGATATTCAAAGACATTTAAACACCATAACATATACATTTATGAATATTACACATAACAAACTAATAAAACCAAAATAAACAATACATTTTCATTTTTTAAAAAAATTGTTTGAGGAACTGTCAGCAACATAATAGGCCAATTTAAAATTATTCCAATGACATTTTTCTGAACTGAAAGCAAATTTTAATATTATATTGTGAAATTAACAAAGAAAACTATTTCTACAAAACGCAGGATTGTTTTTTTTTCAGCACCTAGAAGTTATCAATTTTTATTAAATTTAAGCCATTATTTAATTTAAATGTGAAGCCTTTTTATTAAATTAAGGCCTTCAATTTTTCTTTAAAAGCAATTTTTATAGATACATATTTGGTAATAAATATAGAATGAACAAAATCATCTAGAGAAAATAGAATAATCTAATTCTTATAGTTATTATGGCACTTTATACGAAATATTTTTCTCAAAAGACTGTGGAATTCAATTCTTCATCGTACATCAAATATTAGTTTTTAAAATATTTATATGCAATGATAGCGTAAAAGATAATAGGCAGTTTTATTATAAGTATTTAAAACAATTTTTAATAGTGCGTTAGTAAGAATAAACGATGACAACAGTTAGAGGTTGGTTAGACAAGATGAATACCCCTTATCTGTAAATATCTGGTGGTAATCGTCAAGAAATACTTGTGCGTTCGTTACACCCCTAAGAAAGAGATACAGATATTTCTGACATCATCCTCATATTCAATAAAATGAAAAGCATTTATTAAGACTACCAACTACCCCTCAAGACAGTAAAAGAAACATTTTCAACAGATGATAATCACTGAAACATTTTTAGTCTCAAACTAAATATTTTTAGTTAATTTGAAAATTGTTAATCTTGTAGAAGTGTAAAATTCCCTCACTGGACCAAACTTATAACTCAAAATTTTGCTCAATCCAACTATTATAAATCATTCAGTACAGTTCCTAGTTATAAAGTCAATCACTATATGGTACATATGCACACGTAAATTAACAAACTTCGTTTATATGGAAATATTGCACATAATTTTCAAATATTTATTACACTAATTAGTTCTTGTTCAGTCATGATTCAAAAACCATCAAAAATACACTCTCAATTATACAAGATAATTTCTAACGAAACGAATGCTTTAAAATCAATCATAGATCCAGGTTTTAAATTAACAGTAATTATTGTGCAACTACTTTTAAGAAATATATTAACACACTCTCCCAGTAAAAAACTGTTTAGACACGACGTTAAAATATAAATTTAGCTGGTTAAAGGTTTTAATGTAATACCAAATGACATACTAATTTACAGAATTAAGTTAATTTGGAGATTTAGTGACTTGAATCAAAAACTGATGGTCACAACTTCCATTCTAGTATCCTAAACACTCTTAATCAATTCATGAATTAAATAATCAAAATTCGTTGTCTCACCAGTACACCTTAGATATACCTTTACTTTTGCTAAATTTAGAAGATTTTCGTATAAATTAAATCTTTTTTTTTTCGAAAAAATAATAATTACATTTTTATAGATATGACAAAAAATTCGTAATTTTATCGATCAGTAGCAAACGTATTATATAAAAGAAAACACAAGTGCGAGAAAACACATAAAGTCTGTTTCAAATACTGTTCTTTAATAAAATTTATTTTTTTAATTTTAAGCTACTTGTATAATGGTTACGACTTGTTTACTTCGTCTAAGAGAAACATTTAGATTAGTATAAATCAAAAGAGATTAGGTATTTTGTGACCTGCGTTGATTGATTATAAATTGAATAGGAAGGAAGATGCAATGTAACTGAAAGATCTTCCAACAAGCCTTCCCTGAGTTCAAACCTGATCACACAGCTAATTTAGGCTGTTGGTACAGTTGATGATACAGATGTTAATTTCTGGTCTTTTCCAGTCCTTTGTTTATTCCTACTACTCTTTTCATACTCACTTATTTCCTTCAACAAATTTTAATTCTAATGTTGACATTTCCAGAAAATGGAACGAAACTCACACGGGTTTGATCTCAATAAATGAAACCTTAGATGTTCACATATTCTACTAAAAAGATAGACAAGCTATATACGAAAAATTTAACAAGGAATGCACGAGGATAGTAATTTTTGTAATAAAAAATAAAGCTTTAGTATTATATTGCTGATTATTTCTAATATTTTCTTTTTCACATTTCTACATATATAAAAAAAAGGCAGAATATCACTTGGAGACAGTTAAAGAACTGTTCAAAACTGCTGTATTACAGTCTTATGAAGCTGACAACATATAATGATAGAAAATAAACTACTCACAAAGCCAGAAGGCGGTACCTGAAGGATTGCCCCTTAAATAATAAGAGATAAGTATCAAAGCTTAAAGTCAATTCTTCTCATAATGCTAACACTTTCTGAAAATCATAAGTAGACTAGAACAATTATGGTTGTGTATTGTTCATAGAGTTTTATTTCAATCCGCTCTACCCATATATTGTGAAAACTGAAAGAATAATTATAAAGCTGATAGACTAATTATTTTGACTAGGAGTAACTGAAATGCATATTTTCTTAACAGAAGTTATTTAACATTCAACTGCCACAAATATATTTTCCTAAAAATCACAGTCTCATTTAGTAGGTTGTGTCAACCAAAAACCCTGAACAGACATTGCATCTCATCGTCTGTTAAAAAAATCCAATAATATGAAAGGTAAAGCTCAAAGTCCGAATTTCTGATGACTGATATACAGATAAGAGATATTCAATTTGCAAATTAAAACAGAAAATAAAGTGGGACACAGTTCTGAAATCAATGAAACAAACAATGGAATGTATAAGACAATAAGTTAATGTGATGTAGGTTAACGGTAGTAAAGTCTGATCTGAATGAGAGGTTATATAATGAAGATTTGATCTTGATTGACCAAAACGAAATCGGTAAACATATTGATCGGAGCTATGGATGAAAGGGACAATTGACCAGAGCAAGACCAAATTAAATTCGGTCCAAAAACTACTGCTAAATTTGAAGAAGTCATTTTGTTTAGATCACTCCGGTCCATCACCTGAAAAACAAAAAACCATATTGGGAAAACATGAAAATTCTACATTCCATAGCAACAATAGAGAATAGTGGATCACCTTCTATACCTCATTATCGTACCTGTCTTACTACAGATTTTTTTCAGGAATATATATATATATATATATATATATATATATAATACGGTACTGTTTTCTTAACCACAAATTACTAACAAACACTTATTCTTCTTCTTGGAATTTAGTCAGGGTTAATATACGGAATCACCTTTTTGCCAATGTTTCTTCTTTATTTTAAGACATCCTCAGGGCTATAAACTAACAAAAAAACAACAATAAACAATGGACATTTGTCATTTCTACTTTAAAATCATCATAACAAATTCAAAAAACTTACTCAAGGCTAGCTTCTGTTACCGTACCAACATAACCGTTATCTGTCATTACATGTTTAATCCCGTCTTATATTCCTATTAGTGTTTACCTATGGAGTTATTTCATTATGGTTACTAACTGTTGATCGCAATATTTTATTTATTAAATTGTGTGGGTAATTGTTTTGTTTCAATATATTTTTTACTATGCACCAATTACAGAAGCTAGCCTTGAGTAAGTTTTTTGAATTTGTTATGATGATTTTAAAGTAGAAATGACGAATGTCCATTGTTTATTGTTGTTTTTTTGTTAGTTTATAGCCCTGAGGATGTCTTAAAATAAAGACGAAACGTTGGCAAAAAGGTGATTCCGAATATTAACCCTGACCAAATTCCAAGAAGAAGAATAAGTGTTTGTTATAATATATATATATATAAATAGAAAAAGAAACACAGATAAATTAAAAGCACACACTTACAGTCTCTAATTTTCGGTTTGAGATGTATTCAAGAGAGATAAGATAGGGAAACCAAGCGCACTGGTTCAGAGACTGTTGGAGACCCAACTCCAACAGGTCAGAGTCTCCAACCGTCTCTGAACCAGTGCGCTTGGTTTCCCTCTCTTATCTCTCCTGAAGACTGTTCAAACCGACAATTAGAGACTGTAAGTGTGTGCTTTTAATTTCCCTATGTTTCTTTTTCTACATTGAACTATATTTGTCCGTTTCGGATCGTATTTATAACGAAAAAGTATATATATATATTCATTATTTACCGTCATGTAAAATTAAAAGGGACCAGTCAATGAAGTGATAGTGGATTAATATCCCACGAAACATCTACATCATACTTTCATTGTACGATCTATAAGAATAATCATTCAAATTACTTTTATATGCACACTAAAAACTGCTTTTAAAAAAACCACTCGACACAATACAAGAGCATTATAAAAAAATCAATTAAAAAAAAGTTATTATAAAATTATTGATTAAAATTAGTTTATATGTTAATAAAATTAAAAATAAAAATAAACTCCTTACCTTTGCTAAAAATTGAATAATATACTTTAGAATGATGTAATTGTCTTCTGGTAGTTTTTCTAATATTAATATTTTCACGTATCGGGGTCTCTCGTCCTTGGCTATACCTGTATAACAATCACGTTAGAAAAATAAAAACTTTTAGAAGGTGAAAGGCAAGTCATGAAAAGTATAGTACACTTACAACATACCTCTGCATTAATTAACAATGGTGTTCCTATTTTGTAATTTCATGAGAATAATCCTGATAACTTAGTTACAGCTTTGCCTTATTTTATTCATTTTTTTAAAATACTCTCAATTATAATAAGTACCTATAGTCAATTTATAAAAAACAACAAAGTTGACCTATTTTTTTACAAAAGTAAAAACATTAAAGTGAACCTTACTTTGGAATTGGGTGATTTCATCATACAGGTCAAAGGTCATTAAAGGTTCCTCAAGGTCCCGAAGGAAGGTCTTAAGGAGTACAGCAGCAATGTGGTAGTCTCCGTTAAAGTCCACCTGGTGGCCCTGGTTGATTTTTGTCTGATAGGTTTTTAGAACCGCAGCATTGGCACTTCTCCTGAATAAGCCTTCAGTCTCCAGAGCTGATAGGAAAAAACTCCTTAGTTTAAAGAACACCTTTGCTATAACAATCTTCTCATAAATAGATTTACTCAATTTAAGATTTAAATGGCTACTTTATTAGCCTATCCCTTATATGGAATCAAACGTCTTCTAATACAAGCGGTTACCAGCCTAAACCACAGTGATACTAATATTATATTAAAAAAAGAAAACATTAGCTTTTAAGAACCACAATCGCTCTTGTATCACAATTACAATTCAATATTACTCACGAGTTATGTAAGCAGTTATTGTGTGATATTTACACATGATTAGAAAGGGCAAGAAACAAGAAGTCGCCAAACAATTTTTGGGTAGATACTTAGTGTGTCTTCCCCTTTCTAATCAATGTAACATTGTAGGGTAAAAAGTAAATGAACAAGTCTCGAAATATAGAAGTTTAATCGAACACGTAGTGTTCTTCTTCAGGTATAACTAAAAAACAATGGTTTTAGAGAAATATCTATAATATAAAATAAATAATTAACTTTTTACAATGAGTAAATATCACATAATAACGGATTTCTCTATCTTAGAATCAATGTAACAGTAATTTTTAAGCTTAAAAGTTTACACCTTTTAAACAGGAGTTTTAAACCAAATTTTCTATAAAGAGCATGCAAACACTTAACTTTATCAGTTAAATTTACCATTTCTAATTTTAGAAATGGTAAGTCTGAATTATTCATACTGCAGAACACTGCAGTATTACATAATGTAAAAAAATTGTATTGCTACTATGCATTTCTATTCCATCTTAATCATTATGCATTATATGGAATTTAACTCATTTATTGATTATTAATTAATTATTTCTTTTATTATTAAATCACTTAAGTTTATCAGCAACCAATTTCTATGGGACTCAAACTAATTATGAACAATCGTAATGGTAAAGAATAAGTTACGCACGATAATATTAAAAGTGCACATGATATCTGAAAAGTCTCACTTTTTAAGGCCTCATAATCAGAAAATTAAAGGAAAATAAAGACTGCATGCAACAGAAATATAATAACATTCGTTGTAATTAATCTTAAAGTAATTCGTAGGCAGCAGTATGAGAAGCCCGAACATTGGAAGGATAGCTATCAGTAGTAAAACGGTATTCACTTCTTAGTCAAATACTTCTTTCTTGAAAAAAGAATTCAAATTATCATGTCTGCAAAGGAAAGAATAATTATAACTGGTTATAATAACTATATGTTATAATAACAAAATCTTAGCATATTTTGTACAAATGGTTGCTGGTGAAGGAGGATACCCAGGATGATGACACATTCTAATCAACAACCAAATCAGATAAAAGACTTGCTTTAGATATCATTACAATTCAACAATATGGTTTATTAAAAATTAAAGAAGAGCCAAACAACCATCCATCTCCAGAATGAAACTCCAAAACTTGTAAATTTTACTCTGGAAGACGGACCAGACCCGTAAGGAAGAAAATGTATGATGTTTCATTCTTTTTTAATTATTATTAACATATGTATATGTTTAATTAACAATATATATTAGCTAACCATCAGGTGAAGTGAGAAACTCAACACACTGGGTGACAATAGGAGGAATAATTTGACCGTTGTGATTCTCCTTTATGAACTGAAGGGAGACCCCGAATTGCTGGGAAGGCGGTGGGAGAGTACGATGGTCTGTTTGGGAGGACTGCGTGGGCAGGCTTGAAGGACCTCTCGAGACCGTTTTGTTACTACTCGAACTCTTGTTGCCCTTCGCTTTCTGCATGAGCTCCTCATCGTGGCTTAAACAATCACAAATGAGACCAATCAAGTCGTAAAGCATTAGTTTTAATAGTTCTCCAAATCAATGATACTTACTCAATCACTTCTTGAGGGATGCTGATTTGATCCAAGTTTATGTGCACTTTCAGCTCATTAAGGTAATTAACGTACATTACTTTCTTACCAAACTTAACACTAAAAAAAAAAAAAATACTCTGAATTATTTTCTACAACATTAATAAAATTAAAAAGAGATTTCCCAAACAACAAACCCTCAGCGACAACTAATAATACATCTTTACGTAAAATGGCCTCTATACGATTTAAGTATATTCATATATGAATAAATAGGAATGAAACTCACTATTAATTAAGAAAGAATGATTCCCGATAAGATTGTATTTCTAGGGATGATTGAGTATGTGATCTATGCGCAAGTTTCTAGCTGAATATACGACCAGCATATTGTTCTTCAGTCTTGGTACTGTTTCAATCCGATGTCCCGGTTATATCAATCAAACTGAAGTCAATCACTCGAGGTTTAATGGAAATGATTTTAACTCCACTCCCACATCTCTCCCTTCTACATATATGCATAAAAAAATTTCACATAAACACGTGAAATAACAATCAATGATCAAACCACAATATGAAATGGGAAAACAAGACTAAGATCTTTCAACCGTCACAATCGGAAAGTTTCAACAAACAAGCCGCTTGTTACTGTTGAAAGGTCTTAGTCTTGTTTACCCAGTTCATATTGTGGTTTGATCATTGATATATATATATGCATATGTAGATAGGGCGGTGATCTGTGAGTCACAAAAAGACACAAACATTACTCTTTTCTATATTTCTACAATAGTCGAAAATACTAAATATGAACATCAGACATATATCAGACATATTAGATGGGGGCCCGGGGGGGCCCCACTTCGCATCCTGATGTCAATTATTATCGAAAAATATAGATGTTAATGTCTGTGTATTCGTTACATACATAGCGATACACTGAACATACATGCAATATAATCATAAATTTAAAGATTAGCTCATTTTAAAACAGGGTCGTAATCTATATTTTATATGACTGTTCACGATAACGATAATAATTGTAATTAAAATGATTTCATCACTTTCCCTTCTTTACTTCTTTATATATTATGTAACGTGGATTTAGTAAAGCTACTCATAAAAACAATAAACATTTAACAATAAACCGATAAATTGTTTGGAAATCCTAAAGAATGGAAGATTTCTATTTTACTTTCAAGTAAAATGAAGCCTCAGATAAAAGAATAAGCTAGTTAGCACAAAATTTAGTTATATAAAAATTATAACTAAGCCAAAATGCGGTGATGGTGGTGGTATCGGAAAATATGATGTTTAAAGAAGTTGTTAGACAAAAAAAGAAAAAAACTAAGGAAACATTGTACTGGTAGACTATTCCAAAAATACAGATCACATACTCAACCTGAACCGCATTTCCTTCTAACTTAAATACGGAATTGGAAAATTAAATTTAGTAAAAAAAAAAAAAGAAACCATCGTACCTTAAGTTTGGTTGTTATCTATAAATGAACAGGAATATCCATTCTTGTTATGAACGGAGATATCAATAAGACATTATATCTGACGAACTCTATTATTTCTTCATTTCTCACATATCTCATTCCAATCATTTATTAATTTGAATATAAGATCAAACATTGAAATGTAATGCACCTTTTGAAATATATATTTATATAAAACGACAGTTTTAAAATTAAAGGCAGTTACATATTTCTCTTCTGGACTCGAGATTATGTAAAGTAAAATGTTTCAGATAAGAAATAAAGAAAAATCTACCTTCTTAACTCACAAAAATTCCTCCTTTATTCAAGCGGTTTCAGATATTGTCCGTATTCCAGAGTAAAACTAAAGAGTTTTACGGATAGAAGATTCTACCTGTGAGTTTCACCTTGAAAGATGAACAAGATCCGAAACAGGTCAATTACAGGCAGGAAATTTAGGAAGTAAGACAGTAATTTTTTTAAATGTTTTCAATGTCTATGGTTTTTAACAATAGTAATATTAATTTCAGGTAAACTGTTAATTGGCTCTAAGTTCAGTATTACATTACACCTACTAAGAAATTATTGTCAGAAAGTCAGAGAAAAATAAAAAAATCGATTTATAGTATTTAAATGGCCAGATATTAACCGTAATAAGTAATAAACTAATGTATAAGGAATAAGTAATGAACTATTGAAACAATCATCATGTCCACTATGATGAAGTACTATATAGGAACACTTAGAGTAGAATAAAAGTAAAGCATTTAAAATCGAATACATCACAAATTATATATCACACTTCTAAACATAAAATGAACACTCTTTGAGAACAAATAGTTTTTCATTTGATTAAGAGCTTTGCCTGTAGCAAGGCTTGAATTTAAAAACTTTTACTGAATAAATTACTATGGAAAAACAAACACACTGATTAAAAAGAGACAATACGATAGAGTTAAGTGAAGGAATCAGGAATGGGTAAACACATTAGTCAAGAAAAAGGAAAAATAGGTAATTCCGATATGAGGCTATGGCATTTCAAACAATATTGTTGCTGTGAGTATTTCAAAGAGAATTATCTATTTAAGCTCAAACATCAATGCAGGACATAATTTATCTAATAGTACTTGTAAATCATACATAAAAAAATAATAAATAATGTATACGACTATTACAATTTAAAAATCCTCACAACTTATTTTGGAGGTATAGTGAGTTCCATGTTCATTAAGCAAGGTTTGACCATGTTTTGTATTTTCAAATGTATATTTACCTCAGCATATGAAAATGGCAGTTTAAATATACTTTAGAAAACTAAATATTACGCAAGACATTTACTACACTGAATATTTCGAACAACAGTTGTTCATTCAGGAGATGATGAGAAGGGAAGATGGACAAATGAGACCCGGTCAGACTGGAAGTCTCATCCGACCCTTTAGTTGGTTCAGCTATCAACCAATGATGGATCATACCAGTCTGACTACATTTTTCCCTCTATACTGCTCTCCTACATACACAAACTGTTTTTCGAAATATCTATTATACCAGTTTTTGGGGATATTGGTCAGGTCTGAATAAACTCCTTTATGCCAACGTTTCGGCATATGTTTACGTCATCTTCAGGACTAGAACATATTTGCACAATAAGCACTACTATTTTACTATTTAAATTTTGGTTAAGTATGTATTTATTTTTAAAAGTTAAATTGTAAAATAGTAGGGCTTATTGTACAAATATGTTTTTCCCTAAAGATATCGCTGAAACGCTGGCATAAAGAAGTTTATCAAAACCTAATCAATATTTTCAAAATTCAAATTCAACGATTGTATCGTTGTACACACAACAAGCGTGTGTTTTTAATTCATCTACATTTCTTTGTCTTTATTGAACTTTGTATATACATTTAATTCAAAAAATTATTCAAACCGCGAGGACAATTTTGTCAATTTGCTGACAAAAACCACGTACACAAAATTATTATTTCACGCCCCTTAAGTGGTAATATAAGGGTGAGTTATGATTTAATGATATAAACTAGAGTTGTTTTGATAGTATACATAAACCAATAACTCAACCAATAGCAAAAAACTTTACTTTGTTAAAACAAAAAAAGTCCTTGAATCAAAATCAGAAAACTCTGTTAGAAAATCAAAACACAAATGATTCAAAAGTCAGCACAAAAACCTGAATATAAATTTAAAAAAATATATACGAGTGCTCTGAAAGAATCTCACAAAATCGTTTCATGTTGCCAGCCAATAATATTTTTATCTGAAACGTATTACTTTGTTGAATAAATTTAGCAATAAAAGATAATAACAAATAAAAGTTAGTAATAAAAATTAATGATGAATAACATCAAATATTCAGGATGACTAATTTAATTTAAAAGAATCAACAAGTAATTGTAATTAAAGTTTAAAAAAGTTCATTACATCTGAAATTAAACAAATAACGAAAATCAATATCTAGAAAGCAGAGAAGAGGAAGTAATTTATAAGGAGAAGAACAAAACAAAGAGATGAAAAGAAAGAATTTAAAAATAAAACAAAGGAAAGAAAAAATGAAACAAAGAAAGCAAAAATAGAAAGAAAGCTAGTAAAAGAAAAGAAACGAACAAAAAATGAATAAAAGGAAGGAAAGAAGCAAAAGAAATATATAATGAAAAGAAAAATTGAGACAGAAGGAGGGGGTGGGATTAGATATTAATGTAATTATTTTAAAAGGAACTCTTGCCAAAGAAATGAATTCAAAGATGAGCTTTCACTACTCTCTTTCATTTCTAAATTTCCCCTATTTATTTGCACTTAAGTAACCTTGATCAAAATTGTTTCCTTCCTTCTCTAGTAAGCATAAGAAAACATCATGAAAAAAATTAATAAAATAGACATTAAGATGGAATAGACATCTTTATTTAATATGATCTCTTTAACTAGATGAACTAAATGTTTTCTAACAGTTCATCAAACAATGGTTTAAGCGGTTTTTCTTTACGGTAAAAGTAAAAAACTCAAAATAAAACCTCTAAGATTGATGTGATGATACCTGAGACGTGCGATTTTCGATTACAGGTAGGAATCAAAACTCTATTTACTGGAATTATTTAAAACTAAAAAAAGGTTGTCTTAAAAAAGTAAAGGTTGTAATACAGTCTAAATTTTGGCGATAATTCTTGGAGAACAAATTATGCTCAACCGACGCCCCCTTGTTATTAATGCGAGCAGCTTAAAGCAACCTCCCTCGAATTCTGTATAATATTTTTTAATAATATATGCAGGAAGAAAAGGACTGCTCATTATGTCTCTTCTTAAGAGTTAAAAGTGTGCCGAATTTTGGGCAGCTATATTACCGAATAGAGTTTTCAACCAGAGCATGAGTTTTACTTTCATACTTACGTTTCAGAACAAGCTGACCTCATAAGATTTCGGATTATCGTTTTATATCCACCCCAAAGATTTTCCATCCCGCAAATAAAAAAATATATTGTTACGACGAAGATAAACCCGGAATTTTAGGTTCTTACAGCAAGCACGCTAAACACTATACCTCGCCCTATACCCATACTAAAATACAGTCATAGATGAGCAACTCACTACTTAAAACATTGACTTAAGTTCTTCCTAAGGGAGAACAAACTGCAAAAAACTTTTCGGATGCTGACATCCGGTCTGAAGACACTAGACTTGTAGCCTATTCAGTCTTTTTTAAGTGACTGTTTGATTCAGTTTTATCATCTACATTCCTTCAAAATCTGACAACTGAATTTTCATTTTTAAGGAATCTCTTGTTCATCATGCGACCACCAACAATAACTTGATCGAACTTAGTGGAGAATGCCTAGTAATAATATTTTATTTTCGCTGATATTATGCTTTTATCTTCATACTGCACGATGTAAATTTTTCTAAATATTTAGTTTCGAATCAAAATATTCTCTTTTTGGATTGTAAATCCATACTAGTGCAGGCTGTAAATGAGCTTATATCTTTTAGAATATGTCTGTAGTAGTTTTTATTTCCAAACATAGTGAGTCCAACAATCAACCATTGTAATTTACGGACTTCAAGTCCAATAAAGAGCTGACTAACACTTTATTATACATATACTTTATATTCATCGATAAAAAGATTTCACATAAACACGTGAAACAACAATCAATGATCAAACCACAATAAGAAATGGGAAAACAAGACTTACCGTAACAAGCGTAACCGTAATTGCCATAAAATTTATATTGGTCAAACTGGTAAATCATTAAAGACACGTGTAAAACAACACCAATATAACGTAAGTAGACAGGAAAAAAGTAGTGCCTTATTCTTGCATATAAAAAATGAAAATCATCATATTGATTGGACAGGAGCTAAATTTATTACCTATGAAAAATCAATGTTGTTAAGAAATATGATTGAATCGTCTCTAATTAAATTTAATAGATCTAATATTATAAACATTAGTAACGGTCTCTTCAATCTTGATACTTTCGTCACGAGGGCAATAGCCTCTTCAAAGAGGGTTGACAGCTAGCGGATAGTTTTTTACTTTTTCTTACTGTACTCCTTTGTTTCCCCAAACATCCCTTTCTGGACATTAGACCTTTCCTGTGCTTTAACCCTTTTAAAATACCACTCTTCCCTCCCACTCTTCTCAACTCCTCACCAGATGTTTTCTGCATCTAGTGTTCAGTTGGGTTTTTGACTCTGACGAAGACCGCTTGTTACGGTTGAAAGATCTTAGTCTTGTTTTCCCATTTCTTATTGTGGTTTGATCATACTTTATATTGTATATTTATATTAAATATACAATAAACTAGTGTTTTTCGAAACCCAGGCACACTTTTTTCTTTGTGTGTTAGGAATATCCAAGGAACATCACCAACCAATCATATATGTAACATACTACTATATATATATATATATTTGTTGAAAAATTTTTCTTTTTTTCCCGTATGCAGTTTCAATATTTTTATGTATATTTTTGATGATAAACACTACGTGTTCGAAACGCATCATTTTAATTAAATCCTTTGTGTGTGTGAAGACTTAGATTATTTTCCTCTCTAACCATCACTCAAATTATACAAAACTAAACGCTTTAGCCGATGTCATAATATGAAGTAATTATTGTCATGATGTGTTGAATATGAATAAGATAGGGCAAAAGAAAAGGTATTTTGTGATGGCTAATTGTTATTTTTCAAATAAAAAGTGCAATTAACAATATAAATTTATTTTCAATATTGTTATTGTCTTCTCTCTTAGCAAAATTGTCACTGCCATCTGTAGCATCCACACATCACTAACCTCAAATTACAAATCAAATTTTTCGGCTGCTGCCAAAGATTTTTTAAACATAACTGGTCATTTATATTTAGGGGATATTTTATATCGTCACTGCTATCGGGCTCTTGCTAACCACAATACTATTACTCATGCCTGTAGTGTGCCTTAATCTGCAATTCCTTAATATAAAATTACAAATCAAATTATTCAACTGCTGCTGTCTACTGATATGGAACATGTTAACCATCAGACGTCAGCACAGACACTACACTCAGCAGAGGTATATTACTTTCAGATAGTTATTAATCCATCCACAAAAAAATGTGTGAGATTACACAGAGGGAGAGAGGAAGGGCAGGGAAAGAGTTAGTGAAAAGTAGAGGGGGAAAGAGATAGGAAGAGAATGAATCGAAGAAGGGGAGGAATTAGGGAGAAGAAAAGTGAATGACAAGAGTAATAAGGAGAGAGAAATGGGAACAAGGACTTGAGAAAGAATGGGAAAGAGAAAATGTAAGGGATGATAGATAATGAGAGAGAGGGATGGTCATACACTCGACCCTCGAGTTTCCGTACTTCAATAAACCGTACTTTCAAGTTTCAGTACTTTTTTTTTTCTTTCAAATAGCATAAATTATCACCCAATATTGGTAATTCACAAGGGCAGAGTGAGAAAGAATAGCCTAGGCTACTCCAATTTCGTTATCTTAAGCAAACTATAGCTTTCTTTTACATTAACAATATTATTATTACGTATTTTAATGTATAATAAACATAAACTGTTTATTACGTATTAATATTGGCGTTTATTTAAATTAAATGTGTAATGTGGTAAAGTAAATGAAATTGAGATAGCCCTAGACCTTCTAGAAAGTTTTAGTGAGGTTATGAATATAGCAGATGTAGGCATGCTGTCAACCATTAGTCCACCCTACCCACCATTAGGCTACTACTTACCAGTGTTATCAATTTCCGGACTTTCTTGTTTCTGGACCTGTCTCTGTCTCCATTAGTACCGGAATTCGAGGGTCGAGTATAATGTATAATGAGTAGAAATAAAAAAAAATAATAATTAAAAGAAGTAGAAAAAAATAAGGAAAATATCCCAAAGATCAAAATATATTTATTTTTATAAAGGTCCAAAAATTAGTAATTAATGAGAAACATGGGACTGTCGGTTTGTGGAATATTTGTCAAAATCGATGACAAACACCATTTTGGCCAACCAACTATACTGGCATGCTCCTCTGACATACTCAACAAAGAAACCTCTACGGTGACCAATAAAATATTGAAACCGACATTCCTAATCAAGTTAAAAATAATCACCCGAATGCAAAGCATTAACGTTGCAACAGAATCATAAAAGACGACAACATTATTGATAACTTCAAAATAACCAGTCTTTTGAATTTGAAAATTACCACTTGATTTTAAAGTCCTTGATCTCACTATAAAATTAGAAAAGACGACAATATTTAAATACGTGACTGAATAAAAATAGAAACATTCACTTGCTTTGACCATAGCTACAACTACCACAGTCTACACATCATTCGCTTGCTTTGATAGTCTCAATAATCCCTGTTCAGTTCATCTTAACTGACACTGTGAGTCAATTCAAATAATTTTATATTTTTCCTGTCTTCATAATATACTTCGGGCATTATTTTATTTTTCTTCAATAAAATTCTTGGCATTATTTAAGCAATTCTATAGACTTGTGCTTTAGATGACAGTTGTAATAAAATTATTAAGAAACAATAACATTTAACACATTCCAACGAACTCAACTTTAAATTCACTAATTAAATGAACTTTAATACCAGGTCTTTTCTTATTTAAGAAAGAAGTTTTAAACATATAAAACAAAAAGGCATTTGGGCTAAAAATGAGCCTGATTAGTTAATTTTCGGAAAAAATAATGAAACTTTAAGGTTAACTATTTTATTTTTTTAGGAAAGTGTGCTTAGAAAGATACAACAATTTCTCGCACCAAGAATCTGTCTCGGGACTGGCTGAAAGAGATCAGTCACAGCACGGACAGTAGTTTTCATTTTAGCAAGGAGTCTGGAATCACCAGGAACTAAAGAAATCCATACAGGAGGATTCAGAATACCTCAGCTTGCAAGGACTCCATGGACAACTTTTCACTGCTCTTCAAGAAAAGCACACAATTTAAAGGAGTTTGTCTCCAACACAGTTTCTTAGAATAAAGAAGAAAATTGGAAAGCGTCTTAAGTTGATACAATGTTTTAAAACACAATAAAATAACTATCGCCAAAGTTTCATTCAATTATTGTAAAACATTAACATTGTAGAGTTTATTGTAGAGACTAACCAAAAACATTTGCAAGGGTTCGTTTTTTTTTCGTACCATAACAAATTACAAGTCACCAAAAATGAACGTAATCTTACCTGATCACAGCCTTAAATATCTGCCAAACAATTCTAATAAAACTCGTTGGGTGAACCAAATAAAGAGCTTTCAAATTCTTCTTGTATTTCCTATCAAAAGCTTTGTAAGCTTGCCATAGCCAAGCCAAAGTCGGCTTGTTTTTACTAGACAGGCCGAAATGAAAGTATATAAGCGTGTAGTCCTGTTCTACAAACTTATCAAGGGTATACATCAGGTACCTGTAAACAATAAAACATCAGTCTTGAGTTACAATTACATTTAAAACCGAAAGTAGTGTGTTCGTAAGCTCTAGTATCAATCATTTTTCTTATTCAAGGTAATCCGTAGCAAAAACTGAGAAAATGTACAATATATAACACTCACAATTATTTTATTATACCAGGAGTCGATATTCATATTACATTTATATTTGTTTTTATAGCAGTGGGTAGACACGATTAAAGCGCAATTTAAAAGCCATCTAAAAGACTTATTCCACAGTACTCATTTTTACCAATGACATTAACTAATGGTTTGTTTCGTTTTAAGACTGTAGAAAAAAGTTAAAGTTACAAACAAAACTAGTTTCGAAATTTCAAAGTTGCTCTTTGTCCAGTCTCTGGACAATAAATTACAACCATTGGAACAAATAATGAAGTACGAGTGCAAGACAAAACCTTTTTAAATTTCCATCTTTTCTAATAAAAGAAGAAATAATAATGCCACATCAAAAGATAATTACAAGAACTAACTCTTACTTTTATTTAAAAGAAAATTAAAAACTTTATTTTCAAACCTGAGAGGAAAGATTCCAAAAGAATTACAAAGTAATCGTATGCATGCAATAAACTATAAGTACTGTGAAAAGAGTAATTATGGAAAAACAAGCGGTTGTTTAAATAGAAGTTGCACTAACACACTTTCACCATAAGGATAAATAAGATTAATGCCACTACATTAAGATCATATAGTATTAATGAAGGTCTTATTTTTGGCAAGCAAATTTTCATTTTTTTACTTAAGCAACAGTTACAGCTAAGGAACAAGATTAGCAAAGAAGAAAAACATTGAAAATTATAAATTTAAAAGAAACAGAAACAAAACTTAACCATAGAGTCATATTGCAAATTTAAATAGTACTTACTCCAAGTCTTTTAAGTTAAATAGTTTTGATTTACACTGTTAAGGGAAATTAATATCGTTTAGTAAAAATTTGTTTCTCAATTGGGACCACTGTTGAGTTCAATGAAGCGCTTTTGTCCCTACTGGGCAAATAGCAACCTAAATTAATTAATTATTTTAATTCATATATATTCATTTGTACTGTAGGCCTATGAAAAACTAAACGCCAGCTTTAAATGTTTGATCTGAACCTGGAAAACTGGCCCATTCTTCATAAATATGTTGTTATATATAAATATATGCATCCTTTATAAAATTATGAATGCAAGTTTAACTGGGCATAGGCCACTGGATAAAAGAAAACTTACCGTACCCAACTTCGCTATGTCGTTTCAAGAACTCGGATTGTATGTATCAAGAATAAGGAATATACTTGGTTTAAACACCGACAACAAGTTTCCACCTTTAGTGTTGTTCTAGGGGCAGTCTGAGCAGCTCATTTGTCGATTGGCACTCATTATAATCATAGAACAAGTTGATTTTCCAAAAGGGGTTTTAAATTCCGACAGCTGTATGTCCTCATCCAAGTGCACATTTCCTATCTTCCAAAGAAATAATCTAGAGTCTTAAGATTCAAACCACAAACTTTTCTACTAACAAGAGGCACACTGCGACTGAAAGTCAAAATATTGAATCCGTTGTGTTACATGCAACGCATAGTAGTTATTTTATCACGTATTTATTGAAGTGTCAATTTAGATTTTCATAAAACGAATCTTTCCTTATGGACTATTGGGTTTGAACTTACAGCATTATTTAACCTGATGTAGAACTATTTGTTTTAGCAAAACTCCAGTTCCCTGAAATTAAGATTACACGAGGCACACTTGGATGGTCTATATACGTCCATTTTACTTACATCAGTCAATGACATGTAAAGGACGTTTGGTTAATAAATGGAGAGCAAATGCTTTAAATACTGATAATCTCATTGCAAGAGTGCACATGGAAATACATTTTCACATACAATGCATTTCCCATTATTATTATTATTATTTAAATTTAATAAAAAATAAGATTATGCCAATAATATGTCTCTTAATTATTTATGACATGATAATACATAAATATACATTATTATATTTACCTGTCATGAGAATACTTTGACATTGAAACAGACATATTTATATATTTTCTTCAGTTCACTTAATAAAACGAAACACGATCCAAACTGGACACAATACGAGTTCAAAATTCAAGAAGAGTACACACAGAGTAAGGAAACACACTTACACACTCAAATTTTCGGGTAATCCATCTTCAGGAGAAAAGAGAAAGGGAGACTAAGCACGTTGTAGACGCAACGGCAAGTCACAACTTGACTTGACTTGCCGTTGCGTCTACAACGTGCTTGGTCTCCCTTTCTCTTTTCTCCTGAAGACGGATTACCCGAAAATTTGAGTCTGTAAGTGTGTTTCCTTACTGTGTGTGTTACTCTTCTTGAATTTTGAACTTGTTATATTTTCTAATGCTTATACGTTAAGGGTGTACAATCCAAATAGCCCTAGCAATGCCTGTATGCTAGAATAGTGAATGTTACCAGTAGCCCACTCTCCTTCTCCCGGTCAACAAATACTAATACTTAATTTTACATGTTTTACTTTCGTTTAAAATAATAGTAGGCGTGTTTTGTAATATCATGTTGAGTATTTAAGATTACGTGAAACGGAAATTATTAGACAGTTAAACACTACATTTTAGAAAAGAATAATTTTTAACCACTTTACGAAAATTAATATATGTTCTGTGAGAATATCTGCACCACTAACAGGTAAAAGTCAAAACATAAATAAATTATTAAGACCTATTTACACTTTTCGTAAAATTAGAGGGCTTACAAGAAGCCATATAGAATAATGTTTCAAATAAAAATTATAAAGAATAAATTTGTATTTAACTATATGGAAATACGGTGCTACTACAAATACTACAAAGTGTCCCTGCTCTATGAATAAACCCATATGTTATGTGAAATGATAAACTGTGTTTATTTGATTATTTATTTTTTGTTCGAACATTACAAAATTGATGTCATACACAACACTTAACAAACAAATGACAAGTCGGTCATATCACTGTACAAAGAAAAACACTCGGTAATGAACTCTGAAGGTCACATAAGCGATTCTAACCTAAGATAATAACTGAAGTTCCAGATAAGAGGATAACAACAACAATACATTGTTTTCATATGCCATGTTAGGACACTTATTTTTTTGACAGGTTTAAAATAGCAATCCATAGCTGTAATGGGTTAGATAAAAATCAGGATATTATACCAAAACTAGACAACATATGTAGGTTAAACAATGTTAAAACGAGAATAAGTCCAAAAACTATTGGTCCCAGGTTATTGTTTCAAAAATACGGACTTTTGAGGAACTCTCATATAAAGCTTAAAGATTAATAAAGCATTTGTACCTACAATACTTAATTCTACACTCTATTTCCAGGAAATTCAAATCTAATCCGTTTTACATGTAAAACTGTCAGTTACAATCTGTAATTTAGAAAAAAAGTAAATAAATATGTACCTTAGCAATTTAGCATGATCTAGTTCTTTATTAGAAGGTAATCGGCAGGCCGATACTATAATTATTCTTCGCCCTACAGTATCGTCTCCAACAACTTCGACAATACCATATTTGGATATATCACTAAAATCTTCTTCAAACCCAAAAGTCAGACTATCGTAAGCAGTTGTCGTAGGAGCGTTGACAAGCTCTTCTTCAAAGTTCTCTTCTATTGTCCCATCAGACACTGGTGATTCCAAATAATCGAAACCACTAGTTAAGGCATTTATCTTTTCAATTGTTTCTAAAATATATGATTCAAAATCAATGTTTTGACCTACAGCATATTTTTTCTAAGTATGTTAAAACAGTTTACATACCAGGATTGGCGGGATGTTGTAATTCTGTATCATCAAATTCTAAATTAGGTTCATGATCATGATAATCAGATAAACTGGGATAAGGATCCTCTGTATCATTTGAAACTAAAAAACATATTTTACGTACATAAAATTATAAAACAGTTTGAAAAATATATCAAAGGTAAATTGTGTACGACGCAAAACAAGGGTCAAAATCCAATTGGCCAAATTAAAATTTAAATAATTACTCATATAAATGATTTATCCTCTATGCTTCAGTTCTGAATAATATGTCGAAATTTAAAAGAATAACACAAGCATAATAAAACTGAATTAATAAAAAAATTATACAATGACATCTGTGTAAGAAAACTTAAGAACATTTACTTAATACATACTTGGAGCACAGGTGGTAAGGTGCCCATCTGCCATTATTAATCATTAAAGAATTGTACCTCTCAAATTGAATTGATATTCAATAAATAACTTTTGACGCCAATATTATGACCGAAACTAGATATCACTAACATAATTTCCGACATACAATCAGCTGCGCTGAAATCAACAAATCAAAATATCAATTTCAGTGTTGTACTATTTCAGAAATTGCTAAAATCCCTTTGAACACTTTTAAATTATTTTACTTCACTGCAATTTGATTTATAAGTTTTGAGAACTTGCAAATTATTTAATTTATTATTGTATAATTTAATTTTTTTTAAGGATAAGATCACAGAAATTAATCTACTTCATTAGTACAACTATAATTAAAGAAATAATAATATTATTCATGTAAATTCAATATATATTTTTTATACAATTAAATTAATAATGTTTTTCTTTAAAATTAAATTATAAATTTATGCTCTTTTTTTAAATATTTATCATGAGTGAAAATAATGTAGACTGTAGACCTCACAACGGTCAGGAATTATTATGCTTCGGGTATACGTCATGGAATACTGGTTACACATTTGGACCTACGATTGACATTCTTGATTTCCCAATTATTAGTCACGAAATTACGATTATGTAATAACGTAATTATTATTATTAATTTGAACTGTATATATTAAAGTATTAACATCTGCTTAAACATTTCCTTTAAAGGAAGTAGATATATTATTATGTAACTTTTTTCGAACCCTGGCCCAATAGAATTACACAAAACAAGAAGTGTTATGGAATTACACTTTCACCACAAAAATTACTAAAGATTAATTTCAAAACAGTAATTCTGACTTAAAATTATTAAAGTTAATGAGTATTTGTTTAAATAATAAAAAAATCGGTGTTCCATATAGCGCATATAAAAATAGCGGTCACTAGGAACCATGATTAATAAGAATACTAAATAGCCCGTACTCAATGAATAAGCCTATCTGTTAAGCGAAATAATAATAAGCTGTCAATGTATCTGCAAATATTGATATTTTCTGAAGGAAACCACTGTGCAGGCTTATATAAATTTTACATATGACATCAAATAATGAATCATTCTAAAAAACAACCACAATGTCACTCAATCTATCTGGTATACTATTGAACAGGATTGTAGCATTTTTCATGTTATGTGGTGGTAAATTGTTTCAATAAACAAAGTATTACAAATGAAGTCCCAAGTTTTTTAACCATTTGGACAAATTTACCACTAGTGAGACTATTACTCCTCTAGGTGAAACTCTTTTTATTATGTCAAGGAATTTGTCTGTGGTCCGAATCATATGCAGGGTGACCCAAAAAGATGCGTACCCATAAAAATTTCAATTGTGACTTTGATTAAAAAGCTATTTATTTAAAATTACAACCACACATTATTCAGTTTATGAATGACCATTCACCAGAGTTTCAGTTATTTCTGTCAATTATTAGTAAACTTATGGCTTTCTCAAGATGGGTTCCAAATGTCCACCATTTCGTTGTGAGCAAACTTGTACTCGTCTGGCAAAGTTGTCAATCACTTTTACACACTCCTTTTTCGGGATGGCTCTTATTTTTGCTGTGATGACAGCTTTCAGTTTCTCAATTGTTTGTGGATTTCTTCCATTCCGAGTTCTTGATTGCGTCTACGCACTGATTTCTTAGGGCTGCGTCCTATTGAGTTCCTCACTGCAGCAATGTTTTCTTCTGCCTCTCACTCTTTTTCCTGCCTGAATAAGTTCCCCCTGTGGCTTTAGAACATAAGTCCACTACAGTCCGATGCTCTCTGAACTTCGTAATCCCCCTAACAATCGTTGATTTTGATAGAAAGTTTGATATTAGTTAATCAAATAATTTAGTTAGTTTAATTATATTACCAAATTTTAAAAACATATGGAAGAATTGTTCTCTATGTGTTATTAAAGTTCTACTATCTAACAATAAGTTAGATTAGGTTTCTAATAACAAATTACAATAGTTCATATAATTTTAATATTTATGTTTACTAATTCTCCCACTAACAAACATTAAACCTTTTGGGTTTTTCAAGGACTAAAATTGTGATTAATCTTTTAATTCCTCATCCATGAACTATCTGCAAGCTTCATTACTACTGGTTTTAAATGTATTAGTGGTAAATATAAATACTTACTTCGTTATTTCATGATAATTTGAAAAAAATCCTTTTAGTTTTAATATTATTTAAACTTGCTAGATCAACTATTTAAAATGTACTACTGTTAACTTAATTTCCAAATCTTAATTAATACCTCCTGGTTCTATAAAAAGTACTGAGTTTGGTTAGAACTTAAAAGTAATAAATAACCCGAATGATTTGCAAAATTAAGTCGTGAATGAGCTTGTAGTTATGAAATAGTGGTTTCGTTTTTGAACTACCATACTTGTAGACTTTCTTTCCTACTGATGTACTAGTAGTGTCAAAGTTGCATTTGTTATTGACACCCATTTTAGTTATAACCGAGCCAAATTCCGTGTTGATTCTAAATGTTATCCTACTCAAGCCCATTAGAGAAGAGGTCTTATTGTTATAATAAGAGCTCAGATGTTATTCAATCGAACGAAAACAATAACAAACATAATGGATAAAATAAAATTTAGTATTCAAGACCTGTAATTACTAATAGTGATCACAGCCAGACTTTGTTTTTTCAACTCCGCTGGCATCATTTTGAATCAACAAGGTCATCAATATTAGTCTTCAATTTATTAGCAGAAACCAATCTCAGTAAAGCTTGTACATGTTGGTCAGTAAGCCATAATCTTAGTGAACACTTGTTAATTTTCATGGTTGAGAAAAATTGTTCACATACATATGTACTTCCAAACATTTTGTAAAATCCTCACAGTAGCTAAAGGATCTGTAGAGGTGACAGTGATATGAAAAGATTTTTGCATTTTTTAGGAACTACAAGTTAGTAAAACATTTAAACGCAACCAGTGACATTTTAGTTAAATTCCACAGTTTGCGAGCTACGTGTTTGAGACCTCTGTTTTAAATAATCACAGTTTTCATCAAAATTGATAAAATATATCAACCATATTAAAATATCACTCAATTAAACTTATTGCATATTATTTTTGATAATGTAAATTTAACTATAGGACAATTCAAATATTATTTATAACTTAAACATAACATAATTATGAGCAGAGGTGGTGAGTTATTTACATCAATAATGATCCTTTGACTTCTTTACTGCCTTATCCTCAAAGACCCAGAATCCCTAAATTTTATTTCCGTAACATCAAACATATTGATAACATTATGCCATTCTCTGTATACATTTCAACTCTTTATGACAAGTATTTGAGCGAGAAAAGTAGTTTCTGTAGAACATGACTGTTCCTCATTAAATCTTTCAAGGACTGTTCCTTATCAACACCTTCAAAACGAAGTTTTTCTTTTAAATAAATGTGTTGCTTATATTTCATATATCGTTATGGTCCTCCAAACGGTATCAATGACCCACAAATGTTATGACATTATCCCTACCATTAATGGTGGTGAGGTACATCTCCACTAATCCACAGAGGTTATCACAAAAATATTAAATATTGGTCCTGAGGACATCAAACATTAAAATCTGTTAAGAATTTGATTTTTCTTGACTAGTGTAGTAACAGAACATAGGAGAAATGTTTTCATAATCAAAATATAATATGAAGTAATTACAGCTGATAAGTTGATAATATCAGTGAATATATGTCCATTGCCTCCAATTACTGTGACGCAATAAGTGTAACTTCCTAGAAAGCCAAAAAAATTATTTGAAAAAAATAAAACAAAAGTTAAAAAAAGTATTCTTTAGGGAGACACGAATGGTATTTCTTTTATATCCGTTTCGGTGTCCTTTCATATTGGGAACCTGCAAAATGTTTTGAAATTTTTGCCAGAATTTAAAATATTTAGGCCGTTCCACTTCCGGTCGTGAACAGTCTGTACATTCCTTTAATGAAGAGAATAATTCAATCATACATCAAAAAGTAATTAGAAAAGTTGATTACAGGTTACAAATTTTTATTCTTTGTATGTATTACATGGAGGTAATATTTAATTCTTAGAATAAAAAATTAACATTTTAGCAGAAAAAAGTATGAAGACTATTAAAATTAACATTAAGTATAAATATATAGTACTAGTAATGTGTGGTACATTTCGTGGTATAAAAAAAATTTAAACAGTCAAGTCAAAATGCAAATCCCTATGTAAACTGTAATTTCTATAAATTATGTGGAATTATTTTAAAGAATTTCAGTTCAGAACAAAATGAGGAAAAATTCGTCTCTAGCAATAAGGTTTTAATTTACGGGCTTTATTGTTAGTTCTCGTAAAAATTGTCTTTCAAGTTAAAAAGTTAATATGAGGCTCCAATAACTTTATTAAAGAGTTCTTAAGAAAAATATTACAAATTACCGAGTCAGACTAGAGTAGTAACATTAAAAAAAATGTTCTTCAGCCCTAAACCGTAGTAAACAATTTATGATAACTGCTCAACAAATCTGTAAATTAGTTGTATGAATGAATCAGTTACTACTCACTGATTGAATGGACAGTTTAATGAAATAACTAAAATATTTGTCTTACTTTATTAGTTGGTTCATCGTAGAATTAAATTAAAGATCAATACCTAACCATTCACTGGAATGAAGATATATTATGTGAATCAAAATATATAAACAAAACGATATTTTAACATTCGAGTAATTGGATAGTTTAAAATCAGGGGTTTGTAATGGAACAAATCAGAAACCAAATTTGGAAAAGTATCAATTTCAATTTAGTGTTGAAACATAGTAAATGGTAACTACACATAAAATAATTTATGTACATAAATATTTTTTAAAATAAATAGCCTTTCAATTCGAAAAATCCAATTGCTTTTAAAAAAAAATATTCCGTAAACATTTGTACTTAAAAAAGTTCATAGCATGATTAATAAAAACACTTAATATATTTCATTCTTTTTTCAGGCAATTAATATTACTTGTTGACAAAGTGGAATCAATAAACATTTACAAAAAAATAAATGCAACACATTAATGGGAATATAATATTAACTAGATTCTCTTGAGGCGACTAACTGACACTTTGGTAGTTTCATGAAATTTCCTTGTTTATAATGTATAAACTTTTGTTTCTTATTCGGTATTACAATCGAAATAGGACAATCGATAAGAGTTACCCACTTTAACTCTAAAAGATGTCAGTATTTTCTTTCAAAACTATCCACGCGTTGAATAAAAAAAAAGCATTTGAATTGAACCTTTAAATGGCACAGTTAAATCATTTTTCATCAACTAGGCTCATAGAAATCTCGAAGTCTTCGTAAGTGATTTTTCAAAAATGACAATTATCTATCCTTCTTAGTTTCTTCAACTTCTTCATTTTTTTCTTCTACTTCTTCAGTTTTTTCTTCCACTTCTTCAGTTTTTTCTTCTACTTCTTCAGTTTTTTCTTCCACTTCTTCTGTTTTTTCTTCCACTTCTGTTTCACCTCCAAATTTTTTTAACCATTTTTTCAAAAATGATAACAAAACAGACTTCACAGACTTTTTCTGTTCCACTTTGACTATTACAAATCTGAAATGAAAAAAAACTAACATTAAAGTAACTGTTTCTTAGTTTATTATTGTGGAACATTATCAAGGAATATTAACCGGAAAACATATTTAGTAATAATTCTCTTGAAGAAATAAAACACTAATAATATGAGTACGAAAGAGGTATAAAAATGTCCTTATCCTTTCGATATTTAATTTAATACTGCATTTGAAAGATCAGAAAGAAAAAATTTTTGTATAAACTTTATTTTCAATTATATTCGAAGTATATGAAAACATATGTTTGTTTATTTTTAACACAGAGGATCAGGTTAGCCCAGAGCCAAAGTCCTCGTCTCTGGATTGTTAAGCCGGGATTTTAATACCCATTCTGTTCCTTGATTTATTCATCGAGGGATGAATAAATTTGAGCACATTTTCCGTCGGAGATGACGTTAAACCGCCGGTCTCGAGCTTGTACGATGTCAGGTATTCGTTAAACATCCTTACTCTATATACTCTTGAGTTAGGCAAGATTTAGAACTCCCAATGTAGAATTAATTTTCATTGTTTGGTATCACAAAGGGTCAATACTCGTCCTATGTGGTTCCCTTGTGGGACTGCCACTGCAACTAAATCTAACTTTGTTTTTAACACCTACTCTACTACAGGTTTTAATCTTAAATACTATTCTAGGCACTAAATAGTGCCTCGTTTATTATTGTAATCCACCTTAGATATATGGATTAGCCATATTATCAGGTTGATTCGTTCTCGAGAGTCAGGGATCTTTAAAGAGTACCTTTAAAGAGGCACTGAAAGACTAGACCCCGCCTCCTTCAGACTTACTTCAAGGGATAGCTACTACATGATTCAACATCTAAAACATGAAAAATGTAAGATCATGACCTAGAACTTCCAATCTTCAGTGAGATAACACTACTACAGATATGAGACCATATCTGATTTCATCTTAAACAGACTACATGGCGCTTTGATTTTAGAATTTTCAAAGTAAATTAAATTCTTTTATTGTTTAGAGAACTAATAGAAAGGATACAATTTCTATTTAAACTCAAGTTGATAAATACATTGAAAGTTAAAGAACTAATAAATCTGTTTAGATCTAAAGTTAATCAGAAAAATAGTAAAAAATCTGGTGCGTGAAGTCATACGACTTTCATTTACCTCATTATAATATACATTTGTATAAATTGTAATTATTAAACAATTAAAGCACAGCTCAACCTTTATGTGCATTTGTAAATTTAAACTTCAGTAAAAATTCAGAAATGGTATTAAAATACTTTCAACTTTAACAACTGTTTGGTTATGAAATCGGTTATGTGGTATGGTTTTGAGAAGGTAAAGAAGCAAAAAAGTATTTTAAAGAACGTAAAAAGTATGAAAAGGGAAAAACGCTAGGGAAGTCAGGTTTAACAAAGGAGTTTAGGAAGAAATAAGTAAACATTTTTCAGTTTTTCATTCTGCTTTTAGTTTTTTCCTTGCTTAAACGCTTTTTTAAACACTCATCTTTCCTCCCTTATGAAAACAGCACCAGAAACCCGATTTCACAAGTTGGACTCTGACGAAGGTCAATTGTTCTGGCTGAAAGATTTTAGCCTATTTCTGAATCTCTTACTGTGTTTTAGACGTTGATTATTCTGAAATCTTGACAAGTTTATTATAGTCTGTCTGGTCGCTATTAATTTCAAAGGTATTAGCGTAGGTATTAGTACGTAGGTCAAGTCAAAGAGTGATGTCAAGATTTATTAATACTTTTTTCCTTAACCTCAAACGTAATTCCGTAGAAAAGTCATATCACATTGCTGACTCTAAAGCAACACTTTACACCTCTAAATTTCAATAAGAGTAAATGAAAGTCTCTATTAACTCGTAAACAACATATTCAACAAGGATACATTAAAGCTTTTCATGATATAGTGTATCGACTCTACATCTAACAGTATAGTTAGCTGATATAAAGTAAACTGGTTGATTGCTACTCGGTTACAGTTTACTTGAAGTAGTGTTATCCAATTACCAACCTCTATCGAGCTCAACTTGAACAACAACTGCATCAATACTTATATACTAATCTTAGACCATGATATGGTGAATAGAAACGTAACTTTCTTATATGTAACTAATTTTCAGGAAACAAAAATAAATATGACCAAATTGGTCAAGGAAACTTAAAAATAATTAAGTTTAAGAATCTAATTTCAACCTACACAAACCTTATAAATACGTGTTAAAAGTACCTTGTTCTTAAGACTCCATGGATAGAAATAATTATACTCTCTCATTTATTTATCTTTAATTGACTTATCAACATATACGGTCATTAACGCCATCTCGAAAAATTAGCTAACAATCATGACAACACAATCAGCCAAAGATTAAGGGATTCGAACAGACTTTTCCGAGGTTACCGTCCAAACTACTGGGTTTATCTTTTGTTGCTGCTGTTTACATTCACTTATTTGACGAATACACAACTTTGAACAGATAGCAGCTTTTTGCTACAGTTGGATAATGAAATGTGTGTTGTTACTTTTTAGTTGTGATGTTGTGAAGCGGTCCAAAGGCAAGCGCGACGACAGTACAGGCCAGGCAGATGACGTTGTAAGGCATGCTGAAGTCAGGAGTAGGAAGCGCCAGGATTAGGATTTCAGTGGTGATGCGGACAGGGTAACCTGTCAGGCTGGCCACGCTTCCTCCTAGCCTGCAACAACACATTAACAACCTGCTTCCAACAATCTCAAAACCAGTTTCCCTTTTTTTAGCCAGTCAAAAACTTTGCAGTCAGAAAAATTTGCTGTAAAACATTACATCAGAATTGATTGTCTGTAGAAAATCACCAGTTTTTTAATCTGTTTTCCTAGTTCAATTATGACATTCCAAAGTGGAGTCATTATTTTTTAAATTATTCCAAACTAAACACACACTATAAACATAATTATATTCATCAAAGTTTAAATCAATGGGACTAAACCTTCAGTGATTCACTGAATTCACTGAATTAATTTAAGGTGGTTTAGACGTTGATTTTTATTTCACATGTCTACTGTTAACTATTGTTATATATATACTAAATAATCACAATAAACACGTGATGGAAACTAAAATTGCTCTCTGATGACACAAATCTGAAAGGCATCAGAGCATATTTTCTGTGTTTTGTTTATTTTTCCTTGAAACAAAATAAAAAAATCTGGAGTGGCCTACACTCTACTTTACTATAAGTAACTCAATGTCAAATTTCTTGAGTATATAAAACATAACGTATCATTTAAGCATAACATAAATATCTAAATGGGATATAATTATTAGCATTGCATTCGTGAGTTAGTACAGATAGTGATTGAAGGACATATCAATTTATAAGCTTATTTTTGTACATCACAAATAATTTATTATTTGCAAATAATTTCATTAGTATAACTACAGCAGTAATAACATTTTTGAAAAACCAATTTGAACATTTCTTGAAACGAAATATTATCCTACAAGAGAACATGGCTATTGTTCAAACAGCCAATGGATTTCTTACATCGTTTACTTGACATCCTTCTACATTGAATATTAATGTAAAATTTTCAAAATTTGAAACAGTAAAATACCCTTTTTTTCTCTGAAAAACATCTTAAACAGCGAAGAAAATGTTGTTTTAAGGTGATTTGTTAATTAAAGATGTACGATAATTACAGTTATTAATCTCTAAACGAAAGATTTATATTTTGAATTATCTTTTACATTTTTGGTTTTTAACAGAATTATTATACTGGGAATTTTATGGCTTCTTAGTATTTAATAAGATCATTTTCCTTCCCCTTTGTCAAATAACATATATACGAATTTTTTTTTAATGAGTGTTATCATTTACCTGCACAATATTATTCCTCTTACATCTCTTATAAGTCAATAATATATTTTCATTTTTCCATTAGAAACATCAATTTTATCTCAGTGGATGCGCTCAAAAAATTTCTAAGTCAATGTAAACAATGTAAAAAAAATACAAAAAATTCGACAAGTATAGCAGGTGATCTCTTAGTCTAGGATAAACAAAGAGTTTTTATATCGTTATTACTCTTTCCCGTAATTGAAACTTCATGATTTTTTTTTTATGAATTGCTAATTTTTTGTTCCATTTTTGGTCAAATTTTCATTATTTTTTATTCAGCCGTTTAGCGTCAAAAAAACATTTTCTGAAAACAGAAATCGTACTGTAACGCCCCTTTAGCGAATGTAATTTTGGAAAAAAATATCTCAACTCATTCTCCACATAATGTTTTATTTTTAGGCATACTTTCATTTTGATCCATCAATCAGTATGGCTTGTATCGCCCTCACAAGGTTTGAGATTGCATTATAAGTCAAAATTGTTACATTTTATTGAAAAAAAAATATTTCCTGTTGTTTTAAAATTCTGAATATATTTTTCGTTTGTTCCATTTGTAACCTCAAAGATAATGTCAAAATTTCAAAACTCTAGGGTTATCAGTTTAGGAGAAATAAATGTTTAAAAAAAAACGGTTTTTGGCAAAAAAGTGACTTTCCCATCATGCATAATTCTTCGCAAACAATAGGGATCTTCCTCCCTATGAGGCCCATTTTTGTGTAAAATATCAACTTGATCCATCAAAGATTCTGGACCGTAGCGTGGTAACAAGCAATGCTAACACACGCACCCACCCACCCACCCACACACACACAGACATCATCGTAAAAACGTCATAAAACGACTTCTGGGACCTCAAAACATGTAATTCCGTTAAAATCTCGAGATCGAATTTTTTCACGATCACTATACTTTACTTATAGTAAAGTAAAAAGAGTTCAAAGAAATCCTTTGGAGTTCAAAATGAAAAGTAAAGCTAAGCTGTCAACCCTTATAGACAAAGCTATTGCCCACGTAAATACTTGAGAACAATGACTTATGATGTGGTACAATTATAATATAATAGGGGGGGGATTATCTTAGTGAGTAAGCAATGGAAGTAATGTTATTAATTTCATTATTAAGGAATTCAGGAAAACTGTATTTTCCCTGAAATTCTTTAAAAAATATATTTTAAATAAATGTTAAAATATAAATTTTAGGATTCCTTGGATGAGCAGAATAAAAATGGACATAAGAAAGTACATTTCTGTATACTAAAGCGTAATTCTTTAGGTAATCTATGGATAAGGGCATCTCAGAAGAGCAATTCATTTCTTTCAATGTCAATAGATTGTCAACACTAATGAATTTTTATTTTAATGAATATACATATTAATACTTACTAACCTCTATAGACCTTACATATTAGTTGTTCATTAAACTCAGTGAATACTCGATAATATAACGGAATTCACGGAAAATATTATAAATCAATAGAAAAGCATAAAACACTTTATCTACTTAGTAAGATTGAACCAGAGAATAACTACTGACAAGGAATGGATGGTATGTTTGTCCGGAGGTAAGGCTGTGTAAAAGGAGGCTGAGGTCAGATTCGTCGACAAGGAGGCGGCGCCCAAGTAGAAACCGTGATTAGCATCAGGAGGGTACTCCTGCCACTTGAGGAAGGAAAAGTCGACTTCAATAGAAACTACTGTCTCGGATCTCGCTTCTAGTTCAACAACTAACTCCAACAAGTAGCTGCGTTGTCTTTCCTTTCCTTGTTTGTACAATTTTTTGACTACAAGAAAAATTAACTGTCATAAAATAACTCAAAATGAAATAAAAAAAAAATTGAAATCAATTATTTATTTAGAGCAGAAATAGTTCCACTAAAGATCTCTAAGAGTCCCGCAAGAACAAGTGAGATAAACTAAGGCAATTTTGAATCTTTATTTAATTTCATTTCCGTGCAAGTAATACTACTGTAGTGTTCAATCACAACCTATTCAATAAACTGATCCAGCAATCAGTATTCGTACTGTTTACATTTATTTATACATAGCAGATTCAATAATATATTGACCGTTTGATAGAATAGGTGTGTTATCTAATCGGGATTCGGTCAAATTTTCTAGGTTCAAAAATCAAACTCTTATTGCCAACGTGCCGATTTTATTTTAAAACCTTCTTCATAGGCCTACAAACAATGGATAATAAGAATAACAAATCACATATTAACATCCAACATATAAACAATATGAAAATGGATTGTTACAACTTATGAATACTCGTATTATAAGCAGAAATATTTAGAGATAAATAAAACAATATAACTTACAGATATATTTTTACAGATATATAATGTTTTATTTATCTCTAAATACTTATGCTTATAATATTCATAAGTTGTAACAATTCATTTTCATATTGTTTATATCTTGGATGTTGATATGCGATTTCTTATTATCCTTTGTTTGTAGGCCTATGAGAAAAGTTTTAACATAAAACCGAAACGTCGGAAATGAGAATTTGATTTTTGAACCTAGAAAATTTGACCGAATCCTGATTAGATAACACATTTATTTATATAGTTATATGGCTAGATCTGTTTATTTTTCAGTTTGAGTTTAATTTTTTTTCCCACTTGAATGAAAACTTCCTGGCTATGTATTGTAAACTGACAATGTGGATTTTAATCCACATTAATTAATGTTAATGTTTAAATTTAACAAATTATCAGAGTTTTATTAAATTATTGAAAGATAAGTTTTGATCGAACGCCCACACATATAGAGTTAGTCAATGTATTGTCCAAGTGAGAAGGTGTGGTTCATTTTTGATTCGACACCCACTAAGAATGGGGCACCATATTATCGAAGGCGCCCGCTACCAAGTAGCAACATCTTCCAATCCTTAAATTCTGTGATCTAGTGGAAACTGGTGTATTCAACTACATTAGGATTAAAGAAAAGAACCCGTAGAAACAACAACACAACTTAACATTTTCTACGTGTTCTTTTCTTTTAATCGTTTGATTTGCTGTCCAAACACAATGATTCATGTTTTCAACTACGTTAAGATGTATAAATATCATACACTCGATGTTTACCAGGAGAACGGCAATAAAAATAATACCAGAAAGATACTGCACACAACTTTTTTGTGGCTTTGGGTCGCACAAGGGTCAAAAGGTAAACTAAGGTCGCACACAAAACTAAAGTTATCGGGACTCGGTCAGTTCTTCAGGTTATAGTACACTATATATATATATATATATATATATAATATATATATAACAATTAAAATAAGCAATGACACATAAACAGAAACAGAACAAAGACTCACTTTTCAATATTTCGACCGTAATGGCGGTCGTCCTCAGGAGAAGAAGTGAATTGACGGAGGGACAACAGTCAACAGTCGACAGTCAATTGAGTTGACTGTCGTCCCTCCGTCAATTCACTTCTTCTCCTGAGGACGACTGCCATTACGGTCGAAATATTGAAAAGTGAGTCTTTGTTGTGTTTCTGTTTATGTGTCACTGCTTATTTTAATTGTTATTTGTCCTGCCGGACCGTTTTTCGTTTATCATGGTATATATATATATATATATGACTTCATATATATATATATATATGTATATATATGACTTCATATATATACATGACTTCTACCAAGCTCAATGAGCGTTTGAACAACCATAGAGCTTCGGTCGGTCAGCGCAAACAGCTTCCTGTAGCTATCCATGCCAACAGCCATAACCTTTCTTTTAATGACTGCTTTTCTGTTCAAATCATTAAGCTAGTGACCACTGATGACCGTAGTTTGACATTAAGAGCGTCTGAGGAGGCCCACATATGGTTATTGGGGGCCCGATCAGATCCCGGTTTAAATCAGAAGCGTTAACTTTTATTTGTTTTTCCTTTTATTTTTAACTTATATATTCATATTCATATATATTTTTTTTTATTTATTATTTTTTTCCTTTTTTTATTATATATATATTTTTTATTTTATTTATTTATTTTTTTTTTATTATTTCCTTTTTTATAATTTTTAATTTATAATTTTTAATTTTATAATTTTATCTTTTGTTTTTGCTTTCTCCGTTCTCCGACGTTTAGTGCCTAGCTCCTTTTTTACGCTAGTGCTGCTCTCTTCGGTTGACTCTTTATTTCTTCATTCGCGCTCCGTTCTTCGACGTGGGGAGATCTCTCTCACTTCGTCCTCTCTACTAGTCTACTCTCCTGATGACGAACAACAGTTCGAAATATTGAATTCTGTAAGTTTTCTTTGTATTCTCTTTTCTGTGTCGTGCTTTGTGTAATTTAAAGTTATATATATATATATATATATATATATACTTTTTTTCGTTGGAAATACGATCCAAAACGGACAAATATAGTTCAATATAAACAAAGAAACATAGAGAAATCAGAAGAACACACTTACAGTCTCTAATTTTCGGTTTGAACCGTCTTCAGGAGAGATAAGAGAGGGAAACCAAGCGCACTGGATCAGAGACGGTTGGAGTCTCCAACCGTCTCTGATCCAGTGCGCTTGGTTTCCCTCTCTTATCTCTCCTGAAGACGGTTCAAACCGAAAATTAGAGACTGTAAGTGTGTTCTTCTGATTTCTCTATGTTTCTTTGTTTATATTGAACTATATATATATATAACGCCCCATATTTGGCTTGTATCTGCTTCTTACACAATTTCTCCAGTTTCCGGAATTCCTTCCTCGTCTCTTCATTAAAACTATAAAGTCTATCACCAATATTTCTAGTCGACATGTTTCGAATGTACCACATTCATCATCAGGACAATAATGAGAGTAATAGTAGGAAAGCTAGTTATATATATAGAGATGGATTATTAATGGAAAGTTTACAGGGCATCGCCCTGTATCACGGCGCATTATGGGGGATTAAGGTAGGGTGGTTGGGCTCACCTACTACCTGGCTAATCTGGGTGTTTCTGTTTGCAAATAGTTTTAAAATTCGACAAGAATGTGGTACATTTGAAACATGTCGACTAGTAATATTGGTGATAGACTTTATAGTTTTAATGAAGAGACGAGGAAGGAATTCCGGAAACTGGAGAAATTGTGTAAGAAGCAGATACAAGCCAAATATGGGGCGTTATTTAACAATATATGTTTAAATGAAGGACGGCTTCCAACTTTTACAAATATATATATAGCGTGTACTATATTAACTATATTGTGTATAGGAAAACTTTTGTGGTTTGAATGTCATGACAATTTCAGTAAAATATTAACAGTAATGCAAGTTTAACATATTGTGAGATTGTATAATAAGAGAATAATAATTATAAAAGCACTTCAATTTATCCTTCATCGGTAGTTTACATGTTATATTTACATGTTACATTACAATACTTTTTACAGTATTGTAAAAAGAATGTGTTCCCATTATAGTGTTACCTATTCATCAAACCGGGTACTTCTCAACGTTGCTAACATTTGTAAATAAGAGAATCTTGTGAAATAGACCTATGAATAAAGTGATTACTATAACTCATTGACTGGAAAATGACTAACGTAGGCAAATAATCGATATTGTCGAGCCATACCAAGAGGTATACGGATCATTCATTTATGATGATGAATTTATTTACTTATTATGATTAACAAAGCCAAAGTTGATCACAGAAGAGAGGGGCTGACCTACTTATTACACCGCTGTTGGCGTGTTTGATGGGTTTCGGATGCTTAAGAGAGTATCTTAAGCTAAAATGAGAAGAAAACGAGTATCTAAAGCGTAAATGATAGTTAAGAGGGTATCTTAAGCGTCAATGAAGGTTAAGAGAGTACCTACATGTTAGATGGTTATAGAAGTATTTAAGGTTTAAGTTGCACTCACGAGGTTTCACTGGTTTTCCATTTGAAGTAATTTTTAATGTATGAAAGTAGACAGACACGAACCAAGGAATATTTTCAAGAAAGACAACCCTGATTGGATGCCAGTATTTATTATGTATTCTTGTCGTCAGACCTCCATTTTCTTGACCATAGCCTAAAACAATATATCGAAGAAGATAATACAACATTCATAAGATATTAAAAAAAAACTTAAAGTAGGAAAATGTCTAACAACCTCTTTAATATTAAAAATAAATTCCAAAATGATATAATTAACGGAAATACATACGGATAAAAGCAAACATATTTACTTATTATTATTGTTTTAATTTGTTACTATTTATTTATTTTACATTTTTGTTTTTTTTTATTATTTTTTCTCTCCCCTCCCACAAAATTAAAAGGATGGTTCGCTCCCTAGTACTGGTTTGCCTTCCAATCGGGCTGGTAACTCCTCCTGATTACGTGGAATATCAAAATATCGTAGTGAGTTTTCATATTTCTTCTGTGTTGTTTTCTTCTTATAAATTTATATATATACGAAATTTACACACAAAAAACTGCATACAACAGGTCACAAAAACTCACAACTATATTCCGACTGCAATATATATATATATATTTGTAAATTTTCGTAGCAGTCCTTCCTGTATATACATTGTTGAAAATGAGATCATATTTAGCTGAAACTTACTTTTTCATAAGTTTATCGAGTTTCCTGAATAACGATCTTGTTACTGTGTCACAGAATATAGTAAATTACCAATCGAAATGTTAAATGAACACATGTTTCTTTTGTCCTGAGCCATTATCAAGATCATCATTCTCAGCTAACTAAGGAAGCGCTTGTTGAAGGAACGAACATAATAAAAAAAGAACGAGACGAACATAGTCTTAGAATAACAGAAGCCATACTTATTAACAAAAAGAAGTCTTATATTAGTACGAGTACACAATTAAAAGTTAGTTCAAAAATTCTGAAATTGTTTAAATCAACCTCAAGCCAATTAGGGCCTCACCCAGGTAGCTGCAACGACGCCCTAGGTCACTCAACCCTCACCGATTAGGAAAACAACTTTTAATATCCCCAACTCCAGCAACACATTCCACCTTTCTTATATAAAGCATTAAGCTTCAAAATGAATTCATATCTTGATAATGGCTGAGGACAGCAGAAACATGCGTTCATTTAGCATGTCGATTAGTAACTTAACTATATTCTGTGGATACAGTAACAAGATAGTTATTCACAAAACTCGAAAAACTTATGAAAAAGCAAGTTTCGGCTAAATATGGTCTAACTGTCCTACATGTGACGTATAAATGACAGTAAGAAACTCTTAAGCGGGGTTATGATCTATGAAACAAGTAATGGTGCTTCGAGGATCATCATCCGTGGTATTAGTCATATTCATTGACGAGGACCACTACTTTATCGAAACATCTCAGTCTCTTTTCAAGATTTTATACTGGAGTAAAAAGTACTAGTAATATAAGTACTGTAGTATACTTTTAGTAGAAGTTTAAATATTTTAAGTTTAAGAGAATAAAAATAAAACAAAATAAACCACTTCACTCAAGATCAACTACGCTCAAGTAACCACTATAATTAGAGTTTATAATTATAATAAACTGAATTATTCATCCAATCAGTTCATTCTCAACAATAAATCGAAACCTTAGATTGCTGTTATTTTTCTATTGATATTTTCATTTCTTTTGGATTATAAATACAACAAAAAAAAGTCATATGCATTCTATTTAACGCTGCTAACTAAAAATGAAGGATTAGTACCCTGGAAAGTCATCCTTATAAAGAAAGAATACTTTCAATTCAGTCTTTCTAGAAAGATCAAGATCCCAATTGTTTCTAATGAAAATTTGCACCGAACAATCAAATGAGATGTTTTACTATATTATACGGCCGAGAGTATATGATAGATATGTATAAAATAAATCAAAACAGGAATGCGTTCTTAAAAGCCTCGACGGTCATGGATTTTTACGAGTTTTTATTCATGAATTTTCAAAAATCTTTGTGTTGTATGCAATTATCAACCCTCACAAAATAAATCAAATATCTTTCTATCAACAAGTAAAGTCTATAAACAAGTAAACAGAGAAAGACAAAATTGCAGATTTTCTTTTTCATAAAAAAGATAATCATTTTAAAAAGTAGTGAAAGAACTCATAAGTGAATCTTTGATTTCGTATTTCCTATGATAACTGTAGCAGTACGACTCATTCATCGCAACGAAGTTCACTTACCACTAATGAAACGCTTGAGGTAGACAGGAGGAGTTGGTGTGGAAGTTACATAGACATGTTCTCTCTTGTAGACTACTTCAATGTTGTTTACTTTAGACTTCTTGAGATCGAAGACTGCGAGACTGGTGGTCACACCTCCTCTGGTGACATCATTCACTGTGTAGTCTGCCGGGTACACCACGAATGGATTGCCACTCTATAAATGCAAAACAAATATAAATCACAGTATTCCCTTTAAATAAACTTAATACTGAAATTTAAATAAATTATAATTGATTCAATATTGAAATTACAGTCGAATAATACTGTCCTCAGTTCCATAGAAGATGGACAAGGTCTAAAACCGAAGACTACACCTTAAAACCAACAAAGTAAGAAGGATTAATGTGAGATAAACAAAAGGGAATGTAGATTCGACAAGGTATTGAAAGACTGAGGACTCCGTGTCTAGGTATAGACGAGGGCCAGTTTACAGTAGGAAGATTATGTACCACATACGACTCAATTGGACATTATACTCGTTGACATCGTAACAAAATATGTTAAATAATTTTCTTTGAATTTAGCGATTATCAAGTTATAATATAAAATCCTTATAATATTTATTTATATAAAATTAAAAAAGAAATATTACGAAAATTTAAATTAAATTGAAATAAACAATAGAAATGAGTACTGTGAATATTATTTTATTTGATGTATTACTCTGTCCACAGACTCCCAAATAAGAAGAAAAGCACATTTTTTTAACCAACAATATCACATTTTTTACATACCTCATGATCACTTCTTTTGTGTAATTTTAAATAAATTTAATTATTATTAACAGCAAGGGTAGCCCAGTGACTTGGGTGCTCTTCTAAGGTCTGGTAGAACCAAGATTCGGTACTCACTCTGGCCCTCGATTTATTTACGCGGGAGGTGAAAAAATTTGAACACGTCGTCTCTCAGAGAAGATGTTAAACCGTTGGCCCCGACCAGATACTCATTACAGATTCCTACCCCACACTTGAGTTAGGCAAAATTTAGGACTCCCAAAGTAGAATGTTCATTGTGTGGTATTACAAAGGGCCAATATTTGGTATACAGTGTTCTCTCGTGGGACAACACTGCAACCTAACCTAGCACTTTTATTAAGTTAATCCCTCAAAAAAAACACAGACACAAGATTATCAGTTTTATTATGTGAGAATGTAATGAATAACATTTACTTCCAATTACAAAGAAGTGTTTCATGCATACTCTATAAAAAATAATCATTAAACAATAATACATTGGCAAAACTAAGAGTAAATACCTTGTTCTGGGATACGTCAAGGAAGACGAAGGAAGTTTCGGCCAGAGGACAAGGAGGCGCCAGACCTTGGTAGAAGAATCGTTGGACGCTCCAGTGAGTCTCCTTGCGGCCTATTTGTACTAAGTCATACACTAGCGAGAGAGTTTGCTTCATCTCCATTCCTACCTCCACTCCATCCTGTAACAGTATACTAAGCTAGACCTGTCAACATTTCAACTTGTTTATACATGAAGTGTTGCGATACATTCTATCTTCAAATATAAAGTGTTTGTGACAAAGCAAAATCAAAGTAGAACTAATAATCGAGGGTGTACTGTAAGGCCTGGACACCAATAAACCATAAATATGCCATACTCCTAAATAAACGTTGAGAAACCGTTCATTTTCTCAAAGATACAACATGTCAAAGTAAGAGAGTTAGAGCTAAATGTATTCCGATAGACAGTATTATAAACTGTATCAAACAAAAAAATAAGATTGTAACTTCGTGAAATAAATTCTTTCACAATAATAAAAACTACCAATATTAGACAAAAATATAAGAAACTAATTTATTTAAAATGCCAAAGGTAATTAAGGGTAACTAATTACCAAAGGTAACATTTGAACATAAGTCGATTGATTTAAAATGTTTAAACAAATCAATTAATGTAGTTATAAATAATGGATGACCACTGGAAAAATTAGACTTAAATAAAGATTTGGGTATATTTCTTTGACTCATCAACAATCAAGGTGCATATATGTAATATTATCTAGAATGTAATGTGGACGGTAGGTTATTAAGTATGTTCACACTTTAAAAGTATAAAATCATCAATTAATTGACAATATTGAACGTGTTCAACACCGCTTTTTAGGCTATCTAAACTATTTGTAGAATCAACCACTAGCAACGTTACAGTTTGTTTAGCTTATTTTGGTCTATATCTTCTTCAGACTTTGACTCTTGAAAATATTCGTGTCCAAGGTAGCACGCGTGGATTCCTCCACATCATTCTAAACAACAATGTGACTGCTCTGAAACCATCTCATTACTTTCAACGTTCTATTTTATCATCTTCGAAATAACTTCTCTTCTTTGTAACAACTGTCCAAATAATAATACATATTTTTCAATTATTAATAAAATGCTAAGTCCAGCTAATTATTTTTTATTTAGGCACCTTAAAAAATAAAGTTATTAACAAACAGTTTCTTATGCATCTACACAAATATCCAAGGGGTCACAGTTTTATAATTAATTAAGTTAGTTAGATACTTCTAAATTAATTTATCTTAGATTTGAGATGTAAAATGCATCCAAAGTGAAACAAATGTTATTCTATAATACTGGTATAAACAGGTATCAAATCTTCTTGAATACAAATATTATTCAAAACCAGAACATTGAAGATCCTTTTAAGTAAGCGCTCCTTTTTTTTTCATAATAACATATGTATAGTACTGTTTAGTTAACCGTTCTATGCAAGTTCATGTAGTTGTATATTTCATTTTAGTTCATTGTTTATGCATAATTTACGATGTATATATTTTTATAAATAATATTTTTTTATAAATAAATATTTTTATAAATAGGTTATTTAGTCTGTTTATTTTTTTGCCATACATATTATTCATATATTAATTATTATTTCAATACTCTTCTAAGAAAGAACAGGAGTATCAAGTGGTAAATTTATGACCGAGATGATAATCAAAACACTAAGCAGTTAACCAACCATCAATTCATCATTTTATAGGCCAGTAATGACAATGAAAAGAATACGGAACAAAAAAGGAAATTAACTCTGGATAAACTTGAAAAAATAATTTTTTTCCTAAAGGAAAAAAAAGAAAATATATAATTAACGAAAACAAAAATTAAATACGTATTACAATTATACCATCAAATATAAAAAATTAATGATTTAGGGAGCACCCTGAACATATCGACTGATTCATTAGGGCTTAGCAAAGAAGAACAAGAGAGCAGTTTCTAAACAAAGTAAATCTTTTTATAAAGTAATCTAAAATTTAGAGGATTCAGGATGATGTTAAGTTTATAGTCACTGCAAGTGTTAATTTGAACGAGATTGCAAGGCCCAGTTATGATCTAACCTGACAACGATAGGTTTTTGGGTCTTTCCTACCAATCTCTGTGGTCTGCATTGATTGACCTGAACTTTATTGATGATGAAATTCTATACTTATGCATACAGTTACAACGTGATATTTACTCATACTTAAAAACTCTAGTCCTCACATAAACAAAGCTATGGTTTAAGAAAACAACGCATTCGACACATAGAAAGCTTAGAGACCAGTTTAATGAATTCGTTTTATAAAATATAATTAATAACTTTTTAATAATCAACGATCCCTAACCAGCAAAAAGAAATGTTGACCATCACGTTTATCATGATAAGAAAAACAAAACAAATGCAAGGATTATTGATGAGGACTGCAGTCCTTGAGAACAATGTGGAAAAAGTGCATCCAAAATCAATCTCAGAAGGAAAGATAATATGTATAATGGATGGAAATAGAAACAGCGATTCATTTATCATTTCACTTCTACCTTTTTTCTAAAAGCAAATAAATCTCAAGAATACTACGTGTTCGAAAAACTTCATCTATCTAGACACCCTCAATAATTTTCAATTATGGCAAAATTAAAACCCAAGCATCACAAAGTACTACATCTAGTAACATAAACAGCTGAGCGACTTAGGCAAGATAAACAAAGACCTTTATAATTTCTGCTGCAAAGTTAAAATTTGTGCATACCAACTTTACTAGGTTTGTTACTTAGTTTTTAAAAAAATACTACTGTATAATGTAAACATTACTTGCCTCATATATAGGTCGGAAATGAATGCCGATAGAATGATATACGGTGCTGTAAATACGGTCTCTGTTAAGTAAAGTAGACAACCCCATCTGAAATCAGAACTGTAGTAAATAAAAATGACATAATTTACAATCAAATATGCAATGGTACAGACATAGAACAAGAGTGAAAATGATGAAGCATTAACATGACTCTATTGCAGTGCTGTAAATAAGTTATATAGTAAAAAGAGTTTTATGTACAACGCTTCTTTCATAATGAATTCGATGTCATAGGCTTCTCAGTTATGTTTTATCTTATCTACCATCAATTTCTATGAAATAGTGATTTTTCAGAGTTGTTCAGTATTTAGGAAACTTATTTTAATATTAATTTAATATTGCTTCGTTTACAATCCAGGAAATTATGCAGATTTCAGCCGTTATGGCATAGAAACACGGTCAGAGTATAAGTATCACTATGGTTTACTGATTGTTCAAATTTTGATAACTGATGTTCTTCAATTTACCATTAAGGAGTATTAATAAGATCCGTTTCCAGAGATATGACGTCATCTGTTTGAAGATCATGTCCATCTTGATCTTCACAACAATTCTTCTATTGGAAGAATACAACTGATATTATATGAAGTCTCTCAATGTAATGAACCGACAGTCTGTATAGTTGGATTCAATCAAAGATTTCTGCTTTGTAATCAAAGAATCACTTATTTTCTGTCCTACTGATTTCAAGAAATTCATTTAAGCAATAATGCATATGTTACTTCCATAAATAATTTACTAATTTTCATTTTAGAAGTTCTTTGATATTTGTTCCAATTTCTTTTTCCTACTTACCGTAAATTGCGGCTTATAAGTCGATCTGGCGTATAAGTCGAGGTCTATAATTTGGCCCAAAAATGTTGTACTAAAGGTATACCTTGAAGATAAGTCGACCCCCTAAACTATTACTTTCCCTGGCCCAATGTCGTCCTGAGTCACTAAGCACTGGGCTGTTAATTAAGTTTTATCTACAGTAAAGTAAACAAAATAATTCAAACAGATTGAAATTATCACCAGCTTTAAGCATTTCAACATAAACAAGCAGTCAGCTTTTAACTTTTCTTGTACTCGCATGTTTCACCACTATACATACTATACATACTTTAAAAGCCCTAATGAGCACCGCGGCCACGCGCAGCCACTGCGTATGGCTACAGTACCATTCTGTTGTGTTTGTTTTGCCACCACTGGTGGTGCGGGCCTTCTTCTTCTTCTTCTTGATGGTTGTGAGGGCTGTGAAGGTCTGTTAGTCCTTATTCGCCCTGGTGAAGTCCTGTGAGGTGCTCACCGTACGATGGAGGCAGATCCGTACGATGATTTGTCAGAACAAGATTTTGAGGGATTTTAAATACAGTGTTTTTACATTTACATTTTATGTGTTTTAACTTGTGTTTTAAGTTATTGGTTCAATAAAATATTCTACAGCATTTGTGTAGCTACATTGTTGATGTTCATAACTACAACAGAGTTCAGTCACCTGCACAACATGGCGGAAGAGGAGTTTGTTCTGCCGAGTCAGGAGTTCTTCCTGGCCTCCTAGAGTCCTTTTGCTATGCAATATTTACATGACTCTTGAACATAGTTCTTTTGGGAGTATGTGCAGTCCTCACGAGTGGTAGGTTCTGGTTTTTACCGTAAGTCTTAGTAGAATAACATGTGTAAACACAGCTGGTAGGCCAGGCCCAGCTCTGTAGCAGTTTTCCGGTATCCTTGTTTCACTGGTGCCAATATTTTTGAAGGTTGCTATTTTATACCTACTACATAAGTCGACTCCTAGTTTTGAACATAAGAAAATGGGGCTAAAAACTCGACTTATAAGCCGCAATTTACGGTAGTTCTAATTAGCACAGTTCTACTAGGCAAATTCAAAAGTTTCCTCTTGCACATGGAGCAACTTCCTTAATTATTTAAATTCCTGTAAATTATTTGGCACCATCTTTAATACGATGCTGTTGCTTAGTAACACAAAAGTAACCAAAGAAGACAACTCATTTTAGAATATAATTTAATCGTGTTAATCCTGTGTTATCAGGTACCCCACAATTACCTAAGAATACTTTTCGATTGTACCTTACTTGCAAGTAAAAGTGTTTTGTGCAATTTTTTATTATGTGTGGTTTGTGTTATAATTATTAAATAATGTACACTCAATTTTCGAACATTATCCTCTGTCGGCACCACGCTAAACTCTAGTGCATAAAGATTTCACATAAAAATCGTATGTATACCAAAATTCACGAATCTGTACGATGTAAGATTAAAAATCAAGCTTACGATAAATTTTAGAAAGCTACTAAAACCACCGTTGAAGAATTAACCTAGTTGTGGGGTATTTAAAGACCTGGTGGAAAAGTATGCTAGCAGCTTATAATCCTTGTTAATGAACTACGCATCATAAAAAGAGCTATTTGTGTTCGTTTCATTATTATGCCCAAACGGTATGACTGGTACCATGCTTACAATCTTTCAGATAATATAAGCCACAATTTTAAAATTGTAAGTAAAACTGCCATTTCCTGTTATTGTACATTTCAAGATTAATTTGGTCTATTAAACGGTGCGACCAGGTATTCATTAACTATTCGATATACAATCACCCATATGCATACAGGCATCACCGAAAAAACTTCATTAATGGACTCAGGGCACCTTGAGACATGTAAACTTGTCAAAATCTCGAAATAATATTTGTTTATGATTTAAAACTTGAGTTATACGTTTTAAGAGTCATAACATGTCTTAAAACGGAAAAAACTTACAATATTGATCTCAACATGCAAACGTTTAGTATTACAGTACTAGTAATCAAGAGAATAAAGATTGCTAAACTCATGAAACATATTATAATGTCATTTTTCACTTTTCCCTTAGAGAGTGTTTCAATGAAATGTCTCACCAAAGAATTGCAAGGGAGCAGCTTAATCCAAGGCGTTAGGTTTTCAGTACAAACTATTTCCCTGGGTAGAGTCGAGTACCTAAGATGTGTGTGATTCACTTTGGTTGACTCACTGGAGAACGACATTTCTGGATTCATTGAATTTTCTGTTGTAATGAAATTTAATGAAGCACACAAGAGTCCTGACAGTCCATTAGCAAGTTCTTTCCAATTATGATCCACTCTGAAACATAGACAACTTAATAAAAATTGGAATCGTCTACAATCAACTTTACTACAAACAAACGTAATCCCAAAGAATTTGACTTTTATTTATTATTCACTGAATTTAAAGATTTATTTCAGTGAAGCTACCACCATTTCACCAATTACAACGAAAAGAAAACATTTTTCCAGAACTCTGTGTTAATATACCTGTGTAATGTAACCCAGTCAGACAATCTATGCTCATTTATCTGTTTTTAGGGCTGTATTATCTTTTCCAGTGATCCAAAATTTTTGAAATTTTTAACATAGAATGATAATTTAACTAACTGTTTCATCTATAATTTAAATATTCTTTAGACAGCTGTTCCACAATTATATACTCTAAAATGTTATTATAGTTTATAATTAGTTACATAATTTACTATAATGTAGTTTTTATACAATACAAATTTGCCAAAAAATACAAACTAAACCACGTATAAGGACCAATTTTTGAGTTCATTGGTAAACAGTGTGACCAGTATTGTTTTCAGTCTTTGAGTTTAATATCATTTATTATTAAATAATAGAGTTTATTCAAACTGTGATCTTTTGGGTTATCGAAATATTATAAAAAAATGCTCAATTAATGCTAATATAAATTTCATAATCATCCTAAAATTTTAATTTCTATAGTTTATAACTCAGAGACAGAAAAAAATGGAGAGTTTTTTCTCTTCGTCCATGCTACACAGAACGTACACGATTCAACTATTTAGCAGTAATTATTCATACAATTTTTGTTAAATGAAGTCTCAGTTAATTTATTTTTTAAATATACTAACATACATAGAAAAGGGGAGGAATATACAGTTGAGTTAGTTATACAGATAAACTATATAACTGTTTATTTATATTTACCAATAAACAATAAATCTCATAATAATTTTTTTTTAAACTCAAGACGATGAAAAGTATATTTGGGATGGAGGGAGGAGCCTCAATAATTTTGAACCCTCTGAAATAGTAATTTTCGGAAGGCTATATTCATTAATTTACATGGCAAATAACAACTAAACACCCAGTAAAATAAAAATAAAAAAACAGTTTAATTTTTGGAAAGGGAATATTACCCATAATTTGTATGCTTGGGCTAGTATTTGTCAAGTCAAATGTATAGATATAATAAAAGAAGTCATTTGATATAAAATGTGAAATATAAAATAATGTAATAAACAAAAATATATCTATTCCCCCATAACCTTACTACTGCATTTCCCAGATTTATTTCTCGTGACACTGGTAAGAAACCTTAAAATTCTGGTTCATTATTCTACATTGTACATTCTTAAATAGGAAGATTGTGATCTGTTTCATTACCTTTTGGAATTAATCCAAGCATACATTTCTGCTCCAGGAGGAGCCTCAACGAACGGATACCCCCAAAGGTCATGACTCCACAAACCTTTCGTCAGACTTACATGAAGCTCCTCAACATTGTGCCGGGCAATTAGTTCTCCCAGAGAGCGAGGGAACAATCCACAATGATCAACTGAAATTCATATGTCAGTTACTTCAATCAGTTTATTGGTAAAAAATTATATTAATATAATATAATAACTGACATGTATCATGTTTTCTAGGTGTGTTCCAAAGAGTTGTAAATTGGAAAAAAGTATAGACATGATTAGTAGGTAAAGGTTTTATGAAGAGCTCTTCATGAAACTTTTGATCCGTAAAAGTTGCTCCAGACTGATAAAATATACATACTAAACTTAGTGTTAGAACAGTTAAAATCATTTGAAAAAAAAATATCTACAAACTGTAACCTCCGTGCGAGGTTACTAACAAACCCTTCTAATCATCAGTCTTGGTGATACAGGAACTAGGAATCTTATAATTAAATTCAGTTTTTAACTTGTAGTAAAATAAAATAAAAAGAAAAATTTGGAAGTTTTTTAAAAAAAAAACTTAAGTAAATTTCAAAGTGAAACTTTTATATTTTTCTATTACTTATTTACTAATAATTATAACTTTTAAGCTTAAAATAATACTGCTTTAATAATTTTATAATTTAACTAAATATAGAATATGAATGGTTTAATGTTTGATACATTAATTTTACTTATCCTTCAGTATTATAATTGAAAACTAAAACAAAAAAAAAAGTAAATTTATAATTAAATGCTTCAACCAGATAATAGAACTGAAGAGAATCTTTTAGAATAAATTGAATAGTGCAGTTATTTATTCTTAATTAGGCATTTGTAGAATCAAATATTATACATGTAAACATTGTTAACATTTTTTACTCGTACTAATATAGTTGGACATGACTACGTATTGAAATTCGGCTTCTTAATTCTTAACTTAAACATTCTTAAACAAACTTAATCATTATACAACTAATAGCCCTGATTATCATATTTAATTCATTAAGAACTTCAATTTTGGAAATAGTTCCATCTGAGTAAACCAGATTTATTTCTCGTGACACTGGTAACAAACCTTAAAATTCCGGGTTATTATTCTACATTGTACATTCTTCAATAGGTGGATGGTGATACTGTTTCATTACCTTTTGGAATTAATCCAAGCATCATTTCTTTCTTCGGGATTACTGAGTTAACATTTTATATATCAGCAAAGCGAAAGAGGACACATCACTAATTGAATCGAATACATGCCATGAGATCAGTAACATTATACATTTCGTAACAGCGTTAACAACTATGAACTCATCAACAACAGATATATTTGGTCTCTTTTTCTGTTCCAAAGTATTCTTAATACTAATGTTGTTGAGTCAACAGGCCTCATCTCCCATCCACACATTTCACTACTTCTTCAAAGATTTTCGTTGTCATATGTAAGCAATTGCTTACATCTCATGTAACGCAGAATTAGCAATGCAGCTATTCACAAATGGATCCCGTCATCCGACTGCAGTCTCTGATGAGACCTTTTGACAAATGATACTCAAGCATTCCCTTAATACAACATATTTAATTTTATTCGTTCTTGTGAGTCTAAATATGTCTTAATTTGTGACATCGATTTATATTTGCAACTGTTATAAACAAAATAATGCATTTAAAAATCAAGAACGTGGTCCTCGGTCATAATTCGTTCTAGAATTTTGGTCAAAAGACAAAACTAATTTTCCCATAAGCAATACATTCCTAATTCATTGTAGGGTAAAAAGCTAATGAAATAGTCACCACATATAGAAATTTAATCGTATAAACAACACGTTTAGAACACGTAGTGTTCTTCAGGCATTAACTAAAAAAAATACAATACCAACAGACAGTTATCTATAGTACAAAATAAAATGATGACACTATTTTTTTAGTTTATGCCTGAAGAACACTACATGCTCGAAACGCGTTGTTTATATAATTAAATTTCTCATTGTAGGGTATTGACATGGATACCCTTGTTAATTGTAGGGTAATAATAAGTGATTGCACTACGTTAGAATTAAATATATATATGTGGAGACTATTATATCATTAGCTTTTTACCCTACAATGAGTAAATACCACATAACTGACTGCACTACCTTAGAAATATATAATGGAAAATGGTATAATCTGTTCAGTCAGATCATCTAGGTATATTTTTTTAAATATTGTAGTTTTCTCTATATAAACAAGTATTTATTCACTACTAAAAGTTTGGACGACAGTTCCGAGTTCCAAAATTATGTTTGAATTATGGGAGCATAATTTTCTTGACAGTTCAGTTCAAATTCTGATTTGTTCGGGTTCAAAGTCGTTTGAGCACCCAGGTACCAATGTATTTTCCTGGGGCATCCTTCCCTTCGACCCTAGAATAAAGGGTGTGGGTCCTGAGACTCTGAAAAAACAGCCTCCTCATAGAACTAGGGAGCAGTAGCCCGAAAACCCATTCTCCTTAAATACCCCATCCATTATCATGACACCTACGCTTCAATCAGGGAAAAAATGTTGAGATAGTGAAGTGATTCTTGCTGGTGTTTCCTTGTGCTTGAATTATTGTCTTTAGTACTGTTTCATTTTTATAATAAATTAAATTCTTTTTTAGAAATAATTTTTTTTTTAAATTTCCTTGAAGTGTACCTTCAAAAAGAACAATCCAAAAAGAAATAACAATTGTTAATTATGGAATAATATGTTGGGAAACGAGTAAAAACAGATAGTTACCCCGGATCAGGATCTCTATTAAGTAGACAGTCCCTCAGTAGTTTCAGCTAACACTTTACTAAGAGTGTTAACTTGATTACCAATTATTTTATCAAACTATTTCTATCAGATTAGTAAAAAAAGTTTAAAAAAACGTAGAAAATGGTATGTCTTAAATATTAATGGACTTTTTTTTAAAATATACACAGTATACATCTACATATTTTTTACAGACTAACAAGGGTTGGATTAACAATACAAATTTAATTTTTTCAATACTTCTTCTTTTTGGGCAGGGTTTCAGGTAATGCCGAAGGTCCCGCCGTGTTCATTGTATACTATCAAGGCTATTGCCCGAAGTCTATTTTCTTTTAAAATACTATGAAAGTTTCTGTTTGTTTATAATAAAATAAACAAACCCTTTTATTACAAGAGTTTGTTCTCTTGTAATAAAAAAATTCTGAACAGGTCGTTCTCATTAATCTAATCCTTCAAAATTATAAATTTGAGATAAAGCAAAAACATCTTTTGAAATATGAGAAAATACCTGTTGAAGTTTTAAGATAAGACTAACAGTGGATATAACTGAAATAATCTAATTTAAAACCACACCTGTAATAATAATAAAAGAACAAACATTTCATATAGCATATTTTAAAAACAATTATTACATGATAACTCCCTCACAAAAAAAGTAGTAAATAACACTTCATGGAAGTTCCCTTGAAATAATATACATTACTGCCATAAATACCAAAGTTTAGAATATACCTTCAATTAACAGAATGTATTAAAATTTTAAAAAAAAAATCAAAAAGTTGTTAGACATTTGTAGTCAAGATCTTAATGAGTAATGGACTTTTTTTTTAAATGTACACAGTATACATCTACATATTTTTTTACAGACTAACAAGGGTTGGATTAACAATACAAATTTACAACAATGACGTCAAGGAATTAAATGTTTCATTCCTTATCTTTTTTCTTCTTTTTGTGCTTTTCTTTCTTCTTTTCTTTTTTGTGCTTTTTCTTCCTCTTTTTTTCTTGGGTACTTTCATCACCTGAACTTGATGAAGACCTGGACCTTTTCTTCGACTTTTTATGTGACCTCTTAATACCTGATTCATCTTTACTTTTTTTCTTCATCTTTTTTTTCTTCATTTTATCTTGCAATTCTTTATCTCTAAGCACAGTAAGAGGAGTAAGATAGTCGTCTGATTCACTGCTAGTTGAACTCACATCCAATACAATATCTCTGTCAGGATCAACTTGCAGAAAATTCCGACATTGATACGTCAGATGGCCAGCGTAACCACACTTTTTGCATGCTGGACGAACACTCTCTTTTCCTTGGGGTAATAATCTAGCTAATATTTCTGCTTCCATTATTCAGCCTTAGTTTAAAATACTGCAACGAACTTATATAATAGCCTAATTTAAGCAGTGAGACATAAAATAATATGCAGTAGCCACACAACATTAAGAAAAAGAAACACCGTTTATTTACTACATAATTATAACATCACGAAAATAGAACCTCAACCAAACAACACTGATCCGTTTAAACCGATTATTTTAATCGATACGTCGAAAATATTGTTCTACGATTTCCTGATTCTAAGTCCCTTATTTCTATTAAAAGTCTCTTAAATTAATTTAGATCTATTACTTCATTCTTAATATTAGCTTTATATGTACATAATACTCTTCTGGCGCCTACAAGGCAATAGTTTAACTGAATACAACTTTTTATTAAAAAACAAATCAAATTTACTAACTACAGTAAATGAAGTTTTTTTACAGTATATACTAATATAAATGTTACTGCGACCTAAGTTATGATGTCATTACAATCTATGAAGCGCAAAAAAAGTCCTGATACCTCTTTACCTACATAATGATAATGTATCGGAAATGATTGGGCAGTAAAATATACAATGAATGAAATAAAAACTGAAGATTATATTTTAAGATGAAATTAACATAAGAAAACAGATTGACATAATTGGGGGTTATCAGTAAGTAATATTTACGGATTTAAAACCATCTTTGTAACAATACATTGCAGTTTTACATTAATGATTTGTTGCATTTAACATATATGCTTCTGAGTAAATGCCAAAACATGAGCTGAGTGAAAACCTTGGTTAGCATATCGGCATGCCTCACTCAGTGTTTGCTTTTGAAATGAAATACGATGTTTAAGCCCTCGATTGTATACTAGTGAACTTGTAGTTGTTCACTTGTAGTTATGAACCTTCTGTTAGATTTTCTATATGTTGTGTAACGACACATACAAATTAGCGATATCAGTTCCAGTACTGGATTAACTCCAGTTGGATTAGAAGTGTTCAGTCAAACATTTATCTAATAATTTTTCAGAATTGGCTTCTTGTTAAAGCAACACAGACCATCTTCCAGCTGTTTAATGGAAACATCCAAACAGCAGTCAACTTCGTCTACATTATTTGGAATTCCTTTTCCAAACCCTTGACGAAAGGCTCAATGTCCGATACTGATTTTATCATCAGAACATTATCAACATTAATGATGACGAGAACTTTTTTCCTTGACAGTTGCGAATAAAGGGACGTGTAATAGTCCTTTTTTTTCATGAAAAGTTTATCACTTCAACCACTAGAGCTTTGTTTTAATGCATACAGACTTTGTTTTAGCTTTAATGCTTTTGTTATTTCTATCGCTAAACCGGTTTGGCTGGCTCTTGTAGACGTACAGACCTATCCTGGTGACAAACCACAAAGGAATGCTGTTATTGTTAGTTGCAACGCTGATAAGGATCTGAAAGGCCGCAAACTTGCCATTCTGGGCTAAACGTTTAATCAAAATCAGTTCCAGGTTGTTATGAAACTTATAAGTCGACAAATATATATGGTTAACCGTTAGACTGCAATGTTACTTTTTGCCTTAATAATCATTTCCCTAATTACTCTAAATGTATTAAACTCTTCTTGTAAACATTACTTAAATGTTTTATTTCTTATTTATCAAATTTTTAATGTATTTTGAAGATATTATGATGAACTGTGAACATGATCTGTCCTCCCCTCCTTATGTTAGTAACCGTCGCTCCTTAAAACCCATTCTCGTTTCTCTCATCTTTATGTAAACAGGTATACCTCCTTAACCTATCTTATTTCAATTTATATTTTTTATTTTATAAGTTCCTACAATGCTATATTTTTTATTATAGGCATACCTGAAAAATAGTAAATTTGCTAGTTTCCAGCGACTACACTTACTAGCTTTAGACTTTAGAATTGTCCTAGGTACGTAAAGGTGGCTTATTTGTTACTTGGAACAGATTTTAGTAATTGTAGGGTAAATACCACATAATAACTGATTGCTATCAAAAATATTTTAGTAATGGGCGAGTCACATTGACGGGCTGATTCTCCATGGGATTAAATTTTATGATTTCAATCTGCATTCTTCAGTTCTAAAAGCAAGGATACTTCCTGTCATGCCATATCTGTCCCCAGACCAAAATATATAAAGAAAACTTAAAAATGAATGAAACATGTCAAATAGAAAATGGTCATCTTAGCCTATTAGGTCTATCTAACATGTCCAAAAAAACTACCATTAAATTCATTCTTCACTAACAGCTTGTTCAGTACGCTTATAATAGTAGTTCTGAAGACATAACCAATTAAAGATTGTGGGATTTAATTACAACATTCATGCAAATGGTGAGATACTAAAACCGATCAAACTAACACAAGAACTCTACTACACAAAAGTTTCAACAAAAAAACTCGATAAAAATTTAAAAGCGCTGTTTTCAGCTAGTTACCGCAGAGACAAGGTATTTGTTTACATGACTTTGTGATCATAAAATAAAGTTGTTCCCGGAGAAAACTGGTTAGCACGTTCCATCTAGTCCTACTACTAAATCGAGCAGCAGGTTATTTTCAAACTTGAACGACAATACATTCTCCAGCTTCTATTAGTCATCAGGTTCCAGGGGCACTAGAACTTATATAATTATATAATGATTATATAATTATAATAGAACTTATGACTATCGTCTTCCAGATCAATATCGCCTCTATATATTTTTCTTATCCAGTTACAATAGTAAGTATTAGTTACTCATGTACGCAATTATTGGCTACCTGCCTTTCACTTTTCTAAAATTACATTATGATTTCAAGTTTTAGTAAATATACTTTCTTCATTGTCTAGTTCTCGTGGATTCCCTTAATCGTTTTCAGCTTTTGCTCCCATTTTTTTCCCATTATTTGTTTTGATCTTTTTCTTTAATACTATACAAGCCTTTACAAAGCTTAGTCACGCATTAATCTTAATTAGGTGAGTCATGTCTTTATGCTAAATTAAATTTCTGGTGAATCATTTGTTTGTCCTTAGTTAAGGAATGGATATCTCCAATGGCAATGACGCAATAGACATAGTTTGACAGATATTTGTGTTTATTTTATGGCATAAAAAATAGGTCAACAAATATAAGTTAAATATCCATACATATTTTATTTTATTTGTAAATTTATTTTTAACTGTCATACTGGTAATCAATATTGTTAATGAAGAATACTTTTCAAAATAATATTGACACCAGTAATTTTCAATTTCAATTTGGCGCTCTTGACTGTAGAACACAACAGCTTGGAGCAGCAGGTTACTTTCATTTAGACCTGAGTTTCTTGTGATAACTTTTCCTTATATTTTTTTTTGTTTGAAGTTTTTGGATTGACATTGTTGTGAATTGGAGTTCTTATATTGGTTCAATTGTTTTATGTATCATATTGTTTTGTGTACATTTTGTGATTAAATATAACAGTTAACTTCCTGCTTGAATGCAAATTTTTAAAACTGCTGATTTTAAGTAGGTAAGTCAACTAATTGTTTTAATTCGGTATGACTCAATTACTGCAAAATTTGGTTTTAGCTCTAGTTTCCTTCCTAGTCCCGATTCCTAGCATGAAGTACTGAGAAAACGTCTGATCTAGTTATCTACTTTATTATTCTTGGATTAGTCTTTAAGAACAAAGATTATTGCCACTTAAATTTGAAGTTAATTCAGTTTAAATCTAAGATTCATGATTTCTCATTCAAATTAGTTTCGTTATTTGTTTATATATTACTTTAATGTGGATGACTTTATTGTAAAAGTAAGCAGTGAATATTTATTAGACTTATTACAATATATAACAGTTTTATGCCTCGGTTTCAGGATGTCGTTCAATAAAGAACGGCATCACTATGATAGAGATAGCAGCAGTGACACTGAAGATTATCATGATGCGGAAGAAAGAAGAAGAAGAGTCTTTAAAAATAGATTGAGGTGAATTTATGTTATCTCTTTATTTGTTAAAAGCATTTGTAAATTTCATTGAAGTTATTTGTTTTTAGCTGACCTCATTTAGTTCATACTAATTATTCGTTTGAAAAGAACTTTATAAAAGTATTTAAGATAACAATCTTCTTAAGATGATATTTTTTATATTTTCTAGATATGAATCTTTAGTGTTGAAAGTGGGAATGATTTGCTGTATCATTACTAGTATTTCATTCGTTTGGTTGCTTGAATTGGGATACTAACCATTCTTCTTTTTAAAGGAGCACATCCATAATCTTTTATAAATCTTACTTATAAGTCTAATATATGGGAAATTTAAGAAGATTGACGATATCTAGTCATTGTTTTATTTTGGTCACTTATCAGTGTTTCGCATAATTCTAGTCTTATCTTATCTCCTTGTCCTCTGTCAGTTAATAGAAATGAATTGGTCAAGTTAAGTACAGATAGTCATGGCTACAACTTTGAAGGTGAAGCGTAGGTATTTAATATAAATATTTCTGGTTGTGATGAATGAAGATTGGTTTTGCCTCAAATGTAATTGGTCACAATAATTTTGTTAACCTACTTGTCTATACGTTCTAAATCCTCTGTCAATGACTTATTTAGTAATGGCATGCCACTATTATCTGATGTTTCAGATTTATATCATTTTCTATTGTCTGGCTCCGAATTAGCAATATTTTGTTAAAAAGTTTATAAATTTATAACAAGATTTAGAATCATAGATCAATTTTAGTTGTATAACTGAAAGATAACAACAATATATAGGTAGCAATCAAAACATCTGAATATTTGACTTTTATTAATGAATTTAAAATAATCTGGATATAACACTAAGAAAGAGTTATTTATTTAAAAGTTTATTACTATGATTGTGGTATTGGTCAGACTGTTAGTATATGTGTTGAGAAGTTACCATTGGATGTCACGTAGTCTTGTGACCTGCTAATCATGTTACATATAGTCTTGTATCATGTTGAAGCACCTGCTAAGTTTCTTTGTTCTGTGTTTCGATTTGTAATTGCTTGAAAGAAAGTTTTTAAGACAAAATTTTATGCAGTTTGTAATTTTGAGTTGGAATTTAATTAGCGACCGTTACAGGTTAAATGTGTTTGAATGGTTGTAGGAATAAAGATGGAAAAATAAAGAAGAATAAAAGCATTGTCAAAGCATCAGTAGCACGTCTGTTGAATTATACGACTCCTATACACTTTGTCCATGCAGTTTTATGAAGACCAAATTGACTTCCCTCAAAAAATTGTAGATTGACTCGAGATGTTGGACTATTAAATGTTACATTTTCCTTTGCCCTTGCTGTAATCGGAATTTTATGAATTTTTTTTTTGTTAATTGCTAATTTTAGGTTTAGTTCTTTGAAAAAATTTTACTGTCCTATAGTAAGTCGTTTGGCATTAAAAAACATTTTCTAAAACAACAGATGTTTCCTGACTTCCCTTTTTGTTAATGTAATTTTAAAAAAAAAACACCTCATCTCATCCCCGAAATAATGCTCTATTTTTAAGGAATTTGAGATTTGTTTCCTTTTAGTGTTATTTTGTCTGTTAAATATTTGCAAAAATCAGAAATATTTTATCATATAAAACATAAAGACAGTATTTATTACAAAATTGCAAGAATAGTAAAATAAAGAGTTGAAAAAAATGAGTACTTTTTTTTATTTTAAAGGGGCTAAAGTACCTTCCCATATGAATAGGGTTCTTGTCTACCCTAAGAACTTATGTGTATAATTGTATTGTTAACATATAGATTAGGAATCTTGTGAAATTGTTTTTCAGAAATTAATCCAACAAGTTTCAAATAATAATAATAGCTATTTCCAGTAATTCATAATTACTCGTACGGTAGCATGAACTACTTTTCATTTCTACTTTTCGTTATTCCGTTCTTCATCAGTTTATATGTGTTTCAGAATGCATTCGTCGATACGTTTATTTAAGAATTGTTTGAAATTTTTTATGTTTTTTAATTTTATTGCTTCATTTATATTTCATTACCTTCTCATATATATTCATAATAGGACCAAATTATGAAAGGAATTAATTGAATATGTGATAAAATTGGATACATTAATTCGTTTGAATACTCTTAATGAAGCATCTGTAGCGTTAGAAAAGTTACATATCCAAAAGTGGGGCGGACAAAAATTAAAATTTATTTTGATCTTGGCAGGAAGACAAAGAGGGGTTTTGAAATGACGTTATTCGGTATTGGTGAATTATATGATATGACCTGGAATGTGACAAAGTATTATAGTCAATATCTCAACGAAAGATATCTTAGTGTTGAGCTTCTTCCAACAATATTTCAATTAATTTGAAGCTGTTTGTGAAATAACCTTTCAAATATTGTTGGAGATGTTTCTCTACTGCTAATATAGTTATCATGATAAAAAATCAATATTGAGATTCTATGTATGTTTCGAGGTTCCCTGAATTCATTGTTAATGTTTTTTTTATTATATCTGGTGTGTGGAGTAGGCGTGTATCCAACATTTGTTATCGCTCTACAAGTCGCACTTTTGGACGGATCTTACTATAATTTAACAGATTGTACTTCTTAGGAAGGGAAAACACTCTTTTGTTTTTGTTTGTCATCATGAGATAGTAGCTTATGTCAAAAAGGGGTACTTATTTGTTTTTTTATTTTCTCTTCACTCTAGAAAGTTGAATTTTTTTTAGTTCGATTGTAACGTATGCTGAATGATACGAATTTCATTAATTTTAGATTATGAGAGTCATTATAACACTAAAAAGGACAAATATTGAGTTCCATCGGTATTTATCTCTTATTTGTTTGCTTATTTTTTTTTTTATATATCTGAGAAGGAAACAAGAAATTTGTTACAATTAAATTTCGTTTCAAAATTGGAATATTGATGTATAATCAATTGAATTAATTAATAAATTTATTTATTATTAATTTCCAAATTTTTATTAAGTACGTTAAGAATGATTTGTTAATGTACTATGTTGATATAGTCCACTCCAGATTTTAAATACATGTCGTAGTAATTGTGTATGTTTCCAAATAAGAGAATAAAAATGGTGTTTGTGATTAGTTACAGCACAGCGAAGCCTAAACCTTGTTTGGTCCAGAAAAATTCACAGTCTTCCTCTCCCTCTCAGAAGCAAGGAGGCAACCCCACAGGGACCAGGAACAGGTAATATACTTTATGTCATGTACTTAAGCGTTCACTTTAAACCAGAAGTAATATCGTATTTTTAATAATTGAAACTGAAGTGGTTTATATTACTTGATCCGAATAAGCTTAAAAAAAACGTGATTTTGTAGTTCATTGTGAATAATTGCTAGTAATTATGCAGAAATACAAAAATTAGTAGTAAGTATAGTACAATCAGTACTTTGACGATTGTTCAAAATTATCAACTGTTTCTGTTCTAAGTGGGAAATCAATATGCCAAATAAAGTATTACTATGTGATTTTTTATAATTGCAGTTATAATTATTATTATTGTTGGTTAAAATAACTAATCGGTTTCATAGTTGGAAAAATGACATTTCATTTGGTTTGAATGACAGAGAGCATAAAACGCTCTCTCACTTTATTTCCCTCCTCAGTCTCTACCCTCTTCATCTATTTGTATTCTCCGTCCTAATCTGTTATCTTTTACTCCCTCAATCTGCCTATCACTCTCTAACCCTCCTGTTGTCTTATCACTGTTTATCTCGCTCTATATTTGCCCATCGCTAAATCTGTCTAAATGTGAATCAGCTTCAATGAAGTGATAACTGTGAAAATTTTCTATTCAATTTTTAAAAGTTTTTTTTATTTATCCCTATCTAATAATCTGACAGGTGTGACACGCGGTCCTAGGAAATTACTAGTGTATTAATATATAGGTAACGTCTTTAATTGCAACATTTCATAAACTTTTTTATTTTTTCCCACTTTTACAACATTTACGCTAGACAGTTAGGAATAGTTTACAATTGCGTGCAAATATGAACTACAACCGAGATAAGAATGGGAATTACTACTTCAGTTCCTCTCCATTTCCTACATTCGCAAAATGATAGGTAATTGTGCTCAATGACCGGTAATTGTGAACAATTTCTGCATTTTTTACTTCTCCCGTGACATAGATAGTATTGGGACACCTGAAAGTGCAATCTGGTGACTGGTGCTCAAAACACATCAGTTTTTAGGTTGATTTTAATAAATATTAGATTTTTCTTATACTTTTACTTGAAAATCAGTGTATTTTGGGAGATACAAAAGGTAAACTGACCTCATACATTTTTAGTTTTCAAGAATGGTCACAATTTAAGCTTCCTCTAATGTAGTTTCATCCGTATTTCATCGTTCTGCCCACATATTTTAAAACCCTATTAAACAAAGATTTGATTCAATAAATTCTGAAGATTAGAGTGCATGAAAAGTGTTTAAAGAAAGTTAGAAGAATAATTTATTTTAAAAAAAAAGGATCATTTGTTTTTCATATATTGAATTTGTGCAGAAAATAAATATTAATTAATCAGAGTTTAAATCCCTAAAGTGTAGTTCCAGTGGTAATTACTGTAATAGTTACTGTACCAGTGGTTAGAGAGACCTTGTAAAGTAATAGGAACTGGGGTACCTGTATAGCTTTCCTGAGTCAAGTAAGATAACCAGGATGGTTGTCCTTTTGTAAAGTGTAGGAAGTGAAGGCTTTATCTTTACTACGTTATAAATTGAACTTGGAGAATGAGTAAAAACAGTGCAGATTGTTAAAAGTTCTTTTTTTTTTACAAAAGGAGGAATACTATCATTGGAGCCGCGCGCCCAAGTACCCATTTTAACTTTTTGCCTTATGGACATATCAGCTTCTTCCTAAGAGTATTTAGAAGTAATAATTTGAAGAATGTAGTTGCATTTTTACCTATAATTGGAAAAAAATTCTTCCGGGTACAGTTCTCTATTATTATTAATGTTTGTGTAAACGGGTAGCAAATGTTTTATATTGGCAAATCCAAATTTTCTATTGGCTCATTTTTACTGCAACTTTTTCGGGTTAATTTAATTTAAAATAATTCAAATTTATTTTAAAATAATCCCAGTTTAATTTAAAATAAAATTAAAATTATCCAAGATAAATTTAATATTGTTCAAAATTTATATTTGAAACAGTTTGTCAACTTGAAAATGCATATATATACTTCACTGAAGTTTAAATTAAATTTAGATACTTTAAATTAATCTGATAAAGGGTAGTATAAAATTAAATTAATGGTAGTATAAGGGGATTACTACCAGTACATATAGATTTGTATTTCGACTATGTAGTATAGTTATTTTTAAGCTCAAAATTAAAAAATAATGAAGGAATAAAATGTTTAATAGAAATATATACTGATGCTAATTGAAATTAACATGGATGTACGTACAGTAAAGTGTTTCTAAAAATTACCAAGGGAAAATGAAAATATTTAAGTCAAAGTAAGTGAACCATTGTTATTAAAGCAGTGAACGAAGTAATTTATACAATGTTTTTCATTAAATTATATTATTTTATATTATATTTGGTCTATTAATAAGTTTGTTTAATGCGGATTAACCGTACTTACTTTAAATTTAACTGGGAGTATTTTAAATGTAACTTGGATTATTTTAAATTAACCCGACAGAGTTGTAGAAGTTTGTAAGATGAGGTATCTACACTTGAATCTCATATTTAACTGTTTACCCCATATTTTGAGGGTGATGGTTAAGAAGTAGTTCGAAGTATCCCCGAAGTAGAAAATATTTTTTTATTTAAGCTTAAAAAAGCTTTAAAATTATATGTACTGAAATAGAAAGTAAAGTATCTGCATGGGCTAGTGGTATTGGAGGAAGCACTAGCAAAAATTGATTTTTATATTTCGACCGTCGTAATCAGAAGAGCTCTAATTAAGCATACAGAAAGTGCGTTCCGTTCAGCCATTGTTACCATTTTAAAAACAGAGTAGGTAGAAAAGCGTAAAAATTCAAATATGATTTAACTAAATAAAGGAAAATACAATTTTAATACGTAATACAAAACATGGGGTATAATTATAAATATCAGAGTTACAGAAAGAGGTTACTGGTAGAGGGCTGATTAACTGATGTACTGTGGCAATCATATAAGGCTGAGTATAATCTAGATATACACTCATTTCAAACAGTACAGGAGGTGTGTAGGTGATTGTTGTAGTTATTATGATAATGAAAAGAAGGAGAAAGGATTAAAGTTGATAATATGGTTTTTACTAATCTTTACATTTTAAATATCCTCTATGCTTCACAACTGTGATGTTTGTATTTCCATAAAAATTTATAGAAAATTACAGAATGTAATATTATATTTTATATAATAGGTATATATAGTTATGTATGTACGACAAAGAATATTAAAAATATTTTATTTAAACTAAAATGGCAAGTTAAAAAAAATTCACATATAGACACTTTCCTTCGATATTTCGACATCCGTCAAAATATATCTTTTATTATAGAGATATATATTTTTTATTCGAGAAAGTATTGACTATCGGATTTAGTAAATCTTTATGATTAAGTTTTATTAGGGTTTCTATAAAACTAGAATACAAAAGTTCATCATCAGGAGAATATGAAGTGAGAGAGAAGTTCTCAAACTGGCTTATCAAAGTCGATCGGCTTTGCTTTGACACTAACAACTTCTACCTCATTTCGTCTTCGCTTTTGTTATTTTCCTGATGATGAACGTTTGTTTGATGTATCGATCGTGGATGAGTTTTGGTCTGTTCTGTATTCAGTGTATATTTCAATAATATGCGTATTACTGGTTTACATTCGTATTCCCGGTGCAATGATTTTGTTTTACTCCTGCAATACATATCAAATCTTTTCTTAGCTCTGATGAAAGACTTTTTTTTTTAAATGAAGTTTATTCTAATAAATAATGCAGCTATATTTCACTAAATTATATAAATATGATTGATTCTCTCGTGCTCTTGGTTGAAAGGGTTTATCACGTTTACACAAGTTAACTGTAAACCATTTCGCATGCAACTAGCCAGCTGTCTTGATGTGTGTATTATTGTTTGTAACTTTTCACAGGTCACGTTCTTGTCAATACCCAATGGTCGGAGCTAAAAACCTAATGAGCCAGCTAGAAGGAGCGTCGGGCACGTCGTCCACACCTTCTTTGTCAGCTACACTTTTGGCTGCGGGTGAAAAGGTCACACTGATCGTTGATAACACTCGCTTTATTGTCGATCCGTCCTTATTCACGGCACACTCCAATACAATGCTTGGAAGGTAGGTACAGTTAGTATATTTTGAAAATGGGAATTTGGTGTATAGTTGCATCAGAAAGGATATTTTTGTTGAGAGTTGGCCAGAAAATGAGAGATAGAGAGTTATTTATTGTTTAGACCAGCAGATCTCAACGTGGTCCACGGAAGATTACTGGGTGTCCACAAGGGTAAATAGTATTTTGAGGGCCCATGGCACGCGGTTCGTGTTCCATGTTAAGTATATATTCGTATATCAGGATAGCATTATCAAAAACATATCAAAGTGTAGTGAGCTGAACATTAGAATAATCAAATGTAATAATTAAAACATAAGGTCTCCTAAACTAATCAGCTCTCAGAGGGTCCAGAAGCAAATAAAGGTTGAAGTTGAGAACCCCTGGTTTAGACATTAGCATGGGGGAATTAAAATTAGTAAACAAATGAGATTTTTCTTTGGAATGAAGGTTCTCCTCCTGTAGCTGAGTATGTTGATATAAGTTCAAGACAGTAGAAAATAAATTAGTGAAAATAGTGTAATGTTTAGACATATTAATTAAAATACTTTACTATATTGTATGATTATAACTTATTAATGTTACAAATATAACTTTAATTAATATTATAATTTAATTAAATAACCATATCTCACATTCATTTTACAACTTTTATGATATTCGCAGTTATTACGAAAAATCAGTATTTTGTCTTGTCTTTTCAGAATGCGTAGAAGGAGCATTATTGTTTTGGCTGGTTACTGGTCGTATGCAAATATTTGGTAGGATTGATGTTAAACCTCATTTGTGACGAAATGGAAATGAAACAGTGGACAATAGTAGCCACTATTTGAAAGAACGGTGGACAAAAGTATGCAATGAATAAAAGAAGAATGTAACATCTTGCCTCGTAAGTTTCCTTGTTGACTTGACCTGTTTCACTCAGGAATATGGACAAGATAGGAAACTAGTTGAGTGACGAAGTATACTCACGATGTAAGATGTTACATCCTTCTTACATTGTGACTAACCTCTGAAATACTAACAGTAGTAATTTGTGTTTCAAGATTATAGAATTGTCTTTGCATGTGTGTTTATATAGCTATAAGGTATGAGAAAAAGACATGCAACCATCAATTTCAGGAGGACTTTACTTTGTGATTTCTTTTGGCATGAAGTCTCATAGATTATATTTCATTTTATTCCTGCATTTATTTTAGGCCTGTCAGTAAACATATACTGTTTGCTGAAAGGCAAATAGTCAGGACTACCTCCTTAACAATTTTGTTGTTCTTCCAGCAGATCACTTCTAGTGATTATATTTGATATCTGTATTTTATTGATCTGTTTTTAATATTGGGTCATGGTTGTATTGTTTTTTTTTAGAAACTCTCATTAGGTAAGCAGTTAAAAGAATATGAATTTAGGATGTCCATATCATTTACTTATGTTTACTCATTGTGATACCATATTCCTAGATAAACTGCTCATCATAAATTTGTATATTCATGGAATTCGTTAACGAATTCTTTTTACATTTTGGAAATATTTGGGAGATAGACTGAAAAAATTTTAGAAAACACAGTTGATATCGGTTTTGATAATTATCTCTTGAATTAACAAATTGTTTTGATTTTTTAATTTCACGTACACTAATAATTTTGTTTTGCTATTGTGAGTAAATCTACTGTGATTACATCAAGAACACTACCAATAGACTGCACTTAGTCCTAACTTTTGGTGTATAAAAGTGAGGTTGTTTGATTTCAGGATGTTTAGTTCCGGACTAGATTATGCTCAACAGATAAAGAAAGGAGAGTACGAAGTGGCTGATGGGATATCAGCGACCGTTTTCAGGGCAATCCTAGAGTACTACAAGGGCAATGTAATCAAATGTCCTCCCACTGTTGCTGTGCAGGAGCTGAGAGAGGCCTGCGACTACCTCCTAATACCATTTGACGCTACCACTGTCAAGTGCCAAAACCTCAGTGAGTCTACAACCTCTTATTCGAAAATATTGATGTTTTACGAAAATAAAAAGAATATTAGTACTCCCTGGCTCTGCAGATGAGTGTACTCTTGCCCACTTGAACCTTCCTTCTTTCATTCCCCTTTCAGTAGCTTCTCTACTCTCATTCCAGATTCACAACTTCTTTCATCTTTCAAATTTCGTTCTCCCGTTTGCTTCTAGCCATTTCACTTTTGGTTTTCTTGTTGAAATGTATATCTAGACTTCATTCCGTGACCGCTTTCCTGACCGCCAACAACTTCAACAGGACTACCGTAATACAACCAGCGCTATCCTTCCTTACAAATCCACCACAATTTATAATTAGTTGAAATTAATGTGGTGTTTCATATAAGATTTAGTTACACATTGTAAAAGGCTATACATAAATAAATCTTTATTTAAGATAATTAGTTGTTGATATAGATTGTTTTTGTGATTGTTAGGAGGCCTGCTGCACGAGTTAAGCAATGAAGGCGCGCGAAGGCAGTTCGAGCTCTTCCTGGAGGAGCTCATCTTGCCTTTAATGGTGTCTTCTGCAGAGCGAGGTGACAGAGAGTGCCATGTCGTCGTGCTTCTCGACGATGATTCAGTGGATTGGGATGATGATTACCCTCCTCAGATGGGTGAAGAATATTCACAAAGTGCGTTTTATTTATATTCTTCGATTTTTTTCTAATTTTTTATGCTCATTAACAGGCTGAATAAGCTTGTAACTGAACACTTACATTTACTGTGCGGTATGTACTTATGCTTAGAAATTGTAGCAAATATCCACTTGTTTATGTATGGATTTTTTTTTCTGTTCTGGATTCAGTTTCCAAGTGTAACTGAATAAGGTTTGAAGTGATAAAACTAATGCTTCGCTGATTGTAATCACTTCAGGAAATTATATTTGGACACAGGTACCTACTTAAACCTATTATTAATGAGTACTGATAAATACCCTTATTGCATCCTAGGGTCAAAACTGTTTTTACTGGCATTTATTAAATAAAATACAGTAGGTTAACCTTCTTAATTTTGCATGTGATATTAATTACATATGTGTATGTCAAGAAAGTTATTTTATATAATGCCTCAGTGTTCTATATAGGCAAAGTCGCCTGCCTCTTCACAGAGTTTTCCTGAACTCCAGGTGGTTTGTGTCACGCAAACAAAATGGAGATTTGCATAAAGAGGCGCACACGTACCTTTATACGTCTACTAAGTTACGTTATTAGAACAGAAATCATTAACTTGGTTGCTTTGAGCGAAGATGATTCATATCGGGTTGAAGTATTTTTGGTATTGATTTATGCTATTGTTATTAAATGAAAAAATAAGTTCTTTTGAACAAATTTAAACATAAATTGGTAATTTATAACTTACAGTCTTGCATTTTGGGAAATCTATATAACATAATATTCATAAATTATAAGCATTATCTAAATCTCGGTCTTTCAGTTATATAAAAACAGCCTATGAAAAAGTTAGTGGTAATATTTTATAAATACCAAATAAATTATAACAAGTTTATTGTGGAAGGTGGCTAAACCTTTGAACTGAATGTCATTCAGTATCTGATAAGCATAAATGAATCGTTTACATTAATGAAAAATATATATATGTCGAGCATGTGTTATATGTTTTAACAAAAAGTTGTATGGATAGATCAAAGGCAGATTTAAGAGATTATAGTTCGTTTTACTAGTTCTGAAATAAGATTTTACTTGTACTATTAGAAAATAAAGTTGTCTCTTTTTTGTAATTAAGTTGTCAAATAGGTATTTAAATGAGGTTCGCGTATTCCTGTCTCCATCAAATGAGCATTTTTAGTCCATGAATTACTAAGAGGAAATGCTAACCTCTTAGAGTAGGATTTTTGGACTAGCCCCATATTGGTCTCCAAATATAGGCCTAGTTTAGAAAAACAAATTTGTAGAATTACCGTATTCTGTTGTAGTGAAATCGCTAAGAAGTATTTTTATTTAATAATAAATCTATTTTTATTGTAGCTGTCACCAGTACGGCTATGTACCGGTTCTTCAAATATATAGAAAACAGAGACGTAGCGAAACAGGTGCTGAAAGATAGAGGGTTAAAGAAGATCAGACTTGGCATTGAGGGCTACCCAACTCACAAGGAAAAGATTAAGAAGAGGCCTGACGGCAGAGCCGAGGTGATTTACAACTATGTCCAGCGCCCCTTCATTCACATGTCCTGGGAGAAGGAGGAGGCTAAGAGCAGACATGTCGACTTCCAGGTCATTGATCAGTTAGCTCAATTTTAACAGCCAGTATAATTATCATAATAATAATCGGTGTCAGTTTCCTCGTAACTATGTCTCCACGGAAGTGCTTCATTGCCTTCAATGACTTTATGACAAACTATTCTTATTGTGAATATAAATATCTTGAAATATATTCAGTTTTAGCCAAAAAAGATAACTTTACAGTTCTTACAATCAGTGCCAGAACATTACGAATGAACTTCCAGTTCCGGAAGTGGTTTCGTAAGATGAGTTTTTTTTTTAATATGAATCGCTTATTACGTGTAAATAGCCTAATGCGTTCCAAGCCCCCAATATCCACCCCAAAGTACACTTGATAAATTAAAATAACCAATACAATAATTGTTACATATATTATAATTTTAATAAGAACAGAGATAAATTATAAAATTAAACAATATAATAATATACGTAACAATATGTAGTCACTTTCTTTTAGATTTGAGGGACTGGGTGAGTGACCGGGATGGTATGGGGTCGAGGGTACAGAGGAGGATGAGTCAATCATTTCCTAACTACAAAACGTGCACATATGTACTGTACGAACACACGGGAACAACTTAGTTTAAACCTTTATTAACACTGATAACTGTGACTCCTGTCCAATGGAATTAGCTAGGAGGAAGATATAAGTTCTTCCTTGTTCCAGAGAATGCCCAGATCATGCGGGGGGAGGGGGGGGGGGTCAATGCGATAAAAATTAGAGATAGTTACTTTCAAAAAGATAAAATGAAACTATCAGTGTTACAAAAAATGCTGAAATATTGGGATAATGCTAAGAATAAAAACATATATTTTAGAGGTATTTTAACATCTCAGAGCTGAGGAAACGAGCCTGTTTGATAATTTGGTCTTTCATATGATGAACCAAAGTTCTTAAGATTAAGCACTTTTTTTCCTAGAAAGACCTTTCGTAAGATGAAATTTCTTAATAAGATGCTTCGTATGAATAGGTACAATTGCATTGAAGGCCAGAAGGTTGGCAAGGAGGCACCAGAGGAAATAATAAAAATCAGAGAACTTCTACATATTCAGCGGAGTAAATGATCTATGTAGGATTATACTTATTGTAGTCTGAGATTGGAAAGAGTATAAAATATATAATCAAATGATAATGTCCCTTTCTTTTTGAAGAGCGAATATAGACACCTTGTCGTGTAATGAACTTTAAAAAAACTGTGTGATTAAAGTTGATTGTATCTTTCACCTTTCGGCAACTTATACCGATTTTTTTTAAAGTTTATTTTATTCAGACAGTATATTTCATGAATTGGACTGAAAGCAAATTTTATCTCACAACATTATGCAATTTATATGAAAACAAGTTTTGATGATGATGACGTTTTTGTGATCCCAAATGTCGTATTCACTTGATGATGTAGGATGTGCATGGATCAGAAGTTTATGACTAAAATACATAATGAGCATGAGTGGAAGTGATATATGTGATATTAACTACCAATGTAATATAACTTAAAAAAAAAGAAATTAACAGACTCATTTAAGGGGCGAGTGATTCGTAATCAAATTTAAAAAAAACACTAAGTGCTTACTTTTTGTTTTGAAATATAATGTAATATTAAATAGGGGTGTTATTTGCCGTCCACGTCACCTCCTACTGTCAGTCCTTGTGGTGGGATTGTCAATTATTCAAACAGCATGATGGAATCAATTTCAAATCGAAAATTATTAATTTTTATTTGTAGTGTCAATAAAATGAAAAAAATATTTTATGAAAATTTATTTTTTTCGTTATGCGATATTCGAATTAAATGAGCCTATATATAAATATAAGTACATTAATGGAATATTGAAATCAAGTAAACATTTTAATTAAAACATGAAGGCTAAACAGTTCGAGAGTGATTTGTAAATCTTAAGATTAATAGTCGTTTATTTTATCTGACATTTAACTGATATAAAATCTTTTGTATAACGGGAATGTTTTTTTTTTCATAAATTAGTTTTGTAAAACTAAACATTTTCAGTAATGTGATTTTAAGTTTTTTTTTTCTTTTCAGTGCGTTAAAAGCAAATCTGTGACGAATTTGGCCGAAGCTACTGCAGATCCTGTTTTAGAAGTAGGAGTTGGTGCGAACTTGGTTCCCATTGAAGTAGGCCTAGGAGGAATGGTGCAACCTAACATATCCCCCCCACCACCTCAGCACCACGACTCCGATCTCATTCAATCTCCAGACGAGCCTCAAGCCTAGAACCCACTCAATACTTCACAACAGATGACTTCCAAAGTGTGTTGCGTGTTCCATTATCAAGAGATATTCCCTTCACTTGTGCTCTCGTGCTCAGCGGCTCTCCTCTGCTTCTTTATTTATACAAGTGTTTTGCCTTTCAGTTGATTAACGTTTCAACCAACTTTACAGGTTAAAACACCTAATTTGGAATATGGACCTAATAATAATAAATAATTATAATTTTAAATGATCTTTTCAATAATTAAATATATATTTATATATGTATAATTATCACTATTAATATCGTGGTTCTTCAATCAATGAATTCACTATAATGATAAAGGAAACATGAAAAAGTGCTAATGCATTTAAGTAACTAATTAATTCTGTACCAATGATCACATCAAAAACATTAGAACTTGTTGTATTCCGATTATCATTTGGTCATTTCTCATATAATTATGAAATACAATATATAACTTCAAAGTGGCATTGAAGCTGCCACTGGACGAAAGATTTCAGTTCAAATTTAATGTTGGATTCATTCATTGGACTTTTTGTTGCGTATTTATTTTGCAATCATATACAGGATTGTATAGTAAATTCATTTGAAGCAGAAAGTAACTTATAAACCAAAATAAGAAATTCTGAAATAAAACTAAGATCTGTTGTCAGAAACGTGAAAATTTGTTGAATATTCATCTTATTGTTCATCTGACTCTGACGAGGACAGTATTTGATTGAAAGAAATTAGCCCCAGTTTATGACTTCTAATTTTAGTTAAAAACCAATGCATATGTTAGTCTCGGGTGGTGCGTTCCAGTTTTCAGAAAATTATTCCTATAAACATTTGGAATAAACATAAAATTATAAGAATATATTCTCTTGGAATCTTGTAATAGTTTTATTCTCTTTCAATATAATCCAGTTTCGCAGATACTAAACATTTTTTGGTAAGAAACTCGTTATTTTCCTTAATTTTCTTTAAGTATTGGGAAGTTTCGCATCTACTTGATCATCGGTTAATGTTATTAGCACCTTGTTTTTAGTGACCTCTACCCTCCTTAAATCTCATGAATTATCTTTGAATTGTTTGGAATTGTGAATCCTTTTCTTCTGCTCCTCAATTAAATACAACTTTCTTTGAATGATTTGACAAATAGCACCACCCTGACGATTCAACTTATCAATTTAAAAAGGAAGAAGTTCTCTTCTCTTTTTGGCTAACCTGAGTACATCACCCTTGAAACATGGATTACTCACATTAGGAAATCTGAACTGTATCGGACTAGGAAGGGGGTTTTCAGTATGATTGATATTGATAAAATTTACAACTATGTTTCCTATTGACTATCAGCATGTAAGTTTATGCAATAAAAATTTATTTGAGCTCATCAATAGAAAGGGTAACACTAAATTCAGCTAAAGAAACTCTCTGCAACTGAAGAAATAATTCTTCTCTTTTTCATTATTTAGGAGTGTGGCCTTGATCCATGATGCTTCATATGTGATACGTGCTAAAGTCATCTTATTATTTACAATTCTCGATACAGTTTACCAACTCTTCTCCAAATATCGGGCGATTGGTAACTTATGTTAACATTTTTTCTTTTTATTGAAGGTTTCTGCTCTAGCAAGATACTTACTTTTATTATTCTCACTAAGCGTAACAGAAACATTTAGTAAAAAAAAAGTACCAAATTGATAAACTGAAGTAAACCAGTTTGAATTCTTAACATGTCCAGAAATCTCAAATACAAAGAGGCCAAGCGTTAGATAATGGAATGCAGTGAACTGAGAAAGACGTTTTTTATGATTTCCTATATTGTGTGAAATTATTTTTTGTGTGTATTAACAGTTACTGTATCTTAATATTTTTTATGTGCGCTATTGTTATTTATTGTACACTAATGTGTTCCACGTGGTTTTACCATTCCAACAGTAGTAACATACAGACATAAATTCAAATGAAATGCAGACTAGATTTTTATTTTTCTATATTTTTTGAAAACCAACATCTTGAAATGTTCGCCTTTTTTGTAAACGTTATTTTTGCTTGTTTCCTCTTAATGCTATATACACTGTTTAGTATTGTGTGTATTTATTAAGTAACTTAAAACGATGCGGTGATCTTGAAGTTTACAGTCCCAAACTAAAACCCTTCAAACTTATGCATTATGAGGGATGGAGTGATTAAACATGAGTTACATTGTTTAATTTTTTTTCTTTTTTAATACAGCTTCAATTTGGAAGAGTTATTCTCATGATAGCCACGATTTATCTGATCTTACTGCTTAAATATTCAGTATAGACACGGGTTACTGTTGATTTGTTGGGACATTTGTAAGGTTGCAGATTCTCTAATGTAGCCATCCAAATTTTTCAACTAACTAAATTAAGGATATGTTTGATTTGATTTTTGCATTCCTCTTAGGTTTTCAGTGTAGCCCAATTGAGTCATTCAATTAGTGACTACTCTGTTATTGTTATATCGTTATAACAGTGCTATCGTTACAACAATAATCGGCAAGATGAGAAAATGTGTTGACTATTCAAGTACAGATTAGAATTGGGGCAATATTATTAAAGTAAATTTATAAATAAATACGTCTACCATACATAAATAAAACTAGAAAATTCTTCACATTTTTTTGAAAAAAGCTGACACAAAATTGTTGAAGGATAATTTTTTTTAGCTTGCTTGCTTTTACAAATAAAATGTATATTTCAAATTTTAAAAAAACTGTAGTAGTCTGCGTTTGTTTCACCGGAGTTAAACCAATTATCAGAAACAACCATTAATCAATTTATTTAATTTAATGTTGTCATTATATTTTGCCATTCATGATGAAAATGTAATGATTATATGAGATTTGTTTCTTTTGAATGGACTTTTATTCAATAATAAGGAGGAACGGTAGCATTTAATTTAATTAAGTCCAATGATTTAGGAAATAAAATGTGTGAATTATAAGGTACGATAAATATAACTGAAAAGTTAGGTTTGTACCATGAATTCAAATATATTATTAATTAAATGATTAAACGAAATGGAAATAAGCAATGTAATCTGAGCGTTATCAGGTGGGAGGTGCTGCAGGCATAGCAGTTATATTGCCAATTTGCTTTATTAGTGATTTGAGAGAGTTTATGAAAACATAGGAATAAACAATAGGTTACTTGAAATGTTGGCTTTGATAGTCTACTATTAAAAGATTAATAAGAAAACTGAACATTAGAAGTATCTTTTTATGTAAAGTGCAACTTAGAAAGATCTTTGAAGAATTCATAATAAATTAAGTGCAGATAATATATGTATATATCATTTTTTCATTTGAATATATACTTTTGAGGTATTTTATTCTAAATTGTATAAATGGATATGTTGAGTACTTAATTATCTTTGTATATCAGTATATTTTATTATTCTAATTATTTAAATTGATTGTTATTATAATTATAGAAGTAAATTTACACGTAATTTACCTATTTTAGCATCTGAATTATAATAAGATTATGGAAAACAAGTCTTGACAAGTTGTCATCAGGTGGAACTATCAGTTGTCGTTTTAGTGCTACATTGTCCCTTGCATATGGACAAGAATCATAACATTTTTGCTATAAAATACTAACTTCAGAGCAAACACTAATTATTCTCGTATAGTGAGAGGACTGAAAAAAAAGAGAACTAGAATATAAGTATCTTTTCTTGAATGCAATGTTATATATATATATATATATATATAATATATTATATAATATATAAATGGCGTCCGTTCTTCGACGTTGGGTAGATTCCTCAATTCTCTCTTCAACTAGATTCAGGACTCATGTTTATGACGAATCTAACATTCGAAATATTGAATTACTGAAATTTATCTTTGATATTCTCTTTTCTGTACAGTAGAAATATTATTTGTAATTTAATTTTATATGATATATATACTCAAAAATTGTCGTTGAGATCAGACCTTAAATCAAATGCTGTGTTGACTCAACTATTGAGTACTTCATCAAATAATTCTATGTCTTTATTATTATTCATTAGAAAATAGATTAACAGTGGATTCAGTTTTTTCATTGTTTTTATGACGTATAGGTCATATAATCCTAGTAAAACTTTTACGAAATTGATTTTGATCATGGTCTCTTTTCTTACAGTAAAATATTACTTTTCATGGTTTGTTTATTGATTTTACTCAAACGACGATTGCATGTTGGCTTCAGAGCTGTACTCAATCTAGTATTGACTGAACCTATTGTATTCATAAATAATTCTATGTTTTATTATTATTGCATTTAAGAAAACTAGCATCCTTTAACATGGATTCAGTTTTATTTCTTTGTTTTTATGAATAATAGGTGGTATATTAACCTGTATTATTCTTTCATATTTTTTATTGTTGATTTTTTTAAAATAATTATTTTTATATCAAACATTAAATTAACTGCTTAAATAGAGTAATGGTATTACAGAATTTGCTAGAGTAGGAACATACAATTTCATTCATATCGAAAGAAAAGAAGATCTAAATTAGTATTACAGTTTTTGTTTTTCTTTTTGTATTCTATGTGTGCATACGTTTTTCAATTGCATAATTTAATTTATTAGTCGCTTGTTAAGTTCTTTTCAAAATATGATTAAATGAAAATAAGGAGCTGGTAATCAACAGGACGGACAGAAATGGAAAACCTTTGCCGGGCTCTTGTGAAATGTTTTCTTAATTAATTCTGAATTTAATTAATTATCAATTAATAATGATTTTCTCTCATTCTTTCTCTCTCCCTCTCTGCTATACATAAGTACATATAGCTACTGATGTAAGCAATGTATCAAAAACAAAACTTAAAAACCTTTTGTAATACATGGTCATATGGTACTGTTGAAGAGCTCTATAACAAATATTTATGAGAGTCTTCAAATCTGCTACTAAACTATTCTTAATATTCACCAACTAAAATTATGCCTGTTAGTGTACAATTTCAAATATTATTATATTGTAATATTTGCTTATGTTGAAACTATTTTTATTAGCTAACACTGAGACAAGACATTTCATTTAAACAATGGTTATTTCATTGGAGATTGCAGAGCACTATGCTTATATAATCATCACATTTCTATCGGTTGGGACGTTGTATTCTTCTTATCGTGTTTTACTCAATATTGCCCATGAGGGGATTTATAACCTTAATAAAGGAATTACTTGTAAGTGTTTTTTAGCTGTGTTTTTGAGATTTAAATTCTTTTTCAAAATATTTTATATTAGTAGTCGTGTGTTGCTCCAAAATCTACCGTTTTGTAATTATATGTAAAAATATATATGTATGGTTTATTGTTATAGGATTATAAGGTAACACTATTGAACTACCTTTGTATTTATTTAAAGTTGTTTAATTAAGGGCTTTCCCAATAATAATTAATCTGTGTTTAAGTATGAACCCAGGGAAATGTGAGACTTAGTAAATTTGTTATAGTAATTTACTAGGGTATTTTCCAAGTTACCTTTTTTTTATTATTTCAAAGAATATTTATTCTAATGAAATAGTAAATATTTCCTGATATATCTGTCAGAATAATCATTATCCCTGGTTCTATCTTTATTTTTTTTATAGTTATAGTCGTCATAATACTGTCATTTCATTGAAATTGAACGAACCCAAAAACAATGTTTTTCATCCTAAAGCAATAATATTATCTGCCTAAGGATGATTTATACCAGGGCTTCTTAAACTGTGGGTCGCGACCCCCAGGGGGGTCGCGAGACTACTGAAAGGGGGTCGCAAAGATCTGATTCACTTTTCAATCAGTTTATAAATACAAATAAAAATTCCTAGATTACAAAATATTTGATCCTTATTTTGATTTACATTAGGTTATATTAATAGTGCGATATTACATCTACATCTACGTAATATATATTTCATTAATGGGGAGGGTCGTTTAAAATCCTAAGCTTGAAGGGGGTCGCTATAAAAAAAGTTTAAAAGCTTTTATACCAAAAAACTATTTATATTTGAAATACAATTCATGTGGACTTAATCAGATACCTATTTGCCACTATATATCTCAGGCTTGTATGAAAAGAAAAAAAACATTCCTGATGAGGATTACATCAGAATATTTGAGACTTTTCTTAGGAGTTTAGCTTAAGGTTCATATTTCACATTTTTGTTAAGAAATCTAATCTTTTATTAATTAATTATTATGTACCACTATAATTAAGATATATATATATTAAATTAAATAATGTAAACTGTCAGTAATATATCTAAGCTATTTCCAAGTTTTAACTGCCAATTTTTGTATATTAATATTATGAACACGACTGCATAAGTATTTACTTCATTTTTATTTGGAAATTAGTATAAGGTTGTTTATAGAGGAAAGTTTTTGACAAAAATTCATTTTTCAATCCATTTAAATGGGAAACCATTTTTTTTGTGAAAAATTATTGTCATCGACTAGAAGAGGAAAAAAAATATCAAAAGTTATTCATATTTCTAAGATTTGGTCATTCTAAAAACAATTTTTCCTTAAATGTTTTCATCGCATTCTTGGATGTTATCTGTTCCTAGTCTTAGTTAAATAGGCTATATACAAACATGTAAAATAATTGAACAAACATTGAAAGTTCAATTGTTATAATTTTTATTCGGTGCAGGTCACTAAAGTTTGTAATACTAAATTTTTAACATATATAGTTTCTGTCGTTAATACTGTCACATACAAATAAGTTATAATAAATTACAGAAAACAATTTGTAAATTGGAGAAATCCTTTTCAGTCACTTCTATCTTGTTACAATGCAAATGGAATTTATTTCTTTAACATATAAAAAATATGTATTGTATTCCCTTATTTCTGAGTTCTGAAATAATTGAAGTATTATACAATGTAAGATAAAAATGACATAGAATTGAATAGTTTCTTTATAGCATAGTCGGAAAAGTTTATAAAGCATGAATTTGGTAGCTTATAGAGAAAATTGAAGTTATTTAATAAGATAAATTATGAATGGTATGTGAAATCATCCGTTGGAAGAAATATTTAAAATGAAGAGATCTTTTAAATTTTAGTTTACCTTTCTTTATTCCGTCGAATTTTTAAAACAAATAAAGTTTAATAATTTTACTAAATATGTGACAAAAGTTAACAATTGAGAATTATGTTTGATTTCATTTAAAAGATTGTGATTAGCTGGCTGGTCACTTTTTTACCCAAACAAATTGTAATTTTTTTTATAGATTCATTGCTTTTAAAATCTATGCTCAAATAGTAACAGTTTTATACGCCTATATATAATGCCATTAAAAATAACAGTGTAATAAGGTTATTAGGATTTATACAAGTATTGTGATAAATATCGTACTGGACCTAAGGATTTCATTATTATTATTATTAGCATGTTCAAGGCCTTAGAAGGGACGAAAATCTAATAACAATAGATAAGCTAAATTGACTTTCTATATTCATTCCAAATTAAGTTTTGACTCAATGAAAATAATTTTTCTTAAACTATGTGTGTTGCTTAGCATGTTTACATGAATGTACTTATTAATGTTAGTTTCTTTTAATACTTGTTACCACATTCTAGACAGTTAAAGTCGATTTTCAAAGTCTTCTGTCCGCTACAATGTTTTTTATTTATTTCTTGGTGTTCAGTTTATTGAAGCAACGAGTAGTTAAAGTAGATATCCACCTTAAACTGTTCTGCTATTATAGGGTCAATTTAGGGAAAGTAAGGAAATATTTCTACTGAATTTAAATAAAAGGGCGCCAAATTTGCGATTCATATCAACTGATTATTTGTAGTGTTTTCGTTATTTTGTATCGTATATATATATATATATATATATATATATGTAATTTGTCTATTTTAGAAAAAATAAATTTTTGTTCGGTCATGTTTAAAAGATATCATCCGGTAAATATTAGACTCTTTATTTACAATAGAAGTCTGTTTGCTGATACTTAGTTTATTTTAAGGAATACTTTCTGCTATGAGTTTGTGTTGAAAAGACTTGTAAAATTATATTGTTTAATAAGAGACTTCTACATGTAATCATTTCTTCTTCACCTTTTCCTTTTTTTATTAAACTGTCAGTTTGCTCTGGCTTCGCACTGGTAAACAAACAATAATAATTATTAATTCGACTTTTTTTTAAAAAATAATTAACAAGTGTTTTGTCATTATTGTAATGTGCAACTACAAGTATTGTAATGATAAGTAACAAGTGGAACGAATTTATCCTAATCAATCTATCATGTAAATTTCATACTAATAGTATGGTTAGTTACGAATATATCATCACTTACAAAATAGGTTTTTTTTAAGATACATATTAGGACCAAAGTTAATTTCTCCAGGCCGACGTTTAGCCAAAAACTGTTCGGCATTATCAAGGTTAAAAACAATTTATTGAAATTATATATTAAAACTAGTGACGGGACGAGTAATCAGAATTGGGAATCGGAAATATCGGAGCTTTTCCAGGTATCGGAATCGGAGAATTTTAATCGAATCTCCGATTCTGAAAACGATTCTTTGAAATAAATAGGGACAGTATGTTATTGATACATGTTTAAGAGAGATTTCAATGGAATTTCAAATCCTCCAAATTCATTGACATAAGATGAAAGCTGACTATCATGGAGATGCCCACTTAGTAGGGCCTCAATAAAGCCATAGAAAAATTCACCCATTGTCCATCTTCACCAGGACTAGGGCACTTCACCCTTTAACAACTTTTAATTTGGTCAGTCAGTCAGATATATGAAACGTAATCGGTAAGTACAAGGAGAAAATAAGCCTATCCGTTCCGATCAATCACTACCCTTACAAAATTCCCAGGTGAACAGTCTTTTTCTGATGAATTATCGCACTATCCAAAGTGCTAGTATTTTCTCTTGAGCTTTTTCGGATGTGGTTTATACATCGACTTGATTTGCTGTGTTTAACATTGATATATATATATATATATATATAACAGATTCAATAATATATCGACCGTTTGATAGAATAGGTGTGTTCTCTAATCGTCTAGTCAGTCTAGTCGAAGGTTTTGTCCGGCTAACATTGTTGTTCCTTTAAATAATGTAAATTTCATTTTCTTAGTTAAAAAATTCTTACTTCTGCCTATGAAAAAGGTTTTAAATAAAACCGAAACGTTGGCAACGAGAGTTTGATTTTTTATCCTGGAAAATTGACCGAACCCCGATTAGAGAACACACCTATATATATATATATATATATATATTTATATCCCGATAAACATGCTGGTCACCTGTTCCAGACTAATTCTTGTAGTTTTTGTAATTGCAAACTACAAAGTAGAACGGACAAGACATTTTCTTCCATGGTTATTTTGAACAGTAGACAATGAGTAGAGTGGAAGATACATGTAGTGGCAGCTTGGTTCTGGAACGAAAATTCGAAACGAATTTTGCGATAAAAATTACATAATGGGAAATGGAATAATCTGTTTGGTCAGGTCATTTAGAGGTGTTATTTTTTTAAATATTGTAGATTTCTCCATATAAAAATGCGTATATTAACTAATAAAAGTGCATTGGTAAGTCTAAAGTGAAATAATAAATAACTCTAAACAATTTTAGTTTGGAAAACTGTTCGAGTTCCAAAATTACGTTCGAACTCTGGGAGCACAATTTTCTGCTCATCTCTCTTCGAACTCCGATTAGTTAGAGTTCAAAGTCGTTCGAACACCGAGGTAGTATTGTATTTATAGAAGAAAACTAATTTTGATTTCAGTTAATTAGAAATGTTTGTTCATCAATAACGCAGATTGGTGTGAATATACGTATTTGTATTTATCAATAGTGAAACTGTTACTTAAAGGTGTATTATATGTTAACACATTATTCCTAATTCATAGTAATTATTATGTCAGCTTATAAACAATGTAACAAAAGATTTATACCTATTTAGGATTAAAAAAATTCTAGAAAACTAAATACACAGAATTATTTAGTTTTCATAAAAGCTTGAATTTTAACAATAAACCAGGAATATTTATTGAAACATGTATCATTTTAATTAATGCCATGAAAAAAGTAATTTTTGTTTTAGATATTAACGTAGATCATTCGCAAAATATAAGGAATATTGAGTTAATTTTTTTTTTTAAATAAAGATAAATTAAACCAGATCAGATGTTCAACATCGTCCTTACATAAAAGAGCATTTTTCGAGAGATAGTTTAGTTTTCAACAGTTTCTAAGCTGATGGCTATACTGAACGCCCTTCTTTATTTTAATACCTGTTAATCAAATTTCCCTAAATCGTGCTTAATTAAATTTAACTTCTGTTTAAATATCTGTTTCTCAGCCTAATGATGCAAAAATAAAAGGTATAATATCGTTTACATTAATTATAACACTAATTATAATGTTTATGTAAAATATTTGTGCGTTCATTATTCTTCCTAACATGAGTAAAATACGACACAGTAACTGATTTCACAACTGCTGAATCCCATTTGACCTGTGTCATTTCAATTTCCATTTTTTCCATTTACAAATTCGATAAATGAAATAATGATACCAGAACAATGAGATATTACCTAGAACAGCTGCATGTTTTGTAAAAGAAAAAAAATAATAATGTACTCACCATGACAAAGGAAGGACTGAGAATTAATAATTTCAAAATTTAAAAAAAAAGACTATATTACAACGAACCATTCAATTCGTACAAAATAATATTTATGAAAATATATTTACAATAATATACAATTTGTCCCCTAAAACCTTTGTCTTTGAAAAAAATTGATAAATTATGCGTTGGGTGGTTGCTGAAATCTAAAACAGTCGCTCAAAATTTTCCATTTATCACCCACATTAGTGATCATAAAGGTTTGAGAAAAGTTTCTAGGCAGTTTACTCTGGTACTTGACGGATCCTGCGGCTAGAATCAGGTAGGCCAATTTACAAGTATTTGTAACATCTGAAATACATACCAAAGTATTATCCAATAAGAACATTTAACGAAGTCTCAGTATCTTTAAACTTTTGGGATGTACCAATAAGCCAGATGTTTTAATAGTTAATATTGTCCAATGTTAAATAATAACTTTAATGTCATTATCAATAATAATGATAATTTTTATTATTATTTTATTGGCATTACATTGTAAAATGTGAGTTAAACAATAATTTTAGTTAGTTCCAAATATAAAGCTTATATGCATATTATTTTTAACACACCTTTATCAAATGAGTAATTTCTATTACCATTAATCAAAAATTAATTAATTTGAATAGTTTATATAATGAATCTGCCATAAATGAAGGCTTTGTGAAAAATAAAAAATAGTCCTTACTGTTTTTCCATATTAATAACGACTGCTCCGAAAAATGTTTCCCCTTCGTCTTTCATTGCTAATAGCCACACATATCATCATTCAACAGTTGAAGTGAACAAAGAGAGTTTATTCCTAAATATTCTTCAAATGAAAAAAATATGCACTTGTCACTTTTGCGATCTGGTTAGGCTAACAACTTATATGGAACCTGGATTGCATTAAATGTATCATTTTTTCAATATATTTCTCTTAGTTTTTATAAAAGGGTGATTAAACATGTTATAGTCAATTCGATTATTTTTTGTTATCTTCCTTAAGAAAACATACTTATTTAGGTTACCTTTAATAGGATAAATTAAATATTTGATTACGTCAATTGAAAGGCATTGAACAAATGTACAATTTTATGAAAGTTAGTAAACTTTACGTCCTAACTAAATATTAAATCAATATTATTGCCTAAACCGAATGGACAGTCCTAGACAGTGCCACTTTCATTTTGTGTAACCTTGATACATTTTATATTTACATTACGAGGGACCCAAGAGTAATTTACAATGATACTCTGAAGGTGTAAATCTATTTTGTCAGATATTCCATTCTAGTATTGTTATTAATATGATCTCATTTATTGTTCACAGATTGAACTTAACTTTAATCGCGATTACTACAAATAATCATTATGACTGCTTAAAAGTAATACACTTTTTAAAAATCATTATGAAGCATTTAATAATACTTACCAACAACATGATGAGCATCGAGAGTAAAGACATGGTGTTCACTTATTGGGAGCTCCATTAGAAACTGACCAATTGCCTCTTTTCCTGTTGTTCCATTGCCATTCCATACTAACACACCATTATCCGTGTACATTCGCTGTAGGAGCTAGAAAAGAAAACATTTTATGAGACAAAATCATAAATATCTTAAACCTTCCTGTACATAAATAAATAGTATGCAAATTAAAATAAAGTAAATTAGAAACGAAATGAATACTAGGCTTTAAATGGAGATTAATAATGAAAGAATAGACAAGAATTAAGTCAAAAGAAAATTCTATGTTATCGCTCAAGTAAACAGACAGAGACTATTCAGTCGGAGAATATTTGGATGTATTGACTGAAATAGAACTGGGAAAGAGTGTATTTCTGCAATTTTGTAGCAAAAATATTCAAATACAATTATTCAACTACAACTATTTAAAAATTCAATGCTTCTATTTACTACAGAGTGTCTAAGTTTTTAAAATTGAAGGAGAATTAATTACATATTATATTTAACAAATGAGATGGATGAAACTAGATATTTTATGTAAATATGGGATAACAAAACTGGTTCGTAAATTACACTCTGGCTGATAGTAGCCTTCAACTATACTTTGGAATGATTGTTCGCTAAAAACCAAAGCTTTTACATTACACAATTTATGTAGTGTTCATTTGACCCTCTAGTATTATTTTCAGTACCAGCAATCCCTTTTTTGATTGCATAAATGTATGATTCTGTTAATTTCAAACTACCTGGAAGTGTATCAGTACTTACATGCCTCCTTTTGTCAATATTTTCATAATAATGCTTGATAAAATCCTCCGCCGTCCTGCAAGTGTGTTCTATTGTACTTTTCAATGCCTGAAATAAAATTATTTAACGTCATATACATATATAAATAATTGGTGTAATATAAAGAAAAAAAAATTAACAATACAAACTTGATCCATGATAACAATCCTAACAATGAAAAACCTTAAAGAAAACAAACAAACACATTGACTTTAAAAGTTAAAAAGACTACAATGCTGTTATCTTCAATCAGTTTTGGCAGCCAATCAATTTAGTTACTAATAAAATTCTTCAAATACAAGTTATTATGTAGAAGGTAAATCTTTCCATATTATTATAATTGATTTAACAGTTTTACTTAGACATAATCAAAATAATCAAACCATATTTCAGATACTGTATAACAGTAATAATTCCTTTACCCGAACTTCTTTAACTCAAAAAAAAAAAAAAAAAAAGAAATAAAATGATAGTGTTGATTGAACATGTACCACAATTACTATTGAAAAAGTACAAGATCCTCTTTTAATTTGTACCCACAGACCGTGGTAATATTAAACTTGTAAGGAACACTATTTTCTGGAATGAAGAGGCATCTCTCAACCTACGGGCTGTTCTGTTACTTGTCGTTCTTCTCTCTTCGAAATTATTGTCGCGGATTCCTGTTATGACTAAACCCTGCCTGATGTCAGAAAAGGACGGGTATCATCCATGAATTCGATAATACAGATTGATCCCTGGGTAACTACGTCAACGAAAACGGTTTGGAGACGGCTTTAAGAGTTAATGGTTTACAGAGTTATTCCTTATGCCATTCAATGATTTTAGTGCAATGATTAGGGACAAAATACATTGAGAAGGTAAAATAGAGAGGCGACACTTCAAAAGTATTCGATTGAAGAATAATTTTATAGCTGTAAAATTACTCCATGTATAACTGTCATCTGAAAGATATATTCATAGCATGATAAGTCACTCCAGACTTGATTTGAATATCAAGCCATGAATATCTCTTCCTGATGATGACGGATGTCATAATATTGGAATGAGTCTTTGACAGATTATGATATAACTTTTGATGAAGGTATTTAGAATGGAATAGAGTAAAAGTATTTGTCAGGAATAGATGAGTTTTCCAGGTACAAATCAGCCTCACAAAGAAAACTGTTCAGTTTTATTAAAAACCTTTTTCATAAATCTTAAAACTAAATAATCGCATAACTTCCTATGCATAATAAATCTCAACATAAAATTAAAAGGTTTTTATTCCAAATCGTCTGGACAAATTTTTAGGAAATATTTATATATATACTCTTTTTTGTTGGAAATATGATCCGAAACGGACAAATATAGTTCAATGTAGCAAAAGAAACATAGAGAAATCAAAAGCACACACTTACAGTCTCTAATTTTCGGTTTGAATCGTCTTCAGGAAAGATAAGAGAGGGAAACAACCGTCTCTAACCGTCTCCAACAATAGAGGGACGGTCTCCAACCGTCTCTGAACCAGTGCGCTGGGTTTCCCTCTCTTATCTCTCATGAAGACGGTTCAAACCGAAAATTGGAGACTGTAAGTGTGTGCTTTTGATTTCTCTATGTTTCTTTTGCTACATTGAACTATATATATATATATATATATATTCTTGTAAAACTTGTAAGTTGGCCATTTATTTTAGGTTTCTTTTCTAATATCTGGAGTGCTTCTATTATTTGTAGCCGACCGACATCATTTTCTCTGTTGATAATTTCGCTATTGTTGGTTAACATTTGTCGGCTTAATTCCAAGTCATGCACCTTTTTTGTGTGTTCTTTAGGAGCACCCGCAGCCAGGTGCATTGTGAGTCTCCTCGATAAGGTTGTTGTTGTTAAACCAATGTAGTTAATTTTTAGGAACTCGCAGTTTCCTATAGTACAGTTATAACTATAAACTACATTGGTCTGTTAGAGTTTAGCTTTGGGTTGCAAGTTATTCTTGATTACCAGGTTCGCTGTATGTTTTCCTCTGTAATATATGATGAGTTTCAACTGATCTTCGGGATTAACACAGTTAATATTAGCTTGGATTATTCCTTTAAGAACTCTTTCGTCAACCTTATGAGCTTTGGAATATTGGTTCCTGTAAAACACTTTATGTTTAATCCCTTTGTTGTTTTGGTTTGGTTCGTCCTTGTTCACACTATTAATTTTATGGATATAAATTTGTAATATTTTATCGAATTGTTTATTGCTGTATTCCGTTATTAATAAGACCTGTTATAAAATTAATTTGTACCGTATACTATTCCTTTTAAAATATTTGAATTATCCATATCTATATTATTTAATTTTTCAGTTTTACAAAAACCCTTAGCCACCTGAACATAAGTTATGTTTTTTTGACTCTGACGAAGTTGAAAGATCTTAGTCTTGTTTTCCCACTTCTTATTGTGGTTTGATCATTCATATATATATATATATATATATATATTTGTATAGGTGGCAACAAATCTTTTAAACAAGGTAAATTGAAATATGCAGCAGCCTCTGAATTTACGACTTTTTTACTGACTGTCTCAAATTCTCCGATTATTTTTCTTTCATTTTAGGGTAAATCCTAAATTAATTTTACCAGAGACATTTGAACTTTACCAGTTGGGTTAACATATCATGAGAAGTTAAACGAATAAGCAACCAATATATATTTACTTACAAGCTTTTGACTGTGTAGTAGTCATCGTCAGGTATAATTTTGGTCTAACATTTAAAGAAACAAATTTAAATTTATATAAGGTATTGTTGTCGTTTGAATAATTCTGTTTGATGTAATTTATAAAATGTTAACTGCTCTTCTGTATAATTTCTATGGTCATTTTTAGTCTAAAAGATTTTTAAGACGTATTAGAAGCAATGACAGCTCCTCGGCTTATTCCGTTAATATGAATGAATATATTGTCTATTCACCTTGCATATATTGCAGAATTATTTACCTTTATCAAAAACTTTATTTTCAACTTTTCGCATGAAGAAGTTATCAATACACCATGGAGAATACATTCAAACTCTACCTGTTTGGTGGTACATATTACCTTCAGGGAAAGAAGAGTCTCCTTACAGAATTACAGGGCCGAATTTTATTTGCGGTTGGTTATTTACAGGATATATTTCTTCTAAGATAGACTGCATTGTTTTATCAACTGGGTAGTTTGTAAATAAACCTTATGAATCAAGCAAAGCTATCGGTCGGCTGAATTTTCAAGTTCAGTAATTCAATGAAATCGAATGCCGATCAATGAAATGAGTCTCTGATCTCAGGGGATGAATGCAGAAGCAGGGAGTTAAAGATTTTTGCAAGGTAGTGGGTGAATGAGCGTGAGGCTTGGACAGCTGATGAGTCTCAGTTTGTTGCCAGGTAGTGGGTGAATGAGCGCGAGGCTTGCACAGTTGATGAGTCTCAGTTTGTTGCAAGGTAGTGGGTGAATGAGCGCGAGGCTTGCACAGTTGATGAGTCTCAGTTTGTTGCCAGGTAGTGGGTGAATGAGCGCGAGGCTTGGACAGCTGAGGAGTCTCAGTTTGTTGCCAGGTAGTGGGTGAATGAGCGCGAGGCTTGGACAGCTGATGAGTCTCAGTTTGTTGCCAGGTAGTGGGTGAATGAGCGCGAGGCTTGCACAGTTGATGATTCTCAGTTTGTTGCCAGGTAGTGGGTGAATGAGCGCGAGGCTTGGACAGCTGATGAGTCTCAGTTTGTTGCCAGGTAGTGGGTGAATGAGCGTGAGGCTTGGACAGCTGATGAGTCTCAGTTTGTTGCCAGGTAGTGGGTGAATGAGCGCGAGGCTTGCACAGTTGATGAGTCTCAGTTTGTTGCAAGGTAGTGGGTGAATGAGCGCGAGGCTTGCACAGTTGATGAGTCTCAGTTTGTTGCCAGGTAGTGGGTGAATGAGCGCGAGGCTTGGACAGCTGAGGAGTCTCAGTTTGTTGCCAGGTAGTGGGTGAATGAGCGCGAGGCTTGGACAGCTGATGAGTCTCAGTTTGTTGCCAGGTAGTGGGTGAATGAGCGCGAGGCTTGCACAGTTGATGATTCTCAGTTTGTTGCCAGGTAGTGGGTGAATGAGCGCGAGGCTTGGACAGCTGATGAGTCTCAGTTTGTTGCCAGGTAGTGGGTGAATGAGCGCGAGGCTTGGACAGCTGATAAGTCTCAGTTTGTTGCCAGGTAGTGGGTGAATGAGCGTGAGGCTTGCACAGTTGATGAGTCTCAGTTTGTTGCCAGGTAGTGGGTGAATGAGCGCGAGGCTTGGACAGCTGATGAGTCTCAGTTTGTTGCCAGGTAGTGGGTGAATGAGCGTGAGGCTTGCACAGTTGATGAGTCTCAATTTGTTGCCAGGTAGTGGGTGAATGAGCGCGAGGCTTGGACAGCTGATGAGTCTCAGTTTGTTGCCAGGTAGTGGGTGAATGAGCGCGAGGCTTGCACAGTTGATGATTCTCAGTTTGTTGCCAGGTAGTGGGTGAATGAGCGCGAGGCTTGGACAGCTGATGAGTCTCAGTTTGTTGCCAGGTAGTGGGTGAATGAGCGCGAGGCTTGGACAGCTGATGAGTCTCAGTTTGTTGCCAGGTAGTGGGTGAATGAGCGTGAGGCTTGCACAGTTGATGAGTCTCAGTTTGTTGCCAGGTAGTGGGTGAATGAGCGCGAGGCTTGGACAGCTGATGAGTCTCAGTTTGTTGCCAGGTAGTGGGTGAATGAGCGTGAGGCTTGCACAGTTGATGAGTCTCAATTTGTTGCCAGGTAGTGGGTGAATGAGCGCGAGGCTTGGACAGCTGATGAGTCTCACTTTGTTGCCAGGTAGTGGGTGAATGAGCGCGAGGCTTGGACAGCTGATGAGTCTCAGTTTGTTGCCAGGTAGTGGGTGAATGAGCGTGAGGCTTGCACAGCTGATGAGTCTCAGTTTGTTGCCAGGTAGTGGGTGAATGAGCGTGAGGCTTGGACAGCTGATGAGTCTCAGTTTGTTGCCAGGTAGTGGGTGAATGAGCGTGAGGCTTGCACAGCTGATGAGTCTCAGTTTGTTGCCAGGTAGTGGGTGAATGAGCGTGAGGCTTGGACAGCTGATGAGTCTCAGTTTGTTGCCAGGTAGTGGGTGAATGAGCGCGAGGCTTGCACAGCTGATGAGTCTCAGTTTGTTGCCAGGTAGTGGGTGAATGAGCGTGAGGCTTGCACAGTTGATGAGTCTCAGTTTGTTGCCAGGTAGTGGGTGAATGAGCGTGAGGCTTGCACAGTTGATGAGTCTCAGTTTGTTGCCAGGTAGTGGGTGAATGAGCGTGAGGCTTGGACAGCTGATGAGTCTCAGTTTGTTGCCAGGTAGTGGGTGAATGAGCGTGAGGCTTGGACAGCTGATGAGTCTCAGTTTGTTGACAGGTAGTGGGTGAATGAGCGTGAGGCTTGCACAGTGTGATGAGTCTCAGTTTGTTGCCAGGTAGTGGGTGAATGAGCGCGAGGCTTGGACAGCTGATGAGTCTCAGTTTGTTGCCAGGTAGTGGGTGAATGAGCGCGAGGCTTGGACAGCTGATGAGTCTCAGTTTGTTGCCAGGTAGTGGGTGAATGAGCGTGAGGCTTGCACAGCTTGATGAGTCTCAGTTTGTTGCCAGGTAGTGGGTGAATGAGCGTGAGGCTTGGACAGCTGATGAGTCTCAGTTTGTTGCCAGGTAGTGGGTGAATGAGCGTGAGGCTTGCACAGTTGATGAGTCTCAGTTTGTTGCCAGGTAGTGGGTGAATGAGCGTGAGGCTTGGACAGCTGATGAGTCTCAGTTTGTTGCCAGGTAGTGGGTGAATGAGCGCGAGGCTTGGACAGCTGATGAGTCTCAGTTTGTTGCCAGGTAGTGGGTGAATGAGCGCGAGGCTTGCACAGCTGATGAGTCTCAGTTTGTTGCCAGGTAGTGGGTGAATGAGCGTGAGGCTTGCACAGTTGATGAGTCTCAGTTTGTTGCCAGGTAGTGGGTGAATGAGCGTGAGGCTTGGACAGCTTGATGAGTCTCAGTTTGTTGCCAGGTAGTGGGTGAATGAGCGTGAGGCTTGGACAGCTGATGAGTCTCAGTTTGTTGCCAGGTAGTGGGTGAATGAGCGTGAGGCTTGGACAGCTGATGAGTCTCAGTTTGTTGCCAGGTAGTGGGTGAATGAGCGCGAGGCTTGCACAGGTGATGAGTCTCAGTTTGTTGCCAGGTAGTGGGTGAATGAGCGCGAGGCTTGGACAGCTGATGAGTCTCAGTTTGTTGCCAGGTAGTGAGTGATGAGCGTGAGGCTTTAACAGGTGATGAGTCTCAGTTTGTTGCCAGGTAGTGGGTGAATGAGCGTGAGGCTTGCACAGTGATGAGTCTCAGTTTGTTGCCAGGTAGTGGGTGAATGAGCGTGAGGCTTGACAGCTGATGAGTCTCAGTTTGTTGCCAGGTAGTGGGTGAATGAGCGTGAGGCTTGCACAGTTGATGAGTCTCAGTTTGTTGCCAGGTAGTGGGTGAATGAGCGTGAGGCTTGCACAGTTGATGAGTCTCAGTTTGTTGCCAGGTAGTGGGTGAATGAGCGCGAGGCTTGGACAGCTGATGAGTCTCAGTTTGTTGCCAGGTAGTGGGTGAATGAGCGTGAGGCTTGCACAGTTGATGAGTCTCAGTTTGTTGCCAGGTAGTGGGTGAATGAGCGTGAGGCTTGGACAGCTGATGAGTCTCAGTTTGTTGCCAGGTAGTGGGTGAATGAGCGTGAGGCTTGCACAGCTGATGAGTCTCAGTTTGTTGCCAGGTAGTGGGTGAATGAGCGTGAGGCTTGGACAGCTGATGAGTCTCAGTTTGTTGCCAGGTAGTGGGTGATGAGCGTGAGGCTTGGACAGCTGATGAGTCTCAGTTTGTTGCCAGGTAGTGGGTGAATGAGCGTGAGGCTTGCACAGCTGATGATTCTCAGTTTGTTGCCAGGTAGTGGGTGAATGAGCGTGAGGCTTGCACAGCTGATGATTCTCAGTTTGTTGCCAGGTAGTGGGTGATGAGCATGAGGCTTGGACAGCTGATGAGTCTCAGTTTGTTGCCAGGTAGTGGGTGAATGAGCGTGAGGCTTGCACAGCTGATGAGTCTCAGTTTGTTGCCAGGTAGTGGGTGAATGAGCGTGAGGCTTGGACAGCTGATGAGTCTCAGTTTGTTGCCAGGTAGTGGGTGAATGAGCGTGAGGCTTGCACAGTTGATGAGTCTCAGTTTGTTGCCAGGTAGTGGGTGATGAGCGTGAGGCTTGCACAGCTGATGAGTCTCAGTTTGTTGCCAGGTAGTGGGCGAATGAGCGTGAGGCTTGCACAGTTGATGAGTCTCAGTTTGTTGCCAGGTAGTGGGTGATGAGCGTGAGGCTTGCACAGCTGATGAGTCTCAGTTTGTTGCCAGGTAGTAGGTGAATGAGCGCGAGGCTTGGACAGCTGATGAGTCTCAGTTTGTTGCCAGGTAGTGGGTGAATGAGCGTGAGGCTTGGACAGCTGATGAGTCTCAGTTTGTTGCCAGGTAGTGGGTGAATGAGCGTGAGGCTTGGACAGCTGATGAGTCTCAGTTTGTTGCCAGGTAGTGGGTGAATGAGCGTGAGGCTTGGACAGCTGATGAGTCTCAGTTTGTTGCCAGGTAGTGGGTGAATGAGCGTGAGGCTTGGACAGCTGATGAGTCTCAGTTTGTTGCCAGGTAGTGGGTGAATGAGCGTGAGGCTTGGACAGCTGATGAGTCTCAGTTTGTTGCCAGGTAGTGGGTGAATGAGCGTGAGGCTTGCACAGCTGATGATTCTCAGTTTGTTGCCAGTGATATGGGTTTAGAATGAAGCGTGAGGCTTGCACAGCTGATTATTTTCTCAGTTTGTTGCCAGGTAGTGGGTGAATGAGCAGGAGGCTTGGACAGCTGATGGTCTCAGTTTGTTGCCAGGTAGTGGGTTGATGAGCGATGAGGCTTGGACAGCTGATGAGTCTCAGTTTGTTGCCAAGTAGTGGGTGAATGAGCGTGAGGCTTGGACAGCTGATGAGTCTGAGTTTGTTGCCAGGTAGTGGGTAGATGAGCGTGAGGCTTGGACAGCTGATGAGTCTCAGTTTGTTGCCAGGTTGTGGGTGAATGAGCGTGAGGCTTGGACAGCTGATGAGTCTCAGTTTGTTGCCAGGTAGTGGGTGAATGAGCGTGAGGCTTGGACAGCTGATGAGTCTCAGTTTGTTGCCAGGTAGTGGGTGATGAGCGTGAGGCTTGGACAGCTGATGAGTCTCAGTTTGTTGCCAGGTAGTGGGTGATGAGCGTGAGGCTTGGACAGCTGATGAGTCTCAGTTTGTTGCCAGGTAGTGGGTGATGAGCGTGAGGCTTGGACAGCATTTGAGTCTCAGTTTGTTGCCAGATAGTGGGTGAATGAGCGTAGGCTTGGACAGCTGATGAGTCTCAGTTTGTTGCCAGGTAGTGGGTGAATGAGCGTGAGGCTTGGACAGCTGATGAGTCTCAGTTTGTTGCCAGGTAGTGGGTGATGAGCGTGAGGCTTGGACAGCTGATGAGTCTCAGTTTGTTGCCAGGTAGTGGGTGTATGAGCGTGAGGCTTGGACAGCTGATGAGTCTCAGTTTGTTTCCAGGTAGTGGGTGAACGAGCGTGAGGCTTGGACAGCTGATGAGTCTCAGTTTGTTGCCAGGTAGTGGGTGAATGAGCGTGAGGCTTGGACAGCTGATGAGTCTTAGTTTGTTGCCAGGTGCGTTGTAACATGCCTATTGGCTTTAGCTGAGATTATAGTCACAAATAACTATGGGCTCTTTTTTTTCACATATTTTCCTAATAATACTATTTAAACGTACTTTTCTAAATCAACAATAGGGTTGCTGGTAATCAAACGAATATTAGTTTTATCACTTAGAAGTTGTTGAATCGGAGTGTTATTCTTCGATTGGTAATAAGACAAAGCAAGGTGATTTATCTCCCCTCTTAATCGCCATAGATATGTCGTGTCTAAGTAATTCTACCTCTATATGGTATCTATTCTTGAGCAGATCACCCCTGAAGTGTCCTCTCTCTACTTCAGCTTCTCTGGTATTAAGCCTCTAATTCCTTTATAGATTCCCAGCTTCCCTGTATTTCTTAAATTAGAGATATAATTCGGGAATGTTTCCTGGGATGATAGTTTTCCCTATATAGGAGGTTTAGAGGCACAGCAGTAGTTAACCTCAAGTTGAAAACCTCTTTTCTCTTCTCTCTCTCTCCCTCTCTATCAACGTCTAATCCACAATAAGAAGTCAGGAAAAAGACTATGATCTTTCAATCCTAATTCCTAGTTTAATTTTTTTTTCAATACCATAAGGGTGTTTGTTGCACTTTTCACTTGACTTAGCTTTATTTACTTTTTCCTTCATCATTTTACTCTTTTTTTCTTTCCTTTTCTTTTAAGTATATTATTTTTGAAATAGATTATTTAATGATACCGTCGTATTATTACTTACCTCGTAGACTAGGGTAGGAGTTGCTTGACCGGTTTCACATGTTCATATTCAAATTCTACTTGAAGATGTAGAACATCCGTAGCTAGTCGAGCAACTCCTTCTCCAGTCTACGAGGCAAGGCGTTATTATTATTTACTAATGCGATTTCAACTAAACTCTGTGCTACTAACAATACACATGCATTAATTATTCGTGTTTACCTCTCGTTAAAGTGGTTCGCTGACTGCTTCAGATGTTGGATGCCCTGGGTGACACACTGTAACGGCCTGTGAACCACTTGCTTTTTCGTCCTTTTGTATTCTTCATTTTTCCAAAAGACAATATGTCACAAAAATTATTAAGAATATTGAATGTTTGTTTTCGAATCTGTGTTTTTGACTCTGAAGTTTTTGTTTTATATTCATATGTTATATATCTTTTCAAAGTCTCCGGTTGCCTTACAGAAAGACTTTCAGCCTTAGTTGACTTATTTTTACAGCCTCTGATTTTTCATAACCTTCCCACTGCAAAAATATTTTCCACTTTCTCAAACACTTCAGTAGTCTCTTCCTTCACAAAACATTCAGTCATTTCCCGCCCGTGGTGGCCATAGATATCAATTTTCTTCATACCTCCATGGATCACTATGAGAATTTAAATATTGTGTGTTTTTTTCTTAATCGTAGAGTCCCCCCCTCTCGCTCCGACTAACTTCCTTGTGAATCTATCTTAATTTGTCTTTAAACATAATTACTTTCTCTTTGAGGTTAGTTAATAAAGGTAAGAGAATTGCAATGGTGATAATAACGTCACCTTCCACTCTTACCGCCAACTTGCTAATCTCAGATCTACATTTTCACATATCTCTTCACCATAGTCTCATAATACTGCTGGAGGTCAGGTCGGTGAGGACGCCGTGGACGTCTTATTTGCTCTATCATCTATAGATCAAGTTCCTTCCTTTACTTCATTCCTTAGCAATCACACCTTCCCGATTTCTGATAAGTCCCTCTGTACATACTGTAATTGCGATTATCGTTTGGGCTTCACCCAATGTGATGCTTTTTATGTAGGTTTCGTTTCCATCAAGCTATGCTTGCATATAAATAATCACAAGTCTTCTATTAATTAGCGCAGTGGCCTTACCTCTGCCATTCGTGTCAGCTTTCAAAGACTCAGTTTCAATGACTTTTCCATGGATAGGTTCTTAAGTAGATTTCTGATCGCAATGTTAATATCATTTTGAAACCTTCAAAAGAAGCACTTATTTGTCTCATATGAGGTAGATCTGCTCCTTGGCTTAACAGCAGTAGCTGATTATTCCTTATTTATATCTTTTAACGGAACTTGTTGCATTATTTATTGTTTTAGTTTGTTTCTTTAGGTTTTAATATATATTTTTAAAATTTTTTCCATATTTATTTATTCTTGTTTGTATTTATTTTATTTTTCTTGTTTCCCCTCCCTCCGTAAGTTGGGAACACCGATGGAATGTGAGACTTCAGTCCTAGCTTGGTTTTCGGAGTGGATTACATCTAATAATTACCAATGACAACTTAGTTGAAATATTGTTGTGAGTTTTGAATTTAGTAAGTGAGTACTTTATCGTTTTTCTGTGTCCTGTTTTGTGTAATTTAAAGTTGTATAATCCATGTGGATCGTTTCTTCATATATATATTTGATGTAATTTTTTTTAGGGTTGAGGTCCAATGATTTTAAACTAGTCCTTTTGCCGACTAGTTTCGACATATATTTATGTAATCTTCAGGGCTTGGAAATCTGTTTATGTTGCTGCATACCTATTTACATGATGGAAATAGTAATCATCATGTAAATAGGTATGCAGCAACATAAACAGATGTCCAAGCCCTGAAGATGACATAAATATATGTCGAAACGTCGGCAAAAGGACTAGTTTAAAATCATTGGACCTCAACCCTCAAAAAAAATTACATCATATAAATACATCAAGAACACAAATCATGATGTATATATATATTGATAAAAGTATCAATCGGGACTTACCTAGACCCGATAAACTTTAACATTGTATATATATATATAGTTCACACTGTATATATATATATATATATATATCACACTTTATATATATATATATATATATATGAGTGTCACAATAAACACACGTGACTCTATACTTAAGTTTATCACTACTATAAGTAGTAAATTAATTGGAAAAACAACATTAACTGCTTTCGAGTGTTTTTCGGTTTTCAAAAGAACTGAAAAAAAAAACAAAGGAGTGGGGAGTGGAGTTGGCTTTTTAAATAATAGAATGTTTTGAACCAACCCAATATCCGGTTAGAAAAAAAAAAGGAAAACAGTTACTCGACAACGTGTTTAGCAACCTTCTTTACTAAACACTCTTATGAACAAAGATCTCTTAATAGAAGGGGAGTGGGAATAATAATAATAATATATATATATACAAGAATCTACATGAGTGGGTGTTATATAAATACCAAAGTCCCCCGTCCTCTCCAAAAAAAAATCCAGGCAGGGTAAAGTTCCCCACTTTTAGTATCAATAGTAAGTTTATGACGGGGACCAGGCCATTTAAGTTTCTAAGAAATCTGTATATTGAGTCAAATACAAAAAACATCAATACATCCAACTTTTAACTTTTAAAGGAATAATATTACTCATTTTAATAAGAACTTAGTTCAATATTGAGCTTAGCTCAATATTTTAGCTTGAACAAACTTTATATAAATATTACTCAATACGGCAAGTTCAAACTTTTTTTTGTAATATTTATCATTGAATAAATAGCAACAATTTAAATCACAAAGTTTGATAAAGTCGACACGGGCAGGAATGAAGACAGTTAAATTAAACCTCCTACTTATAAAAAATATATAAAGAACTAATATTCAGAAGTCTCGATCATTTCAGTATCTTATAACCTTCAGGAGAGGAGAAGAAGAAACACAAGACTGGAAACGTGAAAGGGTTCACCCACTGATACAATGTCATATATGTATATTACTGAAAATCAGAATGTTCCATGACAACATACTAGAAAAAATACTTCTATTTCAAACTCTCGCCTATAACAAGTGTTACCAATTTATTTAAAAAAAAGTACGAAATTTATTTATTGTTGGCAGAGGAGCTTAATAAAAAAAAGGTAATAGGTTTTCTAATTTTTGTAGGCTATTGATACTAGTCACGGCCTATATTAAAGATATTATAAATCAGCTGCATTACCTTGTTAGAGTTCTTTTCAAGTAAGTTACTGAGTTTCAAATGTTTGTTTCATATTGCAAGAACGACAGTTATGTTGCCACAAGGCCTCCATCGACCAGTCATACACTGTATAAGTCTTGGGTGGTGTAGACGTCAAACGGGAGGACACCAAACCAACTTTACATTTTAATAAGGTTTTTACGGGTTCTTAGTCGTCAAATTTAGTCGTTGCCCTAATTATTCAAGCTAAGTACTTTCAAAATGTAAGTTTTTAGCCTATAATTTACCAAATAATTCAGAATAAAATAGTTATTTGCAGATACTTTAGAGATAATCATAGTTTTATCTTATTGAAAATTTAATCTATTCCTAAGTAGATTTTAAAACCGTGAACAACAGTTATAAGTACCTAATCAATTCTTGTTAAAAACAGAACTTTGCGAGTACGTACATTCCAAAAGATCGTAGTTACCCTTAGGAGTACTTTCAAAAAAGTCGCCACAACGAATGAAAGCTTGATCAACCTTGCTATATGAACATCACATTTGTTTAAACAGCGTTCTTAAAATCAATGAACTAGTTACTAATACATTTTTACCATAAGTGAAAAATATTTGTTAGCCTCATCTGAAAATCAATAAATTAAATTAGTAATATTTTCATTTGTTTGACAATAAGTTTACTGAGAGTAAAGTTGAATGCAGACCGGTCCAATTTTTAAATAGCAAAGGGGTTTTGTGTTCTGCGAACATGCTTGCAAAGGAAGTTATTCTTCACATTCATGTGACTTTTCTGGTCTGTTGAAGCCTTGTGATAAATTTCTAACAACAAATCAAAATAAGTAATTAAACTCTAAAGCAGACTGCCCTCTTAGAGTAGAATTAATCATTTCTGTTTTTTGTCGTTGTACATCGAACAACGATTTTCGATCTTTTTGAATAAAATTTTAGAGCTACTCTTTCATCTTTATTGGTCACTCCGGTGAATTAAACTCACAATTGTAGTAGGGAATCGAAGGCAACAATTATTGATTGGTACCAGTTGATACCAATGCTGTATGTGCAAATCAAGAAACAAAACTGATTAAATTACAGAAAATAATGTGAACGGAAGATGTTTACAGAATTATAGCTTATGTATATTATACAAGTAGAGCACATTTAATATGGTGATTTTTGTTGGGAAGCTGGAGGTCACACAAAACCAGCACTCTAATAACTTTGTATCAGCATTTATTGTAAAGATTAATTAATAAAAACGAAATTAAAAATAAAACAACTTTTTTTTAAAGTAATTGTTATTACTTACAAAACGAATTACTTTAATGAAATAAGTTGTAACTATTGATTTACTAATAATGTTAAGGCAGAAAACAATTAATAATTAAACAACTGCTTGAATTATCGTTAATAAATCCAAAAAGAGGCAAATAAATTCATGGTAACCTGTGATGTCATTAATTACTAAATCAATTCACATTGCTAATTGCATAATATCTTAAGCAAGAATTTTAAATCATGAAATTCCTTTGACCTTAATCCAGAGCTTTATCAAACAGTGGAACCTATTTTGCAAGTGCAGCCATCTTGAGATGTAAAACTTGTTTAGTAAGAAGTTACTAAATTATATGAAAAATACTTAGTGCTAATTTTTACAAAGATAGTGCAGTATTAAAATCAATGCAATGAAGATTATCAAAGAAATAAATAAAAAAATATTTTCATTATTGGCAACCCTGTGAGAATCTGGTTCCCAATAATTTCTCCTGAAAGCCGAGATCTGGTAGTATGGTCACGTGACCTAAACTTCTACAGTTATTTTTCGGGTATGATGGCGCCAAATGACTGTATATCCTTTCTTTTTACGGAATTTTGTGCTGTTTTAAGTGACCTCACAATATTATAGTGCTATATTCGGAGCTAACTATTCGTAAATAAGTTTAAAATCCATATATTTAACTGTGAAACTCTACTTGTTTCATGCAAGAAGACGATTGAGGACATGTTGGTTAGTCTGCTGACAGGATACACAATTATTGCGTAGGTTTCAAAATAATTTCTTCTTTTACGCACATACTAAGTGAAATAAAATTGTAATATTTAGGGAAAATATTGGTTGCTTGAGGGGATTTATTGGTTTTTTCATGTATCTCAAGTGAATCGTAGAATTGTATACGACGAGTGCTGCCATCTGTGTTGTCAATGTTAATAGGACTAAAATATAGTTAAAAAAGTATTTTAATTACTTTCTATAATAATAATTATAATTTTTATTATTAATTTAGTAATATATATTAATTTGTTTCCTGCAATAATTATGATAATAGTTAAAACTATAGAAGTATATGTTCACTGTTATGGTTAGTCCCTTCTACCAATGTTTACATCGTTAATGACCTCAGATTTCTGTATTATTCTTAAATTAGGGATATCTCTCAATAAGTTTTATCATTTCTGGCATCATGTTCGTGATGTATTACAGTGGTTCTAGCTATAGTGAAAGAATTATTTTATAATATTAGGTCTATACGACATATTATCGGGTTATAAGGTTATGATATCGTTGATATTTTTGTTCTTTATATAATACAGATTAAAAGTGGTATCTACTGTAAAGGTAGTTTAGATATGAATTTGAAAAGGAAATTATTGAATGTTTTAATATCAGCGTAGTTGTTAATGCAAAATTAGGTCTAAATATAATATAATGAAGGGTTGGATAATTAAATGAAGTTTTTCTGTAGAATGGTACTAATTTACTGTAATAATTTCAAATTTAGTTTATTCACTTTTGTAATCTATTTTAATAGCACAAATATTTGTAGGTGTATGTCCTTAAGAAGAACCACTGGACCTTGTATATTTATCAGTTTGAAATGTAAGTACTCAAATATTATTTCCTCCCTTTCTTGGTAGAATAAGTTGATTTAACTTTAGTTTGTTTATTCTTTTGAGATATTTAATTCTATTAGTGTTTCTTTGCTTGATTTAATTAAAGTATTTGTATCGTAGGTTTTGTTTATATGAATTTTTGTTGTTGGAAAGTAATTAATTCTAATATATTAATGACTTAGTTCTTACAATAACATGTGTAACAAGCGGTGAACTGTAGATTAAACATATAAACGGAGATTTAATACTAATAGTTTTTGTAAATGTTATTTCGGTTGGATAAATAATTCATCCATTGTAAAATAAGTTTTTGTAAGAATGGATTAGCGTTCAGTTTACGGGAATTATTTATTACTTCTTTTGTATTTCTACATTCTTTTATCAGTGTACATGACTTTAAACCCTGTGTCTTTCTATCCAATCGAAAAGTACAGAAACGTATAAAACAAGTGGATTAATGATTAGAAATATCTTGTATTAAACTAGCTTTCTGTGTTTTATAATGATTTGATTATATGCAAACATACATACTATTCTATTTTTTTTTAAATCGTGTTATCTCTTTCAGGAATCTTTTCTTAGAGGTGTCATTGTTCTTCCTCGACTATGAAGACTAATAAACCTCCAATATGTAGTAAGTAATCACACTTTGCTAGTAAAATTAAATGTATTATTTCCTTTAAATAATTGTATTGAAATTTGTTTAATATAAGTATGTTAGTCCCCTAGATTACTGATAAGATTTAATCTTTTAACCATTTTTTACGTTTCGCGAAGTTCATATGCTCTTGATCTTTCATTTGACATTTCAAGTTAATAGAAGGTTACAGTAGTTTGATATATTTCCAAACAAATTCATTAATTTATTTATTTTATCAGAATAGTTAATAACCTTTCTTTAACCTACTTCATTCACTACTTTAGACACTAGTTTTATTGTCCACTACAAAAGTCACAATATAATCAAATACTGATTTATTTTCAATTTACTTGGGTGATCTGTATGTAACTCACGTTGCTTTCTGACTAAGTTACATGTTAGTAGTGACATTTGCTAGTAGATACAATTAAACCTACCATGGCTGTCTAATTCTGAAGTTGGTTGTGGTCTATGTTGTCTGATGATAGTTTATTTTCGTCAACATTGAATTTGTTCTTTTATAAATGGTAGAAGTATATTCCTCGTTTTATACAGTGTTACTAACGATTTTGTTTAATAATATTATTAACTTTATAATTATTGGTCGTCATATTGAAATTATTCAACCATCATATCTTTATGGTTTCCTGTTGAAGTTTGAGGATAAATCCAATCTTACTTTTAAGAAAGATAAATGTTGAATGGATATTCCAATTGAACATGACTTGTTTTTATCTTGAATGAAGTAGAGAATCGACTATATTTTGTTTTAAATTCAAGATATTCTTTTTATTCTAGACTTCACATTTCACGATGGTGTCGATTAGTAGTTCTTTCAAAATAAATATACGGTTAATTAGCCCTTATAATCGAGTAAATATGTGTTCTGGTTGCTTGTAAAATAGGCACATAATTTGTACAGTAAATAAAGTAATACAGAAAGGTTTCTGTTGTTTTATTGATAACATTATCATCCACAAATACCAATTTTGAGGCCTAGTGCTCCTTAAAGTTTTCTAATAGCGTTATTCCAACTTAATCAGTAAGTTATTATTAATGGCCCTAATTTTGTGGTACTTACTGTGAGGATCCTTCTTTCATTCACACAAGAATGTAGTCAAAAATTTGTCTTTAATTGCTACGTGATCGCTTAGTTCAGATTTCAGTTACTATAGATATTTTCTTATTTTTTTCTTGAATTTGCAATAATATTCACTAATGCACGTCTGGAATTCTTACGTTATTGTTTTTGTATAGATGAAAGTAAAAATATTCAAGTTGTAATAAAAGTATTTGTAAGAAAAGAGGTGAATGTTTATTTAGGTAGTGTGTCAAGAGAACAAGTTTGATGTTAGAACAAAGTTAATGTTACGCGTAATCATTAGTTTATTTAGGTATGCTTCTACTAGGGGATCCATTTAGACTTAATTTCTACCTTAAATAAATTCTTCATCGACTATTATTCATGCATGGTGTGTTAGAAACATATTTTGAGATGCTTGGTTTTTTAAGAGTAACTTTTGAAAGATTAATTTTTTAGTTAAATTTTAAATGGATTTGTTTAGCTTGACCTGTTGCAGTCAAACCACAGTTTTAAAACTGAAATCTTAAATTTTTGTTATCATTCAAAACTTTCCTCTATGTTGAAGCACCAGCTATAATTTGTTCACTAGTGTTTGTTGAATACCAATCAATATGAAGGAGGAAAAATATTTTATCAACCTTCCAGATCTTATGATAAAAATGTCTTATACCCATCTGATTTAAACCAGCATAAATTAATCGTACATGCTGCAATTTTTTTTTGGAAATTTGAAATATTCTTAAATGCCTACAGAATTTTCTTTCTTATGAGGTTCGTCAGTAATATACCGAGATCTCTTGGTTTGAAGTTTTCAGTTGCTTTGGGCATGTTCTAAATACATAAAGCTATGATCTAACTACATTTGTAAACCAGTTAAGTTAAGTAATAATAATTATTACCTTGTAGACATGGGAAGATAACTTCCTTTTGAAACTACACTGAAAAAGTATGCCTTTATTTCTGTGTGTTATGTTCTTGATACACATGTATATATTATTGATTATTCAATTATAAGCTCCTAAGTTTCAGTTTTTTGTTAAAACATTAATTAGTAACTGGTGTGAACTAAGAGTTTGCAGTTTCAATTCAGAAGCGTAGATTTTTACAGGTGATATGTGTATAAAATATATCAACCTTTAGTGATAGGTCAAATGCTACCTTGAAAATGCTCCAAGTTTTAAAGTGTTTGTCATGAATTTTTGGGGATAGGAAGTTCTTAAACTAATTATTGAATTGTATAGTTTCCGAGGGTGAATTGTAAAGTTTGTTAGGAGATTGTCATTGTGGTGTAAGTAATATATGATTCATTTATTTAAAAGTGAGAAAAAAGTTGCTTAAAGATATATTTTATTACAAATTGAGTTGAATTGGTCAAATAAATTAGTAACAAATTTATATAGATATTTAGATGCCAGGTTGATACTGTTGCAAATAATAACAATAGTGAATTTGACAGGGGTTTTTTTTTAAATACTGTCTTATAGATTATCTGCGTTTAATTTCAAATTGGGCTTTGTTAGAATTTAACTTCTTATAACAATGAATATAATTCATTCTGGGAGGTAGAAGGTTATTAATGAATTTATAGTTGTATGCGTTAATTTAAAAAAGAATAATTTTGAACAATTACCTTAGAGTTTTCAGTTACTTCAGTGGTATGTAGTCCAAATGAATGAAATTATCACAATAGAAATTAATATAAATCTTTGATAAGAAAACTTGCATTGCTTACTGAGAGGGTGAATGTCAAAATGTAAACAAACAATTAAATATTTTACTATAATTTTTTTATGGTTTGCACCTTTTAAAGATTTAGAACTAGACGGAATGTAAAAGGTTATTAACATACATCTCTTCAATGCTTAAATGGCGATGCCAATTTGGTTCATTAGTTGCGTACCCACACAGGTACCTAATTAGTTGCGTTAACCTAATGGAGTAAAGTGCCTAAAATGAAAGTTCTAGTACATGATGCACTTTTTTTATATTATGTATGAAGGAATTTTTGCACCTTAAATTTTCAGGAAAAAAGTAAAACATGACCTGACTTTCCAAACTGATATCATTTGGTCATTACTTTAGTGTGTAGTTACAGAGAGAAACTGATTTTTGTATTTCTAGATTAATTAAAGACAAAATTTATCGTAATTCGTAATAAGATTTAGCTTTAATCAGTTGTGTCGGTAATAATATTAGAAAAATATATACTCTTACTTTTAACATTTTCTTCTTTACTCCTTACTGACTGGTTTTGGAACCCTTGATGTTCTGAAACTGATCGAGGTGTGATGAAAATGTGGTAATACTGTCTTATTGTAGTGTACACAATGAAAGAGATCATATATGTTTAGTAAATAGAAACTTCCTGAGTAGTTTTTTTAGGATTATTGCTTTAAGATTGCCTTGTGGACAACTTAAATATATTTTTACTTGTATTAAGTTTGCCGTGGATTGAAGTCTTGTTCTTTAAAGATTATAAAACAGTTTGTATTGTTTGTGTAAGTTGTTGATCAGGCAGTGATAAGATTATGGCACTCGATGGACAGCTTTGAACAATGAGCAACGTGATATTTCACACAATCGTTAGTTTGTTTAGGTAAGCTTCTTTCAAGGAATCAGTGTAGTCTTGTCATTTTATTCCAGATAAATCTTTCATTTTCCGTGACTCATGATTTGTAGATTAAGTATATAACATGTATGAACAACATGTAATTAGTTAAAAATTAAATTATTTTATGTTGGGCTTGAATGATTAAGTTCGAAATGTTAGCCTTAAACAGCACTTCTAAAGTATTCGAGCAATTAAAATACATCAAAAGAATCAGCTATTTATGTTTGTATATGCAGTTGAATATAAGAACTGTCCTTAATGCAATCTACATAAAAACACTTCTTCTTTATGCGATAATATAATATGTATCATAATTAAATAAAAGTATTATTACCTGTCTTTGGTGTTCTTAGGTTATGGTGTTGTATTTTTGTAAACACAGATATTTTACACCATAGTAAATTATGTAGTTTTCTTTGTACGATGTGAAGTCTTGGCGGTCTTTGTTCTGATGTAGGAGACCAATATTTTATTTTGAACAGCCAGTTCGTTGTTAGGGTGAATAGAAGTAGGATAGCTGTGGTACTTGGTTTTCTCATAAAACTACCTCCTCGACACCTATTCTACTTCTGTTCTTCTAGTCTTTTCCCTGACGATGAACTGGCCGTTCGAAATATTGATCTCAGTAAGTGTTTTCTTCTGTTCTTTGTTATATATACTTTAGGTATATATATATAAAATAGTTTATCCGAACTTTGGATAATTTCTTTTTGTGTGAGTGGTATGCGACCCTATTATAAGGATGTCTTGAATACAATTCATAAAATAACATGAATATGGAAATAAATTTAGGTTAAGTTGGAATGTGCAGGTCGTTATGTCATAGAATGTTGGGAAGACTCTATTTGTAAGTTTCAAATCAATCAATTTAATTATATATTTCTAGATCAGAATACATAAAATAAGTGTCGCTTACAGCAGTAACAATGTCGGACGATTATAGAAGTTAAGCAACATTGGGCGTGGTTACTACTTGGATGACGATCCAAGTTGGTAACTCCACTTGATGACGATCTGGTGAATTATCTCGCCCATCATTAATATTTGTTGAATCAAAAATCTACCCCACTTTTGCCCCTGGAATAATACAGAGGCTTTAAACCTATAAGTGAAGGCATTTGTAAAAAAAAAAATCATGTAATACAAAGATAAAATTGCACCAGGACACCATATGAACATAGTGTTTAAACTTATATATTTGTAGGTGTAGACATGAGATTAAAACAGCGTTATAATTTGTTTAATTCTAAGGTACTATGTTAGCTCAGAAATTTCTGAGTTACTAAGTTACTATATAAGTTTTGCTGTATAATGAAGTTTATTTGTTATCTTTCTTTTTCTATTACATTGGGAACCAGCTGCGAAAGTGTGATGCTGGTTAAATCCTTTTATACGTAGATAGCCTCACCAATGTTTATGAAAGGAAGAATTGTATGACCACAGACAAAAAACACTTTTAGGACCTATATTCCTGGCAAAGTTATTTATAACTTTCGATATTTTCTGTATTTATAACAAACGATAAGTTATAATAAATAAAAAACAATACAAATAGAGGCACGAATGTTGTGGTAATGGATGTTGTGCCTATGGACCTAGATCAGTCATACTGAAGCTACCGTTATGTAAGTGTGACACACCATGGAAATTCAAATCTTACTTAACGCTCTTGTTTACTGCAAGAGAACATTGCAATCCTTTTCAGTAAATACGGTTTACATGGAAATGATATACTTTAATCACGATATATAATCAGGTTTTGTTATCATGTTTATTTGTAATAACCTCTCCAAGCGAAAATCTCTTTGCAGCTTTAAACAATATTAAGACTAAAGGGAGGAATAGAATGAGAGCGTGAGTTGACCGCGGCCTGTGTTGGATTCAAATGCATCTATTACAAACCCAAACTTCTAATCAACAGACAGAAAAGTTGTTGAAAATGTAAAAGTAAGTTTACTTTTAAATAAATTGAACTCCATTAAATATGTCAACTAAAATATATTCATACAAAATTATTAATTTATTATGAATTAGTATTGTTTTTATTTTACTGTAAATAAAGTACAAGATCATCGATTTTGAGATTTTAACTAAAGTTTTGTTCATTTTTTATATATTTAGGAAGGTGTGTGGGTGTGCATCCAAAAATGTATTAAAACAGTTTAACAGAACTTACTGAAATTCGATGTATAAACGGTGGTGTCAAAATAAACACTGTTGTATTTATGTCACTATGAATCATAGGAAAAAAGTACTTTATATCAAACAGGGTACTAACTTTTTCTGTTCTTCTAGATATTCTAGAAAATTGAAAATCTTTCTATTTAGTATTACCTTGTTATCAATATTGCATCCTTGTAAGGGACAATATAATATTATTAAAATATATCTGTCACATTTGTTCATTTAAATTTTTTAAAATATGACAGAAAAAAAAACAAATAGTTTATCAGAAGTAAATTTCTCCTTAGTAATAAGGAGTTATTATGAATTGAAATAAAATTAACTCTAAAAAAACAAAAAAATTAAATAAAAATATTAACAATATTATTAGACCGACGAATCTCTCAAATATCTTTTCGAATGTAATATTCTTAGAACGAAATTTGTAATTTTCTGAGTTTATATTACTACTAATTTATTAAAGGAACATTTGCCATTTCACTTCATCCTGATCAGGAATATGAAAATAATCCATATGGGAATATTTACAGTCACATTACTAATTTTTGTCATTTATTTATGTTTATATAAACTCTCAGCTTTTATAAAATTCTCGAAGCCTCCACTCCTGATTAATGAAGCAAACAAACTAATTGATTTTTCACTAGTTTTGATGCTTCTCTTGCAGTAAAGTTAATGGTAGGACCATTCCAAAATTTTATTAGCTAGAATTTTTAATTTTATTTTTAGTTAAACTTATAGTCTGCTTCTCTATATATATCAATAACATACTATAAAAACATATTGAAACATAATGTTCACACTTTTCAATGAAACGGTTTTCATCATTGGTATATGCTTTATTCTCGCTCCTAGGAAAGAATGGTTGTATTTTCATCCACGTGTTTACTTTATTAAACAGATGCTCTATTTCAACCTTGTACATATAACTTTTAATGCTTAAAAGATGAGAGAGGTCCTAAACAGAAAACAAAAGTTCAATAAAAAATGAGACACGCAAATAAATGAAAGAATAATTTACAGTTTCCAACAGTCACTAAACAAGTTCTCTTGGTGATAGAGAACTAAGGGTGATTTTAACCGAAAATTAGAGACTGTGCGCCTATTATTTTCATTTATTTGTGCACCTCAATTGGAAATATATTGGAAGAAAAAAGGTATTGGAAGATTTTATATTTTGATTTCGGTGGTAATTTGGCCATTTCTCAATGTACCAAAAAAAAGAAAAAAGAAATAGTCTCATCAGAAATATTCAATATACCTCTATAAGCTTTGTTTTCAAGTTGAGGGTTTTATTTCTTTATGAAATCCTAAAGAATCTTATGCCTTATGTTTATATATTAATATAGTTTATTGGCCGCTTTTTCGAATAAAGATGGCTTTAAGCAAAAATTGGTGAAGAAATTTAAATGTATGAACTGAAATGGTATATAAAAGTGTTACCCAACGAGGAAGAGAATCAGAGCTTGAGTTTTCTAAATATGTGGAGGATAGGGAAAGTGTGGGTGACAGAAATGAAATTCTTCTTTTTAAAGACTTCCTGTAGATGTTTGACAATTATTTGACTGTTGTATATTGTGCGTTGTTTCTATATTGGACTTTTCAGATCATTGGTGAGTTGAATGAATCTCCCTCCCTTCAAGCAGTGTCAAATCAATATTTTGCAATTTTTTTCTTTTTTTTTTGGTAAAGCCGAAGAGGAAGCTTAGTCACTAATGGATGGGTCCAAGTGCCAACTCGTCATCTCTTCATCGCTTGATAACAGTTTCTTCATAATGTCCTATACTGTACAAGCGATGATTCAATATTATCATGCGGTAAATTATCAAATGAATTCCATTTTTTTTTCTTTTTAATACGTTTATAAAATGTGTATATATTTTCCTAGTGGCTACCTTTTACCCGAACAATTTCTTTCCCTTGTTTCCTTCTTGGCTTTATTTAGTTTCTAGAAGTGTATATATCTTCATAAATGCTTGATACCCGTTTAACACCAGTACTTCCTCTCACACCTAATCTTCCCTGTTTCACAGTGTATTTGCTTTTCAAACAGAATATTTAACCGTAGGTAACACGTATGAAAGTCCTACGTCTTTATTTGTACCTTTGACTAAACTATTTTATTCTAGAAGAAAAGTTGATTTTATTTATATAAGAATTGTTTCCTTAAAATCTTATAATTGTATGGGTTTCACAATAAATAATTAAAAATAAAACAGCAAAGTTCATTATTTATACTCTAAGAATTTAAATAAATTAAAAACCCACTTTAATGCCTAGAGCTTTTAATTTAAAAACATTTGCCCAATTTTTTTGATAAAAGCAAGGGTATTTATTTATAAATGTATAATTATTTAAGAATGTTATTAAGTATTTACTTTTTCACAGTTGCTTTCACAATACTTAAGCATTGCTTTGTTGGGTTAGACTTTTCGTCTCGTTTGGGGTCGCTTATTTTTTATTTTTCTTCCTTCTTTCTTTGCCTGGGCTCGACTAATCCTCAAAACAGTAGTTTTAATTCTTTTTCCTTTTACAGACTCCATAAAACTTTTTAACTCCTACTCATCTAATAGCATTGTCATTTATTTTTGTTAAATTAACAACTCAATATTGATTTCTCTATGGTTCATTGTTGATAGTATAAGACATATAAGGACTCCTCGAATTGATGGGAACACACACATATTTTTGAGGAAATTGAATAAAAAAAAAGTTCAATTTATTTTTTCCCTGAGTAATCTATTACAATATCTCGCAATAATATTAAATATATGAAATTTCGATTATTTGAAATTTTAAAGAGACATTTACTGTAATCTAAAATGTAGCTGGAATCATTTCCTTTTGATTTGATAGGTTGTTAGGTAATGCTGAAGTTATTCGTGCACAAGTATTCAAAAATAGGGATTATGCTATTACAGTCATGTGTAGCTCAAGCACAGGTTACATCAAAGGATGTGGGTACACTTTCAACATAATGACAACATGTGATTACATATTTATTTATTTAACTACATTAACATAAAGAACACACAGAAAAGAAACAAAAACTCACTACTATATTTCGATGGCGTCATCAGGAGGATAGAAACGAGTCGTTGCGGAGGAGGACAACGACTGGTCAGTGGTCTTGAAGAAGCACAAACAGTATAGCCAACCTACGGAGCGATGGGAGGCAAGGATAGATAAAGAAATAAAAGCACAATAAATTATAACAAATGAAAACAAAAACTATTAGCACAAGTAAAAATCCCAAACAAAAATAAAAATAAGCAAGTAAACAAAAAATAAATAAAAGGAATAATCAACGATTGAGGTTAAGCCCAGGAGCATATCTACCCCCCAAAAGACTAATAAGAGCTTCTTCTGAAGCTCTCAGAGTGACTTTTGAATTGTTATGAGTTATCTGTCTCAGGACCTGTACTCGGAAAGTCATTAAAACTGAGTCCGTGAGAACTGGTGGCATGGGTAGCAACGGGAAGGTCACGTCGTTTACCAACGGACGACCTGTGATTATTCAAACGCAAGCTTAGCTTGGTGGAAGTCAAACCCACATATAATAAAGAATCACACTGGGTGCAATCCAAACGGTAAACGTTACCAGAGGTCTTGTGAGAGATAGGGTAGGTGCGTTTGCTAAGGAAGGAACGGAATTACTTCTTTATCTATCCTTGCCTCCCATCCCTCCGTAGGTTGGCTACATTGTTTAAGTGTTTCTTCAATACCACCGGCCAGACGTGGTCCGCATGCGGAGCGACTCGTTTCTATCCTCATGATGACGAGGCCGTCGAAATATAGTAGTGGGTTTCTGTTTCTTTTCTATGTGTTCTTTATGTTAAGGTAGTTTATTTAGTTCGTAGAATCGTTTCATTTAATTGGTATTTATTTATATATATACTAAATTCACAGAAAGAACACGCATCAAAGAAATCACAAAAACTCACTACTATATTACTCACTCACAGCTTTCTACCGAATAACGGAGGAGTCAAATATAGTAGTGAGTTTTTGTGGGTCGTCTATTCATCTGTTTGTGTTCTTTTTGTGAATTTAGTTTATATTTATGTATATATATATATAATACAATAATCATGAATCAGACCAGTTTTTGATGCTCAAACAACTATACATACGTTTCTTTTATTTAAAACCCTTTTCATAGGCAGAATTATGACAGTTTAAAAACGGAAAACATAGAACTATTACATTTGATGTTTAAAATAGTATTTTCTTAATGTGTGTTTGCAATCGTGTACACTTATTTAAATTTTCTAAATGCAATAGTTAATTATTTCAAGTTCGATTTTCGGTTTTGAAAAGGGTACGTTTTAACTTTTAAATAAAATCAAAATGTTGGCTTTGGAAGTTCTATTTGATCTTGTAAAACGGACTGATTCTGATATATTTTATTATTTTATATTAAACATTGATATCTTCTCAAGTTTTATGTACCTATAAGAAATCTAGAAATAAAACTAAGATCTTTCAACCAAAAAACTGGCCCTGATTCATTGAATGACTTTGACAGTTACGGTTACTTAGTGATTTGGATGTAATTTTATATCTATCCCTCTACCTGATGACGGCACGGTCGAAATATACTAGTGATTTTCTGTCATCTCTATTATGTGTGTTCTTTCTATGATTCTAGTTTATATGTATATAAAAGAATTCTTAGTCCCATTTTTGGATGACTTACTGTTTTTTAGACGTTGATTTTTATCTTATGTGTTTACTGGTAAATCTTACCGGTATATATTTTTTTTTATAAATACATTAAAAACAGAGTGTATAAACTCTTTCGATTTGCTTTTCATTTCGTTTAAACTTGCGAAAATTAGTTTTTTGTTGTTAGAATATGTTTTTATTATTATTTTATTGTCAACTAAATCCGGTTTCGAAAGTTTTTTATTAGGTTTCTTGCGTTGTCTCTCTTGACAGGTCCGAGTTATTCTATAATCAGAAATATAGATAGGGTTCTTGTCCTGATTCCAATTTATTTGTTGTTTTTAATCAATAATTTTGTGATTAAGTGATTAAAAATCAAACTTTTTTTTCTTTTTTTGGTAACCTGATTCTATCTGAATAGTCTCATGGTAACAATAGAGTTATAGGTGTATCTCGTATGCAAGATGACGACACAAAGGTGTTCCGCTGAACATGTTGGAAAAACTATTTTCCTACTTGTAAGAATATATATTGTTGTCTGCTCTTTGTTAATGAGCTACCTCGAAAGAACTGATATTTGTCATTTTTCTATTGAACTGTGGTAATTTCTTTAATTGTAGAGAGTCACGTGTACTTATTGTAAAATCTCTGCATATATATATATTATATAAAATTGTCTGGAATACTATTAGCACAATAACGTAAGGAGGAAGGAAAGCGAAAAACATTGTGCCCACTGAGCAACAGTAGGACAACCTGTTTCGTTGTGTGTTCCTTCTTCTCTTTCAGTATCAGTTGGACTCTGACGAAGCCCGCTTGTTAAAGGTTGAAAGATCTTGGTCATTTTCCTGATTTATACTGTTTTAGACGTTGATATATATATTTATGGTAAGACTAAAATCAAAAGTTAAAAAAAATTAATCAAAGATTAAAATTTTAGGTTCTAATCATAGTATTAATACGGACGTTCCGATTTTTTTAAAATTGTTTTCATAGTTAAAAGTCAGTATATTCACAATTAAACACTTTACTTTACGAGAGTATAAATATAAATTTGTGATGTAAAAGCAATAGTTCTTCATATTCATATATTTTTACTTTTGGGCTTTTTTTTTTTTTTTTTAAAAAACAGGAAACGTCTCCATTGTGAGTTATGTGAACCTGTGAGATACTGATCCATTTCAGTCAAGGTATATTAGACCCTCGATATTGTTTTCCAAAATATCAATCTTGGTGGGTGTTCTTTTCGGTTCTATGTTCTGTGTAATTTTTAGTTTTATAAGGCCCTGTTAGACCTCCTTGTTCGTATAAAAATATACATATATCTATTTGTATATTTTGGTAATACACCTTTATTTGAAGAAGTTTAGTTAAAATTATTACTGTGATCTATAAAGCTTCTCTTTTTTAAAGTTTCTGAAATTTGTCGCTATTTTCTTTCTTTTTTATTCAATTAATATAATATTTTTTCATCAACTATTTCGTTCTTTGGTATCATTACAAGAAAATTGAGTAAGCGTATTTACAATAGGAATACTTTTCCCTGGCGCGTTTTGGTTGTCCTACCACCATCGTGTAAGTTGATTACAACTCTATCTATGTTTTGAACAATAGTTAATATTTATAACATTTGTTTCAAAATACGGAAATGGTGGTCGAATTGGTCTTTTATAAAACTAAAATGACTCAAAACAGAACATAACGGTCGATATGACAAACAGTTCTTCGAAATATTGGATATTGTTTTGCTCTTTTCTGTTTTCTTTATAACTTTTAGTTTTATGTATGTTTATGTGTGTATTATTCTTAACCTCACAAAATCTGAAGGGAGATTAAAATTTTAACTCTTTTGTCAAGAGGTTCACACATTTACGCGATGTGACTGACAAAGAAGGCAGTCGTTTGTTGAAAACTTTTTTTTAATTTTGGCCGCGATGTATACATATAATCTATTTTTATTTTATGAAAATGGAGCAGTTTGTCTTACACTTTAATAACCAATAACAAGGTGTTGATTAGAAAACTTCATGTCTATTTAAACTTGTTAAAGTGCTTTTTTTATTGGCATATTTATTGTGAATTCCCCTCTTTTTTTAAGATATATATATAATTGGAAGTTGAACGTCTAATCGTGAAATTGAATTGAAAGTTTATCGTGAAGACATGTTACCTTAGAACAACATTTCTTAAACTCCTTTGTCCATTGATCGGTCAAATTTATGAAGAAATCGGTAAAATATAAGGGACCTGTAAAATTTGTGAATCAATTCATTAAAATGCATCAATAAATTTCTGCGTAAGTTAATTTTAACAGTTTGGTTATCACATAGTTATAATGATACTTATGTATACTGATAAGTAATTACAGTAACTATTATGTATAAATGAACAAAAAAACAATTAAAAATGAAATCACAAAATCATTGATTATGACAGCAAAACACTCAGTCCTATAATTACTAAATAATTAAATATCTGTAATTTTTTATTTATGCAATTAAATTCAAAGATTTACTGTTTATCTTCTTCAATAAACTTTGTACTCCTTAAATTAATCTAGTTGATAGGCTTAGTAAAATATAAATTCCATTTCTAAATTTATTTTATTTTACCGTCTTATTTGAAAATAGTGCGCTTTACACACCACACACATATATATATATATATATATATATATATAATCTGTTATTGTGTAGAGGAGTAACATTTTCATTGCTTTCTCATAGGAAGATAGATTCACTTTCCATTTTAAATATAGTCAATGATAAAACCTACTTTTAAACATAAATCTCAACTAATTTCAAGTAGGGACTTACATATATGTTATTTTTCTAACACGAAGAGGTAAAAACTCCTATGTGGATGGGAGGTTGAGAAGTTCGACCTTAGAGAATGCAAATATATGAAAGGAAGAAAAACGAACGGATTTTTAAACCAAATAATTATATTTAGGATATATGATTCTTGCTCAATGTTTATTAAAGAACTTCGGTCTTATTCTTCTTTGTTCATCTGAAACAAAGTTTCTAGATGTTCCAGCTGTCATCACATGCAATGAGTTTTTCAAATGAGATATTTTTTTATATTCCTACCACACTAACCTATCTACTCTCCTACAATCTTTCACTAGTCATTTCTTTTTTCCTTTTTTAACTAATTTGCTTTAAAGGATTAAACTTCTTTCAATATTAATTTATTAAGGTCTTTTTCTTTTATACTGTTTTCTGCTGAAACACACTGTGGTAATGGAAGTACGAGTATTACCACTGAAATATTTTGCTATATAAAAAAAAATTACTTATTTGCTATTCCTTCAGATTTTATGAAGTTCTGCTGTAAATTCATGTAAATTCTCATGTTAATTTCATTTGAAGTAAATATTCTGTCTACCTAAAGAAATATACTTTTTTTTCATTGTAGATATAATAACGACTTTCGAACCATTGGATTACACCTGTAATGACATTTAAAAGAATTATATTATTTACTTAATAGAAATTTATCAAAAATAGAATTTTCCTGCTGTAACATTTTTGATTTTATTTAATTTGTTATATATGTAGGTATAATTTTTCATAGGACAAGTAGTGTTAAGCGAGTAGGTTAAACATATTAAAGGACTGCAACGATTTTGACCTGAAAAGTTTTGTCGTTCTTTTACGTTTATTTTGTTATGTATATACTGTTTGATGACCATATATATACGAGTACTAACCATGTATAAACTGAATATGACCATAGTTAGAAATGCAAAAACAATACTCCACTGGTTTAGCCGTTATTTTTTATTTCACATGTTTAATATGAAATCTTGTTATGCAATATGTGATATATATATATCAACAATAACTCTCGATATAATATACCAGGTTAACTGTTATTATATTTTTTGTTTGTTTCATTTAGCTCTCTGATGATGTTGTAATGAAAGGCCTTAGAGCATTTTAATTAATATATATTTGTTTATTGTGGTGTTTAATTGATATCATATATATATATATATTTGTAGATTTTGGTAGCATTCATTTGTGCATGATTGGTTGAAAATTATGATATAATTTCTACATACTAGTTTCCTCGTGCTTTTCTCAAGGGCATGAGGTAGTTTGTAGAAAATGGTACTTTTGTTTGGCGTACTTTTCAACCAGACATTCATTATAAGTAAAAGTCATAAGGAAAACATTAAAATGAACAGAAAATATGCTCCAGGTATTTCAGATTATGTCATCAGAGAGCACAAAAGGACTTTTGTTTTCCACCTGCTCTGTGATGACATTTTTTATTTTTTAATTTTTTATTGTTTCTTTTACTATCATTAATTTTCATCACGAGTTTATTGGGATTATTTATAATATGTATATATATAACAAATTCAATAATATATCAACCGTTTGGTAGAATAAGTAGGTGTATTATGTAATCAGAATTCGGTCAATTTTTTAAGTTCAAAATCAAACTCTCATTACCGACGTTTCGGTTTTATTTTAAAACCAAAAAGAATTTTTTTAATAATAAAATGAAAATTTACTTTATTTAAACGAACTAACTATCTTGACTGGTCATAATATTCGACTAGACTGTCTAGTCGATATTTAATATGTAGATCGTCCTTATTAGAAAAATCTAGATGTTTCTAAAATATAAATTTGTATGTCTTGTGTTCTGTTTTTTCCCTAGTTTTAATTCATATATTAGATTTCTAATTTTTGTTTATTGAAAAATATATCTATCAACGTGTAAACCTGATTAAGAAATGCAGGAATCGAATTAAGATTCCCTTGCTATGATTTAGATTTATAATTAATTTGCATTTCACGAGTTTATTATAAAAATTAAAAATTGTAGAATGTATAAATCGTAATATGTAATATTTAAACTAAGTTATATCGGGCAAAGAACGTTCTTTATAGTAGTCTGAAGTAGAATGGTTCTAAGTAATATTCATTTGATATATATGTATGAAACCAATTAAAAAGAAGATAGCACACAGATAGACACAGGAATAACTCACTTCTGTATGACGACGATGGTCGAAATACAGAAGTGAGTTATTCCTGTGTCTATCTGTGTTCTATCTTCTTTTTAATTGGTTTATTATTTAAAAGTCCACTGGACCGTTTCTTTTAATTATATATATATATATATATATATATATATATATATATATATATATATTCATAATGAGCACAGAACAGGTTAATAAAGAATAAGCATTACGTTCGACTATGACATGTAGGATGACAGATATCTTTTAAGAAACATACTGATTATTTAACAGTGAATTGTGAATCCCTCTCTCTCTTTCCTTGCCTTCCTCACCTTCTTCATCTTTTGTAAATAATGTCCTAGTCCTCTGAGTTTGTATCCTAGCTAATATATCAGACACCATGTGTAGTTTTATCGTTACCTTTTTCCTTTGCTTACCTTTTCCACCAAATTTTTTTTTCAACACAATACTTTTATATAACAAGTGAATTAGGTGTTTTTGTTCTGCTTAAACGTTTGTCTTTGGATGTTGGTTGATATTGCTTGTAGGATTCAGGTTTTATTTTTTCAGTTTTTTTTTAATGTAAATGCTGCATTTAATTTCTTTCTTTATATATATATATATATATATAAAAACCAATGGGACGAAGGTGTTTGTTTATTTTAATATGACAGTTGCGTTAATTCTGTCTGGTTGGTGGATTTTTTTTTTTTTTGGAAGCTTTTGTGTCTTAAGTTAGGTTGGGGTTTTCATATCTGTGTGAGGTAGTTTTAGACAAACCAAGAATAGAATGGAAACCTGTGGAGTTCTCTTCCCTTTTAGTGCATGAATCTCAACAGTCCATCATCTTTCAACATGATATATATTATTAAAAATTCAATATTTATTCTTAAAACAATATATAATATATTTTATATATAAATCATATTTTTTATCATTATTGTATATGTTGGTGTTTTTTTTATTAATCAAATATGAATTTTATGTTTAGAGTTTATATATAGTTCTAAAGATGTTTTGAAATTTGTTTATCATACGATAATTGTTTGGTTTTGTAATTGAAAATTAATATATGTTTTAAATTAGTTTTTCTAAACTATTAATGAAAGTAGGAATTTGAAAATTTACCAGCAAAAGAAATTCCTTCAACAGGAAATTACATATCATACTAAATATGTTCTAATTGATCCCTAATATTAGATTAGTATTAATATTAATATATTAGATTAATATTAGATTACTTATTAAATTTTTGACCCTTAATGTTTATTACTATCATATCGTTTGATGTTTTAGAATGTTTAATAAAAAAAGTTTTTTTTTCCAAAAAAAATTTTTTAATGCGTAAAAGATTTTTCAAGCTCTCATCATAATATAAAATTATAGTACAACTATGTTGACAAGATTCATACCAGTTTCGTATAAAACGAAAATTGTAATTTTTCGTTATAAATAAAAGTTATATTATTTTTGATGTTTCTATTTAATAGATCAGGATAATCAGGTTTTGCTTAAGTGCATTTAAATAATATCCTTTTTTTTTAACACGAAAGTAGTTCGTTGTATTGTGTAAAATGCCTATTAAAATTTTCAGCGACAGTGATTATGATGCAAGTTTTATATTTAAACTGATATTTTGTTTATATATTCCAATTGTTTTTATTATTTTTCATCATGTGTATTGATAATTAACATTATTGTTGCAGTAGTTTTTATTTGCATATTTTTCTTGAGTTGACCACGTATACTCTTCTGAGGAGTTCAGGGATATATATTAACGTTGTTCAGTTTTTTGCTAATGGTTATTATTTGGAAGGGAAAACAGAATTACTGGAGAGGGTCTTTTTGTTTATTACTTGGGTGGATTAACAACCCACTGGAAGACCAGACTTTTTCTGCTACAGTGAAGTGATTCTTGATAGGTTATCATTATTCTATTTGTCGAAGAACCCTTCATTTTATACAGCAAATAAGTGTTCAACTATGTTCACGATAGGCGAAGTGAACAGACTATCACTTACTAAATTAACGAATTCCACAAGTAATTTTTTTATTATTATATTAAGAAATATTGTTTTATGTTTTAATTAAAACAAATATAATTATTTCTTATCAGTTATTAATTGGAGGTGTTAACTGACTGCTCACTGTTATTAAATTATTTGCAAGGAGGTTGCCCCTTACTGAAAATCGAGCCAATTCTGCTTATTATATAAATATTAGTTATGTGAGGTTTTATTATGAATATGACTTGGACACACAATGTTTACAACCACTGGACTGGGTTGTAATTCGAATAGTACGCAACTAAAGTAAGACCTTTTTGTACTGTGAATTGTAGAAATTATCTCCTATTTAAAAGAAAATAGGACTATTTTAAATGTGGACTGGGGTTTTGAGCCGGTAGTTTGTCAATATAAATATCAAGCGACAATATGCTTCCATCTTACACATATCTAATTATAATGTCGAAAGATCTTAATAGGAATAAAATCGAGTGTGTGTTCACTAAAGTTATGTGGATAAAAGGGTTAAGTAAATGGAATATTAACGGAATGTGAAAAACATATTTGTTCTTTGATTGCAATTCCTATTCATTTGTATTTAATGATAGCTTTTATGGTTAGAAAAGTTATATTTTAAAGAATATTTACAGTTGCTGTAAAAAAGTAAACTTGCTAATATTACAAGTGTTATATAAGATTTAACAGTAAACTTTGTGGCTATTGAACATCTGATGGTTGCATGCTTGATATTTGTATTATGATATCAAGCCACAATTAACACTTCAAAGTATTCTCCTTGCACGAAGCGATAACTTCGTTTAGATCGCAGGTAAATTAGGCTTAATGGTTTGTAGTCGTTAATGATGGTAAATAGCTTGATTTAGAATCATCATGTTGTTGATCATTATTAATATAACTATTTCACTGACATTTGTTCACATTAGAATGAATAATTATTATTTAAAATGAGATGATGGTACTTCCTTTTATGTGCATATACCTGTTATATTTGGTGTTATCCAGGTAAAAGTTCAGCAACAAATATTACATAATAATTTATTTTTTTAAAAACTGGACTGAACAATAAAAGCTGGGAAATTATATTATTTGCTGCAAATATAACACTTTTGGATATATAAAGTCCGGATTTCTAATTTTTTATGAATATAAATAAAGTTTACTGTGATCGAAGCATGAACATTGCCTACAGGCTTCTATAATGGTTATCACTGTGTTCACAGTCTTCAAAAGCACTCAGGAGAGGAAGTGGTACTGTGAGATGACAGTCTGTATATATTGTAACCCTGCGTGCTCCTTCCCACATAATTTAAGTGTTAGGGGTCGCATGTATAACTCAATAGCGAAAGAGATAAATATAGGCATTCAAGACTCACTACTATATTTGGATAGGCGTCGTCTGTGGTAGAAGTACTCCGGATCAGTAGCAGCTGACTCTGTTGCTGCTCCGGAGGAGTACTTCTACCTGATGACGACACCAGTCGAAATATAGTAGTGAGTCTTGTATGCCTATGTTTGTTTTCTCTTTTCGTTATTGAATTAGTATAGTTGGACCTTTCAATTAACTTTATATATATATATATGAAGTTTAAACCACAATGGAAAAAAGAAAACAATAGGAATAAATGCTCTGAGGCCTTTCAATATATCTCATCAAAGAGCAAACAAAGTAAAAACTGAGAAACTGTCAGCTTCTCAGTTTTTACTTTGTTTACTCTCTGATGACATACATTGAAATGGCTCAGAACATTTATTTCTATTGTTTTCCTTTTTCCATTGTGGTTTAAACTTCATTGATTGCATCATCTGTTTATTTGTTGTGATTTTTCTGCATATATATATATATATATATATATATATAATTTAATAGAATAGAAAGAGAGAATACTTTTAATAGAGGGAGAGAAAGCTGAAACTAAAATTACACAGAAAAGGAAAAAAGAATGCTTCAATATATGATCATCTGAAGGCGAACTGTTGTAGGGGATATCTATAGTTTGTTTTGTTCCACTCTGTTTATGTGTAATTTTTGTTTTGTAAAGACTGGTTAGATCAGTATATATATATATATATATATATATATATATATATATATATATGTCGTTATCAGCCTTTGGAGCGATTCACTTCTTTTCCTGAAGACGAGGACATCGAAATATAGTAGTGAGTTCAGTGGTTTCCCTTTCTATGTGTTCTTTTTTAAATTCTAGTTTATATATATATATATGTAAATCCACGATTCCACGAACTAAATAAACTAAATTTACATTAAAAGACACATTGAATAGATCACAAAAACTCATTATTATATTTCGATTCACTTCTGTTTCTGTCTGACGTAGTCGAAATACAGTAGTGAATTAATGAAAAAGAAATAATTCTCAAATTATTTGTGATTTCTTTTATGTGTTTTCATTTTGTAAATTTCATTTATATGTGTAATACTAAAATTAAATCGGGACTCAGTCAGTTTTACAGGTTCAAATCAAACTCTCATATGTCAACGTTTCGGTTTTCAGTTGGAAAATTGACAGAATCCTAATTTTATTTTAATATTATTCTATCACACATAAAATACATTAACTACGATAAACAGATTTGAAATGGAAAACAAAGATAAATAAATAAATGGAAATCGCATACTTTCAGTTGATAATTTTGGTTTGAACAGTCATAGGTGCAGAGTCGGTTGGAGACCAAGAATGTTGCCGGATATGTGCCCGGTTAGAAAGATAAGATACGACAAGATTCAATTTAAAATTATTATAGGATAGGGAATAAGAATACAAGTAATGAATAAGAGGGAAACAGAGGAATGGACAAAGGATGTGATAAATAACTGTAAAAAGGCTAAGCTTTAATAAAATATGCATAATAATAAATCAATTAAATCGTTAAAAAAATTTATAATTAAAACAAATTCAAAAACAGTGAACTAAATAAAGCTTTATCTTTTAAATTAAGGCCAGGTACACTTCTCCCTCACTGTTCAAGATATTGTGGACTGTCCAACAAATACCCTCTGATTGAGATGTTACTCTAGGGTCCTCCGAAGAAGCCCTAATTTGGCTGCTCAGTGCGAACTGTATCTTGTCTTACTCTAAAAAGATAATGCTTTAATTTGTTCATTGATTTACATACATTGTTTAATTTATTATTTTTTCAACTATTTCATTAATTAATGTATTATGTTTATTTTATTTTTGATTTTTATTAAAGCATCCTTTTTTTACATTTTATGTATCACATCCTTTGTTCATCTTTCTGTTTCCTTTTGTTATTATTTGTATTCTTATTCCCTGTCCTTTACTCAATTTTAAATTGATTCTTGTCTACCTTATTCTTTGTGACAGGGCACATATCCGGCAACATTGTTGGTCTCTAACCGTCTATATCTTTCCTGATTTGGTTCGAACTAAAAATTATAAACTGTATGTGTGCGTTTTTTATTTATTTATGTATCTTTGTCTATATTAAACTTTAGTTATCCGTTTCAAATCGGTTTTTTTCATCGTTAAAGTATATAATTTGTAACCGTATGATAGAGTAATGCTGAAATAAGCGTGGGACTCGTTCAATTTTTCGACAGAAATCCGATTTGAACTTGAAAAACTGACTGAGTCCCGATTTCGTTACAGTCGCCTTGAATGTAGTATATACTCATTATTGGAAATTATAGAAACATTCTCCACATAAGAGTAGGGCCCAAATAAATGGTTTACAAAGACCTACTTTTTGGTGATTTTATTTTCTGTTATTTTCAATTATTCATTTTGTTGTGTAAATTCTTGGACATGTTTTAACAAAGATGGAATTTAACATAATCTTGAGATTAGTTTTATGTTGGAATAAAGATTTTACATATTAAGAGATGTATTTTTAATATTCACATTTGTTTGATTAGTGAGATCAAAAGACAAGGACATAGGACAAGTCACAATTGCCAGAAAGTGAAACAAAAAAGTCATTGTTATAATGGACATTTCTAGGGTAGAGTGAGCCAATTTGCTTTAGAAGTGTTCAAGTAATATTATTGAGAAGTTAGAACTTTCTTCTTGGATTTAAACTAAATTACATAAAACTAATGCATAATTTTGACATCATAAAGTCATAGTAGTATCTGGTGAATTTAACTCAAAAGAACCTTTACAAAAACCTTTGTAAAAGAAAGAGACCCAATTTTTTTGGATAGTTATTTTTCAAAGAGATGCTCTGTTGAAATATCCCTTGAAGAATTGTTTTTTTTTTTTAAATTTTGTTCTGTTGGGGGGATTCAGTTATACTCCCTGTGGATGACTCATTGGTTTTTCACAGTCGGAGTATTTTGCAAACACGGAGTTTGCAAAATATGATATCTGAGATATCATGGGTGTAGATGTTTCTCAGCCTGTCAGATGATATGAGTGACTTGAAAGGCCTAATTGTTGCTCCCAAACAAAGATGACCAATGTTTCCATGAGAAACCTTTGATAAAGTATATCATAGAATAGAACAAAGGATGTCTGTTGCTGACTCACGTGAAGAAATTTCAATTTATCAATATTAATATAATAGACATTCAAAAATCATTTTACATTGATTTCAAATATATATATATATATATATTTTAGGACAAATTGTACAATTTAAGTTGGGTTAAAAAAAAATGCATTGCAATAGAAATTTTAATGCATATTACTTATATGAAATGGGCATATTGAGTAAATCTCTCTTGGTCGGACGTGATAAGATCGTTCGGAGGCTTTGAAAATGTTTCTTGTTCTTTTTCCTTACAGAGGGATTTGTCTGTTGGCTCCTTTGACTTGCTATGCTTAAAGTGACCTTGCTTTCCTTCTTGTTCATGTTAAATGTAGTGTTAGCGTTAAACATTTCATATGCATTATTGTCAGATAATTCAGTTTCTATCTTAGAGGTTAATTTGTCGTATTCCGTATAGCTGAGGCTTCTAGTTTTTCTACTGCAGTCACTTTTAATTTTTTGTGTCGTTTAATAAAAACCTTTGGACAATTAAGAATCATTGTTTAAATGGGTGTTTAAATTAAATCTTTACAAATAGCTTATTTCATTTAAACGAATTCCTTTTTTTCTAAATTGATAAAACTTTAGTTAGCTGATGACAGAGGAAAGTTATTTACAATTTATATAATAAATATATAATGTTTTGGGTAAAAGTTATTTACTGATATATTAAAGAATTGTGTTCTAATTAAGTCAAAGAGTTCTCTCAAGTTTAGCAAGAATTAAATACCAGTAAAGAATTAAAAGTGACGATTGTAAATAAATCAAGAGTAATATTTCAATGAATATGACAGATTATACCTCCATGATGGAAACTTTTGCTGTCCATTACTGTATATAATAATAATACATGCGAACTGTTTAATAAAACCCTACAGAAAACTACAAAAGCCTTTTTAACAAAAACTTATATGTACTGCTTACCTTTCATATGTGTCTATGTAGATCATATGTAAACCATAACACAATTAAACTGATTCTTGAGAAAACTAGCTTCACTTCTTTTTGTTGAGGTTTTGTCTGTTGGCTCCTTAAACATCAGTTAAAGAACATTATAATGCCATTAAAAGAAAAATTATTTGTTATAAAAATGTTTAGTTAACAATAAATTGATACGTTAATGTCTTTACTTTTATTAATTTATTAGTTTGACTTTTCATAGGTTTCTCGTAAATATTAAAACATATTTCGTTATATATATATTTTGTAATGATTGTACTGAAAAGAAAAGGTTTACGGGTTTCCATACAAAGTTCCTTAGTGATAAATAAGTAGCACCACCAGTATGCAGTGATCCCTCTTCAGTTCAACCTAAATTTGATTTCATCAATCTTTATTCGCTGTTATGTATCACTAGTTTCTTTAACTGATTTATCACTTTTTAGACCTTTCTTTATTTTAGTATATATTTATATATCAAAGATACACCAAAAAGATAAAGGAAAAATCGAAAGTTCCCAGACCTTTTTCATTTTTTCTTTATCATTATATTGATTTCTTTGATTTTAGATTTACGAGTATTTGTTGTTTCATTATATATATAATGAACAGTTGCATGAAATAAACTATAGTGGAAATACCAAGTATTTCCAAAGTATTAATTACTTTGAGATAATTTTGTAATGTATAAAATATTTTTTTAACATTTTATTCATAAGTAGTGAACATGTTAAATTTACAAAAAAAGTGTCAGTAAGATATATTTGCTTTAATTTTTCTGGTTGTTTATAAGATATTGACGAGATAATAATAGTCAAATGTAATGTTTCTTTTTTAGGCTGTAGAGCTGCATAAGGAATCATTTTAAGAGCGAGGGTACAGAATGTCACTTCGTGGCAAGAAGCAAGTAGCCCGCTTTGATGATGGACCAGGTATCAATATTGTTTTTGTAAAAACATGTTATTGTTATTTTGTATCAGAAATTGAAATTTGTGATTTTAATACCAATCGCGATAATATACTAATTTACTTATCTGGCAAAATAATCAGAACATTTGTTCGGGAAACTTATGCAAACCTGTAGTGTCCTCATCAAAGCATAATAGTTTCTAGTTTATTTCTGCCTTTGTCATGTACCTTCCTATTGCCTAGCAACTCTTTTAATAAATGTGTCTCGAGAAGTATAGAGCACTTGATCTGATCAGTAATCAGTTAAAAGAGTTTTTTTTATTTGGTTATCTGTTCGGATAATTGTATTTATTAGACTACTTATTTCATTCAGACCATGTAATAGGTAATATGGTTGGCAGAACTTCGACAATTTAAGCTATTATACCATTGATAAGATCATTGACAAATTTAATTGATTGAAATTGGCTGCAGTTAGTCATTTTCATACATGTGTTTAGATATAAACAGTAATTATTTAATTAAATTAAACAACGGACACATTATTTATTGTCTAGTAAGATCTATTTAAAAATAAAACAATATTTTGCATTACATGCTTTGTGTAAGTAGCAGTGCAAATCAGAGTTGTGACTAATGTATTCCTGCTGTATATGGGTCTATAAGTGAAGACAGTGTTAGAGTGTAGAACTGCTGTTCGTTGCAGATGACGGCAGTTAAGTCCCTTTATATATTTTAATTATTGGATTAAAATTCAAGTTCAACAGCTTTAAAGGTATATTGAGATGTTAATATTGGTATCCATACTGACTTTTTAGACCTGTGACCATTTTCAGGGCAAACTATTGCCCGGAGGGGGTGGGGGTACATGGACCAGCTAAATATTTCTTATGGACCGTAATGATGAGATGCAACAGGTTTGAATCTTTTGCATTTGTTAGGAGTGACAGTTTATTCCAAGTCAAAGAACAGATCATTTCTCACAGGTCTGCATAGAATTTCAGTATTATTTATGAACTTTACACCTAGTTTTAAAACAAACTTGGTAAAAGGTTCATTGTTCTCAGTGACACTATTCCGCTACTTGGAAGTTATTCAGTTACTTAGATAAACGTATATCAGGGTAATTTTCACTCGGAAATATTTTGTTTTGTTTACAAACTGTTATAAATATAATTAATATTATTTGTATGACCCTTCAGCGTTGTTATTTTTAAATGAAACCTTCGGAGAAAGTTACTTAGACGTTTACACACCTCTTTACTAGGACATGCTTGACCTCCAAAAAGAAAGTAGCATTCTGTTAAGACTCTATCAAATTTACATTGTGACTAATTTCTAAGTTAATATCTAAAGTGTTAGTTGAATGGATTGTTCAAAAGTTGTGGTTTCAGTTGCTACGAAGAGGCGTAAGGTGCGTAGTTTGGGTGGGTTTGCGGAGGAAGAAGAGAGCGCCGAGTCATCCGGCTGGACCCCCAGGCCCAATGCTGATCTCAAGATGGCCTCCATCTATAATAGGGCATCTGCAGAGGCTCCAGCTGAGGTATGTCTTTGTTATCCGAATTTCTGACCGCTAAGAAAGTGTTTATATTAAAATCTAGGGTATTCTGAAAAAAAGAACTCATTCAAGGCACGTATCAGAAAAAATACATTTGTAACCAACTTACAAAAAGGGAGCCAGGTTAGCACAGTGGGATAACCCAGTAGGTCCGGGGTTCGATCACCTCCTGGCCCTCGATTTATTCACGTGGGAGGTGAATGAATCTGAGCACGTCGTCCCTCGGAGAGGACGTTAAACCGTCGGTCCCGAGCCTGTACAATGTCAGGTATTCGTTAAAAATCCCTACTCTAAATACACTCGAGTTGGGCAAAATTTAGGACTCTCAATGGTAGAATCAAGAGTATATTGCTCGCCCATTACTAAAATAGGCGCAAAATAATAAACGAGCCACAATTTCTGCTCCTAGAACGGCGACAGTACAAGGTGGAAGCCTTATAAGTGTGTTCGTTGGAAAACATATATAATTTACATATATTAACGGTTGTTCGTTTTCAAGAGAAGACCTAAGAGTTAAGAGTCTCTCCTAGTTCTCTTCTTGTTTTCACCCAATAACAAAGTGTTGTTCAATTACAGTAATGATTACAGTCTTTTTCTCTTGTTTGTTCTGATTATTCTTACTTTATATCTGGTAAACAGAAAAATATGCATTTTTAAAAAAAAATTACTATCCCAGTAACACTCCTATTTTATTGTACATCTCGTATATAATATGCTTTGAAACCTCTTCCTGTAAGTGCTGAAACAAAATTAAAATGTCATTTATATATTTCTCATAGTATCGACATAGGTCAAAGAAACAAAAAAAAACGAAGAAAATGTCAATAAAATATTTAAATAATTTGATTATACTAAGTGATGATCAATTGGATGTTATTCTGTTTTGACTACTATTTGGTTTTTTCTACACAGAATGTATATTTGCTAATTTCGTCGATACCAAGTCGTTGCCATTACTCTTCTTTCTTTTAGTCAAATATTTTTCTTTTTAATTCAGACTTCCTTGATTTTTTCTCACATATTTTTGCAAAAATTTTCTTTTAATGACTCCCAATTGAATCATGACAACAAATTGGTATTGATGAAGCTCAAAAATGTATTTCTGTATGGAAAAGAAGAGAGTTGTGTAAACAGGATGAATGCAAATTTTATTAACACATTCTTTATTTTCATTATTCCTTTCCTTGAACCCTGTAGGTATGTTTTTCGATTGTAAGGAAATTACAAAATATTTCAATTTAGTTTTTGACGTCGAAAGCAGGATGTTCCAAAATATAATGTATTCAAAATTTACGATAAAGAAAAAATAGTTGTTGAGAAATTAATTTCTCAAAATGTGCGACTTTTTTTTTTCTTTTACCGAACATATACATTTCAGATTCCAGATGGTGATCCAAGTAGACTTTTAAACTAAAATTACACGGATCTCAGGACCGAACAAAACTCTTGCCACAATCGATATTTCGAATGGCAGTTCTTCACCAGGAGAAGATCAGAAGAGAAGATGGAAGAGAAGTGTTCAGACTGACAAATATCGGCTTTGTTTTCCTAGACTGAATACATATCTCTCCCTTCATTTTTTCTTCTGACTGCTTCTGATGATGAATTGTTTGAAATATAGATAGTACAGTTAGTCAGCTTGTTCTGTGCAATTTTTAGTTGTATGTACATGTACAATTGAAGTATACCTACCGTCTAAGAGATTAATAATGAAAAAAAAAATCGGGAATTGGTCAGTTTTCCGAGTTCGGTTTTTATTTGAGACCTCTTTCACAGGCCTAAAAACAGAGGGAACAAAAATCATACACCATTCACTTATAACAAAAATTGATTGTGAAGTGAATTAAGTAAATGAAATTTAGTAACAATATAAAGACTAACAGAAGCAAGACGTTATTGAATAAGAAACGGTATGAAGTTTTATATTAATGGAGTTCTAACAATGTTAACAGGACAACCTTCGAGCAGACTGATGTTAATTTAACCACAATTTGCAAAGATAACACAAGTGGAATCTACAACAAACATTAACAGACAAACATTGGTTAATAAGAATATTGGTTGGATAAGGTTTCGTGTGTCCTTGAAGAAGTCTTCACCATTTTAGATTTAACATGGAACATAGCCCCCCCCCCCCCCCTCATATGAAGTCATATGAAGAACCTGAATTCTTAAATTATGAGGGATTTAGACCGGAAGTGTACTCGACCCAGCACATATCATTAGAAATGAGTGCCCAATTAGTTGTGAGTTGGCCAACATTATATCGGAAGGACCATAACTCACTGCAATGATTGTTGCAGTGTATTTTAGTAGCTTACATGAAGAACTGGACAGTATTAACGAGGTGCTTGTTAATAATACCTATATAGTAATGATGTAGTAACTAAAGGGATTTGGAAGCAAATGGACCACTGGTATTCAAGACAAAAAAGATATGCTGGTGAAAGAGGAAATAGCCCTTTTTTATTGTTCTTATGTCGATCCAATACAAACCTGTCGAACAAGCCCTCCAAAAAGTCATGGTTGGTCATTTTAAGAGCTCAAATGGTGATGACAGTGCTATGGAATATTTTACAAGGATAAACAATCCGAGGAGAGATATCTCAACTCCGTGGACAACCAAAATAAAAAGCATTGTCACTTATCCAGAACGTCAGAAAATCATTAATCCATTTGTAACTTTTAAAGCTCATCTTCCTGTTCTGTATTCAACGTGACAGTCAACATACACCTTCATTAAGAATGGTTGTGGCAATGCACATTTTGATTATCCAAGTGCTCTCAAATTAATTAAAGAAGAGGAATAATGTAATAACAGGTTCCAAATACACGTTATACAAAGTAATGTGTAGAGTATTTTATAAAAATCAGTACTCAGCAAATCTTAAAATGAGTAAAAGGATATTAAAAACTTGAAAAAACTATTCCTTGTATTCATTGAAATGAGGAAAAAAAATTGTAATTCATTTCAAAAGCCTGTATTCAAGGTATTCAGCACTATAACTGTTGTTATATAACGGTTATAATTTAGTGAATTAATAATATCAACAAGGCTATTAGAAATTGTAATGAAAAGGCAAATGAAAAATTACCAGATATTATTGTTAGAAACTATACAGACACAACGGTCAAGCTCAGAGAAAATACATGTATGAAATCTCAATATAATTTAGAAAAGAAGTTATCTAACCTAAAAGGAAAACAAGGTAGAGGATTCTTTGATTACTCTGGAGAGCTAGCAATAACTAATTTAAGTAATGTAGATTTTCCTAAGGAAAATCTCCACTTACTTTCATCAGGTGAAAAATTTCCCATTCCATCCTATGAATCAGAAATTAAATTGCGTTAAGAATGTGGTAAAAAAGACTTAGAAGTAAGTTCATCACGCTACCTACATAAAAATAAGAAAAGGGTAAAAGGGTTACTACTGAAAAATAACTAACCAGGAAAATTGGTTGAACGATTTTGGTCAACATATTTAAGAGAAGCCATAAAATGGCACAAATATTGACTTAGAAGTTCAAGATAAGAAGTTTTTTAAATTTCCATGTGTTGAAGGATTATCGCAAACCTCAAGTTCATTTAGCGTTTTATAACAAAAGAAAAGTGAAATCTCCGGTTTTTAAATATAAAAGAGAAAATTCCAAAGGAATTACAGAGTAATGTTACATATGCAATAAAGTGCAAAGACTGTAACAAAGTTTATTATGGGGAAACCAGTTTTCCTTTTTGAAGGAAAGAGCTTACCAGAACGCATATTCTATAAGAAACAATATAACTAATACCACTGCAGTAGTAGCACATAACATTAATGGAGGTCATAATTTTGAATATAATGAAAATAATAGCCTGTATTTATCAAAGGAATGGATGAACAGAGAAGGAAAACTCCGGAAATGTTATATATTAGAAAGGACTAGTTATCCGTAAATTATAGAAGTGAGATTTTAACTTTAAATAGTATTTATTCGGGAGTGTTAAGTTAAACATTATTGATCGGTGCAAAATTGTTTTCGTGGATATTTGTTTCTCTGTGAAATTTGGTTGCCTTGTTTGTTTTAGTTCATTGTCACGTGTTCATTCAAACTAGACAGTTGTTAAAATCCACAGACTATTTTTCTTGTAATATAATTTTTAATGTAATACTTAGTTTTTCTGTTTCAAAATTGTATACTTCTGTAAGTTTTCTCACTAACCTATTGTCGAAATTGCGATTGTAATTTCTTATTACAACTAATTGCGCTTTTTATGTATGAATGATTTTTGAATAATTGAATTATTTCTTATATTTCCTCTCTTTTGTGGGCCTATGAGAAAGGTTTTAAATAAAAACCGAAACGTTGGTAGTAAGAGTTTAATTTGAACCTAAGGAACTGACCAAGTCCTGATAAACTTTAATTTTGTTTCTATATATATAGGCGACTATATATATATATATTATATATATATATATATAGATAATGTTTGAGAAAACTATAAAATCATTGAGAACTGGAATTGAGAAGGAACCCTTCAAGAATAGAAATCTTTAATTGTGCTCTTTAGTCGACCTCTAAAAGACATTCCAATATTTTTGAAAAAAATTGATATCACCGAATTAAGAATTAAGACATTTGAATTAAGAAACATGTTAATAAACAGGTATCAGCCAAGTTTGGTGTTTCAATAATACATGTCTTAAGGAAGAACTGCTATCAAAATTTACAAATAAATATATATATATATATATATATATATAGAAATAGTTTACAGGACTATACGTCAATTTACAGAGAAAGAACACATAGTAGGAAAGGGAAGCAGTAACCTAACAAGCAAGGATATATACCCGTGATAGCCACGCAGGTTACTTCTGATTAACTGTTTTCGATTGTATGCATGAAACGATATGAAATAAAAATCAATGCATTATTGTGTTTTAAACGTTGATTTTTTCGTGTTTTTGTGTATCTTGCTATTTGAATATTAATTAAAAAAATTAATGATTTTGTGAAGTATCATGATTGATAAGACTCATAATGTTTGATGTATTTTTTCCAAATAATAGTTTAAAATAGAAATGTAGTAGTGTATGTTAAATGAATTCAAATATAATAGAAGTTAAAGTTTATATTATTTTCAGTATATAGAATGATGTTATTAGAGTTATATTAGCGGCTTGATTGCGACTGGTATATGTAATTGCATGTATAGGCCAATGAGGTAAGAATTGTGATTATCTGTTTAGTTGTTCCGGAAGGACTTGATATCCGCCATGAAGCTGCCCGACAATGAGCCACTGGCAGGCGACAAGTATTGGCTGATCTCGGACAGCTGGAAGCAAGAATGGGAGCGAGGTGTGCAGGTGCCTGTCAACCCGGACTCACTTCCCTCGCCTTCCGTGTCGCTCGTGCCCCATCCCCTGCCACCGCCCTTTGCCCGCCAGCACAACGACTTCAAGCTGTCAGTCCCGTCACTTCACATTTCTCTTTATGTGCATGGGGAGAGTGTGTCTTTATGTGATAGGGAGAGGGTGAGATAGAATAGAAAATATGTGTGTGTGGGTTAGGATTGAGTGATTGTGTTTATTAGTATTGGTAGAGAAGCAAAATGAATTTGGAAAAAACTTTCAATGTTATGCAAATAGTATTCAAGGTACTAAAGGCATTTCATAATGTTTTGTATTCCTTTAATTAATTAGAATTTCATTTTATTTTACATCCCCTAATACTAAAAATTATTTTGTTTTTCATAAATACGTGATAATTTTATTTTTTCTTCGTTCCTCTAATCCTGATATATTCCAGCTTTCTGTCCTTTAATGTATGGAATTTGGTTTTACCATTCCTTCTTTAACATCCCTTTAATATTAGGTGTTGGCTTTGTTTGTTTCTCGTTAATGCTGGGTTTTTTGTGCCTAACTTATTCCCTAAAACGTTAATGGTTTTTGCATTAAACTCTATTTCACATACATGTATACAGTGGAAGCCGCATAATGCAATTAGTTTTGTAAACACCAAAAGTGTTAACAATAACCGATTGATAACATTAACGAAATTGCCATTTTACCGTTCGTGATGCTAACTAAAGCTGAAGATGTAGTAAAAAAACTCAAATAAATGAAATATGTGATAAATATACAACCATAAGTTATAGTTATCATTATTATAAGCATAAGCAACTATAAGCATTAAAACAAGATATTTATTTATGAAATCGTCCAGCTTTCACGTCATCTCGCAACTGATCATAGGACTCTTGTATTCATAATGAAGTTCAAATTCAGATATTACACTATGTTACACTCCAAGTCGTAACACGCGAAGAGCTCCCACATTTCCTTATTTGCTGGAATGTACACTACTAGTTGATCATCCTCGGACATTCATAAACAACATTTTTTTAAAGCGAATCGATTCAGTGTCTTCTTTTGCACAACAAATGTTGGATATGTCCATCTCAAAGCTTGCGCGGCCTTTTGAAATCCTGCATAGAAGCGGCTGGGATATTTTTATTTTTGCAGCAACCTTACATTGCCCCATAGCTCTCTAAAATTGCAGCTTTTTCTTTGACGCTTAATTCTCTGCGTTTCTTCATCTTGAAAGGGTTGATTTAAAATCAATGAAAACAAAAAAGTTACTGTTTTTGTTTTATTCGTCAGATCGCTTGTCACAACTGTTTGTCTGATAGCAGTAGCTTCAACTGAGTGATTAGGGTGCCAGTTAAAAAAGCAGAAAACTGAAGCTTTGTCAGAGATAAAATCAGAATTATTAGAACAATAAATTCTCGCTTGACATGTAAGCTGAAATTGAACTCAACGAAAAAAGTTCCCAGGTATGGAAAAAAAATGATAGCAATAATTGATGTTCTGATCACAATAAGCGATATATTTGTAATGCATATTGTATGTAGGGGCGGGGTCAGGAATTCCGATAATATTAACAGATTGATAACATTATCCGTGATTACATTAAGGGACGTCCACTGTCTATATAATCTGTAGTGGCTACCCGCATTCTTTATAATGTAATAATAAGTTGCTGCTTACGTCACCTGATCGAACTCGAGATCTATACCATTCTATACATAGCCACCACCCGTTATACCGAGTCAATGAAAGCTTTGAAATTTGATTATGTTGTTACATGAATTGAATGTGAAGTTGTTTGCTATTTGCTTAATTCATTCGTAGTGGAGCTTGATGAGGGATGTTTGTACATGATGTGTTACTAATGAACGTGTTGTGTTCCAGGCCGAAGAACAAATATGTGAGGATCACAAGGGACGAGGGCTTTAGATCGGAGGAACATTGGCTGTCCACTATTCCTGCAAAAGCGGACAAAGCCTGTTCCTATGACCTGGACAACTGTGATATAGCTTGGCTTCGTATCGTCAATGGGGAACGAGCGGCCATGGGTTAGTCTCATATTATATTTTATTTCATCGGTTTGACTACCATATATATTAAAATCACATAGACACAATGAATAATGTTTTTAGTATATTCAAATTTTAATTTTTTGATTGTATCAACATCATACTTTCAATTACCTATTTGTTATTATGATCCATTCTTATTAATCTAAGTAATTATATGTAATTGAATGCCCTTCATTCTGTTGTGGTAATTTTGATTTGTGATGAATTACCACATGTATAGTGAGATGTGTAGTTTGTATTCGTCAATGTGACTGTCAAATAGATTTGAAAGTAATGTTTCGTGGGATGTTTGTAGTATCCGTTGTGTTTTGTGTTATTCTTGTTTAATTTTTAATTGTTCACAATCTCTTTTACTTGTTTCAGGCTACATGCCCATCAGGGAGGAACTTTTAGAAAGGGTTATAGAGGAACTTGAAATTCGATGCTGGGACAAAGTGCAAAGCATAGTTAAATCTGAAGAGGGTTTGGGAATAGAATTTGACGAGGACGTTATTTGCGATGTGTGCAGATCGGTTAGTTTTCCCCACTATTATCTTTTTGTTTCTTTCCTTCATGATATTTTTAAGTATGATTTAGGTTTCTGCTCATAAAGTTAGTTATCAGTTTTGCTTAAGTGTATGTCCACAAACTGCCATAACAGTTTTCTTAATTAAATCTTCTTTTAAAGGAATAGTTTAAATATGCTACATAACTTTTTAATATTTTCATCTTTATCGTAATTTTATGTTCACATTTGGGATGACTGTTTCATTATTATTAACATTGATAGATGTTTCTGATTGAATTATGTATTGCAGCCGGACTGTGAAGAAGGTAACGAGATGGTTTTCTGCGACTCGTGTAACATCTGTGTGCACCAGGCTTGCTACGGCATCACTGCGATTCCTTCAGGGTCGTGGGTGTGTCGAACATGCAAACTTGGTCAGAGACCTGAGTGTGTCCTCTGCCCTAACCGAGGTGGTGCTATGAAGTCAACGAGATCTGGTCACAAGTGGGCCCATGTTTCCTGCGCCCTTTGGATTCCTGAAGTCAGCATAGGCTGCGTGGAAAACATGGAGCCCATTACCAAAATATCCAGCATTCCTGTGAGTAACGCTTAATCATGAACAAAAACATAAATAGTATAAAAACATAAAGTAATACAAGTCTTTGAAAGTAAACTTAAAATTGAAAGTAAAAGAATTCTAAAAGATTCCACATTATAACAGTAAAAACAATTTTTGTTAATAATCACTAGCTGCTAGCCCCTTATGTATTGTAACCGGATTGCAAAGAAGGTATGTAGATGGCTTTCTGTGACTCGGGTAACTCCTGCATGCATCATGATTACTACGGCGTCACGGCGATTCCATTAAAATAAACTTTGTTAGGAACCTGTCACTTTTGTGCTACCGTGTGTTCTCTGCCCTAATCGCACTTGGCATGTGTCATCAAGAAGTAGTAATCATCATTAATTTGCCTCAGGGTTAATAATAGTTAATTTCATAATAATTTAAGGTATGCTTATGAATTTAGAAAAGAATAACTTTCAAAAATTATATTATATTTCAATAGAATGAAACATTATCAGATCCTAAAGTGGACACAATTAACATTTAACTAGTTGTTGAAAATCCCTGCACCAGTGACAGGTTAATATCAGAAGGTAAAGAAATGGTAGATCCCAAATTTACACTTCTACTGTTTTTAATTATCCACGGACATATTATAGATGATGTTTCGAAAGAAATTTTTGATCCACTACATGTTTTCAGATTTTCTCCGAAGTAATTTCTCGTTAAAATATTTTAAACTAATGACATGTACAACTTTTATATATTAATAATTCTTTAATATAAATTAAATGTTTATATATTTTTTATATATAATTTATTATATATTGAATATAAATATTAAGTCATATATAAACGAATATTTTCGTTAATTTTTACATGAAAACTTGACCTGGTTTGGGAAAATGAAACCCCTTCCCTTTAAATTGGATGTCATATTGGCAATTCTGTCGTGCGAACAGACACCCTGTTTTTATATTTATAAAAACAATTTTAAAAACATTTTAAAGATAACAAATTCCTCATTAGAAATTTTAAAGAAATAAGATTTGAAATCTTTTATAAAAGGTGAAAAAGTTTAGTCAAGTGAAATATGCATGTATATTGAATACAATTTACAAAACCGGGAAAACTGTTGAAACCATTTGCAAAACTTCTTTGTTATTAGTAAGTATAACAATTCTGCAAACAGCTATTAAAACTATATTGAAATATTGATCAACAGAGGATAAGTAAATGAAAAAATTTAATAGGGTTTATACTGTATGGATATTGGTACATATTTACCTATATATTGAAGTTATTTAATTGAATATATTCGATAAATATTGCTTTCAGTGGTTTGGGTGTTGATAAATGTGTATTAAATCTATTATTAACTTAATGAAATGGAATAAATACGTGGGACAATGCTCGTTGATTGTCAAATTCTGGGGAAATAGGTGTTCGGGCGTGGGTGTTTGTGATAAAACGTATGTTTTGTTGGTTGCAGTTTACTAAATGTCCTTTTTTTAAATGTTGATGAATTTTACAGCAAAGCCGATGGGCGCTGATCTGCGTGCTGTGTCGAGAGAGAGTCGGTGCCTGTATACAGTGCTCAGTGAAGACTTGCAAGACAGCCTACCATGTTACCTGCGCCTTCAAGCACGGTCTTGAAATGAAGGCTATTATTGAAGACGAGAACGCCGACGATGGAGTTAAACTTAGGGTAATCCTGCTTGTATTGCGACATTCATTCACCACACATTTATGCTTTCAATAGGAACATTGAAATGGCGAAAACGTTTCCCCTTTAACGAAACATCATCAATCATTAAATAACTTGCGGCTGATAACCTTCTGACATTGGTAATAATGATCGCCGAGAGCCTTATCATATATTTCATCAAAACGTCTAAGTTCAACATTCATGGAATTTATGAAGTACCATAATTCAGTATGCTAGAGGTGTGACAGTTTCTTACTCAAATAACAATGTATCCTATTTAATGTATCCACAGAAGCAAGTTAAATTGGGGGAGGGGGGCCCTAGGAAAATGATTCTTGATACATATTTTTGACTCATTATCAACTTTAATAAAAAAAAGTGTAGAGAAAATCAATTATCCAATAATAGTGCAAATAATGTTGTCTTCTTCTAAATGTAAAATGAAATATATGAGTCTCAAGATCTGGAATCTTATAACATTGTTGTTGCTACTCATTGTTGTGGTATATTATAGAAGTATATAAACTTTGATTTTCACTGACATTTTGTAATTTGTGGCTTCCTAAGCTTTCTTAGTATATTTTTGTAAACTCTGAAATCATGGCAAAAACAAGTTGTGAATATAATTAACTGCGTGAACTGTGAAGATTGTTTTAAAAAATTATATTTTATTATGAAGTATAAAACCAAAAAGGAAAAAGGAAAACATTAAAAAAATGCTCTGAAACCTATAACTTTATGTCATCAGAGTGCTAACGATTATATTAAACATTATAATATACCATGAAACTATTTATTATTTTACACTTTTTCAAAATATCTACGTCCCTAAAAATAATTTTACGTAAATTATATACGTAATTTACGTAAAATTGTACACTTTACAGTGATGAAAGTAGCCAAATTTAAAATAAAGCGTTTATTCTTTGTGTGTTTTTAGAAAGAGGAGCCACACAAAAGTTTTTCAAGAATAGTGAAGTTGACTGTGAGGTCAACAGTAGTTCTTTAACGTTTGAGATACATTTTAAGTTACATTTAGTTTGAATACGGTTACATGTTTGATGGTGATCGTATGATAAATTAAATCTTTCGCATTTCTTTCGATATATATGGAAGAAAAATTGAAATTTATTATGAAAATAATTATTAATCTTCTGTTTGTGTATAAAATTCATGATTAATTTGCTTTGTAGAACACTCGTTTTAGTCGTTTATTTTCCAGTTTTTTGACTGATTTTGTCTCTTTCAGTCTTACTGTGAAAAACATTCAGTGAATACTAAGAAAGAAAGACTTGGTTCGGGTTCAGAAGATGATGACCATAGGCGTAGAAAGAGAAAAGACATGACTTCTGAAGAAAAGAACCAGGCCAGAGCTGAAAAGTAAGTGTTCACAATTGTCATTACAGTGAATATTTGTATATTTTGTCTTATAAATCATTGTGTGTTGCATTCATGAAGTTTCAAAAATTAACATCTTGGTTCGTTATGACTATTACCTTTTTTTTGCGACTGTTTTGCGTAAGGGGCAATAAACCAATTTTTTTTTGTTTTAACTACGAGTTTATATTAAGTTACTTTAATCTGAGGTTAGGTGTGGTTTAATGGAGTGGCACCCAAGGATCGGACCGAGGACCAGTACCGGTCCTTATGGCATTCGATACCAGATTGAACACATTACAAAAGTAATCGAAGTACATAATTTTCGTTTTAGTGTTACCAGGTATTGACATACTCGTATGTTTATTTTGAAATTACCAAATTCACGACCTTTTCCGTGACTGTATCATCTTTTTAACACATGATCCAACTAAATGAATCGAAAATAACAAAAATTGTGGAACGCGTTGGTCTAAGCAAGGACTTTGCATTCAGCAAATGCTGTTCTTTTTTCTTCTTTTTTTTTTCTTAATAATCAACTTACTTGTCGTATATATTTACCACGCCGTCAACGCCTGTTTCTGAAATAATCATGAAACCTGTTCATAACGTAAAAAAAAAGACGTTATAACTGTCAGTGGTATGATGGTATAACGGTTCATACGATGGTATAAAATGTTGATGGTTCTAATCTAATAAATAATACTGATTTCTTTCTCCGGTGCTTGTCTGCTCCTTCCTAACTGACACGACGTCCTGTATCATAAGACACCCTACTCTGGTAAACTTGAGTGTTACATAATCTAGGCGTGTCTAGTGAAAGTAGCTGGTCATGTGGGGACACAAAGAACCCTACACGTACTGGAGGACTACCAACTAAACTCTGCTTCTTTTAACTTCCGTGCTTTTAGGACCTCAGAAAGATAAGTTAATATTTATTACACGGACAAAGAATAGCACCTGATTTTCAACTATACTGAGTCCCCCTTTAATGTTAAAACTAATAATTTCGTTAGTTTTCTATAGTTCTTCATTACTTTAACTTGATGGAATATTTATTTATCATAGTAATAATGTTTATTGAGTAACTTTAGTTGCCTAATCGAAATGTAATTTATTTTTTAAGTTATTAATTAAAAGTAATGGCTTTTAAATCCAAGAGAGAGGAAATGCAAATGATATATAAAACATTGGTTAACATTTGATTTGACACATATTGCTGTGAGTTTCTGAGTAAATCACTAGACAGTGACGTGTGCCTTTTATAAGCCATTACAATAATAACTTGAGTTTCTCAAATATACTTTAGTAACACTTAATAATGCTTTCAAAAACATTTAGTTAATCCTACCATATTCCCAAACTTAAAATTTAATTAGTTAATTTTTTTAAGTTTGAACGTATGTGACTGCATTTCAGGGTCTCCTGAAATACTTGATCTTAAGTATTAACATTCTACTAGGCAGAGAAGTGAGAAAATAGACACGAAATTGGAATACATCTATACTTCCATATACCAGTCAATGAATTGTTATGTTTGTTTTCCCAGTGCTCGTCGTAGCATTGTTTGCCAGTAATACTGTTTTAGAGGGGGAATTGTCACTTTTGTTATTTGACAAGTTCTTTAGTTATGATCGAGCTACAATACAGGTTGATTCTACATTGGCAGTTCCAAAGTCTGCCTTATTCAAGTTTATTTGAGGAGAGATCTTTAATTAGTTCTTAGCATACTGCAGGCTCGGGACCGACAGCTTTAAGTCTTCTCAGACTTGCGTTCTTCACAAGATTCCATTTCCCGACTCGAGAAATCTAGGGTCATGTCCGAAATTTGATCCATCAGCAGTAAAGGCAAGTCCGTCGTCTGATAGTCTACTTTTTATAATTATTAATATTTATACTTTTCCATATGTTCGGTTTTATTAGGCAATCAAATTTTTCTTATATGCGAGCAGGTTGTCCCTGATTAGCGATTATATAATAGTTAACTTTGTATATACTTCTGTATATAAACACTTCTGGTATCATTCTGATTTTTATCTAAAAATAGAAATTCGCTTTTATAGGCTTCAAGAAATAGAAAGTGAATTCGAAAAGCATGTCAAGGTTCAAGAGGTATCTAAACACCACGAACTGGACCAAGATGGTATTATTTCAATTTACAACTATTGGGTACTAAAGAGGAGGAGTCAAGGCAACAAAGCACTGATTGCACCACGTACCGAGGACGTAGATCTTTTGGACCGGCAGAAGGAACAAGCTCACCAGGAGAAGAGACTCATGTTCGTGCAGCTCAGACAGGACCTCGAAAGGGTAAGTCATTCCTTTAGCTGTCGTTATGAAAAAACTCACCTTTGCTTTGTATTCTTTTTTTACCCACGTCGGATCTTTGCCCGCTGTCCGGAGCAATATGAATGCACAATAACATTCTATTTCCTCAGGACAATGGACAAACATCCTAAACAAGTTGAGTTATTAAAACAGCACACGAATAAGACAGTGTGTTTAACTAATAATCTTACAGTTGCAAGGTAATATAAGTCACAACCTAACATGAATTTAAATTATTCGTATTTTACTATGAACTAGTATTTTTATGAATAAAATGCAAGCGTAGTCACCCTGCAATGTGTTTAACCAATCAAATGTTTACATAATTTAAATAATAAATTCTATTAACAAACAAAAATAGTGAATAATCCCTAGTTAATTTGTTTTCTTATTTCTTTTAATTATTGATTAATTAAAAAATAGTAATTAAATAATAATTTAAACGTAATATTGAAATTAGGTTTAGTTTTCAGTTTTAATTAAGCAGCTGTTGGACACTGAAAGACAGTGATTTGTTGTCAGGGAGTTAGTTTTAGTTTGTTAATGTATGTTCAGGTAGATGTTTTTGTGTTTAAACTGGTATTAAGACTTCATTTTATTTATAGGTTCGCAATTTGTGCTACATGGTGAGTCGGCGAGAAAAGTTAGCCAGGACACTCTTCAGAATGAGAGAACAAACTTTCCACAAGCAAGTAGCAATCCTTTCTGACCCTTCCTTCCTCCTGAGCAGCGCAGAAATGACAGCCATAAAGGAAGCAAACCATGGTCCCTCAATATACGATCGTCTCTACTCTCATTCCAATGCGCCTGATTTGAGTACAGATTTTGAAACTCTACTTGCGAGAATTGCTGGCATTTCAAGTCCCACACCTGAAGAAAAAGCTAAAACTGATCTCAATGGAATGAGAAAGAAACCAGATAATAGGTATAAAATAATGTACGTAAATGGTGGGTTGGAAAAGAGAAGGGGCTCGTATTCTGGAATGTCAAGTAGTAGTGAGCCTGATGTAAGAAGGCTGGGGATGGACTACAGTGGTGATGAGAAAAGTCGAGGTCCTGTGAAGCGGAAGAGAAGGACTAGGAAACTTCATTCGGATACATCAACTGATGAGGAACGAGGTAAGACAAACAAAGCAAGTAGTAGAAAACCGACTCGAAGCAAGTCCCTTCAGCAAATGGAAAAGGAAATGAGTGGAGGCTCCCCTACAACGGACTCGGATGATCTTATACCTTTTCTCGCTGTTAAGAAAAGAACTCCTGTCTCTGACATATACTCAGATTCTGATTCACCTGTTTCATTTAAACCCGAAAAATCACTTAAGGAAATCAATAGGAAGAAGTTGAAAAATAATCTTAAAACTAAAGAAAATAAACTGGAAAATGACGATGAAAATAATAAAAACAAGGAAAATATTAAAACAAAAAAGAGAAAAGATTCTGTTGCTTCTGATCTCATAGTGCCCCAAAGGCAAGCTGCTAAAAAAGCAACAGAAAGTATTCGATGCACACAGGTCAAACCAAAAACAGATCAAGTACTTTTTGAACCAGATCCTGTAAAGGTAACCTCAAATGATGATCATAAAAATAAATCGAAACTGGTACACAAACATAAAGGGAAAGAAGTAAGCTCAAAAGAAAGTAGATCACACAAAGATGAAAGTGATAGAGTACCAAAAAAGGAAGATACGAAGAGTTCAAACGACGTTTATGAATTTGACAAAGAAGTTTGTTCAGATAGTCAAGATACATTGGCTTATGTTCCACAGAGACAGGCAGCAAAGAAGGCGGCTGAGCATATTAAAAGTGGTATGGTTAAGCCCGGAACAGCTGACAACGACTGCAATAAAAGTTCCAGCGAATCTACTAAATTGAAAAGAGATGGATCTCCTAGTGTTAAAGAGGAAGCTGATGAAGATACTAAGAAAGTCACTAAAGTACCTGACCCAAAATCGCGCAAATCACCCAAATCTTCCGCTTCTTCTGCATCATCATCCTCATCTAGTTGTTCAAGTAGTTCGAGTAGTTCTTCGTCTGGCTCTTCTTCTACTTCATCATCATCTTCTTCTAGTTCTGAAAGTGCCAATGAGGAGGATGATAAGAAAGCAAAGGCTAAAGTCAACGAAAAGAAGAGTTTGTTTGATCCTGTGGTTAAAGAAGTGGAAAAGAAAGGAGTTAAGGTTGTTGACAAAAAGCCATTAATAACAAAGGCTCCAACGCAAACATCACAAAAATCACCTGTAGAAGTAACTAGTAGTGCATCTTCGAGTAGTAGCTCGGAATCAGAAGATTCATCACCCAGAAAGGTCAGTGCTAGAAGAACATCAACGTCTAGTAGTAAAAACAAGGTTGAGGTTAAATCTGAAATTCGAGCTGATGATTCTCCTCTTAAAGAGGTGGCTTCACGAAGGTTGAGGAAAACGCCTGATAAGAAGCTTAAAACTTCCGATGGGCGGCCTGAACTCGACTTTCAGCAGCCGCCTCTTAAAAGAGAAGAATCAGCAATTAGAACCGAGGAAAAAGTTGGACAAAAAACTAGAAACCTCGCTGATAGACCAGCAAGTCCAATTAAAGCAGAAAAAACCAGTAGTAGAACAACTAGCGAACATAAACCTCGGTCAGCAGATCATCACAGAACATCGCCTAAGGAGAAAGTTGATCAGAGTGTGCATGGAAGAAAGAGAAAATCAAGCGATAAAACCTCGCCAGTTAGGTCTTCATCCAAACAGTCGCCTAAAGAGAAAAGCCAGTTTGAACACACTCAATCTGAGAGCAAGAAAATTAATAAGGAGATAGATGAAAAGTTTGGTAAGTCACCGACCAAGAAAACTGATCCATGTGATTCTCTTAATAGTGTTCTAAAGAGAGAAATAGCAGAAAGAAGAGAAAGAGTTAACCGGGATAACCTCAATAAAAATTCTTCCAAGAATTCAATTGATAGGATATTTGAAAAGAGGGATAAACTCGTAAAAGAGCGAGAAAGAAAAACTTTGGTGGACACTATTAAGGAAGAATTTGTGGAACGTGTTTGTGAACAGTCACAGGAAAAAGACAGCCTACCTTTTAGTACAAATTCCAAATTTGAATCAGAGCAGAAAGAAGAATCTAGAAACGATTATAATGCAGTCATACCTAATTCACCTGTTTTGGCCGAAGTTACAACTCAGCGAAGGATATTTAGTCCTGAAAGAGAGGAGGCTATACATTTAGTAAGAGATGAAATGAAGATTGAACCGAGCAATGTAATAAGTGATAAATTCGAAACTAATAGTTTGGTCTGTGATGATGTTGAAAAACAGTTGGCTGAAAAACTTCTGAGTAACAGTTTACCCCTACTTTCTTCAGCAATGGAAGCAACTGACCACTGTATTGAAAAAGCTGTTGAATCGATACCGAATATAGAAAAAGTAGAGAGTCTTGACGTGTCTACCGATTTCCAGATGGGTGGCACGGAGAGTTATGAAAATAAGAAAGTGAATTCTAGATTATCGTCGAATTCAGGAGTTTATCAGACAAGGTCAATATTCAGTCCTCAGCCTGCCAAAGATTCTGCTGTTACCGATTTGTTGATGGACATCGAAAATGAAATCTTAGCTGCTGATGACGCTGTACCATCGGATGATTTCACTCTACCACGAGATTCTGAAGAAATGAGAAATCCACCCTTGACATTTTCCTTTAATAATGACTTTTTGTTTAAAGATGACCCAAAAGAAGATAGTGCTCGAGAAACATTAAATTTAGTTGAAAAATTGAGATTAGATTACGCTAAGAAGACATCACAACAGGAAAATAGCTGTAGTAGAGAAGCTGGTGACAGTCAAGTGAGTATACCTACTCCCAGTGCTGAAGTTGCAGAACCTCAGGTTCAAGACGATTCCGTCCCTGCTCTTAAAAATGAACCTGAGGAGCACCTGAAACAACAGTCGGAGGTTGTACCAGTCAGTGCGGAGCCTATGCAGCTCATTGCCCTTACTATACCAGAGGAAATAAAACAGAACACACTTGAGTTGGAGCACAAGTCGCTTGAGTCGCAAGTAGTCGATAAGAACTTAAGTGTCATGGAGCCTCAGTCTATCATAGACAGTTCAGTTTTAATGAATGAACAACACTTACTTCAAAGTTTGAATACTGAAAAACAAGACTCACCTCAATATGAAAACACTGATCAGCATTTTGGTTACCAACATTACGGAGTTCCGATGGAAAAGGTTCCAGGGAGAGAAAAGTTGGATAGGAGCAACTCAGCTCAAGCGGATGAGAGGTGGGTGCCTCCAAGCGTCCCTCCTAGTGTACATTCATATGATCATATACCATCTCCTTACGGAAATAAATGGGCTGAGAGTGAAATAATGCCATCAAGATATTCAGAGACTTCATCCGTCTCTTCCACTTCGTCTTCCTCCCATCGGGAAGAAGTTGAAGCTTCTAAGGAGACTTTCATTCAACCAGTTAACACCACAGTTATCCCTGAGTTGTTACCTTTTCAAGGCCATCATTCTGGTATGACCTTCAATTCCTGTGCCCTTTCCAACGCTCCACCATACCATTTTCCTGAGCCCGCTGCTTATCACAACCCGATGCCAATGTTTCCTAGCTCTGGAACACAAATATCATATCCTACAGCAAACCCCCCAGTTTTTTCCCACAACTTCTCTTCAGCTTTTGGTGGGTTGGTTACCAAACCACAGGAAGACAATCTTCATATGCCTCCACCTCCTCCCTGTACTGCTGCCTTTACTTCCTCGTCGCAAAACATGGCCATCACTACCGCAATGGTATCACCGTTGCATACAGACCAACCACCATTGACTCCTTTACCATTCCCTCCAGATTCAGCTATCTCAGACCAAAACACTTCTCTCAATGCTTCTGCACCACCCCATGAGGACGTTGTCCCAAAAGTTGACAAAAAGTCTCCCACTAAACCGACTAGAACATCAGCTAGGTTAGGTACTGCTCAAAGTAAATCCCCAATCAAATCTCCAGAAATATCACCGAAACAAGAAGTGAGTAGCAGTCGGGGTCGTGGTGCTGGAAAGCGTGGTAGACCTCCCGGGCGAGGTAGTTCTAGAGGTAGAGGTAGGGGACGAGGCAGAGGTAGGCCTCCATTGCACTCCCACTCTCATCACCACGTCAATAGTAAGCTGGCTGGCACGGTGTACGAATTCGATGATTTTGATGAAAAATCTGACCCAGAAAGTTTAGAATACTTACGATCTGCCATGAGGGAAAGGCGTAAATCATCTGATAGAAGACCAGATCAAGTATCTCCCACTTTTACATCACCTCTAAGACATCGGGAGCAACCTACACCTCCGAGGGTGGAGAAACAGGTGGATCCTGTGGTACGCCCTGTGCTTCAGCCACTTTTACCTGGACCAGTTGATATGAGAACTTATAATTCATATGAACCTTCAGTGAATAGTTGTCAAAACCATCTGGCACCTACTAACAATGATCAGCACTTCACTGAAGATTTTGATGATGAGTTACAGACGATGACAAGTAAATTGCAGGAGAACAAACAGAGCCCTCCAAGATTCGAAAATACCACCGTGGATGATTCTAGAAATCAACTGAAAGTTAAGATTAAAGGGCCATTTCTTGATGCCAATTATGCAGCTTCGAGTATTGCTCCTCAAGTTCATTCTACAAGTATTGCTCCCACCGAAGCGTCCAGTATGTCAACTACAGGTGGTTCCAATCTTCGAAGGATGAGAAAGAAAGAGTTACTAAGGCAGTACTGTTCTCAGGATATGAATTTGGAATCCGGCAATGCTGCTCCTCTTCCTCAAGACCCTGTTGTCAATAGGACTGTAATAACAATACCTAAAGCAGTGGCTTCCATGACTTCAATACCAACTAGAGATGACTATAAGGCTGTTGTGGATGCTAACCTAGAAAAGAAACGAAAGAAATCAGGTCATACACCAACTTCTGTCGCTAATGACTCTGCTGATGAATTATTTGACGGGAAAAGAACAATGGGTACAGCGAATGAAAGTGGCCATCCAGTGAGAAGAAAAGTTAGACCTAAAACACTTCCTCCAGCACCAAAGTTAAAAATAAAAATTGGAGGAACGGAAGGAGCGCAAGTAAGTCTCGCAGAACCTGAAGATAGAAAGAATCTAAGGGTTAGGCCTCCTAAGAAAAGGTTAAGTACCAGTAATGTGCCCAAAAGAAATTTGGAGGAAATCAAACGGGAAAGTATGAGGTTTAGGGAGAAAATGATGGCAGATTTTGACTCAGCTGAGAGTGAAGACAGAAGCAAGGAGAGGAAGCAACGGGAAGTGCCGTCGGTTAAAGTGATATCAAGTGACATAGCGCCCAAGTTGATTATTCGATTCGGTAAAAGGTCGGAGGATGACCGAACGGAAGACAGTGGGGCGCGGACTACAGTGTGTGTGTCTAGTGAACGGACGTCTAAAACAACGCCGATCAGGCTAAAGCTGTCACGGTGCGAGGAGGGCTACGTCATGAAAGACTCCCCGCTGGTGTCGCCCTCGCCCCCACCGGCTCCTCCTCCCCTCAACAAGGACTGCGAGGTCAGGTGATGAAGCTAAAGCCTACCTAGTAATTAAAACTGTTAATGAAACCAGTGTGTATATTAATGATCTGTTAGTATCACAAAGTGATGTCGGCCCACTCAAAGTGGACCGTACTTTTTATTTATAAATATTGTATATAAAATTGTATAAGTTACAATAATACGACACAAGTGATATGAGAGAGAGGGTGTGAGAGAGTTTATTTGGTGTTTCTACTCTGTTAAATTTAAAATATAAAATGGTACAATGTCTCTATACCTTCCCATTAGTATGATGTAAATATTGCACAGTGCAATTAAGTTAAACCTTTTTTATTTTAAGTAAACTGCAACGGGAAACATAGTGTACAAAAGTCAATTACTATAACTAATGATAATATTTTTGTACATATGAATGTCCCTTGTACTTTATGTGTTGTAATTATTTTTACTGTTTCTAAACTCATTTTAAGAGATATGGAATTTACTTGATAAAAGAGAAATATTCAAGTTGTAAAAACGCTCACATCTGAGTATAATATATAGTTTTTTTGGTTAAATTATTTTATTAATTTAAATAGTAATGTTACTAGATTAATTATATTTATTATAATTACGATTATTATTAAAATTTTATAGCCGAGCAGAAATAGAAAAGTTAATTTTTATCGATTTTTAGATTTATTTTCTCTCTCTCACTCTCTTCCATTTTTCGATTAAAAAAACCAACTAGTTTACAATTTTGTTTTTTTTTTAATATTTAATTTGTAAGGTTAAGTTGTTGAATATTTTTGCCCAGGGAGTTATTGTTTTTCTTGTAGTGTTATGTTTTTATTTTTTTCAGTTTTTCTTTATAATAATCAAAAAAAAAAAAGAAACTGGCTTAAATTGACAAAGCGAGAAGCCCCTGAATAGTTGTTAATCCGTTGCCATATTTTCTAATTCTGGGGTTTTTCAGAGCTCGGCACTCATGTATGTATAAGGTCTACCTTACTTTGTTGGTTTCATAGTATTAGTGTAAATAACTCAATTTGTAAATAATTTTATATATGTTGTGAATCATTAAGAGTTTCTCAGATTTTATTTATTTATTTTGTATAATATAATATATTTGTTATGAATATAATTTTATATTTAAAAAAAAAAATAAAAAATTCTTGACAGGAACCGTTTATCACTGTATGTGTATTTGGTCTGCCATTTTTAATTCAGCAGTAAAGTTCCATATCTTTTTGAATAGTCATTTCTTTTGTTAATTAGAAGTAAGATGTTTCTTAAGTATTCCATGACCAATTTTCATTAAACATTTTTTTTTCAAATGAAGTGTACCCATATTTTTTGTTAATCAGTTTTTTAAAAAAAATGTTATTTGTTAAAAAAAAACTTTTTAAATTATAATAAATTTCATGGAAAAACTTGATAGTAATTTCAATCTGTTGTAACCATTTTAAAGCACTTTTTTAGTGGATATGAATGAAAGCTGTGCAATTGTATTAATCTGTAATTTGGCTAACAAACTGTAATTGAAAATCGTTTTCTACCATTTGAAATGTTTCAACATTAATTCACCATTAAATTTTGGTTAAAAAATGCCTATAAAAACTATTTTACTTACAAATATCGAATTTTTACGCCTTGTACTTAAAGCAAACAACATTTTCAAATTTTTTTTATTACTTTTTGGGCAGATATAACTGCATTTACATTTTTTGGACAATTTAGTCCTGTTTGTTTGGTTGGATTAGTTTTTATTCCATCCTCTGCAATTGTGGTGCTTTATTTTGCAAATCTGAATTTTTTTTTGTCTACTTTTTCTTAAAATGTGATTCTTATAAATCTTTTTTAAAAATATACACTGTCAATAATTGCGTATGCATTAATAAATGGAATTGAAATTACTTTGGTTTGATTTAAGAAAAATTCTTAAGAAAAATTACCTAGAGCGAACTGAAACTACTGTTGTTTTATAATAGACAACTTATGTAAAAGTAGTTTGTAAAGGTTCTTGTGAGTTTGTGTGGAAGGTTGAGAAATTTGACGCAGCATATATTCATCGGAAAAATCTAAAACTTGAAAAATTAACCTTTAGTTTTTCAATATTGAAAACAAAACCGAAAAAAATGGTATGATTAATTGTCTATCGAATCATTTTTCCATCTTGTTTGAATCTGTAGTAACGTACAGATGAATTAGTAACTAGTTAATAACCTTTTTTTCAACGCACATTACTAAATATAAAATTGAAAGGAGTTTTGAGTGAAATTTTGACCTCATGAACATATATTTTCATTTTCATTAAGTAGTATTGAAGAAAAATAATAAAATAAACTTTAGCAAAAGGTGAATTAATGGAGTATTGGTTGTTTTATATGCGTGAGTCCTCCAGTAAGAGTGCAGTACATTGATTGAATACCGAATCGAACATTACCTTTGAAATGACTTATTTATTATTATTTATGCCATAAAATTATATGGCAATTTGTAAAAAGTAATGTCATTCCGGAAATTAACTTACTTAAGTTAGTTTGAAAAATGGTTTTAGTTGCTGGCTTCAGATATTTCAAAATCGACTAATTCACTTAAAAGAGTTTTATTCAACACATAGAAGTTAACAACCTCTGATCTATCATGGTAAGTTTTTCTAAATACATTCAAATGATGAGTGTATAACAACCCGTTAATTCCTGTGGGCTCTATGTTGAGAACTTGCAGTATCTTATTATATTTTAATTAATTTGTCCTAGATCTTCTGTAGCATTTAAGTAGTATTGGCAAAATTAAAAAAAATTGAATTTTTTGCAAATATATACTTTTTGTAAGTATAGAATTCACGGTTGGCAGGCCTAGTAGCAAAATCGACTTATATTCTTGATTTTCTTGATTGATTAACTGGAATAATTAACTTAAGAATGATGGGAACTGCAGGTTAATTTTGCAGTAGTTTTCAGTGATTTAACATAACTGAGAACTGGTACATTCAAGTCTTTCTGTTTGAACATTTAACTAAGAGTTTAGATTAGTAAGTTGATTCTATTAATTTAATTAAGAATAAAATTGTATTTAAAATTTCATAATAATTAAAATGTACCAAAGTTTTCAATGAATGGTCACTTTTCTTTTAGGTGTAAAACTGATTTTATCGAAAAGGTATTTCCTTTGGCAGCGAATTCTTATCTATGCCTGCATTAGTTTACGTATTAATTTTATTAATCATATACATGAATGTTCATGTTATTACACCAATTCGAGAATCTGAACAACTGCTCGGTGATTCAGTTTAAAATAATTGTTTTAGTCATTACTTAGGAGTAAACGACGTCTTATTTTATCAGGTATGTTTTGAGAAGTACATTGACCTAGTGAACTTGCCTCATCCTCTTTTTTTAACTAGAGTAAACTATTTAAAATGTCCTACTTAGATTTATAAGGTTAACAACCATTTAGTTTTTGTTTATTTCTTGGAATCATACCACATGGTAGTGGGACCATTATTTTTTATGTAATGAAGCCTTTTAGTGTTGTATTTACGTGTAAGTTTTTATATACAATAACAATATACCTCCTTCTGCATTTACATATTGACTTTAGGAGTTCTGAAGTACTGAAAGATGTAGGAGTAGTTGGAATGTTCATCTGCACTCCATCTATGTTCGTCAATTCAACATCTTTATATTATAATTTTATTTTTGACTCACTCATCTTCACCAAATGAACATTTTAGAAATATATAGTATAGTCATTGCGAGGTTGTTAACTTCTAGGGCTATTAGCAAGTATAAAAGATTAACAACACTTTATATTAAATTTTGATCTCTAATTTCATATATCTACTTAAGTACAGGCTGTTTTGTTGGCAACGCTACATATCGGTTTGGTGTCTAAAATTTCAGTTAACCCAGAGTATTATAGTTTTAAAATTGTGTGGAATACTACAATGGGATATTTGAAGATTTGCGATATTCAAAATAACTTACACTTACGTTGTTTAAAAGTTTCAGATAAACATATAACTGAAATGTTTAAAAGTGGGTCCACGTTTTTTAAAAACATTAAATAATGTTTTTGTTAAAAAGTTATTACTGTTATGGAAGTAAATTTCCTACAGTATGAATTAGTTAGAAATTCATTACTACTATTCCGGTTAATTTTTTTTTATCTTATTGAACTTCATATAACATTAGACATTTCCCCGTTTGTTTGACCGTGTGTACTGTAGTTACAGTTTAATATGGTTTCTTACTCACAATAACCGGGATTCGGTAAAGAAATATACTCTAACTCAACCTATTCGTCTCAAACTTTGCAAACCTTTCACAAGCTTTCAGTAACCAACCACAACACAAATAAGTGTCAATCCCACGGTTTTGCTGCTCGACCACAGAAACAAAGATGACAAACAAATCATCATAGTTTTTATTAATATAATTTATGCTTTAATTTGTTGTTTTTTTTATTCTCTAGTTGAAAATTCTGATATAAAAGTACATTTATTTCTTTTGTAGATAAATTGTTTTGTACAGTCAGATTTTGTTTCATGATTTTATTTTTTTATATAAAATCTTAGGCTACACTCTGTATATTACGTAAAAAAAAGATAATTTTATTCTTAATTGTACATATGTGATGCTGGAATTGTAAGATAATGGTGTTTTATGTGCACATAGCATCATATTAAATTTTTTAGCATTTATTTTGTGTTTCAATCAGTACCTCATTAGATTGGCCTCGAGAAAAACTATTTTGGCTGTTCTGTGGTTTTCTTTTTACTACAGTATAAGTAAAAGTATGATTATAATTGACAAAAAATCTGTCTCGATATTTTGACAGATTTATAGGTTTTGCGGTCCCCTGAAAACATTTGTATTACTTTTTGGGTTAGTTGCCTCTTGAGTATGTGGGTAGGGGTGGGTCGGATTCATAAAGTTTGTGACCACGATCGCCTCTATGTTCACTGTGTTCCTTGGTTGGAGTGGGTAGTATATTTGCAATGGCTCCTTATAGAGAGAGATTACTTCATATTATGAAATTCGGACATTTCACCTTACTTCATTTTATGTCGAATCAGAGAAAATTGTTTTCACTTTTTTTAGTGATCAGAAAATATTGAAAATTCGCAGATAACATAACTATACCATTAGTAAGATTAAAAGAAAAATATATTCATAATCTTTAAATATCGAGAATAACGTACCCGATATATACATGAGATTATATATGTATCAAGAATCCTCTTCTGCAACAGTTTAACCGGTGCTTAAAGGAAAATTTTGGATTAAATAATTTAATGTCTTATTTAAGTATATATGTTGGATAATTATTAAAGTTATTGATTTATAAAAATTAGCAGTCTGTTGACTAAAAACCCCTATGCTGCACCTGGGCTAATATCATTTTTTATGCATCATTCATAATTAATATAGGTGTGCAACGCGCAGAAGAGTTGTACTTATAAGGAGTCTTAGATACTTCTGTACAAGTATGAAATGTTATGAAAAAAATAGCATTCAAAATATTAAGTAATTATATTGTCGTAGTAATATATCACTGTTATATTAATATTGATATAATATTAATTAATACAATATTAATATTGATAATAATAACAATATTATGATTAAATCCGTCAAACCTCCTGAATGATTCGACCAGTCGGATGTCTTATTAAGTGTTGTTTGTATATAACGTCAACTATTACAAATTGATATTAAAATTTGTTACTTGAGGATAGGGTGATATTTTAAATATAATTTTTGAAATAGTGAGAAATAAATAAACTGCTTTAATAAGTTTGGATTAAAAAAAAAAACTAATTTAAATCAAAAATTTTAATTCAAATACTTGGAAAACAGTTGTATAGACAAGTTAATATTATCAGTTTTATTCTTTTTTAAAGAATAAAATCCCTTCAACAATTCGAAATGAAAGAAAGGAAAAAATAAATGAAGGCATTTAACTCAAGCTAAACCAGAGATGAAGCAAATCAAAAAGAGAAAATCTGCTGTTCAGAGATTTCAATTTTTTTTTTTCAAACCAACTTTAATGAAAAGTTTAAAACATGAATTAAAACTGGTTATCGAACTTTATAATAATCGTACTTCTGGATAAAAATTATTTGTGGGTTAAAATGACATTGTTATCTTCATTAAAGTTAAGTGCAATTATTACTATTTTGGGTAACCGACGTTTCTATCAATTTTGAATACGATTCTGTGTTTCATCATAAACATGTTTTTTTTTTAGTTTTCTTTGAGAAGGTTCAGACTTGAATAATGTTCTATAGTGTGTAGTTAAAGATAGAACAGGTATGAAATGGCGGATGTTTAAAGACTGTTCAAATTCATCTGGTATTCAATGTTTAATTTTTTCAAAGTAAACAACTGCGTTTAAAATGCATTAACAGAGTCAAGTAGCCAAAAAAAACCTTGTGATCAGCTGGTTGACGACGTACATGCATTATATTATAATAAGCTTGCAGTTTGAAATCCTGTTATCAATTGAAATAAATACATGTTTGTGATAAATCTTTGCACGTACCAGAAAAAGTAAAATGAAGATGATTGATTTCTATTAAAACTGATCTACCACTTTAAGTTGAATGAAGATTTTTATTAGCTGCTATTGCTGCATCATAAGTGAGATATTTATATATGATAAAGACCACAGATTTTAGTGTTCTTATCAAATATAAATGATAATACTACTTTCATACGTAGTTGGTTCTACATGCATCTCAGGTAAAAAATAGTAAGTTCCAAATTTTTTTGTAATACTGATATGAGCCGCTTATTTTGAAAGTGGCCTAATTCCATTTATGTTAAAATCGAGATATTTAAGGGTTTGCGTTTTACAAAATTTAAAAATATTGTCATTTTATTTATCAACTAATTTTTGTTATAAAAATTCTTAGTAATTTTAAATAAATTTTGTACAATTTGCTGCAAAAGGTAAAGATAACGTAAAAATGTAATTATTTAAATAGCTAGCTAAATTTTTTTGGAAAATGGAATTAGGCCACTTTCAAAATAAACGGCTCATATATGCATTTTGTAATTCTGTACTGCAGAGAGTTTAAGCTACATTTAAGTGAATAGGAATTTGTAAAAAATAAATTATAAAAGGAAAAAGAATGTAAAATAGATAAAAGTCTACAATTTAAGGTAGCACGAATTAATTTAGAAAAGAATAATTTTTATCAAATACGGAGTCCTTAAAATAGTTCACCCACAGGTCAACTGGATGCCAAATAACAAATGAGTTAAATTTTTCGTTCCTGGACACTATTAAAGTTTAAAGCCTCTAAGTGTAATAGTTGGGAACAGTAACTATTAATTATCTTACAGTTCTTAATTTACCATTAGAATAAAGTGCAAATAATGTAGCATTATCAGATCTGAATAAAAAAAAAGAAGAAAATATAAAACTTGTTGGGTAAGAACTCCTGTCTCAGTGATTGGTGGTATACGATATACAAGTGACTCACATATCTTAAATGACGACACAGAGAAAAATGTTTTTAATAAAAGCTGTAAGGGAATGAAATTTGTAATAGACTACAAAATTATTTTAAAATTTTTATCCTAAAGTTATTTGTCTTTAAAATATTTATAAAATGAATATATTGGTATTTTGTTTATATCTTTTTTCGCTTATAACTTTTAGAGATTCAGTCGTAGGCACGAGTATTCCATATAAAATTCTTCAAAATATTTCAATGGTACGTGTTTTTTTTAGGACATCAACTGGTAGTATGACCCAGTTTCTTGGTAAGTTCGAACAGAGTTCCAAAAACAGGCCTTAAGTACATTAACATAATTTTCAATTTTATAGAAACAGAATTTTCAAGATTTTCTTCATCAAAACTTAACCAGGATAATTTGAAAGAAAATTAAACCCATGTTGTTCAAATGGGTACTATGAATATAGATTTCACGACTGTAAATTTTACATTATGTGTTCGTAATTTACAAAATGTTAGTTTAATATCATAGTTATATTAAATTAACTATTTAGAAGTATTAATGAATTTAATTATAAAATTAATAAAGTAATGATTATTTCATTATTAAATAATTAAATTAAGTAAACTAATTATTGATTAATAAATCAAATAATTCAGTTGATGGTTCATTATTTTTTATAACAGTTTTACCATTGCTAATATAGTATGCTACCTACCTTCGATTTTCTTCTATAGTACGAGTATGCTATCTACCACCCATTATAACATCTGCTGTAAATAATAAACAGTTTGTAGAGATACATTTATTTGAAATTATTCAAAACTCATTGCACAAAAAATTTACAACTCATTCAAGATATAATCAAAGTTTACAAAATTAAAAGAAGTAAAATATACAATATATCTTATCAAAAATATATTCCATTACTGTTTGTATAAATATACAAACTGTATGTGATAGTGAAATATATCATCGTGTTTTCTCAGAATTTTCCAACAGTTATGGCCTAAATGAGATTGTAAATGCTGTTGAGGCACTCCTCTATTCTTTTTTAGTATATTAATTTTTGCATCCAGCCAAGAACGCTCAATAGTGTAGTTCTAAGTTTTAAACGAGGAGAAGATTGATAATATCGTAATCTCGTGTTAAACCTCCGTAAATAGCGGTCACATTACATTAGGCGAAATCACTGTCAGCAAGTGAGTTCAGATATCAAGGTATTTATATGAGTAACGTTAAAGTAAGGGCTCATATTTAATCATAGTACTTAATATATTTAAAGAATATTTTTTCTTCTTAGAATACTTGTGATGAATTTTGTGTTATTTACTGCTATAAATTGATATCATGGGTGGTAGATACCAAAATTGAAGGTAGGTAGCATACTATAATAGTATGACTTTGTGGTTTCGGACTAATGTTCGTCGGCCTATGTGTGCTCCTTGTGGGACTGCCACTGTAACCTAACGTAACCTATGCTAATATTGCGTTGCTGTGATTTTCAAACATTAGTTTATAAATAACAGGTATTATATTCATTTTAATTTATTGCAATATTAAACCATTTCATAATAAGTATTTACCTGAATACTTATATATTCCATGTTTTGTAAATATTGAACAATTATCATTAATAAAATTTACCCGATTTGTTTATATATCAAATGAAAAATTCTGTTAAAGGAGACTGCCTAAAGGTGAAATGATAATAATTGTTTTATTTATTATTATCATTATTTATTGTCAGGATTAGTAGTATTATCATATTAATTATCATAACAGGTAATTGCCATTTTTTGGTTTATGAAGAAATTACATTGATTTTGGCTAATTTTAGGGGGTAAATAACACTGAAAAGAACAACTATTTACTTCCTCGTGGATTCACTTGTGCATTGATGGATTCTTTAATTTTATTAAAACATTGTTAGTAAATGTATAAATATGGTAGTAAAGTACTTAATTAGTAGGAAATTTTTAACTTAATTAGTAGGGAAACTTGCAAATTACCAGCTACTACATATCTTAAAAGAAAACAAAACATCTAGCCGCAACATTTGATAAGTCTCATTTCTTCATTTTCTGCATGAATTCAATTAGAATTTGGTGATAACTAGTGTTGAAAATATCCTTCTGTAATGGTTTTACAATTGTCATGTAAATAACTAATATTATAAGTTATAAATGGTTATATATACATTAAAATATACCAAAAAAATCAGTTTGTTGTCAATGAGTTTGATATTATTTTTACTTATATAAAGTTGAATGCAGACCACTCCAGATTGTTTTAATATTCTTTTTTTGTTTTATTATTATTATTATTTGTTTTATAATAATAATAATAACCATTTATTGCATTATACAACTTTACGCTCTTTCCTTATTTATATTATACAGATTGTTAATGCAAATCGGCTTTTGCCGTGGTACATTATTTGTTTTACTTCTGTATTATTTCTTATTCCATTCTATCGTAGTATTCTTTGCATCTTTTTATTTTATTGTATACTATATTCAATGTAACAGAACTTTACAAGAACGTAAGTATTAATAAATATATATTTTTTAATAAGAACAATGTGACTGTCAAATTAAATAAAATTAATCTAATTAAATAAAATATGTATCTTATGAATTGAATAAAGATATTGTTTTGCTCTCCTTGCTTCAAAGAAATATAAAATGATACTTACCATTTGAAATAATTTTCGGGCTTCTTTTGCTGTAAGGTTATTTGGAAAGGAAAGTACGATGGGAGAATCAGGTGAGATTGTTCTTGATCAGGCTCATATTTCAAAATTAAACACCTTTGAACTACGGTATTCAATAAAAAAACGTCATTGCTTTGGTGCGATAGTTGTATCAAAGGACGAAATAACTGACAGTCCCTTTTTCCGGTAATTAGGGATTACTTAGATAGAATATGAATGTACATGAAAGAATCACAGTTCTTAAAGAAAACTACTACTAATTGAATTTCATTATTTGTAGGAAATTGTAGAAATAAATTTGCACCACTATGAAAAAAGCCTCCAAACTGTTACTTAGAATAGACATCTCGGTGTAGAAATGTAATAAAACCGAGTTAATATATTATTGGAGAACAGTAGAAGAAAGACAAGGCTGACTTGACTGGCGTGACTAAAGCAAAGCAGTTGGGACAGAGCTTCAGTCTACGGAATGAATTTGCACTCGCGTAACCTTCCATGCATAATGGATTGGCCATTTGTTTTCCGGTTACGAGACTACAATGCATTCTCCAGAAACAGCAGGTATTTACAACTTCTTAGAACTACTTTATGCCAGATTACATACCTTGTTGTTCAAAACAGAATGTTTTCTTTACGTTTCTTCGTTTGAAATAGTCACCATGATATTTAAACGTCTGATGACCGTTACAGGAACTCTTTTTTCCACCTGATGTGGTTGTATGATTTCCTGGCTGTGTAGATTTAACACATAAAGATAACACAAATATGTTCGTGTACATGAATAATATCATCAGTCAGTGTGAAGTAAAAATTCATCAATTTACTATTAACTGCAATTAAATAACAGTAATATGTTACACAAATCCTTTTAAATTAAATTTAAAATTGACAGGACCAACCGTTAAGTATTCACGCCTGTCCCTGATCATTCGGCTCCTCGTTGGTCTGGCAGACAGTAGTGAATGTGCAATTCTTATATTTGGCAAAACCTTCTGTCACCAGCCGTATCAACCTATCAGTTGATTTTTACTCTGGGACAGTTGCCAGGAAATAAAATGATCCCTTTCATGAAATACTGGCAACGTCAAATTGCTAACATATCTGGCCACCATCCGTGTTTACATATATTTAATACTTTGGAAAATTCTTTTTCAAATCACCGCAACTATACCACTACTTTTACATTCTTTCTAATGTTTTTTGTTTCTTTAAATTATTTCTTTGATCAGTTCTTTATGAACAAATAATATATTATAATTATATATTACAAGTGACTATTCTACAGAACAAATAAACGCTTATTAGTATCCTACAAAATAATTATTTTAATAAGAAATGTGAAGTTTCTTATTACTTATTTTAAGGAACTGCATGATTTTCAGACTTTTTATGAATGATCTTTAGCACTAGAAAGGACAATTATTAAGTCCCAACTAAAGGCACTGACTGACCCTCTTTGTTTACGAAAAATTCATTAAAACCTACAAAGAGAAATTCTTAATATTATATTCTTTTTAAAATTTTGTTGATATTAAATAAATTAATTGTGTAAAAATTTTCAAATTTGGGTCATTATTTGACAAATAGAAAAAAAAGTGAAGGTAAAATTTGTGGAAGGTTAGGTAATCCTTCAGTTTAGATTTTGCATTCATCAGTCCGTGAAGGCAGGCTGTTTATTCTATAAGAAGAAGTCATCAACTAATATTACTCATCATTTTCCTTTTTAAATGTTGAGGTAAGACATTTTTAATGTATATAACAATCATCAGAAGTTTTAAGACTTTTCTTAAGTGTTCAATTTCTTAAGTGTTTAAGTGTTCAATAGTTTACGGTAAGTTCATGTAATGTAGTTAATGCTAAACGCTTTACTAGATTCTTTGTCTAATAGATTTAATTTGTTTATTCAATTTTAGATATTAAATTCATTTGTGATTCGATTAATTACTAAAAATTAAGTTTTTCTAAGATTTAATTATTTTTAAATGAAAACTATTCGTTTTTATTTATATGATTTACTCTGGCTTTACGTTTAATTTAGGAATTATGGGGCTCAACATAATTAACAATAGGAATATATTTATGTTATAATACAAAAATGAAACGGTCCGTTTGTATAAAATATCAGACGATTAATAGTTTTATATTATAAAAAAATAGATATTGATAAATGGCGTTGTATAAAGTTGCATCTATTAATTAACTCTAAACATGAACTTTCAATGATATTAAATGTTACAAATATTAATATTTCTCTTTCTGTTAGTGTTATTGATTAATACTTATTAAACACCTTCTATATTTATTAATGTTTTAATTTATTTTATTAATCTCTTCTGTGATATGTATTCCAATTGACAAATTCTTTAAAACGTCTAATATACAAGACATTTTAATTAGAAGAATCCGTTTGGAAGAATAAAACTTATCAGTAAATGTTGTATTAAATTCTTAGAACATAGTTTTGTTAACAATTTCAATATATACTGAGATATTGGTTGATTTAATTTAAAAACACTGGTCCCACTTTTGCTCCAGTGTTTGTATTTTATATTCTTTATTTTTTAATTTTTGACTCATAAACTTTAATAAAAAACAACCTGGAATGCTTTATACTTACCTTTGATGTAAGTAAATATATTATTAAACACAGATTTAATTATATTTACTTTTGTATGGCAATCACGATTCTGTTAATGATGACCTTAATGTATTTATAATTTTAACAGTTGAAACAAGTAACGATAACTCATTAGCATTTCTAGTAATATTCATCTTGTATGAAAATATTATTTATGTCATTAAAAAGTATTAAAGGAAGCCATGTGCATTTAATTGTAGAAGACTTTATAACTTAAACATAATATTCTCAGTCTGTTCTAGCTATGATTTCAGAAATTTTTTACTGAAATATAATTTGGTTTAATTTTTGAAACACTGGTCCTACTGGAACCACAAAATAAATATATATTAAAGCAATAAAAATAAACTGGTGTGGGTTAGGTCAATTTGACTAAAAGTAAAGATATTGAAATAGTTGGTAATTATTTAATTATGGGTTTGTTTTAATGTGGCTATTGAAAACACATACAAACAAGTACAGACAAGTGCATTCATTGATTTAGAATAATCTGAGACGATTCTGCAGATTTAACTTAATAGTGTTAATTTTTAGTATAATATTCTGTCGTCTAATATTCTAATCGTCTACAGTCTTTATCATGAGAATAATCGAATTAAGGAAAGCCTGAATAAAAAATTTAATGTTTATAGCATCTCCGGAAGAGGTGTTTCCAGTAGTAACACTTTTGGCATAAAGAAGGCTAATGTACCTTTCCAATGTTTCAAGATAACAAGAATTCAATATGTTTCTTTCTCTATACCACTAACTATATGACTGTCCATATTTCTATGGTTTGTCAAGGGGTACGACTTATGGAGAGTGTGAAATGTTTTCCACAGACATGTTTTAAATATGTCTAGCCACATGCAGGATGCAGTAATAAACAATGTATTTAGGCCTGTAAATCTATCAACATCTATTTTTTTTTATTTTTATAATAAAGAAAAATGAAACATGTACTCTGATTATATGTCTCGTGCAACCTTGGTATGTGACCTCAGTGTCATAGAACTGCTTTGATATGTGATCTTAGGTGAGGCTGCAGTGGCAGTCCCAGAAGGTAACATACGTTGACCGAACATTGGCCCTTTGTCATACCACACAATCAAGATTGATTCTACATTGCGAATCCTACATTTTGCCTAACTCAGGTGTATTTAGAGTAGGGATATTTAACGAGTACCTAGGGATATTAAGCTCGGGACCGACAGTTTAAGTTCTCTCCAAGGTACGATGTGCTCAGATTTATTCAACTCCCACGTGAATAAATCGAGGGCCAGGGTGGGTATTGAGTCCTTGACCTATGTATGTGATTTTACTGCTAACTATGAAGCGTAATCCGAATGTTATCTTAATCACATCCTTAAGAACTTAATCTTTCTTTATATCCATTATTAACTCTTATTAGACACACCTATTTAAACAAATTCTCAGGATACTTAGTTTTATTCAACGATATTTGTTAGTAATCTGACTAAAAGCAGTTCACATTTGACGAAAGAGATCTAAAGATATTAACAAGAAGTGTCAAGCAAAATGTTCTCATAGTTATAGTGGAAAAAACGGCCAAAGAATAAATTCAACAGGGATTGTAAGTGACTCATCGTTGTAAGAATAGAAGATTTTAAACGTTAATATTTTATTAAATTCCGTATTTTTCATATAATACTGATGTATCATGTTTGGTATGAATTATAGCCAGATTAAGTGGTCAAAACCGGAATTGTGTTTATTTTATGTTGTGTTGATTGGTTTCATTTGTTTCAAGAAACTAGGGCAGGTATGGATTATTTGAAGTTGAGTTTGTGCATTTCGTGTAGTATAGACTTCCCCTCCGTTAGTCTGAAGTTGCTGAAATTCTTTTTAACATACAAATTTTAGGCAGATACAATAAGCGAAATTCAATGTTCTAGTTTTAGTAGTTTTGCAAAAAAGAAAAAAAAATATTTCCGGTTTTAGGAAGGGTACTATAATTCTCATTTTTTCTTCGATACAACAACAATAAATAATGTACAACTCATTCTCCTGTAAGAGCTATTTTTGCATTTAATTTCATTATGAACCGTTTAACGGTTTGACCAGTTTTTTGACCAGTTTGGTGTGACCAGTATTGTGTTTACAAACTGCAAGTATAAATTATGTACATTTTTTAGTTAAACAAACTTTTACTTTACTATAAGTAAAGTATAGTGATCGTGAAAAAATTCTATCTCAAGATTTTAACGGAATTACATGTTTTGAGGTCCCAGAAGTCGTTTTATTAAGTTTTTCGATGATGCCTATGTGTGTGTGGGTGGGTGAGTATCTATCCAAAGTTAGTGCACACGCTACGGTCCAGAATTTTTGATGGATCAAATTCATATTATGATATCAAAAATAGACCTTGTTGTGTAGATGTGGCCTATTATTTAGGAGCACTTATGTATGATGGGAAAGTTACTTTTTTTTACCAAAAGCATGTTTTTAGAATACATTTCTTTTCTCCTAAACTACTATTTTCTTAATAGTTTAGGCATTATCTTAAAATCTTGGCATTATCTTTACAGCTACAAAAGCAGTAAACGAAAAATGTCCTCAGATTTTTTAAACAACAGAAAGTATTTTTTTACTTTACTATAAGTAAAGTATAGTGATCGTGAAAAAATTCGATCTCGAGATTTTGACGGAATTACATGTTTTGAGGTCCCAGAAGTCGTTTTATGAGGTTTTTACGATGATGTCTGTGTGTGTGTGTGTGTGTGGTGGGTGGGTGGGTGGGTGGGTGGGTGGGTGAGTGTGTTAGCATTGCTTGTTACCACGCTACGGTCCAGAATCTTTGATGGATCAAGTTGATATTTTACACAAAAATGGGCCCCATTTAGACGAAGATCCCTATTGTTTGCGAAGAATTATGCATGATGGGAAAGTCACTTTTTTTGCCAAAAACCGTTTTTTTTAAAACATTTATTTCTCCTAAACTGATAACCCTACAGTTTTAAAATTTTGACATTATCTTTGAGGTTACAAATAGAACAAACGAAAAATATATTCAGAATTTTAAAACAACAGGAAATATTTTTTTTTCAATAAAATGTACAAATTTTGACTTATAATTCAATCTCAAACCTTGTGAGAGCGATACAAGCTATACTGTTTGACGGACAAGAATGAAACTATGCCTATAAATAGAACATTATGTGTAGAATGAGTTGAGATATTTTTTTTCAAAATTACATTCGCTAATCGGGCTTTACAGTACGATTTGTGTTTTCAGAAAATGATTTTTTGACGCTAAACGGCTCGTTAAAAAATAATGAAAATTTGACCAAAAAATTAGCAATTCACAAAAAAAAATTCATGAAGTTTCAATTACGGGAAAGAGCAATAACGATATAAAAACTGTTTGTTTATTCTAGACTAAGAGATCACCTGCTATACTTGTCGAATTTTTTGTATTTTTTTACATTGTTTACATTGACTTAGACATTTTTTGAGCGAATCCACTGAGATAAAATTGATGTTTCTAATGGAAAAATGAAAATATATTATTGACTTATAAGAGATGTAAGAGGAATAATATTGTGCAGGTAAATGATAACACTCATTAAAAAAAAATTCGTATATATGTTATTTGACAAAGGGGATGGAAAATGATCTTATTAAATACTAAGAAGCCATAAAATTCCCAGTATAATAATTCTGTTAAAAACCAAAAATGTAAAAGATAATTCAAAATATAAATCTTTCGTTTAGAGATTAATAACTGTAATTATCGTACATCTTTAATTAACAAATCACCTTAAAACAACATTTTCTTCGCTGTTTAAGAAGTTTTTCAGAGAAAAAAAGAGTATTTTACTGTTTCAAATTTGAAAATTTTACATTAATATTCAATGTAGAAGGATGTCAAGTAAACGATAAGAAATCTACTGGCTATTTGAACAATAGCCATGTTCTCTTGTAGGATACTATTTCGTTTCAAGAAATGTTCACTTTGGTTTTTCAAAAATGTTATTACTGCTGTAGTTATACTAATGAAATTATTTGCAAATAATAAATTATTTGTGATGTACAAAAATAAGCTTATAAGATGATATGTCCTCCAATCACTATCTGTACTACCTCAGGAATGACAGGCTAATAATTATATCCCATTTAGATGTTTACGTTATGCTTAAATGAGACGTTATGTTTTATATACTCAAGAAATTTGACATTAAGTTACTTATAGTAAAGTAGAGTGTAGGCCACTCCAGATTTTTTCAATAGAATTTAAAAATGTTGACTTATAATTGAATTTGAAAGCTTTTAAGAGCGATATAACCATACGGTTTGACGGATCTAAATGAAACTATACATAAAAATAGAACTGTATGAAAAGATGAGGGGTATAATCTTTTTCAATTTTTGGTAAAAACATCTACCAAAGGGCCGTTAGAGTATATTTTCTGTTTTCAGAAAATGTTTTTTGACGCTAAACAGCTCATTAAAAAACCATAAAATATTGCCGAAAAAATTGAACAGAAAATGAATAATTTATAAAAAAATTCATGAAATTTCAATTACAGCAAAGAGCAATAAAGCTATAAAAACGGAATATTGATAATTTAATAACTTAATATGATATGTGAAAGAATATAATTCTTACATGTAAACAATCAACGCCAATCAAACGTAATTTCTAATGCTTTCCATAGTATGATAGATTTGTCTAACAAAATGCTCTAATTAATCTATTTTTTGAATTTTGCACAATTCAACTAAATTTATATCAGATTTAGATTGATCAATAAATTGTGGAATATAAATATGGTATTACGGAATACGTTCTGGTAGTGGTAGGATTGGAGAAGTGTGTCTTCACAGAAGAAGAGAATTTGCTATTTGATAATTGATGCAAGATCCTTGGTTTTTATTGTCAGGTAAACTATGTAAGAGATCTGCCGGCTATTGGAACAAAAACCATGTTCTTCTGTAAGAGATTATTTCGTAACACGAATCTACACTTTGGCTTTTTAAAAATGTTATTACTGCTGTAGTTATACTAGTGACATGATATGCATCAGTGGTGTGTATAAAAATAAGCACATACAGTGATAAGTGGATTAGTCACTATCTGTACTGCCTCCAGGAATGACAAACTAATAAACCTCTCCCATTTAAACATTTATATTATGCCTAAATGGGACATTATATTTGATATACCCAGGAAGTATGATATTATGTTTACTTGAGTGTAGGCCACTCCTGATTTTTTATTTTATCAAGTAAAACTAAAACTTTCTTCATTTGTTGCTTTTCTTAGTTTCAAATGAAATGAAAATTTTGAAACTCTGGGGTGAGTACTGGAAGACTTCCTGTGTGTCATATTACAAAAAAACTATAGAATTCATTTACACCCTATTTTGTATTGCTTGGTATGATATCAAAATAATCCATCAAACAGTGTGACCTGCAGCGAGCTTTCAAACCTTTTTGGATTTTACTCCAATATGAGTTTTTACTCATGATCAGGCAGTCCAAGATTTATAATCAACGAGAAACGCGTTGTTTATATTATCAAACTTCTATATGTGGAGACTATTTCATTGACATTTTTTACTCTACAATGAGTAAATATGACATAATAACTGATTGCAAAACTTTTTGGTATTAACTCGTTAAATTCTAGTACTTTTAGTTTGTAATCAAGCGAGTATTTTGAAAAAATCTAATCATGCAAAAAAACTACAATTTCCAATGGTTGCACAATCCATATTGTTATACTATTTCAGACGGACGTGCTGTGGACAGTGTATTCAACTCTAAATGGGCTCCCTCTTATTTCGCGACTTGACATATACGAGGTGTATAAATAAAGTAGTGAGACTGATTTTTTTTAAATTTTCTATTCAAATATAATTACAATGTGATATTGTCACCTTCAAAATAGTTCCCTTCGGAAGCCACACAGCGCTGGAGACGGTCCTTCCAATCATTGTAGCATTGCTGGAACTCGGATTCTGGAATGGCCTTCAGCTGGTCGGTTACAGCAGTTTGTATGTTTTGTAGTATCCCGAAATGAGTTCCCTTGAGGTGATTTTTTAATCTCGGGAAGAGGAAAAAGTCACAACGACTCAAGTCTGGTGAATAAGGAGGCTGAGGAGCAACAGGAATGTTTTTACTGGCCAAAAACTCGTTTATTGAGATGGTTTTTCGGAACCATTTTCGCACAAATTTTTCTCATCTCCAATTCATTGGTCAAAATGTGATGAACGGAGGTGTGATTCAAATTCAACTGTTCCCCGATCATTCTGACTGTCAAGCGTCGATCTGAACGCACAAGGTTCCGTACTCTGTTGACATTTTCATCGGTGTTTGCACTTGAAGGCCTTCCGCTTCGTGGTTCATCTTCAATCGACTCTCTTCCTTCTGAAAATTCCTTAAACCACCGAAAAACCTGTGCCCTTGATAAAACACGTTCTCCATAGGCCTCCTGAAGTTTTTCAAAAGTTTCGGTTGCATTATGTCCAAGTCTGAAGCAAAATTTGATTGCACACCGCTGCTCAACTTTGAGGTCACTCATTTTTAAAACGCTCAAGAAAAAACCATTTCACGAAAACCAACGCTACGGACAAACAAATGACTGTGGCGAGTTCAGATTCATACTGGAGGCGCATCACACGTGCACCTGACGCTACTCAAGGCCACGCGTCTCCAGCGTTGCCAGATCGAAAGCGACGTTGCCAGTCTCACTACTTTATTTACACACCTCGTATTACATTTCATGACAAATGTTTGGACTGAGATCCTTATATTTCCATTCAATAATTCCATTTTAATTCTTTTGCAATTATATCTAAACTTCTGTAATTCTTTTTACCTAAATAACGTAGTTTATTATCCCTGAAATATTGTTATTGTTAGTAATACAGATAAAATTTTGAGTCCACTTATTACATTTATTTTTGAGTATTTCAAGAAAGTTTGTATTACCATGAAAAATTCTTCATAATAATGCAATATTATGTTTTAGTACTATGATTATTTTAATGAAATCACTTACATCTCTTTCTAACTCGTTTTTAAATAATGATAAAAACATACTGAGTTTATTTTCAAGATTTTGGAATAATGAAAGATTGTCATATTACTCTTGGAATGTTTTAAGTTTGTAAAATATTCAAGTCGGGCCATAACTAATAGGGAATTTGAAGTTTTTTGAATCGCTGTAGCTGCAGCTGTTTTGTAATACATTTTGAAAAAGGACATTTCTCATGCTTCAATATTTACTGGAAAACTGTGTAGTCTCCAATAACTATTTCTCTTTTATTGATATTTGTTAAAAGTTGTGACTATAGATTCACGCACTAAGTTTTTCGTTAGACAGCCAAGTCTACCTCTAGACACATAAAATACATATACGATTTATTGACCTTCGCTTTTACAGGTTAAAAATTTTATTGCTCTTACATATATATTAACTACTTGAAATAGTCTCATATAACTGTTAGTAAACCTTTAGTGAAGAATTCTGTTAGACTCAATCTGATAAACAAATTTGAAGCCAGTTGTAAATAAATTAAATTACAGCTCTTATTCTAATTTAGAGCTGTACTACCTTTTGCGGTAATCGAAATTTCTTAAAAATTTTTTATACCATACTACGTTTCATGTAAACTTTTAACCAAATTTCATTTTTCTATAGCTAGCTGTTTAGAGTAAAAAAAAAATGACTGAAGTTATAAAATATCCCGTAATTGCCCTTTCGTGATTGTAATTTTGACTAAAGATTATTTCGATCATCCTCTCAAAAGGTGCTGTTGTTGAATAGAATTTCATTCTCATCCGTCAAGTGGAGTGATCTGTATATCACCCACAACCTTTCAATATCAATAAAATTTAAACATTTTTACATTTTATTGAAAAACTGACCTTTCCGGTTACTCAAAAAATCTGAGCTTTTTTTTCTAGCCCTAAAATACTTTTTTTGTATACTAACCCTAAAATTGTAACACTATAGAGTTAGTAGTTTGGAAGAAAAAAAATGTCTAAAATATATTTGAGACAATAAAGTGGTTTTCCCATGTGTAGTATTCCAAAAGAACTATACAGCATACATCAATTTTTGGGTAAAATATGATTTTGATTAATCAAACAGTGTTGCTTGTAGCGTGCTCAAAATTTTTTGAAACCCAAAACCACCCATACAAATGCAAATCTATACATATATCATCGAACAACTTTAACAAATATAGACTAGGGACACAATAAAACCTATAAACACTTCAAAATCTGGAATAGATTTTTTTCAATATTTTTCTATAATTCTATATTTTTTTCTTAGAGTAAAGTAAAATATATGAACATAATACTGATTTCTTATAAATATTTATTCTACCTTCAAATTAAAAATTGAATCATGATGAATGATTGCTTTAAGAGAATAATATGAGATTTAAAGTAATAACTGCTGTGCTGGTGGTGGTTGGAGAACTGTTTTCAGTTTCCAATCAAACTGCGGGATGCTGGTATCGCTCGGTGGGATTAGTAAAGCTGCCTGTCTCCCGGGATGTGCAGTGGCTTGGGGCTGGCCATGCCGACTTTAATGACTTTCTCGCTGGCTAACTTACTCAACACACTCAATGAAACCTTTCCTTCTCATATAACTTCCTTTCATTTCTTCCTTTTGTATTACAATCAATGTATTTCATTTTTCTTATGAGTTTTTCATTCACCATCATCCCATTGCTAGCCTAGTCTCATCAACGACCTGATTACAGTTCAAAAATGACAACTGTACTTAGTTCTAGAACGATTAGAGAGGCAAATTGAGTTCCTTAATTTATTGAATGAGATCGGATTGTTATCTTTCAGTCTATATTGAAGTTTTATCTAAATGCATGGTCCTTATTAAATCAGCTCTAGTTATGAGCGGGAAGTCTAGAGGAAGCAAGGGGTAATGAGGTAGCATTGAAAGAGTAGCCAGTGGCCCCCGGCCCGCAATGCTAGGGAGAAGAATATAGTTCACGTTAGTGACGTGCAGTCAGGGGAGGCAGTGTCATCATAAAAGGAAAAAGAAACGAAGTAATAAAATAACACAAGTATTACGAGTAACATTTGTCTTCTGATCTATAATTTTGGTGTGATTCTTAATGTATTTTGACCATTTTTATAGTAAAAATCACGAAAATCCTGTACTCTTGCTTATATAAACGGTGGCTCCTTTGGATACGAGAGGTGAGGTATGGACAGCCCGAGCCTCCCTCCAGACTGCGCAGTCACTCACAAACTGGATTGAGCGCGTGCATTTCTGGAATGTCACGTTCTTGTTCTATTTCTGTGTCTTTTTCCCATATGATGGTTGAGGAAACTTTCATATAATAAAAGAATACATCTTCTTTTCCATTGTTTTCGGTAAGATAAATAACTAAGATAAGTCTTTGGAAAATGCTTGGCTTGACTCTATGTAAAGAATGCTGGCGGTACCTCTACCTCAGGAAGCATCTTATTTGCTCCTGTTCTCTCGTCCTATTCTACTGATCTGACTTGTGAGTCAGTGCCTCCCAACCCCAACCATCACTCTACATCACTGGTTCACGTCATAATAAATCTGTGCCATTATCAAGGTAAAGGTGGTTGTGTTATATGTTAATTTTTAGGTTTGTTTTCTGTTTGTCTCCAACACTAACAGTCTTTCAGCTTTAGTGTAGTTCTATACGCGGGAAGTGTGGACCATTTATTTACCTTATGTGTCTCTTAGTTATATGATTCTTAGTTAGTTATGTAAGAGCCACATTACGAGAATATTTCTACATCGCCAGTCCTAAATGTTACCTCTCTCAAGTTTTATTATTATCAATACACAGCCTTATCTCGTAAGCGTTTCTCACCAATTGCGGAGCTGGCCTGTTTACGAGGAAAACTGCCAGGTATTCTTTATTTTTGTTACAAGAATACAAAAATCGACTTTCCTTATTACAGTGGATTCTTATTGACTTAATTGATTAAGCATTATTTTACTTTATAAAAAGATTTACGTAATTTTATTTCTTCTGATTAATATTTCTTTATTCATTAATATTTTAATTTAATTAACAGTTAATTTTAACTGTTTTCTATGTCTGTTTAATTCGTCATCCTATTTTGTCTTTTTCTACAAACACCACAAGCACACACACACACACACACACACCAAGATTCTGTCGGATACTTTCCCCATGTAACTGATTCCGTCAAATACAAAGTAAGAAAACCTTTGGTTACAGAGGCAGAATCACCAGTTTGATTAGAATTAATATTATTTAATTGCACATTGCCAAGAGGCTCACATCCATCTGTCAGCTGACGATGCAAGTCGAAATGTAGTAGTATGTAAAGTTTGGTAGCAGACCTTCTTGAATACATCATTATTTAAGATACAACCGTACTTGGCGGGCTTTTGTTTCTTCATTACCAGATTTCGTAACTATCAGTTCCAGACCAGAGGCCTTCTACTTCTTGATTACTGTGCTACTATAACTTGGACTGTCAGTAATTCAAGTCAGATATTAAGTTAGTCTGTACAGTAATGACGTCGTATTCGCGGTCATGTGGTGCTGTTAGTCATAGTTTTCAATGTTTTTAGTCATGATTTGGAAAAGTAATCAGTGGATGAAGTAATTGTTGAGTGAGGTTGATGAAGGTTGGTGGCAGGATTGAGAGCTTGTACATGAGTAGGTAGTTTGTCTTCATTGGTAGTAAGCCGGGTGATGTAACTATCTATGGATTCCATTTTCAAATCATGGTGAATATCCATATCTCGGGCGTAAAAAGCAGTCCTAGCTCTAAGGCGGGCACACTTATTTTGAACAATCTGGATACAAGCCTTGTTCGTTGGTGCAGCTCTAAACCAGACGTGACATCCATAACTCATTGTTGAACACACGATCCCTTATAGACAAGGTCCTTGACGAAATCGGGAGAATTCCTTGATTTGAAAAGAGAATACAGATTTGAAAAATTTAAAAAAGAGATTTGAAAAGAGAAACTCTGCCACTGTCTTATAAGGGAGGAATGGCCTCGCCAGTGTCGTTCGTTGCTTGATGAACTGGACCAATCTTCGAAGCTGTAAAGTGGTCCCATGTTCTCCTAGGAAGCCAAAAAACAGTTCCGGTTGGAATTTTATTTTCGAAAGGATCAGCCTCTCAAAGATTCTACCCAGACAAGGCAACAGACTTATAGGTCCATAGTCCTGAGGAGAATGACCTGATTTATGTGACTTTTGTCATAATATAACTTTTGCTAACGCAGCCAAAGACAAGAGTTATAAAGTGCAGTCAAGGCTGCTAAAATTTTAGGGGTGAAAAGTTACTGTATGGTTATGGGTCGGGGTAATTTTTCTTGAATTTAGTTCTGTCTGAGAGTATGTCAGATGGTATAAAATAGATAAAGAATTGAAAACACTTCATTGATATACAAACTATACTACAGAAACCAATAATCTGAGAAAGGTAAACTAAATGAAGGGATCTGGAGAAATGTAATCAAGGCACTATAACAAGGAAATAACAATGCTACTGTAAGTGCCCTTACTTATTATAGAAGTTCTCCATTAGCATTCTATTTATGGAATTAATCATCAAAACAATCCCAATGAAGGAAAGCAATCTAGTGCATGAATTCAAATGTAATTAATGGGGTTGTGAGACAAGCCAAAACTCATGTACTGTGATGACTAAGACTTCAATTTCGAGAAGGCTTACCATGCATCTATAGATGGAGCTTCAAAAAACAACATGGAACATGTGCATAACACTAAGCTAACGAGATAAATACTGACAGGTAATACAGAAATAATTAAAAAAGAAAGAGATCATTATAGGCTAAAAAATGCAAAAAATAGGCTCTCATTATGCAAAAACAGAAACCAAATATAAATATTCAAATCAAAATCAGTGGCAACATTATAAATTTTTCAACTTTCCAATTTCATTCATTTTCAGTTGATTTCTGAAATATCTTAGCCTACCTACCTACATATTGAACAAATACGTTTCTCTTATGCCATCAATGATCCCTAAAACTATGTAGAAAAAATATAACGAAGCAAACTACAACATTTAGTTGGTTATGATGAGTGTGAACAGTTAGAACATGTTGAGAATCAGAAATATATTATATTGTTATTTATGAAGATTGAAAAAGTGTTAAAAGTGTCAGCCAAGTATTATTATATCACTAGACTATCCGTGACCCTTTGTGTCACTCAGAAATTATAACAATAGGTATTAAATTAATTCACTGAACATGATTTACTGGGATAATTTTTATTGTTCTTTCTTGTTATTAGGCACGGAAACAGATTCTTATATGGCCCAAGCTTTTGATATAGTATTCCTAACATCGTTCAAGATATATACACAGTAAGCATATTTTGCAAAATAAAAATCATTTAAAAGCAAAAAAATCATTTATTCTATCATATAAATAAATAAAACAATAATTCAAGTTATGTCCACAATGAAATATATTTAAAACAAACGAAACTTGTAAATTGAAATATTCAATTTATTTACCTAATATAAATAGCATTAATGAAAGGAATGTGTTTTTATAATATTACCTTAGAACATTCGTATTTTATCTGACAGTTGTGTTCAAGTTTGTTTGTAAAATTATTCATTTTTAAATCATTAGTTGTACAATCCGTAATTGTGTGGTATTTACTCATTCTGAGGTAAAATGGATAAACAGACAAAAGTCTCCACACAAATGAAGTTTTATTCAACGTGTTTTCGAACACTTTGTGCAATTAAAAAGGTTTTAAATAAAAACCGAAACGTTGGCAATGTGCATTTAATTTGAAACTGAAGAACTGAGAGAGTCCTGATAAACTTTAATTTTGTTTCTATTTCAAGGTCGATACTTTTATTAATATTTATATAAATACACAATTTCAAATAAACAGGTGAAGTAACAATCAATGATCAAACTAAAATATGAAATAGGAAAAAAAGGCTAAGCTCTTTCAACCGTAACAAGCGGTCTTCGTCAGAGTCAAAAACATTGTTTTGATAACAAAACAATAAACGTTAAACGTTAAACGTTTAACGGTTACTAGCCGTTGCGTGTACAACGTGCTTGGTCTCCCTTTCTATTTTCTCCTGAAGAGGATTGACCGAAAATTTGAGTTTGTAAGTGTGTTTCTTTACTTTGTGTGCTACCTTTCTTCAATTTTGAACTGTTATATATATATATATATATATATATATATATATATGACGTTTCGACTATATTATTAACATCCTAATAGTTTGTATTTACGGTGATATATTTAGATAATTAAATCACAGCTCTTTTTTTTTTGTTACTTACAAGTAACGTAAGCTAGTAATTAATAAGTAGCTTTTAAAATGAGTCTGAATTATTTAATACTTGAAAGAACGAAGAGAAATAAAGATAATGTACTGGGAAATATATGAAATGTATGTATGTGAGCATATATGTATAGAGAGAAAGGGAGGAAGACAGAGTAAAAGGGGTGCGTACGACGAACTAAATAAAAAAGATATAGCAGAATGAAATACAAATGTCAAAAGAAGCTGAGGGTAAAGAGTGAGAGAGTAAATAGCTACGATATAAGAAAAAGCCGGAAACAAGTGATTGAAGTAGAACGTGCGGGCGAAATTAAAAGTCGAAGGTATAAAAAAGAGTGATATTTAGTAAAATGGAAGAGTTTGTGTGAGATGAATTCAGAGCATACATAGAGAGTGAGTCAAGCAAATAGAACAACAGATAAATGAAGAAAGAATGACTGAGGGAGAAGAAAAATATAATTGACCATTAATTGATCTTTAAAAAGAAAAATAGTTGGGAACTTAATTTTTTTTTAAGTTTATAGTTAATGATGATAGACTTTATGTTTAAACATCACATTAGAGTCTTTAATACATTGGACTAAATATATAATGGGAGAATTGATAGAGAAAAAATTTGATTTTACTGAAGAAGGGCCTATAGTGGGGGTTGGTGAGTCCGGGACAGGAGCGCTGCAGCGGGCTTTTACTGGACTAGCGAGGGAGGGGGTTAGCTTGTCAGAGCTCCACCATGCCAGTGATCAATATGGCCACATTCCCATAGCCTCATTTTCTCTAACAATTTTCCTACAACTATGCAGCCTCCTCCTAGAAAAGTAAGTCATCAAATATTTATATATTTATCTGTTAACTATTCCATTGCAATGACTCTATATAAATTAAACAGTTCTAGCAAAACGATCTAAGAAAGATTATATTATTGTATCTCTATTTTATTTTTGTAAAAAACGAATAAAAACCAGAAGCATACATATCAATCTTAACACTACAAGAATAAGGATTGAACGGTATTTTCTGTTATTAACACTGTTGTCTTAATAGATGATAAATGCTGATTGGTCCCTAATCGACCTCTAGGGCACCCTTGAGTCAATATCCTCCTCTTTAAAGTCGTGATAACTCTATTCTAATTCTCTTTGAATTAAACCAATCAGTCTCCTCAAGAGTATAACCTGATAAACAACCTAACAACAATCCTCAATGAGCCCAAAAACAATTCTCAAACCACAATAATTTAATTTATCACTTCACCAAATTCAAAAATACAATCATTACATATATGATTAACAATAGGATTTTCTTTTAATAAAACATCAGAATTCCTTAGTTTTTGTCATAAGTTGCCAAGTGTGTACTAAAATTAAACAATTTCATCTCAATTTGCATTTGTAACAAAGAGTATTTTAAACTGCCAGAATTTGTTTATATTATAGCTGTCTACTGTTTGTGAAGTTTATTTAAATCGTTTGGAATGTCATCATTATACGTTAGCACTAATCATTCCATAACACTCAGACAAGGACCATGTAAACACAAATTAATTCTCAGTAATATAGGTAATGACTTTAACATTACTACAATGTTTATAAATTTGTAAAATGTTTTAGTTCTACTTATTTCTCAGTTTAAATATGTTGCAGTTATGTCTTAATATGAAACATAAATGATGGAGAAGTATGGAGATATATATATATATATTATATATATATATATATATAAGTTGGGTTTTGACTATGACGAAGACCACTTGTTACGATTGAAAGATCTTAGTCTTTTTTTTCATTTCATATTGTGGTTTGATCATTGATTGTTATTTCACGTGTTTATGTAAAATCTTGTTATATATATAACAACTTCAAAATCGAAGAAGAGTAAACTCAAATTTTCGGGCAATCCGTCTTCAAGAGAAAAGAGAAAGTCAAGTAATTTACCTACCGGGTTACTTGGTGTTTCTTCTACAACAAGGCTTTGTCTCCTTTTGTCTTTTCTTTTTTAGATGGATTGCTCAAAAATTTCAGTTTGTGTGTTTCTTTACTCTGTGTGTTACTCTTCTCCAATTTTGAATTCGTATTTTGTCCAGTTTGGATGGTCTTTCCAATTATATAGTGAATATATATAGCACAAAGTAAAGAGAAAAACAGATTAAAACACACACGAAAGACTCACTATGATATTTCGACATTCGTCGTCGTTGGGCAGAAGTAGTCCTTCGAGTAGCTGAAGCCTACTGAAGACTACTTCTGCCCGACGACGACGAATGTCGAAATATCGTAGTAAGTCTTTAGTGTGTCTTTTTATCTCTTTTTCTCTTTCCTTTGTGAACTAGTACTTCTGTTGGACCGTTTAATATATATATATTTTGAGGTAAAATGGATAAACAAACAAAAGTCTCCAGACAAATGAAGGTTTATTCAACAACAACAACGCGTTTTGAATAAAACTTCATTTGTGTGGAGACTTTTGTTTGTTTATCCATTTAACCTCAGAATGAGTAAATACTACACAATTACAGATTAAACAAAAATGATGTATATATATTTTTAGTAGCTCTCTGATGATAGTCTAGAAGGTCTCAGAGCTTATTTTTCTTTATTTTGATTCTTCCCTACTGCATTTGTGTCATATATATATAAATATATATATATATATATATAAAAAATAAGATGTGAACATGAGTCTTGAATACTGGGCGGTGACTGGCTGTTGGCTTGGAGAGTAGCTGGTGTGCGTGAAACCCCGGTGTGTTAACGATAAATTAATGGGTTATGTTTCATGATTTTCATGGCTTCGTATATTTGTAGTCTGGCTGGATTAACTTGCTTTAAAACGATGGTGTTTTGTACAAGGTCCTGGCGGGTTAATTTTCTTCCATGTTCGTGGGAGGTGTGTCTGGCGATGGCTCCTGCTTGTAAGTGTATCATCAGTCGTCGTGAGAGTGTGGTCGTTGTCATACCGATATATTTTGAATTGGCTAGGAGCTCACAATATCCCATATTGCAGTTATATTCGTATATGACATTGGCCTTTTGCAGCTCCGAAATGACTATTTTTCATTATCAGGTTCGCAGTGGTTCTAGTTTTATTCACACATTCCTGCGAATAAATTGTTTCAACACTCTTTCATCTTCTTTATACGCCTCTGTGTACTGATTCTTATAGTACACCTTATATATATATATATATATATTATCAACAGGAAAACGATTCACAAAGGACAACAAACGTTTCACAGTAAACTATAGATACAGAATAAACGGACGAACACGTTTATATTGCTCTCCAACCGTCGCTTCGCAAGTGCGCTCGGTGTCTCTATCTCTTCTCTCCTGATCATGGTTCAACCAAAAATTAGAGACTATAAGTGTCCCTTTATTCTGTGTCTATAGTTTACTTTGAAAAGGATATATATATATAGCAAACGTCTAAACCACCAGAAAAAAATCAAAAATAAAACTAAGATCCTTCAACCAGAACAACTGTTTTGAGTGTGACCCTGACAAAGATCAGAGCCACATCTTTGTCAGAGTCATACTGGAAATAGTTGTTTTGGTTGAAAGATCTTAGTCCTATTTTTTGAATTTAAATGTGGTTTAGATGTTGATTTTTATTTTATACTTGATTTTATTAGATATTTTATTATATATTTTATAATTTGATTAGATGTTGATTTTATATTTTATATATATATACTATATATACTATGTATATAGTTGTATTTAATGCTCTTTTTTTGAACTAGATCTTTTGATGATTTCATTTTGTATTTTGACACTGTCATCCTACAAAAGTTAATACCTTTAATCCGTACTGTTGATACGTGTATTTTTGGCATATCCGACAGTATACTTACGACATGACTCTACTTCAAAAACTTTTTTAAAAAGCATCAACTTGATTTGTTGTAAAGTTATGAAACAGTTGTCAATGTAGCTGTAGTAAAGAAGTGATTTATATGATCTCTCTTTTATATATTATTTTCAACATGATACACATAATAATAATCGAATACTACTCCAAGCAGTGAACACATAGCTACTCCATGTAACTGTAAATACACAGAGCCATTTATATTACTAAAGGGGTTTTCCATTTTGCAATTCTGTGTCAGTTTTTGTAATTGTTCTGTTTTTAAGTGTGGCGGTAGCATATAGTTAGAACAGTATGATTACAAGTAGTCTCTACTGTTTCCTTAACAGGGTCTTTAGTAAATAATAACTCAACATCTAAAGTCACTATTGTTCCTTCTGGCTCAATTTCTTTCATTATGTCGAGGAAATCGTCAGTGGATCGAATCATGTATTTGAATGGCATGTATGATGACATTATTCTGTTCATATATTTTGCTAATTGATGAATTGGGCTTGTTACCTGTAAAATAATAGAGCAAAATTTAACGCCAGGCTTGTAAATTTTAACGTATTTTTAAAGGAACGCTGAACCAAATAAACCCATTAATGGAAGTATGACTTTTCAAATATTTTTCATTGACAGATGCTATCATTTTGCTTGCATGACTTTTAATGTTTCTGAAGTATACAGATTCGTATTTGTTGCTAGCCTGCGCAATTTGCTTGTTCACATTTACTAATATCTTCTAGTATTTCGTCTGGTTTAGTCTGCTGCAATAGTACTGTACGACTTGTTCATAGAATAACAATATCTTCAGTATTCCATGCATTTAGATCATTGCTAATTTACAATATATTATCTCTACTAGAAAACTAGATTTTTAAAGAAACATAGAAAGGAAATCACTGAACTCAACTATTTTCGATGTTCGTCTTAATGGAATAGTAATCGCTCAATCTGATAAATAATTTTACAAAGCCTTTGAATATATATTATATATATATTTATATATTTATGCATAAATAATATGTATGGTTGTCACGCATACCACAGCTTCTCGGTTACCAGCCATCAGCCAGTTGCCTAGTCAACAGTCAATCACCGGCCAGTATTCAGACCAGCAACATCTAATATATATATATGTTTATTTAAAATGAAGGACTGCTTCCAACTTTTACGAATATATATATAACGAAACAAAAAGCCGCAAGGAAGAATCAAAATGAAGCTCTGAGGTCTTTTTGGATCTATATAGAGTATGATATAGAATATATAAAATAATAGAGAAGGTATAGTTAGACAATAAAGAATATCAAGTATTCGACATCCGATTAACGAAGAAGAATCAAGTACTTGCGTCGACGTGATACGAATAACCAAGTGTAGTATATTTAGGCTTATGGCATTATATTTCTAAGTTTATATCTCAATAACATTTAATTTATTAACTTATATTGCACAATATTAATTATATATAGTAGTAATATATTATATTTTAATCGCCATGATGAGCTTATTTAATCTGTGATTTAATAGATTATAGATATTACTGAATTTATAAACTATTTGTAATAGATAACTAATATAATCAATAGATGTTAAGATCAATAGTTATATTTAATTTTTGAAGAAATAAACGAGCATAAGTAACAGTTGAGTAATAGTATATAGGTATATAGTATCGGATCATATCTAAGTTTATATATAGAAATAAAATAATTCATTACCTGTCAGAATTAATATATATTATAACCTTTGTTTATAATCGCCATGATGAGCTATTTTCTTACGATTTAATAATTATAGTATTCTTTTATCTTTTGTTAGATGCTAATATAACAATATTTATCAATTTTATTTTATTTTTGAAAATAACGACATAGTACAGTTAAAATATTAGGTATAGTCCAATCAGTTTTAGAAAAAAAATCATTCAAATATACCTTTGTTTATTGTTTTTTTTTTAAAAAAAAAAACATAGTTAACATTTAGTTAAAAAATTTAGATTTATATAAAAGGAATTGGGGATAAGGAATGAAGAAGTTAGCGTGGCTGGGAGCGGTATGCCTGCTGATTGAGCTAATTAGCCAAGATACTCGAGGCTTCGAGTGACTTTGACGAGAGAATCTAGCATTGTCAAACCAAAAACTACTCAATTCACATTATTTCTTAATCTGAAACTAACTTATTTTCATAGCTTGAATAAGTCAGCGTTTCTCAAATATAATTTCTGAGCGTCAAAGACTTTGACAAATCACTGGAGGTTCCATGTTTAGAGTATATTCTATTTAAAACAGAAATAATTTTATACAAGTTCCTGTAATTAATGAGATCATTTGCATATGTTTTAGTAAAGTTTTTAAAAGATTTGAATGGATGGACCATGCTGTTTAGATAAATGGATTCTAAAATCTAAAGTAGATCTATAGAATACGAGTAGCTTGGCCATTCTATTGGTGTTGTTTCCCCAAACTATGACTCAGAGAAGCTGAGCATTCAGAACTTGGTTTGGTGATTTAGCTCACCACTTCTTACTCAAAAGGGTAAAACTGGAGAAGATAATCACTCTACACAACAACAAAGAAACTTTGGGCAAACCCAACACAACCAATTACTCGGAACCCCGAGTACTTTACCACCAATCTGTTGGAACACGAGAAAATGGTAAAACAAAAGATGAAATGACTTGTGGAGTGTAGTGTAGACACGCTAATTCCCACGTGCCCTCCGTCTCCGTCCTCATCATGAAAGCGACAACAGGTGACGCTGATTGTGTGAACTGGCTAAGAGTGGAAGGCTTTGTAGCCACTGACCTCACTTCCAGCCTACTAGACCTAGGTCTGGAGTTCTAACCGAGCTCTTCAAATATTGTCGGTATCACGGGGGCGAAGAACTCCTCCATTGGTGTTGGACTCGTGGTAACTGTGGTTGCTCACCCTCGAAAGGTAAACTCTAGAGAGTCGAGAGTATTTTAGTATTTAACATATAAATTTATGTTTATCAGTAACATTTGCTATTTGGAAGAAATAACCTAATATCTTGAATTAATTAGACATACACACAAGGCGCTACAGATCCAAACCTTCTCAACTCCCAAGCCTTGACGTTTAGTTTGATTCTAAAACTTTAAGGTTCTTATTTAGAGGAGTCACTGGCTTCATTATTATTATTACAGTAATCTCCTAGGTATTGTCGAAAGCGCGATGGTCTTTGTGAAAGTATAACTGAAAATGGTTGTGAAATTTTGGACAAACCTAACACAACCAATTACACCCAAATACGGCCATCATGAAATAATATGAAGAACTGAAGTACGGATGTATGGAGCAACACACCCCTGACATAGTGAAGGAAATTTAACGTGCACATAACTAATATAATAAATCTGGAAGGAATATACGACTACAAATGCATGATTTACAAGAACTGTACGTGTGTTTGTGTGTGTGGTTTGTGTTTGGTGTGTCCGTTTTGTGTGAGTGTGTATGTGTGTCTACTCCATTCGGCCACATACGCATGATTTATATGCATTGCTTGTATGTGTGTGTGTGTGTGTGTGTGTTTTTTTTTTTTTTCCCCCACGGGCAGTACCCCTGCCATGGGGGAATTTATTTAAATAACAACATGCTCCACAATATGTATTACATGCAATTTTCTTCTTATGGCTATACAGTTTTGTTAGTTTAATTCTAATTATATAGTGTTGTACATTTAAATTATAACGTTTACAACTTTCACAACTCTAAATTTTCTATTTACAATTCGGTAAATTGTGTGTGTGTGTGTGTGTGTGTGTGTGTGTGTGTGTGTGTGTGTGTGTGTGTGTGTTGTGTTGTGTTGTGTTGTGTTGTGTGTTGTGTGTGTGTGTGTGTGTTGTGTGTGTTGTGTTGTGGGTGTGTGTGTGTGTGTGTGTGTGTGTGTGTGTGTGTGTGTGTGTGTGTGTGTGTGTGTGTGTGTCTGTGTCTGTGTCTGTGTCTGTGTCTGTGTCTGTGTCTGTGTCTGTGTCTGTGTCTGTGTCTGTGTCTGTGTCTGTGTCTGTGTCTGTGTCTGTGTCTGTGTCTGTGTCTGTGTCTGTGTCTGTGTCTGTGTCTGTGTCTGTGTCTGTGTCTGTGTCTGTGTCTGTGTCTGTGTCTGTGTCTGTGTCTGTGTCTGTGTCTGTGTCTTTGTCTGTGTCTGTGTCTGTGTCTGTGTCTGTGTCTGTGTCTGTGTCTGTGTCTGTGTCTGTGTCTGTGTCTGTGTCTGTGTCTGTGTCTGTGTCTGTGTTGTGTCTGTGTCTGTGTTGTGTCTGTGTCTGTGTCTGTGTCTGTGTCTTTGTCTGTGTCTGTTGTCTGTGTCTGTGTCGTGTTGGTGTCTGTGTCTGTGTCTGTGTCTGTGTCTGTTTGTCTGTGTCTGTGTCTGTGTCTGTTTTGTCTGTGTCTGTGTCTGTGTCTTGTCTGTGTCTGTGTCTGTTGTCTGTGTCTTGTCTGTGTCTGTGTCTGTGTCTGTGTCTGTGTCTGTGTCTGTGTCTGTGTCTGTTGTCTGTGTCTGTGTCTGTGTCTGTGTCTGTGTTGTGTCTGTGTCTGTGTCTGTGTCTGTGTCTGTGTCTGTGTCTGTGTCTGTGTCTGTGTTGTGTCTGTGGTCTGTGTCTGTGTCTGTGTCTGTGTCTGTGTTGTGTCTGTGTCTGTGTCTGTGTCTGTGTCTGTGTCTTTGTGTCTGTGTCTGTGTCTGTGTTGTGTCTGTGTCTGTGTCTGTGTCTGTGTCTGTGTTGTGTCTGTGTCTGGTTGTGTCTGTGTCTGTGTCTGTGTCTGTGTCTGTGTCTGTGTCTGTGTCTGTGCTGTGTCTGTGTCTGTGTCTGTGTCTGTGTCTGTGTCTGTGTCTGTGTCTGTGTTGTGTCTGTGTCTGTGTCTGTTCTGTGTCTGTGTCTGTGTCTGTGTCTGTGTCTGTGTCTGTGTCTGTGTCTGTGTCTGTGTCTGTGTCTGTGTGTCTGTGTCTGTGTCTGTGTCTGTGTCTGTGTCTGTGTCTGTGTTGTGTCTTTTGTGTCTGTGTCTGTGTCTGTGTCTGTGTCTGTGTCTGTGTCTGTGTCTGTGTCTGTGTCTGTGTCTGTGTCTGTGTCTGTGTCTGTGTCTGTGTCTGTGTCTGTGTCTGTGTCTGTGTCTGTGTCTGTGTCTGTGTCTGTGTCTGTGTCTGTGTCTGTTCTGTGTCTGTGTCTGTGTCTTGTTGTTCTGGTCTGTGTTTGTGTCTGTGTCTTGTCTGTGTCTGTGTCTGTGTCTGTGTCTGTGTTTGTCTGGTCTGTGTCTGTGTCTTTGTGTCTGTGTCTGTGTCTGTGTTGTGTCTGTGTCTGTGTCTGTGTCTGTGTCTGTGTCTGTGTCTGTGTCTGTGTCTGTGTCTGTGTCTGTGTCTGTGTCTGTGTCTGTGTCTTTGTGTCTGTGTCTGTGTCTGTGTTGTGTCTGTGTCTGTGTCTGTGTCTGTGTTGTGTCTGTGTCTGTGTCTGTGTCTGTGTTGTGTCTGTGTCTGTGTCTGTGTCTGTGTCTGTGTCTGGTTGTGTCTGTGTCTGTGTCTGTGTTGTGTCTGTGTCTGTGTCTGGTCTGTGTCGTGTCTGTGTCTGTGTCTGTGTCTGTGTTGTCTGTGTCTGTGTCTGTGTCTGTGTCTGTGTTGTGTCTGTGTCTGGTCTGTGTCTGTGTCTGTGTCTGTGTTGTGTCTGTGTCTGTGTCTGTGTCTTTTGTGTCTGTGTCTGGTGTCTGGTCTGTGTCTGTGTCTGTGTTGTGTCTGTGTCTGTGTCTGTGTCTGGTCTGTGTCTGTGTCTGTGTCTGTGTCTGTGTCTGCGTCTGAGTCTGTGTCTGTGTCTGTTTGTTGTGTCTGTGTCTGTGTCTGTGTCTTGTTGTGTCTGTGTCTTTTGTGTCTGTGTCTGTGTCTGTGTCTGTGTCTGTGTTGTGTCTGTTCTGTGTCTGTGTTGTGTTGTGTCTGTGTCTGTGTCTGTGTCTGTGTCTGTGTCTGTTGTCTGTGTCTGTGTCTGGTCTGTGTCTGTGTCTGTGTCTGTGTCTGTGTCTGTGGGTTTGTCTTTGGTGTCTGTGTCTGTGTCTGTGTCTGGTCTGTGTCTGTGTCGTGTCTGTGTCTGTGTCTGTGTCTGTGTCTGTGTCTGTGTCTGTGTCTGTGTCTGTGTCTGTGTCTGTGTCTGTGTCTGTGTCTGTGTCTGTGTCTGGTCTGTGTCTGTGTCTGTGTCTGTGTGGTCGTGTCTGTGTCTGTGTCTGTGTCTGTGTCTGTGTCTGTGTCTGGTCTGTGTCTGTGTCTGTGTCTGGTCTGTGTCTGTGTCTGTGTCTGTGTCTGTGTCTGTGTCTGTGTCTGTGTCTGTGTCTGTGTCTGTGTCTGTGTCTGTGTCTGTGTCTGTGTCTGTGTCTGTGTCTGTGTCTGGTCTGTGTCTGTGTCTGTGTCTGTGTCTGTGTCTGTGTCTGTGTCTGTGTCTGTGTCTGTGTCTGTGTCTGTGTCTGTGTCTGTCTCTGTGTCTGTCTCTGTGTCTGTCTCTGTGTCTGTCTCTGTGTCTGTCTCTGTGTCTTTTGTGTCTGTCTTTGTGTCTGTGTCTGTGTCTGTCTCTGTGTCTGTCTCTGTGTCTGTCTCTGTGTCTGTGTCTGTGTCTGTGTCTGTGTCTGTGTCTGTGTCTGTGTCTGTGTCTGTGTCTGTGTCTGTGTCTGTGTTGGTCTGTGTCTGTGTCTGTGCTGTGTCTGTGTCTGTGTCTGTGTCTGTGTCTTTGTGTCTGTGTCTGTGTCTTGTTCTTGTCTGTGTCTGTGTCTGTGTCTGTGTCTGTCTGGTCTGTGTCTGTGTCTGTGTCTGTGTCTGTGTCTGTGTCTGTGTCTGTGTCTGTGTCTGTGTCTGTGTCTGTGTCTGTGTTGTTCTGTGTCTGTGTTGTGTCTGTGTCTGTGTCTGTGTCTGTGTCTGTGTCTGTGTCTGTGTCTGTGTCTGTGTCTGTGTCTGTGTCTGTGTCTGTGTCTGTGTCTGTGTCTGTTTGTGTCTGTGTCTGTGTCTGTGTCTGTGTCTGTGCTGTGTCTGTGTCTGTGTCTGTGTCTGTGTCTGTGTCTGTGTCTGTGTCTGTGTCTGTGTCTGTTCTTGTCTGTTTGTCTGTGTCTGTGTCTGTGTCTGTGTCTGTGTCTGTTGTCTGTGTCTGTGTCCTGTGTCGTGTCTGTGTCTGTGTCTGTGTCTGTGTCTGTGTCTGGTCTGTGTCTGTGTCTGTGTCTGTGTCTGTGTCTGTGTTGCGTCTGTGTCTGTGTCTGTGTCTGGTCTGTGTCTGTGTCTGTGTCTGTGTCTGTGTCTGTGTCTGTGTCTGTGTCTGTGTCTTTTGTGTCTGTGTCTGTGTCTGTGTCTGTGTTGTGTCTGTGTGTGTGTCTGTGTTGTGTTGTGTCTTTGTGTCTGTGTTGTGTCTGTGTCTGTGTCTGTGTTTTTGGTGTCTGTGTTGTTTGTTCTGTTCTGTTCTGTGTCGTTTTTTTCTGTGTCTTGTTGTGTCTGTTGTTCTGTGTCTGTGTCTGTGTCTGTTGGTCTTTCTTTTTCTGGGTTCTTGTCTGTGTCTGTGTCTGTGTCTGTTTGTGTCTGTGTGTGTTTGTGTGGTTGTGTGTGTGTGTGTGTGTGTGTGGGTGGGTGGGTGTTAGAACAATATTTGTTCAAAAGTAAAGAAGATACAATTTGAGAGATATTAAGTCAATATTTAATATTACCTGGTCAGTGATTGCAGATGGTCTTTTCTCTAAGCAAAACTTGAAAGTATATTTTATTTTTAATTAGGTGAATTATTTTTCTGGTTATACTGTTTGTGGTTAAAAGTAATTTAAATATCTGTTTTATATCTTTCCCGCAATTTTCGGTGTTTGAACAATAAATGAATATGATCTAACGAGTTTTAATAACAAGATCTGTCTTAAAAAATGTAACTGTTTATTCAATTTTAGATTTGATAACATTCAATTCATTTGTAATTTATTTAATTAGTGCAAATACAAAAAAATATCAATCATTATAACAAACTGTTTATCGATCTGCATAAAACATTATAATATCGTATAGCAAGTGTTTTTGTGGAATGTACTACAAAAGTATTCATTAAATTTGTTCGAAATTTAGATTATGTAAAACTATTAAATCTGCAAAACATATTAATCCATACGAAATCAAATAAATAATACTAATTTATGCTCATTTTACCAATCTTGTAGCTTAATTAATTTATAAAAGTTGTTGTTACATTTAATGTAGGATTTAAATATTATTTTTCATTTATTATCTAAGTCTATATATACTTTTAATTTTTAGCAGTTCTAAGATATTTTTGTGAATTTTAATTGTAAGAAGTTAAGTTGATATTGTTACAAGTATCTGAGTTATTTCTAGAGATGCCAGGCACTTCGCACAAAGTATTAGCATTACATAGCTTAGGTAAGTTGTATACCTAAGTACGGTGTCCATACGGTTACAGTGTCCAAAGTGCTCCACTTGTTTGCAATCTTTCATGGCAGATCAAAGATTACCTTAGTACTGGTTAAATCTGTTCAACTCCAAGCTGTTCTACCAACCACATGTATTTTGCTTGAATGCTCTGGTATGATTCTTAATATATTTCAGTTCTGCTGAAAATGTATTCATTTTTGAACTCGTACATGCTCCATTTCCCACTGTGATTTTTAATATATTTCAATTTTTTTAATAAACTCTACGCGTTTTTTAAGCTCTTAGAAAACAGTTCATACTCGATTTCTCTAGGATGATTTTTAATATATCTCAGTTTTTTTATACATGTAAATGACACCTTTTAAGTTCTTACAACACAGTACAAACCCGATTTCTCTGGTAAGATTCTTAATGTATTTCAGTTTTTTTACTGTAATGTACGTGCTTTTGAACTATTAGAGCGCGCATAATTACTCTAAGTCTTAATGTATCTCATTTCTTTTCCTATGAATATACTAGTATCTAGCTCACATATGCTAGTGTTCTAGTATAATGGTTAACGAAAAAGCAAATCTTTTTGGTTGTTTTAAAGAGTGTTGCTATAAGGACCAAAGGACAAACAACTAAACAGCTGTTTCATAAAGCAGTTATTTTAGCCAGTGCCTCCGGGCTACCAGTAGAGAGGACATTTTGTGAAAGTGCCTATACAGAGCAAACTGTTCCATTCAAGTTGAATAAACATTTGTTTCTCTTTTCGGGAATGTAAATAGAATGCCATTTATCAAAGCAACTCATATTAACTCTTTTTAAATAAAAAAGTATTTCTTTGTAAAACTTTATTATATTTTGTAGTTAAATTGTATTTATTTTTCCAGACAATGCAAAGAATGTTATTCCCTACAATTAAAAATTTCTTTTTAAGAGATTCAAATAGGAATAACATTAATTGCCTACGTAAGAGTCAGAGCAACAATGATTTTAATTCAGTAAGCATAGACAGATTTTTATTAAATCGAAAAAAAGTGAATTCTGTCAAATAAGAAAGTACCGAGTAATATCGTATAATTGATGTCGTGCATACTCGTTTCAGCGTTAACAACTTAGATATCAAATTTTGTGATTATAACACATTTAGTTTTGAAATTTGCTGTTGACTAACGCCCATACACACGCGTGCGCAACACAGCCTTCACAGACAGACAATTTTGGGAAAACCATTCTATAGTTTTAAGTACCCCAGTGCAGAAGAACCTGAAACATGTATTTCGGATAAAAACTTGATTCCAAATTTTTACCATAGCTTAATACTTTCATACTTGTATAATTCAATCTTGTAGTTTACAGGTGCCTGTAGAAAACACAGGTGAACAAATAATTATAATAGTTATTTGGACAGGATTTATATTTGTTTTAAAACAAATACTTTTGTTTAAGTATACGTGTTTGCGTATGTTCAATATCTGGGTTAATATCAAATGAGTCATAATCTGTCACATGAACGTCATGAATCTGTCATGAACTGTCACATAAGAACGAACATAATAATATCAATAATTCAGTTATATATAAATATGTGATTGTAAGAATGAATCTAAAATAAAATCATTTTAAAAATTACTATCATCCGCATATTAGTTTCTAATTCCACCTGAGGAATGAGGTGCAAACAAACATGCAGCATTATCAACTGTTAAAGTAACAACAAACATGATGACTTTTTTATTAAGAATACCTGTATCTCTAACAGGAAAATGCCAAAATATAAACAAATGGCCAAGATTCATTTTACACCTTCTCAGGTTGTTTACATTTTGGGACCTTTAATGTGTCACAGAGACAAATGTGTTTCAATTAAAAGTTTAAAAAAAAATAAGACATCATCCACTGTGAGGGATCATCATCATCATCAAATTGTCTCTTGAGTCATTTGTTTATATAATTTTGTTAATTTATATATTTTTTGATCCGTTATTGATAATAAAAATTAAAGAATTTAGATGATCTGAAAAATTCCTGTATAAAGCTATTTACTGTGTAATCAATGATAAAGTGGTCGAGAATAGTGCGAAAAATGTAGTTTGTTGTAAGAAGTCGTGCATGTGACGTCAGTATGCATTGAACACCTATAATATACAAATAACGCCTACATTTTCAAGTAGTAATTTCGTTTCAGAATATATATATTGTTAAGTCAGCCGATCTCAAGAACTCTAGGAAGAGTTTAGCAATAGACAGATGGATGCTGAAACTTTTTTATATTAGATTGAGATTAAAATATATTAATGATCACTGTCAAAAAGAAGGGTGTAGCAATAGATGTATACATTCTTGCTGAGAATAGGCTCCAACGACCAACGGAATATTACCATGCACAACAGTGTATGTCGTAAATAGCAGTTCCAAACCAGAGGCCCACTACAGCTAGATTCTCATCCTGCTGTTTTTGTTGGGTCAGTAAACATTGTCAAGAATGGGGGAGTCTATCAGGGAATATTGTCGTCTTCGTGGTCGTATGGCCTTCCGGCTTTGCATTCTCTGAGGTACTGTATACTTTTGTAGTCATCTGGTCGTCATTTTTAGCTTAAGTAGGAACCTTGAGGCTCGTGGGATTAGGAAAGGTTGGAAATTGGATTTAGTTCCAAAAAAAGGAGATTTATATGGGTGGGCATTTTTTATTTATAATTTAGATGGGTGGGCATTTTTTTGTCTTCATTACTGGCAAGTAATGTAGGAATAAATAGATTCCAAAATCAAATCATGTTGAATATCAATATTTCTGGCGTACCATGGAGCCCTAGCTATAAGGAGGGCACATTTATTCTGTACTATTTGGATGCAGTTCTTGTTCGTGGGCGCCGCTCCAAACCAGACTGAGCATCCGTATGTCATAGTAGAACGAATGACCGCCTTATAGACAAGGTCCTTCACTGCCTGTGGAGTATTTCTTGTCTTGAGTATGGAATAAAGATTGCACATTAGGAATATCCCCAGCTTAGATTTGTTCCGGTAATGTTGTCTGAATGTCAATCTGGAGTCTAATATGAGACCCAGATATTTTACTTGTGTTTGGTAGGGTATAACTCGATCGCCAATGAATACAGGAGGTGGAAGAGGAGGGGTACCTTTACAGAAACGTATATGGGCACTCTTTGTCGGGTTCAGAGACAATTTCTAGGTTGTAAACCAGTACAAGGATCCATCAAGGAAATCTTGCCAGTTTTCTGGTAGCACAACCACATTGCAGCACCTATAGGTCACTGCAGTGTCGTCGGCAAATAGACTCCAAGAGTGTGTACCCATAACCGACGCTGCTTAACTGCTGTCTAAAGACTCATAATAAAGGCTGACACTAACGTCCAAACTGCAAGTAGGCAATCCAGAAATTAAACTAAGATCCTTCGACTGAATAAAGTTCTTCATCAAAGCAACAATGGAAGTTTTTATGCTTGTCATTGTGTGATTCTGACGTAGCATCCTTGTTAGAGAGATTCTCATTCAATTTCTGAACTGCTCAATGTAGTTGGAAGTTTATCTTTATTTCACTTGCTTCTTGTTAAACACTTAAAATGTTTCTACTTTTTCTCTTCAGTTTTGAATATCTTTTTGTTTTCTTCATTTTTATTTTCTTTTCTTATTTTACTTCTTATTCAGCTATCTTCTTCATTAATTTCTAGTTAATAGTTGTTTGAACTATTAAATTCATCCAATGCCTACTAATCTTCCTGTACAAATATTGACTTCAAAGATAGGTTTTAATTGATTTTGAGTTAATCATACTAATCTAAACAGTTTGCTTGCGTCTGTTTATTATTGAGACCTCAATCCAACTACCGTAATTAACTCGTACAAACCAGTTCTAGTTGATTGCACTTAATAGATAAAAGTAATTCAATCAGTAATTGATTACCAACAAAAAAACTGTTTGCCTCTAAAATGATATATCTCTTAAAACACTATTTTATTATATCTGATTCCTTACTACTATTTTTAAAATGTTGTTATGCTATTATTAGTAAATAAATTGTATGATATTGTAACTGACATAATTTTTTGTAATTGAATTGATGTTTACTAAAACTAGGCAGAGTCTGAGGTGAGAACTCTGTCAGAAAAGTTTAGGTAATGGCTAACAACATGGTGATTAGTGTACCTAAATAGTGTTGCAGACCTGGAGTACAAACACTGTTACACGCAGAGGTGACTACTTGATGAAAGTACGCCTTTAGACGACTGTTTTTTTATAATTTACACACACAAAGTTGTGTTTTAACACACTTTTTTAGATATTCTTCATATTGCTGAAGTTTTAAGAAACCACTTATAAATTTATTTAACTTTTTAGTAAGATACAAATTGATACATTGATGACTACTCATCAATAAAACCCTAAAGTATTTATAAATAAGTCTTTTATAGAATTAGTCGAGGAATTTGTACAACTCAAGAAGTTTCAGAAAAATAAATAAAATTAGTTTTTTCAAATTGGTATTTTTGAACAGATGAAATTAAACATTTTACTAACAAGTTATAAAGCGTAAAAGGTAAAGAAATAAATTTCACTTTGAAGGCACCTGGTATTGCATTGTTTGAGTAAGTTTTTGTAAATTTGAGTTATGTGAACATTTATACATTTACATAGTCAAATGTGATGAGAATCAACTATATGATTCATTTCACATTTGAATCTAATAATATAAATAGATACATATATTTATACAAAATAAATACATTAAGCTTTGTGGATAATTTGTGGTTGCCACAACCCTAACACTACCTTTTGAGAACTTGAAATAGTAAGAATTTGTCTTCCAGTAGGAATAAAATAACTTGTAACAATGGACAATATAATATTGAAATAGTAAAAGTAATAGCAGGTAAACCACATGGAGTGGCTTGCGCGGTTTTACTGGCTTGAAATAATTAAAATTAATAGACTATAATAGACTTTAGAAACAATATAATTTAAGACATGTAATAATTACACTGCTAATAGGAGTATTAACTGTTCAACGAGACAATATAGGAAATTTCTAAAGTGTTGCGTTCAAAGTAATACAGTAAATTTTTGTTCCATCACTCCCACTTTCCCAGAGATGCAACATGTGAAGTGCTTTCCCATTCTCATATTATAGTGCTAAGCAACCATAAAGTTATGTTAATAATAAATAGTAAATTTTGATGCAGTCAGAGCATTTTCAATTGTATGATTAACATGACGGAAACTTTCCTGCAAACTTCTTCCAAAACCTTTTCCTGCAAATTTTTAAAAGATTTCTGCTCCCTCATTTCTTTTACCCATCATATGTCTAACAAACTTATTTCTTTCCTCTATAACGATGTCAGCCTCTATAATTATCTCTTCTCTAACTTTGTTCATATTAAATCGAAATCAGTACCTCCATTATGGTAGATACCATCCCCTCATAAGAAGGCCATTCTCAGACCCCTTTCAATTCCTTTACACAAAACTTGCAGTAATTTTCAATATCGTAGATTTCATTTTAACTAGTTTGAATCCAAATTTTCTGAACAAAGCTATTTCTTCAATACCTATTTGGACATAAAAAGGATAGTTGTTATTCAATCTTCTACATAGCTACTTTTTCTCTTGTCATTGTTATTAACGATTATTTCCTACATTCTCTTCGCCTCATCCTACTATTTTCAGCAAATTTCCTTTTGTATCATATCAAAAACCACACAATCTTAAAAGCAGTTTTTCTATATTCTCTGAATTTGGATTATGTATACATATATATATATATATAATATATATATATATATATATTCAGGTAACTCACCACAAATTAAAGAAGATAGTCGCTCTAAGGCCTTTCGTTTTCACGTCGTCAGAGAGCAAGTGAATACAAGTTGTAAGCAGGTTATGAATTTTGATTTAAAGAAGGAGTAAGATTGGCATCATTGACAGTATTTTCCCCTATAATGTTGAAATAGTCTTGATTTGTTTGATAATTCCTTCAATTAGAAATTTATCTAATTTAAAAAGGCCTGGACTAGTGTTGACCAAGTTCTCAGAAAAGTCTTTTATGAGGGCGCTTTCAACAATGTTTCTTCTTCTTTCACATGACATAAAAACCAACTCCTTTGCTTCTTTCCAGTTAAATATGTGATTTTTGTCTCTAATGTGTAGGAACAAGGCACTTTTATCATCTTGTCTTCTAACTGAATACTGATGTTGCTTAATCCTTGTATCCATTCCTTTTCCCGTCTGTGTTATTTTATATTTTATAAAATATCATTAAATATCTTGCCAACATTAAGTTTAGTATGTTTCCTACATACCTTTTCAAGGTTTCGAATGCTACTTTTCCATCTTTGTGGTATCATATAAATTAACTCACCGATTTTTTTATGTTTAAATGTATTTTCCATATTACACAGGTCCGACGTTTCGGTCTACGTTTACCATTCTCAAGGATTCTATATACAAGGTTTTTTTACAATTCTAATAAATACTTATTTACAATAACAATTACATCACTTCTATCAAACATAACTAAAAATAAAATATAATTTTAAAAACACTACCTAAATAAACATGAGTAACAGGTTTGTTACAAAATTCCCTACATGAACTTTTACACAACATTATTTAAATCACTATATAGTTATTTTTCACGAATGTAACTTTTGTAACAAACCTGTTACTCATGTTTATTTAGGTAGTGTTTTTAAAAGTATATTTTATTATTAGTTATGTTTGATAGAAGTGATGTAATTGTTATTGTAAATAAGTATTTATTAGAATTGTAAAAAAACCTTGTATATTGATCTTTGTATATAGAACGTAGACCGAAACGTTGGACCTGTGTAATATGGAAAATACATTTAAACAAAAATAAATCGGTGAGTTAATTTGTATGATACCACAAAGATGGAAAAGTAGCATTCGAAACCTTGAAAAGGTATGTAGGAAACATACTAAACTTAATGTTGGCAAGATATTTAATGAGGTATGTTTAAAAGAAGGTCTGCTCCCAAAGTATACCAATATAATATAATATATATATATATATATATATATATTGGTGTATGAAGGCAGCAGGTCTTCACGTAAACAGATATAATTAAAGTGGGCAGCAGCTTCTGCGTTGACCAATTTCTTACTGATGTTCTCTAGGTTCCTAACTAGTTTTCGGTAACTGTCGGGTATTTTCCAAAGGAGTCCAAAGGTGTTTAGTGTTCAACTTCTTTCCTTTCATGTCATTACCAGAACTCTTTTGGAAAATACCCGAAAGTTACCGAAAACTAGTTATGAAACTAGAGAACATCAGTAAGAAATTGGTCAACGCAGAAGCTGCTGCCAACTTTAAATATATATATACATTTGAAAACCAACATTGCATGCATGCATGATACTGTAGAAAATATTTTGGACGATGGTTTGTTATAAGAGGAAAACAGTAAATCTTCATATTGTTTTCTGAACTACTGCAATTTTCACAGTAATGCATTTATAGAAAGCAAGCAGATTAATTATTTTGTTATCCATTTAAATGTCTAATCAGTGTTTAATTTTTAATTAGAAGGTTATATTTTAAATTTAATCCTCATTTATTTCTTAATTTACTAAGGATGCAATTTTTAGTTTCATACTTTTTAACTGATCTTGAAAGCTAATACCTTGAAAACTGTCATTTTTTTTAAATTTTATATTATAGGAGAAGTAAAAAAATTCAAAGAAATGATTGGAATACAAATTTCGCCATTAAGTGATATTCCCTAAAGCTGAAAGTAATAGACTTTTGCCGATCGAAGCCAATCATTCGATTCTAAGGAACTCTATACTTATTCCTCTGGCCGGATAGGCAGGGTTGGCTCAATAGCCAATACTTTATTTATATGAATTTTTCATTTTTAATCTTCCGTTTTGTTTTTCTCTTCTTACTTTCATCTTCTGGTCACTTATAATTTAAACCTATTTTATTTCCAATAGGATGATTCACAAAAAAATTATTCTCAGTGTAGTTTATAATAAATTTAAAAATAAAAAGGGGATAACATAATTATTAAAGTACATAGATCCTGAATACACACGATTGGTCTCAGACTGAACTCTCTCCTGTTCTTTGATCTTGATGCACACGACTTGTCTCAGACTGAGCTCTCTCCTGTTCTTTGTTCTTGATACACACGATTAGTCTCAGACTGAGCTCTCTCCTGTTTTTTGTTCTTGATACACACGATTAGTCTCAGACTGAGCTGGTCTTTGTTCTTGATACACACGATTAGTCTGAGACTCAGCTGTCTCCTGTTCTTTGATTTTCATAGACTCATAGACACGATTAGACCAGAGGCCCTTCTAAGTTTTTAAGTTCTTTCTCCTGAGAGTAATTAATTAATACTTTTTTTAATTAATTGAACTGAAATGAGGTTGTTACACAACATTTAAGCTATTTCTTAATATAGATTCATTACATAACACTTTTCATTATTAGTTAACCCTGCAATTAAATTTTAAGTTTGTTAGGTCAAAGATCTTAAGGAAGTAATCGGGTCTATTATCGACTCCAGCGCACTATGGTTATAGGATGTCTAAGGACAACGTGTAAAAGCCTTTTTGATCTCTTACATGAAAAATCTGGTATCATGGCCGATACTCAAACTTTGACCTAGTGGGAGACCATGAGATTACACTAAACTTTCAAATTTCTTTTTTTTTAATTCCCCCTCCTGAGAGCCATCTTATCATCTGTGAATTCCAATAGTATACATAACTCAATTAAGTGAATGTAAGTTTTTAAAATATATTTTTTTTATAGGTTAATAAAAAATATAGCCGTTACAATTTTGTAATATACAATTTAAAAAAAATTTATTATATTTCATTGTTATCATTTTACATTTTTTTAAAATAGTAAATAAGAATTTCACTAATCCTATTATAAAAAAAGCAATATAACATTGTAAAATAATAGACATGATGATTATGATAAATTAATGAGAACATAGTTGTTGCTAATGTTTCGATATTCTGTTTCAAAAAGTTTTGTTATTGATGTATTTTCATTACGAATACATGAAGTTTAGATATGCCTATAATGTATACATTTTGCATGGGTTTAATAGAACAATCTATACGCCTTCTAATACTTATTATTTTTTTGTCGTTAAACACCTAGAACCCAGATGGACCACATTGGGATCCACTGAACAGTTTGTAATGCTTAATATCCAAAAATATTTATTTCCCTTTTAGTACTTATTTAAGGTAACTTTATTCTGTTGGGAAGTTTATACTGTACAGAATATGGTTTGAGCCTAATATACTATTGACCAACTTTCTAAGACAGTATTAATAATGAATAAATGGCAAAAATAAATTAGTCACTTTCCTCATTAACGTTAAAATGTTCATGTTGTAAGATGTTATGAAAGGACATTGCAGTAAGGACTAATCTCTATTAAGAACTATTGAAATTTACATAAAATTGCTAATTTGAATAAAAAAGTTGAATAATGATAACTTCCTTTGGGGTTGTTATTTCCTAACAGAAAAAGACACTTACTTTAGTCGATGTTGAAAGGTATATCAGTAGAAAACAGAAAGAGGAAAAGTGTATATATATATATATATATATATATATATGCAGATGAATCACAATAAACACGTGATACAATCAATGAAAACAAACCACAAGGAAAAAAAAGAAAACAGATAGAAAAAATGCTCTGAGGCCTTTCAATTTATGTCATCAGAGAGCAAACAAGGTAAGAACTTACCTAAGTTTTTTACAAGGTCAGTTCTTACCTTGTTTGCTCTCTGATGACATAAATTGAAAGGCCTCAGAGCATTTTTCTATCTGTTTTCTTTTTTTTCCTTGTGGTTTGTTTTCATTATATATATATATATCATATATATATATATATATATATATATATAAGTGTGTGTGTGAGAGAGAGAGAGAGAATTATGATGTCTTATAGTCATTTATAGAGCCATCTAGAAGACATTACACACACTCTCTCTCTGTAGCACTATCTCTCTCTTCGTTTTATAATCTTCCTGTTTAAACCAACAGCCATCATACAATGATTGCATAAACGGTTTTTCTGCTATGTGCTCTGTGTGAATTTTAGGTTTTTAATAAATCCATTTGAAGTGTGCTTGCGTATTGAAATATAAATATATATAATGCTTATGTATATAATATATATAAAATATATATTACACATATATATATATAAACCACCTCTCAGTTGGGTTTTTGACTCTGACGAGGACCGCTTGTTACGGTTGAGGGATCTTGGTCTTGTTTTCCCATTTCTTATTGTGGTTTGATCATTATATATATATATATATATATATATATATATCACTCATACGGTCGATATATTATTGAATCTGTTATATATATATATATATTTGGGTTTATATTATATATATATAATCAACTTTATCAAACATTGGATAGTTTTAATGTAAAAAAAAAACTTTCAAATTCAATGTTTTGTTTATTTCTAAACATTTAGATTTATGAATATGAAAAACTAATACCTATTATATGAGAGGTTTGAAATGAAACTGTTTAGTGACGTATGATACATCTGTACAATGTTATTTGTTCAAACTGAAAGATTCAGTTAAAGTTTCTATGCCAGTAAGGTTCAAGTGTTGGGTTTTCTAGCTGGATAGTTGCGTTTAAAGTTTCTATTTCTTAACATATTATTTTTAAACCTAGAAGTCGACTAATTTTAAATTTCTTATTTTTACATTTAAAAGAGGTTTTCAATAAAGTTGAAACGCTTTGGTTTGATTTGAACCTGGAAAAATGTCCAATTTCTGATTTATATTTATATATTTGCAAAGCACAAATATTTATCAGGAATCGGACAGTTTTCAAGGTTTATATCAAACTTTCAGATCCGATGTTATTGGTATTTATAACCTTCTCATCTTGTTCATATTTTTCTTATATATTCATAAAAATATATTATTTCACTCTCAGGTGTAATACATTAAACATGATAAAATAATGAATCATGGAATTGAATTGTATAAATATATATATATAGTTCACACAGGAAAGAGAAAAAACAAATAAAGACACACACAAAAGACTCACAACGATATTTCGACAGTCGTCGTCATCGGGCAGAAGTAGTCCCTTTGAGTAGCTGAAGCTAACTGTATATATATATATTGGTGTATACTGGCAGCAAGTCTTCTTTTAAACAAGTGTTGTTAAAAAGCACAGCGGCTTCAGCATTAATAATCTTTTTAGAAAGATGTTCTATTTGCCTTATTATTTTCTTGTAATTCACTGGTAGCTCAAAAATTAATCCACCTAATTCCATAACAAGAATAGGAAAAACAATCTTGAAGAAAACTAATGAAACAAACTATATTTGACACTACACAAACACAAACTGGGTTAAAAATATATATATATATATATATATATATATATATATATCAAGAATCGGTCATTTTTTTTGTTTCCAGTCTAATTCTCAAAGACGCAATCATAGTCAGTTTTCATTATTATTTTTCCTCTCAAGAATATTAAATAAAATATTGTGGGAAGGCATGGAATGTTTTTTGATGCTGAGTGAATGGTGTTGGAGAAAACAGTTGTGGGGTGGTGTCGGCTTTCAGTAGCGTGTAGCTTCACTGAGTCTTAATTTGTTGGCAGCGCAACTCCGCTCCTCCTCACTGACTCTTGTAGAAAGGCAATATATACCAGTCAATATTGAATTACTCTGCTTTTATGTTATTCTCTCGAATACAATCCAAAATATTTATAATAGTGATACAGAACAATCTGTTTTTCTGTAAAATTATATAACTTTACGGTAGATTCATAAATATCGAAAAAAATCAATTTAATTTATATAGTTTGTGGAATCGTTTCATTTAATTGGGTATATATATATATATATATATATATAAATATTTATGCAGGAGTGTTACAATAAATACACGAGTCTCAATAATAAGAAAATCGCAAATAAAGTTGTTCTTTTACTTCTTTTAGTGGTAAATCACTTTATATATATACAAACATTAAAAAGAGAGAGAGACAGATAGAGACTGAGTCGTTGTCTGACCGTCCAGTGAACAGCTTCTATACCTAACGACAGAGAGATTCGAAATATAGAAGTAGGATGTACCATTAGCAAATTAAGTATATAATTTTTTTGTTAGTTTATTTTCAAGTGAAATTATCAAATAATTAATCACTGATACATTTTCCTTTGTTTTTTAAAACTTTTTCGCAACTTATAACAATATAACAACGGATTATCAATACTTCGTTAATGGACATCACCCATTTGATTTGGAAAATTCATGCAACCTAGTTTTGAACCCTGCATCAGTATTGAACAGAACTCCACGTACACTATTTTATCACCAGTAAATGAATCGGCCAAGTAATTTTTTCTTGCATTCATGAAACACATAACAAGAGTTACTTCACACTAGTGAGAAGCTAAAACTTTTATATTAGCTTCTCAGTTTTTACTTTGTGTGTCGAACAAACCAACGCAGACTCTAGCTCGTTGTTACTTAAACGATGCGAAACGAATGCACCACATTTCTAAACCTTCTCCATTGAGTGAACATATTCACATTTCCATCGCACACACACACACACACACACATATTATATATATATATATATATATAGATATTTTTAAGTTAATTGGATTGAGTAGGGACTCGAATTGTGAATAACACAGGAATGAAAGGTAATGTTTATTATACAAGCGCGACACACTGACTGACTGACTGACTGACCCCCTCCTCGAGGCCAGCCTTGATAATCTCTCTCTGCGTAAACAAAGACTCTGACCCGCGTATGCCGGCGGTACAGCCACCGCCAACTCCGCTAACTCCTCCCCCCAGTCTTTGGTCACACACAGAGGACATAACAAAACAATAACAAAATAAATGCACAAATAAATTCCTTCTGTTGAATCTATATTACTTCAATAACAATAATAAAATCACAAATAATAATTAATAATTAATAATAACACAATAAAATCTCTTCCACTAAATCTAGCTTTAATTAAAATATTCATGGGAATTAAAAAGGAACAACTCATTCAGATGGCGGTCGGTCCGCTCTTTGCACTCGACCCAGTTCTTGAAGATGGCAAATCACACTTGTACGGGTACCCGCCCCACCGGCCACAAGCGCACACGATGTCGGTCGAGGAATGTGGAGAGCTCGTACGGTCTGGTAAACCGAGGCTCGGATTTCCGGCGCCGTTGTGAATTGCGGCGATACACCAAGTCCCCGACTCGAAATAAAGACAGTGGGTTCTCCGCCCGAGCGTTCAGACGAGCCACACGAGCTCCCTTGTCAGCATGAACGCTATCTCGAAGACCGGGTACATCTGCGTGCTGAAGGGCGAGTGGCCCATGATGAGTCATAGCATGGATGCTCAGGTTGTAAGCCAACACTGCTCTGGCCACCGCTTCGCATCCACCCACACCCTTGCTGAGTTTCAACAGCCTTAGATGCACAGTAAGTGTCCCATGAAATCTCTCCACAATTCCATGGGAGCGCGGATGATCTACCGTGGTCCAGTGGCCCTCGACGTGAAACTTCAACAATAGTTGGCAGATGACTATTATCGAACTCTCGGCCCTGATCCAGAACAATCTGCAGTGGACAGCCATGCGCTGCCCACTGTTGCAGAAGTGCCTCTCGTACAGCCGCTCCTTTCTTGTCCCGTAGAGGCCCTCTGCGGCCATCTTGGAGTAAACATCGATACAAGTTAAAAACCACTGGCCTTCGTACGAGAAGAGATCTATCTCTTCGCAACTCGGGGTCCATTCACGGTGGCAGTCCATATTTGCGGTATTATGACTGGGAAGCGATCGTATTTTGCTTTATTGTATACCGCACAGCTCTGAATTACCTTGGTGATGGTCTTCTCCATTCCCAGCTAATAATACAATTGTTTGAGTTTCCACACAGTTTCCTGTATAGCCCTGTGGTTGGTAGTTCTTATGTTTGTTCACATTTAACCGTGTAATTCTTCATTAATGATTAATGTAGACTTTTTTATTCAAGCGACTATTTTGTGACGATTAAAAGAATAGGAACGATGTAAGTTTAAAACAACTCAGGAATAAAACTGATGTTTCTACTTAAATCTTTTTGAACAAATTAAATCTTTCCAGTTGTAATAATACCGTATACCTAATATTAGACATTCTTTAGTGTAGTCAATGACAGTATTTTTTCTGTATGTTCTTTTCGTAAACATTTAAATTTAGCAGTCCTTAACAACAATAAGTTATCTGAAATTCAATTTTAACTAATAAATGAAAAGTAATGCAATTATAAATGGACCACGTTAGGGAAAAGGTTATTCATTTTGAGGTTCAATAAATTTGATATTGAACAAGACAAAGTCCAGTTGAAAGATATCTATGGAAGAGCTAGCAGCTATCTTTCAAACAAATTGGCAAATGGAAGAAAAGGTTATCCTGGTGCTCTACTAGCAATGTTCTAATTAATAATATTTGCTGGCGTTGTTTCAATTCCTCAAGCACCTCTCGACTTTCAATTCAAAGCTTGAATAAATGAAAGAGATACCAAAGGGTCCCCTCTTTGTCTCTCCTGCCCCCGGGCTTTGAGCTCGTTCATTAAATTCTTTTTATTTAACAGATGTGCTCATTTCTAATTTCTTTGTCATCTTATGATTAAACCATTCAAAAGGATATGATTTCTTTGCTTCTTTTAATGTACATATGTATATATAAATGTATGTATACGTCGACTGTCACCTTCTCATGGTACCATTTCCTGCCCTGACGAAGACTATTAAAAGGGCTGAAATATTAAAAGTGAGTCATTATGCAGCATTTTCATTCATGTTATTTCTATTTTTACTATATATATATATATATATATATATATATATATACTGGTTTGAAACCAGTTCAAAGATTGGTTCTTGATGATTTTGGTCTAAAGGACCTGTTTATTCTCCGACGTCTTGCCAAAAATTGTTTTGCTGGCTAAAAAAAAACAATTCAAGGAAAAAAAAAATGTACTAACGACGTAAGCAGTGCAAAATAAATACATCCACGGATTATCAACCAACAAAAACCAAAACAAACATAAAAAAACCATTAAACACCAAAAATACATTAAAAAAACACAAAAGGATCATAAAATAGCCAGTGTTATTGGTTTTTTTTTTAAAAAAGTTGTTTAAACATAAACACATAATTAATATTATTAATTATTAAGACCAAAAAACACAATTTCCAAACAGATAAGCAGAATATTACAAAATAATTCTGCGAGGATACCTCTAACACAGGGTTCAAGGATCAAACAGACAGTAACAAACACAGTTAGCAAGAATATTAAGAAAACAATAAAAATAGGCAAATTTCTTTTAAATGTAATCAAAAATTTATTTAATTTTCCCTATTTTACCTGCTTAATGTGTTTGTTACTATCTGTTTGATTCCTTGAATGTTATGTTAGAGGTATCCTCGCAAAATAATTTTGTAATATTTAGCTTATCTGTTTGAATATCGCGTTTTTTGGTCTTAATAATTAATAATAAGTGTTTTTGTTTAAACAACACTGTCTGTTTAAAAAAAAACAATAACACTGGCTATTTTATGGTCCTTTTGTGGTTTTCTTTTTACTGTATTTTTGGTGTTTGTTGGTTTGTTTTTTTTTTGTTTCTTTTGACTGATATTCCGTAAATGTATTTGTTTTGCACTACTTATGTCGTTAATATATTGTTTTTTAGCTTTGAAAATGCTAAACAATTTTTGACAAACGTCGACATATAAACAGGAGTGTAATTTCTTTAGACCAAAATCCTCAAGAAACCCATCTTTGAACTTTATAAATCAGTGGTTGAGAAGCTATATCAATATATATATATATATATTTAAACTTGAAACGGTCCAACAGGACTACTAGTTCACACAGTAAAGAGAAAAACAAATAAAAACACACACAAAAAAGACTCACAACGATATTTCGACATTCGTCGTCATCGGGCAGAAGTAGTCCCTTTGAGTAGCAGAAGTTAACTCAAAGGGACTACTTCTGTCCGATGTCGACGAATGTCGAAATATCGTTGTGAGCCTTTTTTGTGTATGTTTTTTTATTTGTTTTTCTCTTTCTTGTCTGAACTATAATATATATATATATATATATATATATATATATATATATATATAAATATATATATATATATAATATTGTTAATATTTGCAGCAGCTTCTGCACTCACTAACTTTAAGCTGGTGGCCTCGATCCTTCGGGCGATTTTTCTTTCTTCTGGTGCAGTTGCCACAGCATCTGTCCTAGAGACATCTTCAATATTATACGAGCTTTCGACCATAGGAACATTGGTCATCTTCAGGTAGAGCATGCCTTGTAGTAAACAGCTTAAATGCCAATCAGGTTGACTAATTCGAACCAATCAGAGCGCAGGGTTAAGGCTGCTGCTCTGATTGGACCTCATGCTCGGCTCCAGGCTCCTGCTCGTCGGAATTACATACATGTCCTTGACCTGGAGGTTTATAGAGGGGTTCCTTTCCTTTATGTACAGGGCTTCCAATATTTGTAGCTTCTCCGCATTCTGTTCCGCCTGTATGATGGCAGTGCCCTGCACCAGCATCTCCCTCGTCAGCTGAGTGTTGTGTTTTTCCTGTGTATGTTTCTTGGGGGCTCCGCAGTCAAATGAAGAGTTAGCCTCCTAGAGAGCTTAGTCGCAGTCATCCCAATGTACTTGGAAGGCAGGCTTTCACATTCACCTGTGGTGCAAGTATACTCGTACACTAGGTGACTGCGCTGAAGCTCCGAGGTATTCTTCTGAGGATTGTTTTTCAGCAGTAAGTTACTCGTTTTCTTGTTCTTGTAGTAAATTATCAGACTAATCCGGCTGTTTTCATCCAGCCGTAACACCCAAGGATGAAAGCAGCCGGATTAGTCTGATAATTTACTACAAGAACAAGAAAACGAGTAACTTACTGCTGAAAAACAATCCTCAGAAGAATACCTCGGAGCTTCAGCGCAGTCACCTAGTGTACGAGTATACTTGCACCACAGGTGAATGTGAAAGCCTGCCTTCCAAGTACATTGGGATGACTGCGACTAAGCTCTCTAGGAGGCTAACTCTTCATTTGACTGCGGGAGCCCCCAAGAAACATACACAGGAAAAACACAACACTCAGCTGACGAGGGAGATGCTGGTGCAGGGCACTGCCATCATACAGGCGGAACAGAATGCGGAGAAGCTACAAATATTGGAAGCCCTGTACATAAAGGAAAGGAACCCCTCTATAAACCTCCAGGTCAAGGACATGTATGTAATTCCGACGAGCAGGAGCCTGGAGCCGAGCATGAGGTCCAATCAGAGCAGCAGCCTTAACCCTGCGCTCTGATTGGTTCGAATTAGTCAACCTGATTGGCAATTAAGCTGTTTACTACAAGGCATGCTCTACCTGAAGATGACCAATGTTCCTATGGTCGAAAGCTCGTATAATATTGAAGATGTCTCTAGGACAGATGCTGTGGCAACTGCAGCCAGAAGAAAGAAAAATCGCCCGAAGGATCGAGGCCACCAGCTTAAAGTTAGTGAGTGCAGAAGCTGCTGCAAATTTTAACAACATATGTTTGCGAGAAGACCTGCTGCCGACGTATTCTCATATATATATATAACAAATTCAATAATATATCAACCGTTGGATAGAATAGGTGTATAATAAAATCGGGATTCGGTCAATTTTCCAGGATCAAAATCAAACCCTCAATGCCGACGTTTCAGTTTTATTTAAAACCTTTTTCATAGGCCTACAAACAAAAGTCGGGATTCGGTCAATTTTCCAGGATCAAAATCAAACTCTCAATGCCGACGTTTCGGTTTTATTTAAAACCTTTTTCATAGGCCTACAAACAAAGGAAAAGAAAATAAGAAAAGGGTAAAGTCATTGTTGCAGAAAAATTGTTATCCAAACAACTTAATTGAACGTTATTGGTTTAAATATACAAGAGAACAACCAGAACATTCCAATCAAAACCATGCTGAACTTGAAGTTTTAAATAAAAAGTATTTCAAATTTCCGTATGTTGAGGGCTTATCACAATCAATTAGAAAAGTTTTCAAACGAAATGTACCTGAAGTTACATTGGCATTTTATAACAAAAGAAAAGTCAAGTCTTTATTTTCAAATTTGAAACAAAAAATACCAAAGGAGTTACAAAGTAACCTCATTTATGCGATCAAATGTAAAGACTGCGACAAGCGTTATTATGGAGAAACAAGTCGTTTTTTAAAAGAAAGACTTTATCAACATTCTTATTCAATAAGAACTAATAAAAGTAACGCAACTGCTTTAGCATTCCATGCTTTAAACGAAGGTCACATGTTCGATTTTGAAGAAGCAATTATAGTAGATAAAGAACAGGATGAGCAAAGAAGAAAGACCCTCGAAATGCTATATATTAAAAAAGATCTAAGTTCAGTTAATCATAGAAGTGACATTACCAATTTGAACACTATTTATTCAGGAGTGTTAAGTTGATTTTAGTGAAATTTAATTTCCTTAGTTCCTTTTTGTGTTCTTTGAGTGAACAGTGTTCGGTTTACATGTAATTGTAATCAGTTAGTCTGGTCCAAGTTTTTGACCAGTTAAGATGTTAGTTCACTAACTATCTATTGTTACTTCATTTTATATAATGTAAATTTCATCATTTTTCTAATTCAAAAATTCTGACTTCTGTAAGTTCATAAAAATATTTATTGCTTTTCTATTACTTCTACTGGTATATATATCTTTTGTTTTTTCACAATTGTAATATTCCATTTTGATGTTAGTTATATGTTGATGTTTATATATGATTTCTTGTCATCCTTTGTTTGTAGGCCTATGAAAAAGGTTTTAAATAAAACCGAAACGTCGGCATTGAGAGTTTGATTTTGATCCTGGAAAATTGACCGAATCCCGATTTTATTATACACCTATTATATATATATATATATATATATATATATATGACTGGCAACGTCGCTTTCGATCTGGCAACGCTGGAGACGCGTGGCCTTGAGTAGCGTCAGGTGCACGTGTGATGCGCCTCCAGTATGAATCTGAACTCGCCACAGTCATTTGTTTGTCCGTAGCGTTGGTTTTCGTGAAATGGTTTTTTCTTGAGCGTTTTAAAAATGTTTGACCTCAAAGTTGAGCAGCGGTGTGCAATCAAATTTTGCTTCAGACTTGGACATAATGCAACCGAAACTTTTGAAAAACTTCAGGAGGCCTATGGAGAACGTGTTTTATCAAGGGCACAGGTTTTTCGGTGGTTTAAGGAATTTTCAGAAGGAAGAGAGTCGATTGAAGATGAACCACGAAGCGGAAGGCCTTGAAGTGCAAACACCGATGAAAATGTCAACAGAGTACGGAACCTTGTGCGTTCAGATCGACGCTTGACAGTCAGAATGATCGGGGAACAGTTGAATTTGAATCACACCTCCGTTCATCACATTTTGACCAATGAATTGGAGATGAGAAAAATTTGTGCGAAAATGGTTCCGAAAAACCTTTCCCACTGCCATCACACTGCCATCTCAATAAACGAGTTTTTGGCCAGTAAAAACATTCCTGTTGCTCCTCAGCCTCCTTATTCACCAGACTTGAGTCCTTGTGACTTTTTCCTCTTCCCGAGATTGAAAAATCACCTCAAGGGAACTCATTTCGGGACACTACAAAACATACAAACTGCTGTAACCGACCAGCTGAAGGCCATTCCAGAATCCGAGTTCCAGCAATGCTAAAATGATTGGAAGGACCGTCTCCAGCGCTGTGTGGCTTCCGAAGGAAACTATTTTGAAGGTGACAATATCACATTGTAATTATATTTGAATAGAAAATATAAAAAAAAAAAAATCAGTCTCACTACTTTATTTACACACCTCGTATATATATATATATATTTATATATATATATATATATATATATATATATATATATATTAGTATAGATTGGCAAGAAATCTTCTTGGAGGCTTATTTGAAAGTCGTTAATACCGAAGCTGCGGTACATTTCAACAATATATATATAATAGGTGTGTTCTCTAATCGGGGTTCGGTCAATTTTCCAGGATAAAAAATCAAACTCTCGTTGCCAACGTTTCGGTTTTATTTAAAACCTTTTTCATAGGCATCTTCTCCATATACTCTTCTTATATCCTCATAAAAACCCATATTTCTTCTTATATATACCCAAATGTATATATAACAGATTCAATAATATATCGACCGTTTGATAGAATAGGTGTGTTCTCTAATCGGGGTTCGGTCAATTTTCCAGGATTGGAAAATATATCCTGGAAATAATCTTGGAAAATTGACCGAACCCCGATTAGAATTCTATCAAACGGTCGATATATTATTGAATCTGTTATATATACATTTGGGTTTATATAAGAAGAAATATGGGTTTTTATGAGGATATAAGAAGAGTATATGGAGAAGATGCCTATGAAAAAGGTTTTAAATAAAACCGAAACGTTGGCAACGAGAGTTTGATTTTTTATCCTGGAAAATTGACCGAACCCCGATTAGAGAACACACCTATTCTATCAAACGGTCGATATATTATTGAATCTGTTATATATATAATTATATATAGTTCACACAGGTTAGAGAAAAACAAATAAAAACACAATATATATATATATATATATAAATTAGTGTGTTTCGGCAGCAAGTCCTCTTTTAAGCATATGGTATTGAATTTGACAGCAGATTCACATTCACGATTTTTCTACTTATAGCTTCTATTTTTCTCACAATCTTCTTTTATGCTGTGATAATTGCCAAAGCAAGCAAGCATACAACATGTTCCAAGGCTGGAACACTAAAAATACTTCACCGGGAATATCTATATTTAATTAACTAGTACACTAAACTGAACTAATATAACATGCTTTCGGCTCCGTGGGTCATCGTCAGGTTCTTAAACTACTGATATGAACTAAATATACTCGTACATATTACTTACTACATCGGCGTAAGTAATATATATATATATATATGTATATGTATGCACGCATTTAAAAAAGTAGATGTCCGATTTTACCTGGTCCAGTTTTATGGAAAAGTTTTTTAATTTTCTGAAGCATTACAAATATACTTATATTATATGGAAACGATCCAAAAAGGACAACAAACTTTCAGAGTAAAGTACAGGTACACAGTAAATAGAAAAATACACTTACGGTCTCTGATTTTCGGTTTAACCGTGATCAGGATAGAAGGACCTTACGCATGGACCTGTAACTCTACTCCCATTGGTCAACATCGCAACAAATCATATTCCTTTCCCCGGACAACTCATAGAAAACTATATATATGATATATATATATATTATATATATATATATATATTGCATTATATTAAAATTAAATTAAAATGCATACAAATATATATTTGTTGCATTTTGTTTATTTATTTATTATTATTTTTTTTTATTTTTATTTTTATTTATTTTATTTTTTTTTAATTTTTCTTCAATTTTCTCTGAATCATTTATATTTTCCCAACTTGTATTGCTTCTCTGAATTTTTGTTTATATTTTGTCTTAATTCTATTAGTTCAAAACCGGGTACGGAGGGCAGCTCTGGCGGTTGCCGTGTCGGTTACTAGCCGTTGCGTCTACAACGTGCTTGGTCTCCCTTTCTCTTTTCTCCTGAAGACGGATCGCCCGAAAATGTGAGTTTGTAAGTGTGTTTCTTTACTTTGTGTGCTACCTATCTTCAATTTTGAACTATATATATATATAATAATAGAATGTATATTATTTTTTTATGTTATATATATTAATATACGTTAACAAAGTTTTACAACAAACACATAAAATAAAAATAATCATCCAAACTGGAATAAGGAATCAGAAAAAAGACTAAAATCTTGTGTTTTTTGTCAGTATTCTAGGTTGAAATCAAACTCAAATCTGACATCTTCGTTTTATTTCAAATTTTTTTGATAAGCTTACAAAGTAGAGGTATGTTAATATTTAAAATATTAAAATATAATATTTTAATTTTCAAATATTCTTACTTTTGGAAGTCATATGCTTGTCTACTATTTACTTGTGCTTCTTTCTTTTAAAGGGTATAAATATCTATATATCTGCTGTTTGACTATTTGTTGATTTTTAATATTTATTCCCTCTATTTTGTAGGCCTATAAAAAATATTTTAAAACATTCTATATATATTTAAATTAAATGAAAAATAATATGGTCAAAGATGAAATTTTAGCGTCATCATTGAGTTTAATTTGAAATAGCCTAAGCGTGATTCATTTTAGTACTACTCTATGATAAATCATTCGAATCATCGGTGTATGTTTTGTTCCCTGAGTGTATTACACAACAATCAATGATACGGGTTCTGAGATTTTCGCTGAAACTACTTCATACATCAACTATACACCAATGTCTCGTCACTACTTTAAGACAGTTCTTTCATTTTAAAACATATACAACGAAATTACAGCATTTTATTTTATATAAACGACTAAAATGTAATTACAGAATTTTAGTTCTTACAATTATTCTCATTTAAGACGTACATCTGCGACTGAACACTTAAGTTTTTGCAATTACGTTCTATATCTCGCATTGTATTTGCAGTGATAGACACATTTGCTACATTTGTTGTCTTTCTAATACTTCAACATTTGGATAAAACTATAAACTGATTTCAAAAAATCAAAACTACTGGTACAATTAATGAATACAAAACTATGTCCAGCAAATTTACTATTAATAATAGTGCATCAAGTACATTTTAAATATCCAATTCTGTTGGTTTAATATGTGAATGCTTTTTCTATGTGGATCATTTATTTTATAAATCGGTTGTTAGTACTTGTTTCATAGTTCAAAATGGTTTCGACATCAAATTTAAAATATCTTTATTCTTAATTGGACGGTTGGCTAAGACAGGACATTTTTTTTATTTTACTATAAGTGCAGTCATCGTGGAAAAACTCGATGTTGAGATTTTGACGGATTTATATGTTTTGTAATGTTTTATATTATATTTGTAATGTTTCATATGTTATAATTTTGGATTTGGGTATGCAGTTTGTGTGTTATGATTTTTTTTATATTTCTTTTGTTTGCTGGCCTATGAAAAATGTTTCAATTAAAACCAACAAAACATCACCTTTTATAGTTTCATTTGAACCATGGGAACTGAAATTTTGTGATAATGTTGCTATATATATGCGTTGCTGCAATGTCTCTGAGCATGATACTTCCTTCTAGGTAATTTGACGTCTTGTTTTCGTGGACTGCTCGTTTTTTTCATTCTCAGTTATATAAAATTTATAATATTATAGATGTTAGTAGTATTATTTTAATTGTGGTTGTGTTTTAAAGGAAGAAAGTGTGACTTAGTTGTTACATGGTACCCATTTTAGTTATGAGTGATTCAATTATCAAGTTGATTCCATGCCCGGAGTCTAAATTTTATTATTATATTTTAAATGCCCTTATTTCTTAGTGGCTAGGGATACCGCATGTAAACATTTAGTGGTATAAACAAGACTCGAACGCAATGTTATTTTATTTTAGTAGAACAACCAGGCATGCTGATAAACTACCCCTGACCCCATATCTGCTAATACTAATTTAGTTAATTAATTTCGATGCGTATTGTCCACATAAACGTTTTGATTAGTAGTGCATGTTCCATACTGCTATAACTACTCCTCTCCTCTCCTCAGTAATTTATACTCTTTGTATTGAAAACTAAAATACCAACTACACTGGCTTTCAAAATATTGATGGAAGCTCCGCTATGCAGATGCTATTTGGTCCAAGTCGATTAGCAAAGCAGCCTTCTCGTCAAATTAAAATCGTTAATGCCAACCATATAATTTACGATGGAAGCAGTAATCACTATTGCCCGAATTAAGTCCTCGTCCATAAATTTCATAAAATATTATAATTTAGCTATTCTATTGCGCTTGAATATATCTACATTTATTCTATACAACTAATAAATTATATTTTCTCGAGTTTTAGGCATAATTTCTTAAGGTTGCTTCAATAACACTTTTAGATGATTATTTAAAACATATCTGGAGTGGCCTACACTCAACTTTAGTATAAGTAAACATAATATGAAACTTCTTGGGTATATTATATATATATATATACATCAATGATCAAACCACAATATGAAATGGGAAAACAAGACTAAGATCTTTCAACCATAACAAGCGGTCTTCGTCAGCGTCAAAAACCCAACTGAAACACTAGACGCAGAAAACATCTGGTGATCAATGATCATTGATTGATATTTCACGTGTTTATGTGAAATCTATATATATATATCCCATTTAGGCATTATACTCGTATAAATGTCCAAATTGGAGATATTCATTAGTCTTTCATTCCTGAAGGTAGTATACTCGTAGATAGTGATCGAACCAGTTATCAATATATGCGCTTATTTCTGTATGTCACAGAATTGATGCATATAATATCATCTGTATTACTACAGCAGTAATATACTTTTGTAAAGTCAAAGTGACTATTTCGAGTTACGAAATAATTTCCTACAGGAGAACATGGCTTTTGTTCCAATAGCCAGTCGATTTCTTACATTATCGACCTCCTCTAAATTGAAGATTTACCCCAATAGGCACTAAACTCAACTAAAAAGACTATACTATCACAATTTTACTCAAAATGTGTGTACAAATTTCTACTGAATCGTATAAACCGATTTTTTTCTTATAAAGTACCTTTTAAGAGAGTGTAATTTTTGGTTGAGAGTTGCCGACCTGACTCAGATAAGCAGTAAAAGAAATATAAATTACTACTCTTTTAGTTTTTGGTGTGTCTAGCTCCCATGCTGCTTAAACTTTCATACAAAATATACCACAGCAAGAAATTAAGGGAAAAACTAATATCTTTCGACCATAACAAGCGGTCTTGGTCAGAGTCAAGGCTCAAGATCGCTTGTTGTGGTTGAAAAAACTTTGACTTTTTTATGTTTTACTGTGGTTTGGACGTTGATTTTTATTTCACTTCTTTATTGTGTAATTTTGTTAAATACACAAACACACACACACACACATATATATAAATATTGATAAAATTATCGACCGTGGAATAGAAACAAAACTAAAGTTTATCGGGACTCGGTCAGTTCTTCAGGTTCAAATTAAACTCTCATTGCCAACGTTTCAGTTTTATTTAAAACCTTTTTTATAGACCTACAAAATAGAGGAAATATAAGTGTAATACTTATTTTTTCTGTTTCAAAAGGTATACTTTGTAAGTCTTCTCACTAACCAATTGTCGAAATTTCTATTGTAATTTGTTATTGTAACTAATTGTACTTTTTATGTATTGTTGATTTTTGAATAATTGAATTATTTATTATATTTCCTCTGTTTTGTAGGCCTATGAGAAAGGTTTTAAATAAATACCGAAACGTTTTGATAGTAGCTAGTGAGAGTTTAATTTGAACCTGAAGAACTGACCGAGTCCTGATGAACTTTAGTTTTATATATATATATATATATATTATATATATATAAAGATTTCACATAAACACGTGAAATAACAATCAATGATCAAACCACAATAAGAAATGGGAAAACAAGACTAAGATCTTTCAACCGTAACAAGCGGTCTTCGTCAGAGTCAAAAACCTAGTTTTTCTGCATCTAGTGTTCAGTTGAGTTTTTGACTCTGATGAAGACCGCTTGTTACCGTTAAAAGATCTTAGTCTTGTTTTCCCATTTCTTATTGTGGTTTGATCATTGATATATACATTGATTATATATTGATATATATATATATATAAATATATATTGATATATATACTTTGAACAATTAAAGAAACACGAATGAAAATCAGATATTTGGACTCACATTCAATATTTGCACCATTTTGACGGTCGCCCTTAGGAAAGGAAACTGAGTGGCGAGAAGACGAAAACCGACTAACAAACTCAATATATATAAATATATATAAACAGAGAAACTTGTGACTATTATTTCATTGTGCACAGGGGACCTTAAACATGTATTTTCTTTGAAACGTAATTTCGAAATTTGGTCCAAATTAATTACTTTCATTCTATTGATTTGATTCATTCTATTTGACTTACACTGTCATCAAATCTTAAACTTTCCAAACAGGTTAAATCAAATTAACAAAATAAACCTATATTTTTGTATAATTTTCTTAACTATACTTATTTAATCAGAATGGACTCATGTAGAGTGTATTAGTTGGACGCATGTATGGCCATTGCTCTAATGGTCTGTTCACAGTAACAAATGATTTCATTGAGTTCCACTCATTGTTGTGGGATAATTATAAAACTTTATTTATTTTTTTTCTCAAAGGCCTTTGATTCAGCATCCTTCAAGCTAAAGCTCCTATATTTGTTAACATGTTTCCACACCAACAGTTTGTTTGAGACTTCGAAACACATCTGTAAATACATCTTATTTCATTTATAAAAAATTGTGTAGAACTTGATATTATTTACGTGTTACTTTAGTCTTTTATATATACCATATATTATTAACTATTTAATCATTTTTATATTTTTCTTATTCTTTTATACTTTACTTAATTTTTTACGTATTAGATTTACTTAATCTTATGCCTTTAATTGTACCATTATTATTATTATTTAGTACAATTTTATTGTTGTACTCTGTGTGATACGTGTGATCATAAATAAACTCTCAGTGAACAGGATTATTGTTGTGAGGGGGTTCTACTTTTCCTTTTTTATGTGATATACCTACAATATACCAACAATTCAATATACTAAACTTCAATATACTGCTTCAATATACTTACACAGATTTATTACTCAGGTATAAGAAACATGAGAATAATAAAGTATCATTTTAATAACTTTATTAATAAGGGATTTAAAAAGGAAATACTTTGAGGCAATAGAAAGCTTTTCTTGGACCTTTCCCTAGTTTATGGTCTCACAGAGATCCATTCGTCACTGGATCTGCTGGTATCACTGCATTTGTATATCCACTTTCTTCCACCAAAAGATCTACTACATTTAAAAGAATCATGTTCTGGTATGTTTTTGGATTAATTTATAGCAGTTCTTCATAAAGTGTAAAACAGTTAAAATTAAATTGTACAAAATGTCAAAGTGGAGTTTCACCTCCAGGCAGAAGAAAACTATGAGAGAAGCGGAAATACACTATTTGGCAGTCTGCGTAGGACGACTGCTCTCCGCCTATCGTGTTTGATATCTTCCAAGTCCTACCCCAACCGAGGTGTGGCCTTGCACTGCTGGTATTTAATATTATTATGCGGTAAACAGTTATACTTATTATTAAATGGCATTTCATTTTAAGAATTAATTCAGAAAAAATACATACGAGTTTTAGCGAAAACATTAATGCAGATTTACTGCTGTGCAATACACAGTTTAAAGGGATTTTTTTTTTTTAATAATGTAGAGTTTTACGTGATCAGAGCTCTCTGTTGCCGAATATTGCAGAGCTGTTTGAATAAGCCACCCTCTTTCAAAAGGCTCTCAGTTCAGCGTAATTATGACGCCAGCTTTTGTGTTTCATAACAAAGGATGAAAAACAACTTCACAATAACTTGCTAAAAAAAAAGTATGGTATGTGTAGATTGTTGTAAAGATATTTCGGTTTTTCATTATTTTGAGAAGCACATTTGAAATACGCTTATTTATATGAACATACTTAACACGCTCACGGTAGTCATAAGGTCCTAAATCTAATCGACATTGAAGTCCTCCTTATTCAGGAGACGCACTGCTTGCCTCAAACATCGACTTTGAAAGTATGTTAACTATCAAATAAATAAACCTAACAATAGTAGAATTCTTAACAAGGTAATCTAATTAAATTATAAAACCAGACTATAACGTGTCAGATTAAACAGATTAAAACGTGTCAAGCAGAATTAATGCAGGAGGAAACTAATAAGGACATTGTTTAATAATATACACTTCTAGCAGCTACTCAATATATGATGAACAGCAAAACTAGCTGTACTAGCTTTACAGTTTGACTACATAGCACGGGTTGTTTTTATGTGAAAAGCATAAAAGTTAGGCTCGTGTTCGGCGATTTTTTGGTGCTGGACTCAGCGTATCACACTGTCGACATTTCAACAGTTTTTGAGCCCTATTTTGTATACGATGTTGTAATAATACTATTTTGTATACAAAAATTAATACAAACTCTCTGCTCCATTATTTTCAACAGCGAAAAATCGCTGAACAAGCAAACACGCATCAAACATCGTTAACCTTGTCTAGCTTCTCACAAAATAACACATGCTATGTAGTCAAAAATGTGCACATGTGACAAAAAAAATTGAAAGTAGAGTGTATAGAACCTACGAAATTCAAAAAGTTACTTTTGATCACACCTCATACCTCCAGAACTGAAATAAAAAAAAAAGTATATAGAAATTAGAGCAAGATTCAAAAAAATAGTTTCTTTATTATATAAAAATTAGCATACTGTATAAGTTTTAACTTTTATAAACTCTGAAGTGAAACTTTACGATACAATGAACTACGTTGTGAACTGATAGTGCATCGGACTTAATGATTTGATTAATAATGTTCAATGAGTGCTTCTAATCTGATATGATAGGCATCGTGACTTGTTTTAATACTGTCCGTGTGTCATGTCATCTTTACAAACACTAACAATTATTACGTTTTCCTTATAATTTGCAATAGGGAGACAACTATTCAAATAAATTGTTGAATTCAGCTACTTGCCACTTATTTAATAATATCTTTACCCATCATAAAGTCGAGTCTAGACTACCTCTGATTTTTATTTGAAATAAAAAGAAAGTTTTACTTTTATTTTTAAAAAAACAACGTTTTTAAGGAATCAGCGTTAAATAAAGCTGACTAAATATATATATATATATGTAAAAAAAAAGGATTCATGAAGACAAAATTACCAGCCGTGTCATGGAAGGGGGAAAGGTATTCTAGCAGACAGTGAAATGGATGTTGCCGTATTGATTAGTCAAATGCAATTTAATTCTTCATCATCCAATAAGAAAGTTTAATTTTTCGAGTTAAACGATACGGTTCTGCTAAATAAAAATGCTATGAGAGTTCTTTAAAATAGAATGAGCTTAGAATATTGATTAACTTAAATGTTTAAAAGTGGCCTGTATTAAATTAAACATCGTTTATGACAAATTTAATAGTATTATTCGAACTTCGAAAACTAATTAAACTAGTATCATTGAAGTTGTATTTCTCTTTGAAAGGTTTAGCTTATAGTATTTAATTAAATTCCTTAACAGAATAAACAAACACTCAATCATCAAGTAAATGAACACAACCAATAATAATAATTGCTATATTTTATTTAATTTACCTAGTTATTTACATTTGTCCAAATGCATAACTGTTTACGTAATTAAAATAAAAATTTTTGTTGGGTATTGAACAATTTTCTCGTTTTGTTAGTGGTCTTGAACATTATATTAAAACAGTATTTATTTGATTCACTTGACTTAAATATTTAGGTATAGCAAAAGCGTTTGATAGCATATTCACTTAAGCTTCTCAACTGAAATTGAGGCACTCACTGTGTGGGAAGTCCTATTTACACTGTGTTATTCCATTAACGTACCCTCCCACCTTTGTACAGGTGAACACGAACTAATGTTCTGAGATCTCAGAAGTCGTTTTATTAAGTGTGTGTGGGTGGGTGGGTGAGTACGTATTCAAAGTTTGTGACCACGCTACGGTTCAGAATCTTTGAGGGATCAAATTGATATTTTAGTCAACAATGGGTCTCATAGTGTAGATGTTCTGTACAGTTTGGGACCAATTATTCATGATGGGAAAGTCTCTTTTTATAGATGTTTTTAGACAACATTTTTTTCCTCCTAAACTATTAATTCTAGTGTCTTGATATTTTGGCATTATCTTTGGGACTACAAAAAGCAAGAAACGAAAAAATTCTCAGATTTTTAAAACAACAAGAAATATTTTTTCCATAAAAAAAAATTTTTGTTGTAATTCAATCTAAAAGCTGAGATACTTTTTTTTAAAATTACATTAAGCAAAGGAGCTTTAGAGTACATATTCTGTTTCCAGAAATTGTTTTTTTGACGCTAAATGGCTCATTAAAAAACAATGAAATTTCGCCAAAATATTGAACAAAAAAAAACAATTTATAAAAAAGTTAATGAAATTTCAATTACGGTAAAGAGTAATAAAGCTATAAAAACTGAATATTGATCCTGGACTAATGGTTTACTTGCCATACTTGTATTTGTTTACATTTATTTACATTGTTTACATTGACATAGACATTTGTTGAGTGAATCTACTGAAATAAAATTTATGTTTAGAGTTAAATGAAAAATTTTCAAATAATTTAATAACTTAGCATGAGTTGTAAGAAGCTTAAAATTCTTTCATATAAAAAATCGGTGCCAATCAAAGTATAATGTCTGATGCTTGTCATGGTATGATGGATTTGTCTCACAGAATGCTCACGTCAATATATATTTTGCACCCTTGAACAACACTTAATATCAGATCTAAATTTTTGTGTGTGTACGAATCATAGTATCATTGGGTAAAGTGAGAGGAATGGACTATTTTCTCAAGAAAGAGTTTATTATGTTGTTGACAAATATCCAGTTTTTTCACTATTCTAATCTAATAGTTCATATTAATTATTTTCACAAATTTCAAGCTTCCAGCTATAAAAGTTTTAAATTGTACTGAAAAGCAGGCTTTGAATTTGATATGAGTATGCAAAACTAGCTTATCGCTAACATATTTTTTCTCAGTATACCATTAACAGCAACCTTATAAAGAGTAGAACACGCAGGAATATATAACACTCGCTCAGAGTAAATTAGATGTTTATAATTTTTGACAAAACGAAAGAAAAATGATTTTTTGAAAAATACTGGCAGGCCATAAAATTCCAAGTATAATAATTTTATAGAAGTCCAAAAATGTTAAACATAATTCAGAATTGAAAACATTTTTTGAACAATAATAAATGAAAATATCTACATCATAAATTAAAAATTATCTGAAAATGACATTTTTTCTTCCATGTTTGTGACATTTTTCATACAAAATAAGAACATTTTCAAGTTTGAAATGGGAAATTTTATCCTAAATCTTCAAAGTAAATGGAATTACGTGAACTATGTAAGAGATCCGCTGTCTACTGGAACAAATACCATGTTCTCCTGCAAGAGATTATTTCGTAACACGAAATCTACATTTTCGCATTTAAAAAACTTTATTACTGCTGTAGTTATACTAATTATATTATATGCATCAGTGGTATACAAAAATAAGCATATATATTGATAAGCGGATGAATCACTATCTGTACTATCTGTATCTGTACTATCTGTACTATCGTCCAGGAATGAAAATTAATAAATAACTGCCATTTAGACATTTCTATTAAATGTTACATTATATATTATATACCCAAGAAGTTTGATATTATCTTTACTTATAGTAAAGTTGAGTGTAGGTCACTTCACATTTTTTTATATTTTATTTTTCTTAGAATTGGAAAAGTAATCCACAATAAACTCTTCAAGGTCTTATAAACTATTGCTCTGTTTCACTAGTATTATACACACTATAGTAATCGAAATAAATAGCAATATACATTAACATTTTATTAAATTATGTATGAACTAATTATTTTAGATTTGCGTGTATTATTACTTTACAAGGAACATTTAAAAGAAAATGAAAACCTCCCTTCATATTGGTTGACATCTGAACAAGTGAACGAACTTAAAGACAGACATTTGGTGAGCTATTCAGATAGGCTAAGTAGAATGTAAAGGATACCTTATAATTAGTAGTGATTAATGTTTCTCATGGGCTGTAAGAATATAACAATCGTAAACTTATTTTTGTAATTCACTTCAGAAAAATTGATTCAGAAGTATCAATACAAAATTTTGATCGTTATAATACAAGCCAAAATATTTTGAAATTACTCGTATTCGAGTAACTTTCATAAACGTAATCTCTGAAGCGAAAATTATAATTGGAGGTATCTGCAAGACCGAAGTAGTTAAGCTGTTGGACGAGGAGGTTGTTTCACCACCTACTAATTCCCTTTTACCATCAACTTAATCCATTTAAGTGAAGCAGTTAACGAAGTGTGCTATTCAAATTAAAACTAACTTGGTATATGCTTAACTGAAATAGGCTCTGATATTTATTTCTCTGAAACCAAACAGACACCACATAATGAGAGCACTTTTAATTAATATGAAACAGATTTAAATAATATTTGCACTGAAAAACATATAGACTTGCAATTAAATGCTCATAACTGTGGATTAGGTTCAAAATTAGTCAGAAGTTGAGGAGTCGAGGGAAAAGTCAGCCGACTCCGACTCCTTATCTATTTAAATTACTTGTGTACATAAAAATATAAAATATGATTAATTAGTCCAAGTAGGAATTTTACTTACTCACTTGTCCAAGTAGGAAATTCATTTCCTATCCAACAGAAGCGCAATGATGATGAATCCAACTAAACTGCCCATAGAAATGATGTCGGTGCCACTAACTATCTACTCTACCTTGGTATTTCTCAACTTGAATTTAACAGAAGAAAAAAACATTTCAAATCAGGCCATATAATCCTGAAGAAAGTATCAAGTACTGCTTCAAGATTACCTGATAGTGTTCAAACTAGTAGCATATGTTAATTTTCTCAAAAAAATTCCATCGTTTAATATGATTTCGTTTACATGTTTGAACAAGTCAAGTATTAATGACAATATTTAGTATGATTTTGTTTTTAATTAAAATAAAAGCTTCGTAGCGATTTATATTTCATTTTTTGGAAAAACAAATCTTTTATAAAACACTTTTCTCTCGCTGTCAGAAATGGGAAATGATTTTCATAGTAAAATGTAAATTACTTCCATTACAAGCCGTGAGGTTATGGCGTGAATGACTGTTGGAAAGGCAAGTTGGCAGACCTGGCTTGCGAGTTAATTGAAATTAAAAAGTTGTCAAGACTGGAAGGTGGCGGCAGCTATCAGAGCGAGTGTTGGGGAGTTCTAGGTGTCACAACTTGCGCCCTCCTCCGCCCTTTCCCTGCGGCCTCTTTCTTATCTCTGCCAGCCAACTTCAAAACATTGCTTCATTATTCAATCCACAATAATAACTTAATACATTAACAATATCATTTTTTACCTTCATGCTATTTCAATATTTAAGTATATTTTAGTAATACTAAATGATCAGGCATTTTAATAATCCTTGGCCATTTCCAGAATACTTCGTTATTTTTCCATTAATTTATTTTACTTTTTTAAACTTGACTGATGTCAAGAAGTTTTTCTTTTCAATAAATTTTGATAACATATTATTTTATATATAATAAAATAATAATATATAGAATGTCCAGTCTGAGTAATGATACCAATATCTGTTCAATGCTCAACGTATTTGTCAATGCAAGTATATGTCCGTGCGAATGCTATATTTTGATGATAAAATATTATATGTGATTTATTTTGATTAGCAAAAAAAATCTGCTTACTCTTTAAATGATAATGAGTTTTAAGATAATACTTTAAGAAAAGCATTGTGTATTGTTGTTATCCATTGTTATTGGGTTTCTGTTTGTTGGAAAGGGTTCAATGGGATTCCAGTTATTTTGAGTGGAGAGGCGATGAGGCACACAAGCAAATCAACTTGGGAGCTCAGGGCTAGAACGAATTACCCTACAAGCTATACCGGCATTCTGTCTTCCTTTCATATAAAAGAGACCACTAAATATTTAATGCGCTCTTTGCACCCTACTTCAGTCAACCTAAACTTCATGAGTTTCAAACTTATTAGATAAATAGAAACAAATTTTATATTTATCTTAAATTTTCAAGGAAAATCATTTTTTTCGTGGTTAAAACATAAATAATAAATTACATTTAATAAATGATTATGTTATTTATAAACTAAACTCTTCCAATAAAAAAATAAAGTTTCTCAAGAAATAAAAATCTCACTACAATTAAATTTTCAAATAAAAAAATAATCTTAACCATCATTTGTTTCTTTTACCTTGAAAAAAAATTAAATAAATAAAACACACGTTACATTATTGAAGTTCTAATTTGCAATTCCTCTTTTAAATCTATTGATAAAATGATCAAGCAAAATAAAGTTACTGTATCATGGATTTTTCTTTTTTAAGTTGTAGAGTAATCAATTACTCTACAACTATTTAATAATATTAAAATAAATGTTAATATTAATGGGATAAAAAGATTTCACATAAAGACGTGAAATAACAATCAATGATCAAACCATCCCATTTGAATCAATGATTAATTGATTAATGGGATAAATGCAAGAACGCATTATACAGAGTGCACAAGTGATCTACTGTTAGTATTTGCTTTTAATTCTGCCTCATGGGTAGTCATGAGTCATTCTTTAAGCGTCTGTTAGTTCAATCCCATACAGCGAATCTTGTAATAGACAGAGTGAACCCGTCATGGGTCACCATTATTTCAACACCAATTGAGAAGAAACTTTAACAAAATGAATGAGTTATTGTTGTCTTTGTGGTACCGATATTTTTTTGAGGTTTTCCATAATATTGCTGAACAAGCTGGGAGCGCGAAATAATGTCAAAACAGGTTATTCGAGTGATGCTAAGAATCACAAGGATTACCCTGAATCAATCAGTGGGGTAATGCTATCAGTAATCACTGATAAGGGGTCAGTGAGCCATGGCGAGATGCACTATGCCTGACTTTTATACTAGACATGCATACTTTCTTACTTATTGTAGGTCCTCATACTACACAGTACTTAAAGTCACGATGAAGCTTCCAGCCCATTGGAGGGCCTTCAATCAGTAAGTGAAACTCACTTACTTAATGTAAGTGACATTGCTCACTTACTTAATTTACACCCGTAGACTTATTTGCTTACTAGCATGCATACCAAAGTTATGGTAAAATTGTAGGATGTAAGATATAATCCGGTCTTTGTAGGACTATCTTGCTGACGCAGAGTTTACTATCTGCAGAATAGAATTTTTTTTCTGTGAATATTGGCTTTTAATAAACATGGATCCATTGGAAACTTTAACACTAGAAACTGATTTGTTAGAAAAAATAGTAAAAGCCTCCAGATCTTTTATGTAAACAATTTAAACTAGTGTTATTGTACAGGTTGTATCTTAAATACTCTCAAACATCAGTGTAGGATTAGTTAGAATTAAGTTACTACTAATTATAAGTGGTATCTTTTTATATTTTAGTTATAATCTAAAGAAGACATGTTTGAAAGGCGTTGTATGATTGCTTATGGAGATTTTATGATTTCTCAAGAGCACATCGTAACTTATCGTACAACTTTGAATTTGAATTGATTTGTTCTATTTAGTTGTTACTATGGGTTTTTATGTTTGTTGTTGAGAAGTTATTTGTACTGGATGACTTCAGGAAGGTTCTGGTGTACTCATGTTTTAGTTCCTTTTATCTGAAGATAGGAACTTTGCTGTGTGACAAGCTTATCAGCGCTTCAAACCCCACAATGCCACGGTCTTAGATTACATCCTTATTCAGGTTGCATCACAGTTTCTGCCCTTATATACTGATCTCCAGGCTTGATCATTACTGCACATAACTCGTATACTCATAAATATTTATACTCATAATTACTATAGTATTTATACAAAGACCCCCTAGACCTGAGGAACTCTACACTCGAGACTGTAAATTTAACAGAAATACAAAAACAAAATTATTTTATGTATAAATTATTATATATTAATATTATATTATATATTAAATTATATCATAAATATTATATATTATAAATGTACAATACATAAAATAAATATTGTAAAGTAATATTTAAACAATTGAGCTGCAATTTTTGGACAAGTGGTGCCCATGGTTGGTTCCTTATAGACTGGGAGTTCAGGAGTGGTTTAACAGTTTCCTTTAGTGCTGAAATTAGTGGGTAAATTTTGGTCAAGACCCTATATTTTTTTTACATTATATGAAGATTGGAAAACTGTCGATCAAAAGGATTTAGTATGTCAGGTACAGGTTAAAAGTACCTACTATAATAATATTGACTGAGGAAAAATTTAGGACCTTGAACCAGCAGTAAAAGTGAGAAAGCCTATAAATGTGAACGTCGAAAACAAGCAAGATGTTTCTTGATAAACATCTATAATTATTAAGCATCTGATACACTTACAACAAACTTGCTGTACAAATTAAATTCTAGATGATACCAAGCTTGTGCTCTGCAGTCGTATACTCCCAACATCAGTGCCATCGTGCCAATACCAACGCACCCACAAAACCAGTCTATCTCCACACAAGTCAACTTACTTGAGAGAATTTCTCTCTTTTATCTTTAAAATCACTTTGATTTTTCTTACATAGAGCCATGTAAATTTCTTTAAATATCTGTCCTTCGAATAAAATGAAATTGTACAAGTTTTATTGGAATGAATGGTTATCAAATGAATTTTTCCGTTATTTATTGAATACTGTAAATATACTCATGTGTAATGGTTTTAATATACAATAAGTATGATTCCAAGTAAGAGCACAAGTTAACTATAAGTTGTTAGTAGCTAAATCTCTTTCCGATTGTCATCCCTTGTGATAAGGGCTTCCGTATCGACGGATTCAGATCCCGAGATTGAAATTCCTGGACCATTTTCATATTGTTTCTTGACTGACACTCCCTACCCTGTTTCTGAATGGTTTCTGTCAGTTTTGTTTCGATTAATCTCTCAACTGGAAAATACAAATAAAGCTACATGATAGAAATCGAAAACTTTGTGGCAAATTTAGGCATAAATCCCTCGTCTATATTCGATAATTTCCTAAGTAATACATGCCAGAACTTTTCGTACATTTTTGGTTCCTAGACTTTTGTCTTTTACTTCAATAAAGTTTGATAAAAAACTTAATTAATTTCCATAATGTCTAAAAAACATTAATTTTGAAGAAAATATAAAGAAATCATACCAAAGGACCATTATGAAACAGAATTGATGTTTTAATGGCAATCAAATAATCTTGAATGCTTACTCACTAATTTGGGGAATAATACAATTTTTAGCTTCAAACACAGAATAATAAATAATAAATAATGCTAAACTGTAAAAAGAGAAATAGTGATTTAATGTATATTTACAGTAGCTTATTATGTCCTGCAACATGACGTCAGATATATTTCAAAGATTATAATAAACTGTAGTACGAAATTCAAATGTAAAATCCCTCGGTTTATATTTTATCATAAAAATGCATATAGCGCTAACTCAGTATGTTACTACTACAAATGATGTAATAGTAAACTGAGTCTTCGCCCAGCCTCCCTCCTGACGATGACGAATGTCGAAATATAGAAGTGAGTTATATCTCACTATAATAATATAAATTATTGTAATAATATATATATAAAGAAGATTTCACAACAAACATTGGAAGCAGACATCAACGTCCAAACAACAGTAAGAAATCAGAAAAAGACTAAGATCTTTATGAGTTGAGATTTGACTCTGAAGAAGATTGCTTGTTATGGTTGAAATATTTTACTGTTTTTTCTGATTTATTTCTGTGGTTTGGAAGTTTATATATATATATATATATATATATATATAGTAGCAGTTTGCTTCTCAATGCGAGTACTTCGCACTTTTTCCTGATGACGACGGATGTCGAAATATCTAAGTGAGTTCTGTAGTGACTTTCTGTGTTCTTTCCTATGTGTCTGAAGTATATATATATATATATATATATGAATGATCAAACCACAATATGAAAACAAGACTATGATCTTTCAACAGTGATCTTTTATAGAGAGAAGTATACAATTTTAAAACAGAAAAACTAAGTATTACATTAGACTACTTAGTGTAATCTTATGTAATACTTAGTTTTTCTGTTTCAAAATTTTTGTACTTTTGTCTGTAAATAGGTTTTAAATAAAAACCGAAACGTTCGTAATGAGAGTTTAATTTGAACCTGAAGAACTTACCAAGTTCTGATAAATTTTAATTATATATATATATATCATTCAAATTAACTGCACTCTAGGTATTCACGATCTTAAGACTGAGAGATTCGATCCTACGTACTAACCTCCTGCTAACAGGGTTCAACTGGAAAAGGAGTTGGCCAAGTGACATGTTAAATTAAAATCGATGACTCATGCTTAGTCATTGCTATTAATAGATTAAAAGGATTAGTACAGGTTGATATAAAGAGAAGGTCAAAGGTCAATAATGAACAAGAAACAAGCGGTTAGAATAAAAGAGTTGAAAGGGTTTAAAAGAGGATCTGCTACCTATTTATACCAATATATATATATATATATATATATATATAATCAAACCACAATATGAAATGGGAAAACAAGACTAATATCTTTCAACCGTAACAAGCGGTCTTCGTCAGTCAAAAACCCAACTGATGTTTTTGATTCTTAAAAAACCGCTTGTTATGGTTGAAAGATCTTAGTCTTGTTTTCCCACTTAATATTGCGGTTTGATCATTGATTATTATTTCACGTGTTTATGTGAAATCTTTATATATATATGCTTACCAATAATTGATATGCATTTGCGTAACCACTCTGGACCCTCTTTATGTTTCGTTTTATATGTTCTATAAACATAGCTCTTTATTTTTAATAAACATACCCAAGAAGCTCGGTGTTACACTCTAATGGGTAAGTATGTTACTGAGTAGTATACTTGGTTCTGGGCGTAAGCACTGTCATCAGGTTTACTTGACTCTACAGAGGTTGGATTACTTTTTACACAGTTATCTGTTATGCACATACAGGATCAGTTTTCTACTGCACCTTTTAAGTACTTAAGTACACTTTTTGTGTTAAATCGCAATATTTAAGGTTTTTGTATCTTACCCTGTTTGATTTGTTTGATTAATTGGCAATAGGTGCAGCGCAAATCAACAGTAATTTACCAGTAAATAAAACAAAGGGTTAAACCCTTGTGAAAACTCGAATTATGTTGTTAATATATTTCTGCTTAAAAATCGATGTACAAGTATAAACTACTAAAAAAATCAGAAATGGTATCAACATCATTGAATGAGGTTGATTAGTGTATGATGATTTGTGTTACTCTTAACTGCGACTGTTACTTGACCGAAAGATCTTAGTGTCATTTCTAAATTTTATAATAGTTAATACATTGATTTTTATTTCTGCCTGCTTCATTCTTTCAAGCATCACACTTACTAACATTGAATTTAGTTCGTAATATAATAATTTTAACGTTTTTGTTCAGTTTAAAACGAAACAATTTATTTTTTTTATTATTTCAGGGCAACTACGCTAAGTTCCTGAAGAACCTTCATACTGAGCAAGTAGCGAAACTCCAGATCAAGAACCATAATGAGTGCGACCTACTTGAGGATATCAGGTAACTGTGTAGTCTTTGGTTTATTTTGAACAGTAACTGTTACTATTTTAATTTAGAAAACAAATTCTATTTTTTTAATTTTAATTATGTTACTAGTTGCCTCAAATATAATTATAACCATGATCCGAAACAAACTTGCATTTTATATTGAATAGAGATTGGTAATTATTTCATGTTTCGAATAAAACTGTAAGAACATACAATACTGCGAAGTTTTACCAAAGAGAGTAGGGAATAAGCGGAAAGGTCTTCAAACACATTACGCAGCCAGTACAAGCAGTTACTAGATTTTCTGCCGAAACTCTTTATCCTGCTAACGGTTGTGTTATCAATATATTAGGAAATACATTTCCCTAGAATGATGTGTGTTTGATTTGACCTTTTTTAACAAGGTCGACTAGTTTTACAATTGAGTCATTCTGTGGCACGCAGTACAGCAGAGAGCAGTCATCCCTTAAAGCCGTTTTTCTCCAGCCTTTACGATGTCAGGCAATCATTGGCTCTTTCAAGAAAGTAAATATTGTATGGATATTAGTTTAATTATTTTTAATAATCTAGGGCTAGGGTAACATGACGTTACCCATTACATGTTCAAAGTACCGATATCTGTCTAGATTGTCTTATTGACATAGTTTGTTTTATAAATGGAAATTAAATATTCATTTTTCAAGTCAAAATTGAAAAACCGATGAAAAGTCGATTTAATGACATATCAAATATAATGAAATCCAGATTTTTGATTATTACTTAGGTAGGTATCTGGGTTTTCTTATCTAAATAACCATTACTTCACTATTAAGTGATTTTCTTTTGGGTTTCCTTTGGTACTTGTGAGAGAGAGAAAGAGAGAGGGAGAGAGAGAGAGAGAGAGAGAGAGATAGAGAGAGAGAGAGATGTAAATAAAAAAGATTGGCTGTTTTTGACCATACGGACTTCCTGCTACGAGTAATATACAAAGCCATTAGCCAGACACTTCTTTAAATAACGTCTACATTTCTTTTTGCTTGCCCCCAAAAGGGTAAAAATAACTAATTTTGTACTGAACACTTTCAAAACTAAATTTTTGAAAACTTTCACACAATACTAAATGATATATTGTAGGTGATAAGATCTTATGCAGACAGGAGGCAGAAAATGATCGTCTTACTTAGGGAAGTGCAAAGCTAAACTGATCAGCACAAGGAATATTGCCACCAGAAGTTTTGCAGTATTATCATATCTTTTATTTTTATAATTTACATAATTTCACAAAAAGGCACCAAATTAATAAAAAAGAATTATCATTAAAAAATTCAATCCTTCTTTCATGATGTTATTTAAATTAAAAATAAATTATATTGCATAAACAACTTCCAGAAGCCAAATATACTGCTAGGGCTAGGGCTAAAAATAAATTATATTGCATAAACAACTTCCAGAAGCCAAATATACTGCTAGGGCTGGAGAATACTATATCTGTTAAACGTGAAACTACCTCATTCACCAGCAAAGTACCAGAAAAAGGCTATGTCAACAACTTATTTATGATGTAAATACAATTTTACATAAGTAGGATTTTAATATATTTATTTTGCTTAAATGATATATTTTTATCCTCTATTTTAAAGTTAATTTACACATTAATTGTAAAACCAAAAAAAGTTATATTAAATAACATTAACTGATTAATAAGTAAAGATGAAGATTACCTTGCAAGCTACTACCCCCTCCACAGCTGAACATTCGCCCCTTTGGTCTAAACTCTAGACTCTAAGGGATATTTTTTGGTATAATATCAGATTGATCCAACAAACATTGTAACCTGTAGCGTGTTTACAAACTTTTGGATACAAAACACTCACGCACATACGACCTCATTTAAAACACTTCAAAAGCTATCATACCTCAAAACGTGGTAATAGCGTCAAAATTTCAACATGGATTTTTCAATGATTACTAACAGTAAACTAAATAAGTCACATAGATAATATTATCGAATATTGCTGAGAAGTTAATTTAAATGACTGAAGTGGGTGGATTAATTATGGACTTTACACTTTGTGAGAATAAAACTCAATAATATAAGAAATGATTGTTTATTTTTTTCTCGCACTCTAAAGTTAAAAGAAGGACTGTTATATTTAGACTAGTGTGATTGTTGTTATCAATTCATTGCACAATGCAATGCACCACATGCCTTAATGAAAGATGACCAGGAGGTGGACCCTCTGGCGTTAACTATTACCATTGGTGATAAGACTAATAACAAAAAATTAAAACAGAACAACCTAAGTGTTTTAGATTTTTCTTGGTCTGTTTAATGATTAAGTATAGTCCAAGTTTTATCGTAATTAAATTTCTGAGTGACTGAGTGGGATTAATGGGTCTTCAAAATGTGAAAGGCTTAATTTGAATGAACTAAATGAATGAAAGAAACCACTAATGAATTAGTAAACGACTTTGAAATCAATGAACGCTTGGCTGGGAGCTTTAGTCTTGTCGCCACTTTCAAGCTATTGCTACCAATAATTCTAATGATGCACTAACTCTACCAGACAGATATCTAATTACTACTGAATAAAGGCACTTTGTTTGTCGTTACTACTATTACTCTATTTATTATTTTTATTCTATCTATTACTGTGATGAAAGCATCCAAAAAGGTACTGTCAGAGTAAAATAACTATAGGTACGCGGTAAATAGAAAAACACTCTTACAATCTACAATTTTCGGTTGAACCGTCATAAGAAGAGAAGAAATAGCGCACTTGCGGATCGACTTTTGGGTCTCCAATATATACGCATTTATTGTAGACCTATTTCTATGTACTGTGTACCTATAGCTTACTCTGAAGTGTGTATAGATTATTTGTTCAATGAGATCGTCACTAAGAAAAAGTAAAAGAAGAGGAAAAGTTCTAAGTGTTATGATTGTTACACGTCTTTAGTTCTTGTGAGAGAAAGGAAAACTGAGGACTTAACGAGAATAACATTCGAAAGTGATAAGAACTTTCTCCTACCACTTTTACTGGTAATTTGCTTGATTTTAGAATCTCGAATGTTTATTGTGACACCTCATTTGACTCCAAAGTAATAATGAAATAGGAAATTTTCTAAATCCTAACTATCTAACTAACCTAAATCTAACTCTCATTATACATAAATAGCTCCAGAGAGGCACTTATGTACCTTCTTAGTGCAACATCATCTCCTGGATTCAGCCATTACCGATGGGATTTTATATCTAAGTTTTTATTGTAAAGTTATATCTGAACGTTCATGAATTATTATTTTTCATATTATTTGGTAAGTGTATTATTATTTCTTTTCATGCTTTATTTATTTTTTCTTTTATTCTCTCTCCTCCTTGCTATTAGTTTTTCCTCAACTCTTGGCAGCACTGTGTAAGATATAACAAAAACAATTTTTCGGCAAATAACCTGCCGGCCTAGCGGGTCACTTCTACTTCTGATGGGAGTGAGAGTAGAAATATAGAAGTGAGTTGTGTAAGCTCTCCCTGTGTAATTTGACTTGTTCTCATCAATGGTTTCTTTTTTAATTATATATTTTTGGTGTGTGTGTGTGTATGTGTGATAGTGAGTGGGTGTGTGTGATGTATACAATTAATACAGGATAACGCAAAAAGAACAGACACATACCATAGTCGATAGTTCAAAAGTTTTCTCATCATCAGTAATAGATTAGAAGTCTAAGAGAGACAGAAAGAAAGAGTGAGTGGTATCTTACAGATGGCTCAACAGAAATACAGTAGAAACTCTTTACAGCTTAAAATGGAAGACAGTACGTGAGACGAGACAAAAATGAAGTGTAGTAAGAGGCCAAAAACTAATAATTCAAGAAATTCATATTAATTTACACATGATTATAAATAAACTTATTTTAAATAATACATAACTATATATATATATAAACTATATTGACATAAAGAACACTCAGAAATGAAACAGAAATTCACTACTATATTTCGATGTCCTCGTCATCAGGAAGATAGAAACGAGTCGCTCCATTTTTAAATCTTAAAAGTCCATTTCTAAACCTAAACGATTTGGAATCATTTCATTTAATTGGTTATTTATATATATAATATATATATATATATATATATATATATATATACTTTTTCGTTGAAAATACGATCCGAAATGGGCAAATACAGTTCAATGTACATACAGAAACATAGAGAAATTAAAAACACACACTTACAGTCTCTAATTTTTGGATGAACCGTCTTCAGGAGAGATAAGGGAGGGAAACCAAGCGCACTGGTACAGAGACTCTGTATACAGAATTCAAAATTCTGTTCAAAAAATGTTCTGTAATACAGAACAGAAGTTCTGTTTTCTGTATACAGAAAACAAAACAGTTATTCAATATGGGAATAACGTGTAATGTGTAAAGTATAAAATTGAAGCTTTCAACACATTGCATGGCATTAGTGCTGATGATTGAGTGAAAGAAAAAGATAGTAATATAAATTGATTTTAATACTAAATACAAACCTTAAAAATGTGTTCCTCTTCTGTCTAATGTGCCAGTCAAAACCACACTGGTGATTATAAATTAATCCTATAATGGTTATTTATTAAAGGAAAGCGTATTCAGTTTTGTGTTTTTTCATTTGGTTGCAAAAACAAAGCCTTCGATGATGCAAATTTAGATTGATCCTCTGCTCACTCCGAGTATGTATGCCTGATAAATTTTCAGTTCTATAGTTTAGCTATGACAATATTTACCAGATAGAGGGCTTACTCAGTCAAAGAGTTCTCGCAATATGGGGCCTGTCATAGTGTACACAAATATATTGTCATCATACATAAATGTTTATCATCAGAGAGTAAAGTTTCGATTTTAAGTACTCATCCTAGTGCGTATACGTACTTGTATATTATACATACACTTAAATAAACATATTAATTAAATATAATATCATTAATTTACTAATCCGAATTTTTAAATAAATTAAGACTACTGTACGTACGTGTTACTGTCATTTGCCTTCTGGATGATATATTGCTTTATGAAAATATTATATTTGAGCCAAAATTTCGGTAGCAAGTTTTTAAGGAATACACATTTGAATGTTCTCTGTCTAATAAAATAGGTTTGACTTTACTGGCCTGTGAGTGTGTGTGTGCGTATGTGTATATCTTTCTTAGCAGAATGTCTCAAAATTTAAGAGAATTATAATCACCACATTTCATACCGCAGTTAATTCAGAATTAATATTGCATTTCATTAGAGTGTGTTTTATCTGGAAATAAATCTGTTCTTTACGATTTGGTAGGTATCTGTTTATACGATTTTGATTAAAACTGCTGCAGCTCTGACGTTTTACTTCTATAGGGTGTAATGCGCATATAATTAATTATCAATTGTCAGGATTAAAAATTTAAAAGCTGTTCTGAAGTAGAGAGAAAATAACATTTAAATGACGCTGATTAAGTTGATACGGATATTAAGAAATATACTATGCAATGTATATCATGAATGTTAAATTTGACCCGAATTGATTAAACTGACATACTTAAATCTAAATATTCAGTTTTCATAAATTATAATCTTGCAATCTACGTACATAACCTGACGTTTATCTTTCTATGAATGTTCTGTTTTCACTCAATGTGAAAAGATTTGTACGTATGTTCTAAAGGTTGTTTGTCCGTTATGAATATTTGCTATTTAATTCATTTCAGTGAAATTTACAATTTTTAAATTGATAATTATTATCATTATTATTATTGTTAATAGAATTACGAGTATATACGAATATTATTAAGTATTATTAATGCTAATTAAAAGTGCACTCTTAATATGCTGCCTACATTGGTATCAGACAAAAGCTGAACCTATTTCAGTAAAGCACATATCAAGTAGGTTTTAATTTGAATAGCATACTTTGTTAACAGCTTCACTTAAACGGATTAAGTTGATGCTAAAAGGGAATTAGTTGGTTGAACAACCAACCTCCCCATCCTACAGCTTAACCATTCACCCCTCCAGATACATCCTGTTTTAATTCTGCCTCCGAGAATTCCTCAGTAAAAAATATATATTATATAACTTATTGTTTCAATAATATAAATCAATTCGGAAATATTATTACTTTTTATAAAAGCTTTTAAAAATACATGGATTGAAAAATAAATTTAAATAAAATATATTGATATTTCTATTAACTATATCATTAGAGGGAACAAAAAGTTACAAAGCTAACTAAAGGCTTAGTGAAGTTTTTAATGTTTCAAGTTTACTTATCAAGTGCAGCTTACACCCACGCGTACGGACTATTTATCCATTAATAACTCTAGCACTAAAGTTTGGACAGTTCATAGAATGAGTTACCTTCCTTCAGACTTGATGATACTCAACTAGACTGGATACCATAAAACATACTATTTTTAAAACTGTTACATCAGAATCTTTGTAATCCATTCTTTGTTTGACACTATATGTAATTTACAAAAAGAAAAAAAATGAAAATTAAAAAAAAATTAAAATTCAAAAGTGGACAACAAGATTTTCTCGAAAACAATGTTGTTTAGAAAAGCAAGGCATATCCATACATGGATCCAATTCATATTTCAGGCTTACCTGCTTGTAGTGAAAAGGTATTCATGAAACCAAATTCCTTTATCTCATCAACTGATGAAAATACAATTATAATATAGTCTCATGGTAGATTTATAAATGGTGGTAAGAAGAAAAAATGTAAGATGAAAAGAGCGTGGACATCCTATTTGTACCTTTTTTCTAAAAACAGATAAAACTCAATAAGAATATTAAGTGTTCACAGTGGGTTGTTTTCATAACAAAATATTGTTTATGGAGATTATTTCTATAGTTTCAATTTGTTTCTTTTTATTTTCTTATTTGGTAATCAGATAACGATGGTTCTATAAGAGAGAGAGAGTGAGAGAGACAGACAGAGAGAGAGAGAGAGAGATGAGAGAGAGAGAGAGTGAGAGAGAGGGGAGGGAGAGAAATAGCTAAAGTTCTTGTCGAATTTTGATTAACCTCATTGACAGGTAAACTGTGAAATATTTGTGAAATTATTTAGCCCACATCATACATCATATATAAGGCTTTTAGCATTGTTTATCTTACACCTACTATAAAACTTCCAGCACATCTTTGAAAAAGGTCTATAATGAGAAATGCCCTTTTGATTGTTATTATTTGAGTGGAGACAGATGAAAGTACACTTGGGAGATTGTCTCTTGTGTTTTGTTTATAAACTACGATGATGGAAGATAGAAGATGTGGGAATGGAAAGAGCGTTGGCTTCACCGAGTGGCCCCTAATGGATCGAGCTGACCGTCGACATGCAAACCAGGCCTTGATTGCCTTTAGCCACACGCAAAACCAAATCTACTCTAGTGTAATTTTCTGTCTCATTAACTAGTGCAAGGAGACACCCTGGAGACCTAACAATAACTTACCCGCGAAATCAAGTGCTTCGTCTGAGGAGAGCCTGTCTTCTTCAGACAGCAGAGTCGGCCAATCACTCCCGTCTAATGATATACCTATCATCGAGATAACTACAATATCATAGAGAAAGAAATTAATTTCATATCTCAATGGTTGGCCTGAGAACACTCTCGTGATTGCGAAAACAATTATATTCATGTTATTTATCCTCAAAACACCCTATTTAGTAGGTTCTATCTACAATCCGTGACTGCTATTATTTTTACAGGAATAATAAACGATATTGAATTGTTGTTTCACTTTTTACATACTCAGTTACAAAAAATTCATTTTTAATGAATTCTAGTGTATTGTGTATAAATAGTTCTAAGTCCATCCTTTAAATCTGGAAAACTGGGACCCATACATAGTTAACGTTTCTCTGATGATAACTAACATTAGTCACATGTGTTATAATTACTCGAAATCTAATTCAAACCCAGTATTCTTATACATGTAATTGCCTTCTGGCGATGCATGTAGTCAAAATAAATAATAATAAAAAAGGAAAGTAAAATACAAGTGAACTTCACTTTAGCAAAATCGTGTTAATTAATCAAATGTTAGTCCTATCTTAGAATTTAAAGATGCGTTTCATAGGTCTATATATTATATACATAAAATATGTTTTCATAAATATATTCCATTTTTAAGAAATGAAAATTATCAGATTAGTTTAAATGGTTTATTTCTAGGCTAATATGTAGTGACTTTTATTGAAGAATGTCTTATTATTAGAATTCTAGAGAGAATAAAAGAGATGAAACAGAAGTGGATGTTTTATTCGTCTGTTCTGTGTCTTTTAATACGTTAATGAAATTAGCCTCCACTTAGTTAATACTGCTTCAGATTAAATAACGTTGTGTCTTTTTGCAGGAATTACATAATCAAGAGGTCAGCGATTGAAAGGTCATATGCCGAGGTAAGCCATCTACCTTAATTTATTAGTATTTTGTAATTAATTAGACTTAAATGTTTTTTTTAAATTTTTTGGACGCGGACTATAATTTAACTTACACCAGTGGTTATGGACATTTTTTATCCAGGAATCAGTTATTCCTCAATCTTATCAAGAAAGAGGAATAAACTGCCTTCATTATTGTGTTTCTATAATCGTTTCTATAATTGGTATCGTTCATACCAATAAATAGGAGCCATCCTAAGTAAAAGATACTTCAATGTAAATGGTGTGTTACGTTATATACCTGAGTCACTGTTATACCACTTTAAAGGAGAAATAAGGGAAATCTTTCCAAAGACAGAGCATTTTACAAAGTAGAGATGTATATTGTTTTCTCTTAAATCAATGAAAGTATCTTCATAGGCCGTAACTTTTCGTTCTTATATCTCACAAAAGTAATAGTTATTGTACATCTTTAATAAAGTCTTATTTATTATTATGATATGAGGTGGGATTTGTGTTTCTTTTTTACTCTGGAGATTACATTGTTTTCAAATTACATTGTGTTAATCAGATATTTGTTATTTTATGTACGGATTTTATTGTTATAAGCCATAGGTCTTTTGTCCAGTCCTTGGGGCTTGTTCAACATTGTGGTTCCTTTAATATATGACACCCATTCTGTGAGACTCATTAAGGATACGTTCGTTACACGTTTTACTATCCAAGTATTAACCACGTCTAATTTAGTTTAGTTTGAATATTCAATATGACTACATCATTATCAGTTCTTCCCAATGAATTTGCTAGTTGGTAGAATAAGGAGTTCAAATTTTGATGATACATTTTTTCCTATCAATTTTACGTTTTAAAAGGTACTGAAACATTTTTATTGAATAAGAACTGATGTACTGTATCACGCATTATGACTGACTACAGCATGGTCGGAGTGGATTCAGTATGCAGTCGTAGTTTGTGTGCCCTTCAGTACATCCGCTTCAACTAACCCCTAGTAAACTGGCCATGATCTGTTAATACGCAAGTGACATTGTTTATGAACAAAGACAACACTGCCTACATGCTACTCGCGACACCAAGAAAAGATCCCAAGACGAAGCCAACCAATCCGTTCAATTAGTGAGTTACCACAGGCTGGAGCAGAAGTGTACTTAGAGATACTTGAAACACCACCTACTGTATTTAGAGAGTTTAGGGAAAATGTGTGTTTAAATCCAATGCTTATATATGAAAATTTCTTATTGTGTTTTACTGAACTAGTATTTCACAAAGACAAAGTCAATTTTCTCTTACTCACCTTTTCTACTCCTCACTTTTCTAAAAAGTCGATAACTGTGGATATCGTAATACAGGAAAATACATGGTGCAAGACATTAATATTAAATATACACACACCGGCGGAATATATAACTTAAGCAGTTCATATAAAATACTTCAAAATATGATTACAATATTATTTCAGAATACCTCGGTGTTCTTGAGAGCCAGGTGAATATATTATTGAGCCAATTCCTCCACCTGTATTAGGTTGAGAATTACCTTCTTGCATTCCACTTTTTATAGATTCTTGCATAATTTCAGTAGATATATTATTTTACACAGGACTGTATATATGCTGAGTGGGACATACGCAATTACTCAGTGGGTTTGATATCTTTGTGTATTAAAACAGAATTCACTCAGCTTTCGTTTTATATCTCTTCTGACATTATTTGACTCATTCCTCGTAGCCTGATTGCTTTTTTTTTTTACTATATTATAGGGAGGTTCTGGATTTTCTGTTTGGGGCTCATCACTTCAGATTTAACTTCATTATCGAATTTAGTTTTTAAAATAATCTTAGAAATTATCTTTCCATGAAATATTACCACTCTTTTTGTATGTTTTTATAAATAACTTATATTCAATTAAATATTCTATAAAATGAAAATTTAATGACATTTAATCACTGAATTAAATGATTATTTAGTATATTACTAATGTATTAGAAAGCAAATCTAATAACTTTATTATGATCATTAAAATAATTTTTTAATTGAAATTTATTTCTTCTACTGCAAAAAGGTTGTTTCTGAGACTATATATTTTAAATTTTGTCCACAAAATGTTTTAGAACGTTCAAAAATGATTAATCAAAATTTGATAAATTTATTTTAAATATTCATATTAAAAATTAACTAAAACGGTAAGTTTTAGCGTATCATAGAAATAAAATAAAATCTGTCACTGTTTTGAAACTATGTACATATTCCAATATTTTTTATATTAAAATTCATCAAAAATATTGTATTAAAATATTAATTCCAACATTAAAAATTTGCATGATTTCTAAACAGTGACAGATTTTTTCATCAATGATACGCTAAAACTTGCCTTTTTATTTAGAAAGTTGAATTGAATTTGACAGGAGAAAGAAGAGAGAAAACCTGAAAGGATGAGGGCTGCAGAACTAAACTATGCATTCCCTACAGACAGGTCCTGTAGGCGTCAAAAAATTCAGTTGTTCCTTTTTCTTGAATTGTATGAGCTTTGAATTTGAAAAGTTGAATTTAAAACATTCTAAAATTCAAAATTTCCTTCCGTGTATATATGCTTTTTTAAAATTTGGTAAAATTGCTTACCAAAAAGTTCAACTGTGAGTTGGATTGGTATGGATTTCTATTTAAGAACTAACATTTAATGGCAGATGTCTTGATTCTGTCAATAGCAGTACTTCTGCTTTGAAGATAACAATAATCATGAAAAACCGAAAAGAATTGTGTTGAAGAGTGCACAATAGCCGAGTGGAATAAACAAGAAAATAGGAGTATGAAGACAAGTTTTGCCGTCAAGAAGGTTTTTAAGAGTATCAAATACATACACAGCAAAGTGGCGTCTATGATAACCATAAGTAGAGTGTGGCCTTAACGGATGAAGGTGGAATCAGAATTTGAAAGAGTTAGTATTCTTACTGAAAGAAGGTTGAATACAAACAATTGATTGTAGGTACTGCATAAGTTAGCAATTAACTCATATGCAAGTAAGAAACTTATATATAAGTAAAATCTGTATACAACAAAGACAGAAGGTTTCTCAGTAAGGTAAGCATAATTAGACATAAAGAGTCCCGAAACGAGATGAGTCAAGTATGTTCAAGGTTTATAAATACATAGACTCATAAATTTAGTGCTGATACATGTTTGTTAATAAAGTTAAAGACAGCTGGTCTAGGATGGAATAAAGATATTAAGATAATCACTGGAGAAATCTCAACGAACGACACTTTTATTAAGAAAGGAAACTAAATCATAAAGAAACAAGGAAGAATGAATTTGAAGATTGCCTTACTACTCGCGATCTTAACTTGACAGTATATTAGAAGAACCGTAGAGTCGTTATCAGCTGGTATGATAGTCAAGGCATGTCATGTCTCAGTTTAGAATGGATTTCCTTTAGGAAACGGTAAGGCTTCCGTGAAATGTTCAATTATTAAGGAATGAATAACAGAAATTTGACGCATAATAGAAGAGATAACTACTGGCACTACACTGGTGTGAAGGGGGAAGTGGAAGAGAGATTTAAACTTAATGAAGAAGTTGTGGCGTTTAGTAGCGAGATGATGAGAGTTATTGCCTTCTCAGACTTTACTCCTACTAAGCCGAGCTTGCGATGAATTGTCATAGGGCCCCTGTAGGTTAACTCATCAACCTAACCCACAAACTAGTTTAGAACAATGGTTGTCAACTGTGTGAAATTTTTCTTGCTGCGGGAAAAAAATGTTTAAAAATTAGAATGGAGTTAAATTAGTTTAGAGTATAATAAATACATACTAAGACGATAAACTGTTCAATATAAAATGCAAAAATATTTTTCAACTACTTGACTGAAGCTATATACAGTGCTGTTATTTAAAGAAAAAAATGAAGATTCTATTTATAACGGAGAAGAAAATAATTAATAATAATAATATTAATAATTCAGTAATAATTTTTAAATATTAATCATATTTAAAGTGTATATGATATTATGAGTCACATTTATAAAAACTTGTCACAACTATGGGATGGCAAGTGTCTAACATATAACTTCCTACAACTGGTGCTTAAATCTATGATGCCACGATTTTATTTATAAAAAACTTTCTAATTTCACTTTTTTATATTTTCTCCTCCGTTATATATCAAATCTTTTTATCTATTACATCAGTTGATACAACATATTATTATCTAATCATAAAAATACCCATAATTTAATAAATGAACCAATTAACCACCCATTCAAAAATATTATATTTAAAGAATTAATAACAATTAAAAAAATTGGAGTGGCCTACACTCTACTTTACTATAAGTAACTCAATGTCAAATTTCTTGAGTATATAAAACATAAAGTATCATTTAAGCATAACATAAATATTTAAATGGGATATAATTATTAGCATTGCATTCGTGAGGTAGTACAGATAGTGATTGAAGGACATATCAATTTATAAGCATATTTTTGTAGATCACAAATAATTTAGTATTTGCAAATAATTTCATTAGTATAACTACAGCAGTAATAACATTTTTGAAAAACCAATGTGAACATTTCTTGAAACGAAATATTATCCTACAAGAGAACATGGCTATTGTTCAAATAGCCAGTAGATTTCTTACATCGTTTACTTGACATCCTTCTACATTGAATATTAATGTAAAATTTTCAAATTTGAAACAGTAAAATACCCTTTTTTTCTCTGAAAAACATCTTAAACAGCGAAGAAAATGTTGTTTTAAGGTGATTTGTTAATTAAAGATGTACGATAATTACAGTTATTAATCTCTAAACGAAAGATTTCAATTTTGAATTATCTTTTACATTTTTGGTTTTTAACAGAATTATTATACTGGGAATTTTATGGCTTCTTAGTATTTAATAAGATCATTTTCCTTCCCCTTTGTCAAATAACATATATATGCATTTTTTTTTAATGAGTGTTATCATTTACCTGCACAATATTATTCCTCATACATCTCTTATAAGTCAATAATATATTTTCATTTTTCCATTAGAAACATCAATTTTATCTCAGTGGATTCGCTCAAAAAATTTCTAAGTCAATGTAAACAATGTAAAAAAATACAAAAAATTCGACAAGTATAGCAGGTGATCTCTTAGTCTAGGATAAACAAAGAGTTTTTATATGGTTATTGCTCTTTCCCGTAATTGAAACTTCATGATTTTTTTTTTATGAATTGCTAATTTTTTGTTCCATTTTTGGTCAAATTTTCATTATTTTTTAACGAGCCGTTTAGCGTTAAAAAAACATTTTCTGAAAACACAAATCGAACTGTAACGCCCCTTTAGGGAATGTAATTTTAGAAAAAAATATCTCAACTCATTCTTCATATAATGTTCTATTTATAGGCATAGTTTCATTCTTGTCCGTCAAACAGTATGGCTTGTATCGCTCTCACAAGGTTTGAGATTGAATTATAAGTCAAAATTTGTACATTTTATTGAAAAAAAAATATTTCCTGTTGTTTTAAAATTCTGAATATATTTTTTGTTTGTTGCATTTGAAACCTCAAAGATAATGTCAAAATTTCAAAACTCTAGGGTTATCAGTTTAGGAAAAATAAATGTTTTAAAAAAAACGGTTTTTGGCAAAAAAAGTGACTTTCCCATCATGCATAATTCTTCCCAAACAATAGGGATCTTCGTCTTTATGAGGCCCATTTTTGTGTAAAATATCAACTTGATCCATCAAAGATTCTGGACCGTAGCGTGGTAACAAGCAATGTTAACACACTCACCCACCCACCCACCCACACACACACAGACATCATCGTAAAAACGTCATAAAACGACTTCTGGGACCTCGAAACATGTAATTCCGTCAAAATCTCGAGATCGAATTTTTTCACGATCACTATACTTTACTTATAGTAATGTAAAAAGACGACAGATTAGACTTAGTAATGAATTAGAACTATTAAATTACAAAACGATAAATAATAAAAATTCGATAACAACATTACAGAAAAATAGGCAGTATAGATTTAGGCAGCAGTGAATTGAAGGTATCAGGAGAGGAAGTCGCATCACTGCGTTATGTTGAGCCGCACGGTGTCAGTATGTACACCTACTTGTCAACGATTTAGACTGACATGTAGGTGGCCAGTGCCCCAATGCTCCACCAGCATTATCGAGCTGAATTCATAACTTAATATAAATCATGGAAACCTCTTCTAAACTTAACATATGCAAGTGTATAAACATATAAGTGTATAAATGGAGACGAAGTAACCCTAGAGCTTTCGTCAGTACAGCGACTTCAAATCGCCTCACTGACGGGTTCTACTTACACCATAATACGCCCGGCTTATCATTCAGTAGATCCGTGCTGCGTAATATAATATTATCTGCTCAATTCCATTTGCATGATTGGCTTCGGATCAAAGATTATTTAATATGTATTTCAAACCAGTGATAGCAACGCGTTATTAACCAGACTGATGCCTTCAAAATCAATATCCTTTTATTGTATATACAAAATATCTCCCTGTTTTTACGAAATGAAATATTAGCTTACATCATATCAACTCATTCCATTTAAATGTAACAAATATGTCAATATTTGGTATATTTCAAATATGACTTTTATTTGATGAAATACGTTAATTAAGAAATAACCTGCTATATTTATAATTATCTCTGAACAGTTAGCCATGAATATTATAATTATGGTTGTAATTATAAAACCTTATATTTAATTACATATAGATCAAAAGTTGGCATTTTTTGTGGAGGTACGTTTTTTGTAATTTGTTTTAGTTTATAGAAAATGTTGATTTCTTTGTTAATCTCAAGTTAGAGTGGCTTGTTAGATCACAAGAGTTACTTTAAGAGGAGGCAAACGGGACAGATAAGGCCTTTGAGTCAGAAATCACAACACACAAGGGGTTGTTCCTCCCTTCATTGATCCATCACCTTAATTCATACAGAAGGGTTGATACGTCTAGTTTGATCCCTGCTTTCAGTTGATGCTAACTTCTCTAACTTGTTCAAGAAGAAACCTTTAGTGTGATTTTTATTTTCTGTATCAGGAGAGGAAGTTTCCTTTATCTCATCATTGAGCTATGTTCACTCCCCTCGTGTCAGCGTGTCAACTAAAATATCAATTCCATTGACTACTAAAGTCTGTTATGTGGAACAGTATTGTTTATTCATTGCTTTTGTTAAAATCTCCATTGCTATGAAACACAGACTTTCTAATATAAATTTTAAAAGATCTATACGATAGTTTAATTGAAATAAGTTTTCTTGATACTGTAACTCCAGGTCAATACGCGAAAGTAAACCTTTGCAGTTCCATGCCAACTTGTTCTAGTGACCTCTTATAAATAAGGTATAAGTTTACTCTGAAACGTATATATGTATACGTTACAGTATATATTACTGTATACATATTAATGTATATATACATTAATTATGTAATGAATGCACAAATTAAGTTAAACAAATATAAATAGCCGGTTACTGATAGTCATAGTCAATTTATTTCTATTAATAACTCTGTATTTGGTCAATATCGTGTCTGGTTACAACTTTAATATGCACATAGTGCAAGCGACATAGTTATATTGGGCTCAAAAGTTATCTCGACAATGACCTTTTGTAAGGAGTTGGGTCAGCCAGTAGATAATATTTCATTTTTTGCAGTTGTTTTTACCTAGTTCTATTAAATGTTCTGTATTTCCTGTTTTTATTCCTTTTAAATTTCTCTTTTACTTCCTCACCCAAAACCACATAGATTTTTATTCCTTTCTTCTCTTTCGGATTTTGAAAATTCTCTCGCTACTTTTAATAAGTAATTAGCGTATTAATAACTTTCAATTTAATTGGTGTATTTATTTTTTTAGGCCCTGCTTAAGATTTCATCAGCTTTTTTGAACAGAAAAATTGCAAATATTCCAGATATCAAATCAGATGGCTCTCAGGAGAAATGGTATGTTCAAAACTTGTAGAATTCTGTCACAAATCATTTTGTATACTTTTTAAAACATAAAGAGAATTTCAAAAGTTCACTTTTCTTTATTTATAAATATGGATTTAAATTTATTTAAGAGATAGTCTTCCCATATTAAACTCCTTATAGTGGCACTGTTAGACTCCCAATATTTACATCAATGCGTATTATTTGAAAGATATCATAACTACTACAACATAGAAGTATATCAATTTCAGAAAATAAAATTTTCTTTATGTTTAATAAGTGGGTCAGATTTATTTTTGAATAAAGTACAATTTAAATGTCGTTTAAAACTCGTAGCAATGACAACAGTTTTTCTAATTGCAAACTATAATAGCGGATCAATCGAATTGGCCCTGTGGCTTGGCATTGATGCTAAAGACCTTCCCCTTTTTAGGAACATGTGGAACGTGTGGAGGACGGTGTTGGAGGAGAACGAGAAGCTGGCTCGAGCGAGACTGGCAGCCGTCGAAGTGTTCAGCGAGCATGTCGTCGACGACGCCAAGGTCTTGAGGGCGCACAAGTTGATGGCCGCCAAAAAGGTACGTCATCAATGTTGAGTAGGTAATGAGTCTCATGAGGAAACTAAGCTCATATAAGACGGCAACAACATCTTTAGAGTGCATGGCAGCCAAAAGTTTGCAAACTTTTTAGACATGTACAGGATGACAGCAAAATGTTGAGTGAGCATAAGTTAATGATTGTCAAAAAAGTGTAATGACTCATATTCTAGCTCAGAAAGTATGGCAAAGAACCTTTAGGAACTTAGTTCTTGATTGTCTTTTTGTGTTACTTTTATTTTAAGTAAATTAGTTCTAATCATAATTAAATTTATGTTTTAGTTCAGATTTAGTTTTTTCTTGCAGTGTTATTGTGGTAGTAGAACGTAGATGTAAGATCGTTGAAGCCCACCTCCCAAGCTTCACCTCGGTCATTTCCTGTGTGCTGAAATTAAAAAAGTTGTGCATGTAGTGCCAGGCACCATGAGCTAAGTAAGCACGTAGACAAGACAGTGTGGTGTTGTGAACACAGAAACTGATGACTGCAAAACAAGGTTTGTAATGAATGTTGATTTGTGAGCCAACCAATCTAAGTCTTGGAATGGGGTCTTGAACTTAGCGAAAGAATTTTCAAGTAATAAAGCATCATTCTATTTTGAGCTAACTGCACCGAGGAAGGATGGAAACAGCCTGCAAACAGAATAAAATCTGACAATGTGAAAAAGTATGTATTAAATGTTATGCAGGAAATTTACTCAGGACTATATTTTATTATGATTGGCAAAATTGGAAACCGCTTTTTTAAAAACTAAAATTGATTTTTCATTATTTCTGACAATTGGTTAGACAAACTGGTATAACATGTATTTCGATCAGAAAAACAATGCTTCAGTTGTAGATTAATCTAAAAGAGAAAGTATTCGCGTTGTTATTTCAATGACCAAGTCATAATTCAGTGCTCTTATTGTGTTTTGATCTATCATGTTTTCTGACGTGGTTCAAAAGTAGAAGGCATCATAAAACTCTTAAAAAATAAAAATACCTACGTTATAGAGTTAGATCCATCATAATATATCATAAGCAAGAGTTATGTGGTTGAAATGTCTTTATAAAATCAAATGCAGTAAATCTCTAAGACGAATGGGCCTGTCACAAAATCTATCCCCACCAATAACTTAAGCCAACATAATTAATTATTTTCCCGTAAAACTCCGACCAAGACGTTTATTTAACCTTTTTCAATTTATATTTTGATAAACAAAATGTTTGAGTTAACATTGTTGTTTTTACGAAACAAATTCATTTATTAGACTCTATTACATTGCTGTAATTTATTAGTAGAAGTGTAGTTTATATTTTACGCATAATGAAAATTATGTTTTATTAATGTCAACAAACTTGACTAAGTTTTTGCCAAGGTATCAGAATAAAACAGGGTAGATAGTCTTAGCGGTGGTTGTTACACAAACTTGTTGGCGGCTTGCAGACTGAGTAGGGAAACGCCCCCAGGCTTCTTATAAACACGGATAAATCTCTCCTCCAAATTCCTAAATTATTTCGTCATTTTACAAAGATATTCACTTTACCAAGAATATAAACAAAGTTCCTTAACAACCAGCTAACTCGATACAATTTGAATATAACATTTCATAAAGTATTACACCTTGAGCTTAAGTATGTATTTATGCGGAAAATTCGCAACAAAAACAGGTAACCATATTAGCAAACATTTACCAAATTCATTAAATTAAGACGCTAATGTCATATTAATTTTATATATCTAAAAATTGGTAAGAGTAAATCAAAATTTAATTTATTTAATGAATTCAAGATGAAGAACTCAAAATAAGACAGAAATCACCCTTTCCAGAGAATGGAGATAAGAAATTAATTTAATTAAATTAATATTATGCTAAATTACTTAATAAGTATCAGTTAAGAAGTAGATGATAGTTGAAATATTGGTGAGAAAAGTAAAGAAAATGATGAATAAGTTATAATATAACTATATAATTTAGATGATAACATTGATGATGAAGAGAATATTGAAATAATAGAATACTTGTAAAGTGAAAATGTTTGCACGATACAAACTTAACTTAAAAAAGTATGAAGAAGTAGATGCGAAAATAGAATTAATCGAAGAAAAATAACAAATAAAAGAAGATACAGATGGTCCTTAGAGATTGAGAAAGAGATACAACACTGTCAAAATGGCTTCATTGAAGCCGCCTATTCGCATATTCATCACCTAACAAAAAGAGCAGGGTTGATCCAGGTTATGCAGTGATTATCGAAAATAAAATAAATATGCAATATCAGAAACTCATTCGTTATTAAAACATGCAGACATATTAGATAGACCAACTCACTGCATTTTGCTTCTTTAAAAATCAGCTTTTCGGGACATAAAAATTAAAAAAGAGCTAAACATCCTCTGTTTATTACTTAAAGAAACAAATTCAAAGTTTCTTTTGAATACAAGTACGGAAGTATTTCATAGAACACTAAATTCAGTACTAAAACATGTATGTAGAGGGATTTTTGGTGAATTATAGTGAACGTGTACTAATTCACTGTAAATCTTATGAAGGACATCAACATCCAAACCACAATAATAAATGAGAAAAAAGACTAAGATCTTTCACATTTCTTATTGTGGTTTGGACGTTGATTTTTATTTGACGTGTTTATATGTATTTATCTACTTATCTTTTATTATACGTATTTATCTTGCTATGAAGAACATGCGTAACATACTAGGTTTATTATAAAACAATTAAATAATAATAACATTGAATTAAAATTTGTTTAATTGTAAATTTTTTAAACTGGACGATGAATATTACGCAAAATTACGTATATTTTGGTCATCTAATAAGTCAAAATAAGGGTAAAGTTTAAACTAATAATATAGATGAGATACAACATTTCCTCTTGACAGAAGCAAAAAGATAAAAAACATACAAAAAAAAATATAAGAAATTAGCACCCATACAGCTAATTATGAAGAAAAATGTCAGCTATGAGTTATCACCATGATGTGAAACGTCTTTTCAAAATATTGGGAAATCTTTAACGGAGGCGGCTATTTCATGTATATTTAATGGAGAATGAAAAATGTATATTTCAGCAGATGCTAGGGAAGATGGATCACTAGCAACCTTTATAATTAATGGGTTGTCGAAGTTTTTACTTTACTATAAGTAAAGTATAGTGATCGTGAAAAAATTCGATCTCGAGATTTTGACGGAATTACATGTTTTGAGGTCCCAGAAGTCGTTTTATGACGTTTTTACGATGATGTCTGTGTGTGTGTGGGTGGGTGGGTGGGTGGGTGGGTGAGTGTGTTAGCATTGCTTGTTACCACGCTACGGTCCAGAATCTTTGATGGATCAAGTTGATATTTTACACAAAAATGGGCCTCATAAAGACGCAGATCCCTATTGTTTGGGAAGAATTATGCATGATGGGAAAGTCACTTTTTTTGCCGAAAACCGTTTTTTTTAAAACATTTATTTCTCCTAAACTGATAACCCTAGAGTTTTGAAATTTTCATATTATCTTTGAGGTTACAAATGGAACAAACGAAAAATATATTCAGAATTTTCAAACAACAGGGAATATTTTTTTTTCAATAAAATGTAAAAATTTTGACTTATAATTCAATCTCAAACCTTGTGAGAGCGATACAAGCCATACTGTTTGACGGACAAAGATGAAACTATGCCTATAAATAGAACATTATATGGAGAATGAGTTGAGATATTATTTTTTAAAATTACATTCGCTAAAGGGGCGTTACAGTACGATTTGTGTTTTCAGAAAATGTTTTTTTGACGCTAAACGGCTCGTTAAAAAATAATGAAAATTTGACCAAAAATGGAACAAAAAATTAGCAGTTCATAAAAAAAAAATCATGAAGTTTCAATTACGGGAAAGAGCAATAACGATATAAAAACTCTTTGTTTATCCTAGACTAAGAGATCACCTGCTATACTTGTCGAATTTTTTGTATTTTTTTACATTGTTTACATTGACTTAGAAATTTTTTGAGCGAATCCACTGAGATAAAATTGATGTTTCTAATGGAAAAATGAAAATATATTATTGACTTATAAGAGATGTAAGAGGAATAATATTGTGCACGTAAATGATAACACTGAGTAAAAAAATATCGTATATATGTTATTTATTTAAATACTAAAAAGCTTATTATTATTATTATTTTAAAGATTAAAATTCCCAGTATAATAATTCTATAAAAGACCGAAAATGTAAATGATAATTCATAATTGGAATCTTTCGTTTGGAGATTAATAAATGTAATTATCGTACATCTTTAATTAACAAAGCACCTTAAAATAACATTTTCTTCACTATTAAAGATGTTTTTCAGAGAAAAAAAGGGTATTTTCCTGTTTTAAATTTTAAAATGTTACTTTAATATTCAATGTAGAAGGATGTCAAGTAAACGATGTAAGAAATCCACTGGCTGTTTGAACGAAAGCCATTCTCTTGTAGGAGAATAAATCGTTTCAAGAAATGTTCACTTTGGTTTTTCAAAAATGTTATTACTGCTGTAGTTATACTAATGAAATTATTTGCAAATAATAAATTATATGTGATGTACAATAATAAGCTTATAAATTGATATGTCCTTCAATCACTATCTGTACTACCTCAGGTGAAAGGCTAATAATTATATCCCATTTAGATGTTTACGTTATGCTTAAATGAGACGTTATATTTTATATACTCAAGAAATTTGACATTAAGTTACTTATAGTAAAGTAGAGTGTAGGCCACTCCAAATTTTTTTTTATGTAATGTTAATAAACTACAAATTAAATGTGGTATTATATATTTAAAATTATTGGTTATTAATGAGGCAGCTATATATTGGTATTATTGCTCACACAATAAAAAATTCACTGTGTTCGTGGACCAAGGTCCTTTTGTAAATTTAAAATTAAGAATAAGTCCTAATACAATACCGGGCGATTTGTTGAATAAATTAGCCCAATATAATATAAATGTAATCTACCGGAATGGAAACAACAATAACGAAGCAGACTGTTGAGAAATGCGATCTTGAAATTTGATAGAGATAAGAAGATATTCTAACCTGCTCATTTAACATGAACAGGCAGTGGTTCACTTCTATAATTCGAAGATGTCCTAGAAAGTGATCATGTTCCCTTGTCTGAAACTAAAGCATTCTACTGCCGTTTCTTTGGACAGGTCTACTACAGACAGTCTCGACCCTTCACTCTCGAGCAAACCCCAGGATTTCTCTCCAGCAGACCTGAGTACTTGCCTTGTGTTACTCTTGCCTGAGCAGAATTAAGTCTCATGGGTGCTTGTTCTTTCTCCTCTTCTGGCACCAGGGGCTTTGGATTTATCTGAAGGCCACTAGATTTTACTGTTGCACTGCCTCAAGCATTACGCAGATAATTGTGTACCACTGAATGCTCAACCTTGTGCGCATTCCCTCGTAATTTATGATTGAAGCTTGTCAGTCGATGAATGTTACGCAACATTTTAAAAACACTACCGAACCCAGAGGAAGATATTTTTTCTTCGAAATTTTTAGCCACTCTATCAACTGGCTCTAAAGACTAAAATTGACCACGTTGACATTAGTGTTCCAATTCGCGACGAAGCTGTCAGTATATATATATATATATATATATATATATATATATATATATAAATGAATCCACTGCAGTATAGGTTAACTATCTTCAATGGTTTTCGAGTTATAGCTTTAAGTATAGCCAGGTTACGACAGTCGACGTTGGCAGTTAGGATCTTAAGCAGTTGAGAGAAGATAATAAACGATAGTTACGAGGTTACGAGTTACGAGGATGCGGTGTGGTAGCCGGAAGGCTTGGGAACGCCGGTGAATCAAAACAGTTACGAGGATGCTTAGGCCATTTTGTGAGGCGAGGTTCACTCTATTTTCAATATTGAGTAGTAGCTTTCTAATTGTTTCTTCATTCTTGATACGAATGTGCCTTGTGACTTTAATTTTCTACTCAGACGCGTGTTGTGATTGCTATATTTAATAACAAGCCTTATTATTTCATTATAGAGGTTTGGTGTGCGTTTCTCTCCGTAGCATCGCATTTCGAGTCATTTGTAGTTAAATAATGGACTGTCACTATTCAAACTGATTGATTTTGGTCTAAACTTAACTTTAAAATACATATATTTATAACTGTAACTAGTAACTCACTATCATTCTCTAGTGAAGTTGTCAATATGTTTGTCATACCAAACTTAGATGCCAGTCGAACATCAAAGTCAATCTGCTGAGCAACCGTAGTCTTTTTCTTTTTTGCATAGTGAGGGGACCATTTTAAACCTTTATCGATAACTAGTCATTGGTAGGCCATATTTTCCGAACCATCTGTCATTTCTTCAGTGTCAATAAAGAAGCGGTGATTCTTGAATTTGAAAGCGTGTAGTTAATATCTGGAATTGCAGTGTGCTCTCGACATTCGCACATAATGGTTCCCGAAAGTGTATGTAAATGTTGAATGTTCTAAAGTAGAGGGATGTAAAAAAATATGCTCCAAAAACCGTGTTATAAGTGTATATATATATATATAATCAAACCACAATAAGAAAATGGGAAAATAAGACTAAGATCTTTCAACCGTAACAAGCGGTCTTCGTCAGAGTCAAAAACCCAGCTGAAGTCAGTTGGGTTTTTGACTCTGACGAAGACCGCTTGTTACGGTTGAAAGATCTAAGTCTTGTTTTCCCATTTTCTTATTGTGGTTTGATCATTGATTGTTATTTCACGTGTTTATGTGAAATCTTTATATATATATATATATATATATATATATATATATATATATATATAATATATATGATCAAACCACAATATGAAAAGGGAAAAAAGACTAACATCTTTCAACCGCAACAAGCGGTCTTCGTCAGAGTCAAAAACTTAACTTGATTTTTTACGCTGTTGAGTTTTTGACTCTGGCGAATACCGCTTGTTGCGGTTGAAAGATCTTAGTCCTTTTCTCTTTTCATATTGTGGTTTGTTCATTGGTTGTTATTTCACGTGTTTATGTGAAATTTTGTTTTATGTATATGTATATATATATATTTTAATCTATTTATTCTCTATTAGTCCAGTTATACCGTTGACCTTTCAACTCTTTTATTCTAACCGCTTGTTTCTTGTTCATTATTGACCTTTGACCTTATCTTTATTTAAACCTGTACTATCCTTTTAATCTATTAATAGCAATGACTAAGCATGAGTCATCGATTGTAATTTAACATGTCACTTGGCCAACTCCTTTTCCAGTTAAACCCTGTTAGCAGGATGTTAGTTCGTAGGATCGAATCTCTCAGTCTTAAGATTGTGAATGCCGAGACTGCGGTTAATTTTAATGATACCTGTTTAAAAGAGGGTCTGCTGCCTATTTATACCAATATATATATAAATAATATTACTAAACAGTCCAAACCGGACAGATAAATAACTGAAAAAAAACAACACATGAAGAACGAAAGCACTTACTGGGATAAATATTTCAAAAAAAAGTTCCTTTTCAAAGGGACTAGAAGGGAAGAAGAAGTGGTACGTTCGTTCAAGACTGTATGTGGAAGGTGAATGTTTTGTTTTCACTTATATATATATACTCCTCGCAATATACCACTCGCAATCTCCTCCCCATCCTTTACGTACGATACATAGATGATATTTTTTTCCTGTGGCCCCATGGTAAGCATGAGTTAGATCAGTTCCTTACGTCATTTAATTCCTTCTCTTCATATATTTCCTTTACTCATCAAGTGTCCAATAACCTTATTACATTTTTGGATGTCAGCGTCACCTACGATGGGGGTCATCTTTCTACATCTGTCCATATCAAGCCTACTAACGCCCAGCAGTACCTTCATTTCAATAGTTGCCATCCCTCCCACGTAAAAAAAGCTATCCCCAGATCATTGTCCATACGCCTCCATAAAATTTGTAGCAGAATAAAAGATCGTTCCTTCCAAATAGATTTATTGAAACAGAAATTTTCTGACCGAGGATATCCTTCTAATTTCATTAACAACCGTATAGTCCCTGCAGACGTTCATCATAATTCAGGTCCTAGGAGGGATCGCAGTGACTCTAATTTCCTCATCACCACTTATTTTCCTGGTGCTCATAGCCTGGGTGCAGTTGTCAGGGAGTTTTTCCCTATACTTTCTTCTTCCTCCTGTACTTCTTCAGTCTTTAGTGAGGCACCTTCCATTTCCTATCGCAAACCTGCTAATCTTCAATCTATCTTCTCTCACATCTCTTCTCCTAAGCCTCCAAAAACTGCTGGTGGTATGGTTCAATGTGGACGTCGTGGATGTCTTACTTGTCCTATCATCAATCCTGTTCCTTCCTTTACCTCCTTCCATAGTAAACGCACCTACCCTATCTCTCACAAGACCTCTTGTACCTCTGGTAACTGCGTTTACCGTTTGGATTGCACCCAGTGTGATTCTTTTTATGTGGGTTTGGCTTCCACCAAGCTAAGCCTGCGTATGAATAATCACAGGTCATCCGTTGGCAAACGCAGTGACCTTCCCGTTGCTACTCATGCCAGTTCTCACGGACTCAGTTTTAATGACTGTTTCCGTGTACAGGTCCTGAGGCAGATTGATCAGACTAATTCGAAAGTTACTCTGAGAGCTTCAGAAGAAGCACTTATTAGTCTTCTGGGCGGTAGATCGGCTCCTGGGCTTAACCTCAATCGTTGATTTTTTTTTTTTTTTTTTAAAGTTGTCAGCTTTTAATTTTATTTTAGTTACATGTTTTCATTTTTTTAATTTTTATTTGGCTTTTATCTCTTTATCTTCCCTGTCTACCTTTCCTCCGAAAGTTGGCTACACTGTTTGAGTGCTTCAGTTCGAACGCCAAGTAAGATATACGTTCTCCACAGAGTATTAAAGAGTTGATTTTGTTAAAAATGTGCGCAATAGTGAATCGTGCGAAAGTAGACTGTGCAAAAGTCGATAGCCCCCTGTATAATAGGTCTGAAGCTGTTATATATATTCTAAGTTATGATCAAACCACAATAACACACTACTGGGAAATAGATAACGTCTTTCAACCGTACAACGTCTCTCGTCGAGTCAAAAACCCAACTCGGTTGAAAGATCTTAGTCTTGTTTTCCCATTTCTTATTGTGGTTTGATCATTGATTGTTATTTCACGTGTTTATGTGAAATCTTGTGAAACTCAGTTGGGTTTTTGACTCTTACGAAGACCGCTTGTTACGGTTGAAAGATCTTAGTCTTGTTTTCCCATTTCTTTTTGTTATATTGATATTTGTCTTTATTTCACGTGTTTATTAAGAATACTTTTATATCTAAGGTTATTATATATAAATATCAATATAGACTTGAAATTTGATGTGCAAAATGATCTTATTATAGGTTTTGCTTGATTATTTCTAAGTTATGATAGACGATTAGCCAGTTGATAGTAAAATACGATTTATCTTCATATGTATAACGATTATAAAGTAAAAAACCAACTATTGAAAGTTATTGAATCATTTAAATAGTGGTTTATCATATTGTTTTTCAGGTTTCATGAAATCTTGTGAAACTCAGTTGGGTTTTTGACTCTTACGAAGACCGCTTGTTACGGTTGAAAGATCTTAGTCTTGTTTTCCCATTTCTTATTGTGTTTTGATCATTGATTGTTATTTCACGTGTTTATGTAAATTTTTTTATTCTAAGTTATTATATATCTATATATATATATATATTATTATATATATATATATATATATATATAGACCATTTGTTTGAGTTGAAAAATCTTAGTTATTTTTCTGATTTTTTTTAATGTGGATTAGCCGTTGATATATAAATTACATTTTATCATCATATATGATACAACAATTAGAATGAAAGTGAGAGATAAAACTTAATCTTATTGAGTTTCAAGCTAAAGTGACATTTAGAAGTAGTATTATCAATCCATTAGATTTCACAAAGGATTCCCAAAGCACTCTCTATAATCACATTTTCCCATAGAGAAGGGTCCTGAGATGGTACAAGATAATTTTAAATTATATTGAGTGAAGTTAAATGGCACATCACTTCTGCTAATCCAATTTTTTCCTTTTATCTATATATAATATAATACCGAAGGCTTTCATTGAAACTTTCCATTCTGTTCAAGTGCCTGGACCAACTGGCTGTGATACAGAAGGAACTTCAGGCCTGCGTTCAAGAAGTTGACAAAACTAAAAAACTCTACTTCGACGAGGAACACAGTGCGCACGATGTCCGCGACAAGGCTAAGGATATAGAAGAAAAGTAAACTCTTTCATTTTCTTTTATTGGCAATATAAAACGGTTTCACAAAAGAGGTTAATTGTTTCAGGTTGAAGAAGAAAAAAGGGTCCTTCTTCCAGTCAATAACTTCACTTCAGAAGAACAGTGCCAAGGTAAGCCCTTAAGTAATGATATTTACGCTGTGTGTGGTTATTCGATAGTATGCGCGCCCGATTATTATTCTAAAGGATGAGGCCCTAAAAGCGAAGAAATATTTTTTATAATAAGTAATTGGTGGAACCATTTAATCAATTTAAATTATAAGCAAAGAGAAGGAGCTAAAATAGCCCATTGCCTTGCAGACTTGCCCTTTGACTGGTAAGCCTGTGTTCTCACTCTGGCCCTCGATTTTTCATGCGGGTGGTGAAAAAATGTAAGCCCGTCGTCCCTCAGTGAGCACGTTAAGCCTTTAGTCCCAGCCTTTACAATGTCACTTATCCGTTAAAGATCCCTATTCTAAATACATTTGTGTTAGGAAAAATTTAGGAGTCCCATTTTAGAATCATTAGAGACACGTATTAATTAATTTTATGAAGGAATCAGTGTCAGAGATGTAGCTTTCTAAACAACCCTCAAACCTATCCTCGGAAAAAAAGCAAAGTAAGCATACTAATAAAAGTATTGTGTAGGGAATTATTTCAAAAGTACTAAATTAGTAATGTTTATACAGGTATGCTTTTTATCTAAGGTCTTCATGGGTACAATAGCCTTTAAGTAATAGATCAGCTTAAATGAGCTCGTAATATTGAAGAATTTAAAAAGTTACGTCTATACAAAAAAAAAGTTTAATATGAAAACTAACAAGACATTTCGAACACTTAGTCTTCTTCTTGAGGTTTACATCTGCACTCTTGGGATGTAAATTGAAACCTGGTCAAATCTTCTTTTTTGATTTGACAACTTATATTAAGCATAAATCTTATATAAGCCTCTAAGGACACCTAGTGTACCAGGTTACCGAAGAAACTGTTAGTAAATTACATGTTATAGTTATTTCTGTTCGTCGAGAGAAAGCGTGTCAATAGCAGTGACTATAGGTGTGTCAATGGAAACAGTTGATATGGCTTTGAAAAATTGCTTCATTCAATTGGAGCGTGATTGTACAGTGGGGAAAGGAAAAAGTTTGGCCTTCCAAGTTAGCTTATATTTGGAGCCATATAACTGTCATCCAAAGGACATTTGCTTCAATTTCACCATGTATGAGGCAACGATTGACTTATACATCGAAAACCAAAAAACAGAATAATATAGGTTGATATAGGTTGAGGCAGAGAAGCGAAGATTATCAAAAAAATTATGACGACAATTCTTCCAGCAGAAAAAATGTCATATTCATTTTTGTTTATAAGATTTGTTCTAAAAAAAATAACAAGGATTGCATGACATTTGAACTGTGAGTTATTGTTTCGCTTTGATCAGGAGACAGACGTTGGTGAAAACGCCAAGGTTTTGTAAAAAGTTGATGCTTCACTACAACTACAGACTAAGGAGCCTTAAATTAAGGCGTTTTGCTTTTTTGGGATTACTAAGCCTTTCCTCTCTGAACACAACTTTTTCTTTGCCATTAGAACAGGTATTTTTGACTAAAGAAATGCATACGAGTGTTCCTCAAGGTAGTATTTTTGATCCGTTCCAGTACATCCTTTACAGGTAGACTTTCCCAAACCAACTATTATAAATACTTTAATTTTACCCAATCTTATAGAGACGTTTCTGAAATTCTTCACTGAAATCACACATGATCTATGTATATAAATGATCCAGTGTTGGCTACGTCACCAGAAGGCATTAAATTTCCTTAATGAAGCTTTGTAATCAATTACACTCGGTAAATTAGCGTTAAACTCAACAAGGAGATCCCAAATTCCTATTGGCAAAGGTATCTCTCATCGTACTTTACGGTATCACGTTACCTATTCACCTGACTTCATTGGAGAACACGTAATGCCCTAAATATCTGGCAATTATTACAGATTTCAAAATAACGTCCAAACATCTATATAGTGAATTTAAACTAGTAATTTATGCCATGTACGATCTATATTCAATTTTTAAATGAATGAATACTCTATATAAAGGGTCCTGTTTATAATGTGGCCATACTTTCGACTATGACCGACCTATGAATGTTCAGTCTGTGCAGTGTTACAGTGACCAACAAAACCTGCATCGAAATTGTCTAGAATAGATGTGATTCCAGACAACATGATTTGAGATGGAAATCCATCACTCGACAATACGTCACTCAACCTACTACTAATGAAATTACTACTACCTACATTAATCAAATTAATTAATAATATATTAATTAATCAAAACCTCATTGTCCAAGCACTTATTCCAACCGTCAATCTTTTCCTAAACCCCGATACAACTTTGACCTTCTTTCACGACATCTGACTACTTGTAGCACAAGCCGTTTTATAACTCTTGACCCATAATGCCATAGAACCACGAAAATGACTATTTCACATGATACAAAATAAACTGGTTGCAGAATTTTTATTGACCACTCCACAAATAATTCAGCAGTAGTAGGTCCTCTATGTGAACTGCTAATTATGACATGCATTATAGTGTGTATGGTATTAGTAGTGATGGTGTGCAATTAGGAACATTTAGTTTAGAGTTTCTGCCAACAAACTGCAAAAACTATGCATCCCTCCTCTCTTCCCGTTCCAACCTGTGAACTCCGTGATTTCTTGTCCCCAAAACATAAAGGTGTGGTTTGAAGAAAGAATAAGTTTGCTTTCAATGAGAAGGTCATTGTTAAGTGGAAGCATGTTCTACAGATCTAAACAAATGAATAGTCATAAAAGATGAGTTGTTGAAAAATAAATATATAGCTTTTTAAAAAAAGTTAACATCACCATTTATAACATATATACAATTCACTGAACCACCATCATAACGTATAAGCTAAGTACGAGCGGGCTGTACGGTCTGAAGTTAATGAATTTAAGCTGTTACTTTTACCAAATATGTAAATGTATATTAAATCAATGAAAACATATTTCACTGACAAGACTACAACTTACAAATAGAATACTAGTTTCTTTTTTGCGAGACGTTTATTATTTAAATTCGATTCAACTTGAAAACCAGATTTAGGTATATTAGTGTTAATGGACTAAATATTTGAAATTAATCGCAATATATGAGTGAATGCAACATCAAATTGAGAACAAGGATAAATGATTTCCATATCCTTACCGTGTGACAACAGGGATTGTGACTTTCTTAGTGTACGTATTAATCATAATTAACTTAGAAATGTATTTATATTTTGTTAATAACAAAAACTGTAGTTATATATTTTGAATATTTCTACTCTTATTGAAATGGTTCAATCATAAATCAATTAAATATATATATATACTTAAAATAAACTATGACACATGGACAGAAACATAACAAAGACTCACTTTTCAATATTTTGACCGCCATTACGGTCGAAATATTGAAAAGTGAGTCTTTGTTATGTTTCTGTCTATGTGTCACAGTTTATTTTAAGTGTAATCTGTCCTGCCGGACCGTTTCCGTTTATCATGGTATATATATATATATATATATATATATATATCCAAATGTTTCTCTTCGAAAAAATCTGAGTCCTCCATATAGTTTTTAAATAAATAATTTTGTGGCAGCATTTTTCCTAAAAAAACAAGAATTCATCCAATGTTTTTTATTTAATTCAATGGATTCATGATTGTAATAAATTTTATTCATCAAGCAAGGAAATTTTCGTTTACTAAGCTTTAATCTCTTTAAATAGTTTTATTTTAAAAGTAGTAATTTCAAGTTACACATCATAATTTAACCATATTGTGGGTGCATTGCCATCTACTTCCTATCACCTTTTCTCTTGAAAACTTTTATCATAATGGCTAAAATCATATGATATCATATCATAAAAACTAAGATGTGTTCAAAACTAATCCTTTGATTTTCCAAAAAATGGCTTTAGAGAAATGTAATGAAAATAAGATAAACTAAATAGGTTGGAAAAATGAAAGGGTTGCTAATTTTGAAAAGTTAAATAAGGACTAAGACTTGAAAGAGGAACTAATTAGGCTTTCACCCAAGTGCCCTCAGCTCAGAGAAGTCGTTCTTTGTAAAACATTGTCGAGTACTACTTCATTCCATCCAGCTAGTTGAAATTGTAAAGACTAAAATCGTAAATGACATTTAAAATGTTTTTTGAGGTTTTCATTATTTTTTTGGGTTTTTCATTACTTTACTTTTTTTTTCTACTATTCTTTATGCAAAGTTTACTGTTATTGGGCTAAGAAGTAAGGGCCGACATAGTAACGTGCGAGTTCAATTACCCAGTTTATCGGACATTGAGAATCTACAGTTGGCCTTTTTCACGATAGTTAATGGATGGAGGTATGTCAACTGATAGCTGATATACTATATCTGTAGGTAGACTGCTGATAACACTAACTTCATTATAAGATAAATATGGTAAAAAACGAAACAAAATATCCATTTTGAATGTTTAATAGATTTAATGTTTTAAGTGTTCCTGAAACTGTTTGTGAATTTGTCTGAGTAATGTTGTCTCTGTAACAGTTTGTCGTTTAGTATATATTCATTACAGACTTCGAGTTTGACAGATCAATATGCAAGTAAAAATATAAGAACTTGTTTGTTGGAAGAACTGAATACTGTTGAGTACAATCGAAAAGCACTCCGTTGCTCTGTTTGCATACAAAGGCTATTTGCTTTTCACCAAACTACTAATTAAATAAGGTTGACATTTTGTCTTTAACAAAGAGGTACAAGCTACCCATTTCCCTCCCTTTTTATATTTGTCGACTAGTTTCACGGTTTTCTGAATGGAGATTCTCATGACAAAGCACACTTGATGAGCTCCTTTATATTTAATTTATGGTGATGCTCTACATTGTTTGTACAAAGCTGAGGGCCAAACTCATTAGTTTTGGGGAGGGGAAACTATTTTGCTACACCTATTAGGACTATGTTTTATAATATTTACATCCATACAAAGTCATACTTTGAGCGAGAATTTTTCGGGTTCTCATAAATATTAAATTTTAGAATTTAAGTTTCAGTTGATGAACTCTATAATAAAACACACAACAATATATTGGTGATTACATAAGACTAACTTTAAAATACCTATAAATTGTTTGTACTGTTACATTCTCTATAAAGTGAATTATAAAAAAATATCAAATATAAAAATTCCTGTTGCCTGTAAAATAGTACATCTTTTTAAAGTTTATTTTTATATTTATTTTTTTTACTACTATTACAAATGATTTTTTGAAATAGAACCAGGCAATATTGTCTAAGCTGAGAACTCAGAAAAAAAATAGGTAACTTGAGCACGGAATGATAAGTTGTGAAATGAAAGGCGTAGACCGGAAGGGTCGAAACTGAAAATGCGTGTTGAAGTATAGTTCCTATCATGCACACTCTTACAAAGTTGTGAAATATTTTTTGGTTATATTAGATTATAATTGATTAAGATATTACTGAAGTTTTTAGAAATATTTTGTTTATAAATTAGAGTAATTTTCTGTAAAATACAAGATAAAGACTACGTATTAATAACTATTAATTATCTATAAATAATATTTGCCAAGAGTTGGGTCTGAAATTCAAACAACTCAGAAGGTTGCAAAAATATATGATGCAATTGCAACAATTCAATAAGTAATTTAAAATTTCACTTGAACAAATGAGATGGATATTTTATAAGAAAATTATAATTTCAAGTATAAAATGAAATTTTATTTTGGAAACTCATGTGTCTTTGTTCATGGCTTTTAAAATCATATAGAGTGTTGGAATTTTATACCTAATCTTGACTTCAACCCAATACTCACGCCTGTTCAATAAAAACCTTTAAACAAAAGCACATTGCCTGCTTTGGTGTTAGCGCTTTTTCATTTTTTACAATGACTGTATACCACCTGTGTTCTTAAATATGCTGTTAGTCTGACAGTAAACATAACGCTATAAATATCCAAAGTGTTATGGTAAACGAAATATAAATATAAATTCACTAAGAAGGAGAAATATTATTGTAAATATATTTTGCTTCTTATAAATATATATTAATTATTCTCGATGAGAGTAATAATATTTATATATCAACTTATAATTAACATTATAAAATAAAGGCCACGGTAGCCCACCGATTTAAGCACTCGTCTTTGGACTGGACTGGCTCAATTCTCACTTTGGCCCTTTTTTTCAGTCAGGAAGTGAAGCAAAATCTAAGTATGTTATCTCTAGAAGTGGGGATGTTAAGCGTTGGTCATTTGCGCCTGCACGGTGCAATGTAAATTCTGTTTATCTTGTTTGATTTGTATTCAATAAATTTGGTTGTACACTTTGACAAAGGAACAGTATACATTTTTATAGTGGTCTGTCATTTAGTATTCTCTAATTTTGATATTGTAATTCATCATAGGTATTCTTTTGCCTTATTGGAATGACATCTCGGTATAAATCATAATATTACTATACAATATGAAATCAAAAAGACGATCCAAACTGGACACAATACGAGTTCAAAATCGAAGATGAGTAACATATAGAGTAAGAAAACACACTTACAAACTCAAATTTTCGGATAATCCGTCTTCAGCAGAAAAGAGAGAGGGAGACCAAGCACGTTGAAGGCGCAACGATAAGTAACCCAAGTAAATCCAACGGGGTCCTCGGTCTCCCTCTTTCTTTTCTTCTGAAGAAGGATTGCTCAAAAATTTGAGTTTGCAAGTGTCTTTCCTTACTCTGTGTGTTACTCTTCTTCGATTTTGAACTCATAATGTTACTATATTTACTTTAAACAATAGTGTGATTATCATCCAAAGTGTGTTTTTACTATTTACATTTACTGTAAGTAAAGTATAGTAACCATGACAAACATTTGTTTCCAGATTTTATGGATTTACAAGTTTTGAGGTTTCCTCAGAGCATATTAAAGTTTTTATTTAATAATATCTGCAGGGTGTGTAGTGGTGTGTAGAATCAAATTGATGTTATGCTCCTCAAAAATAGCCCTTCTAGTGTAGTCTTAAACTACATTTTTACAGTTTTAAGTTTAAATTTAATTTAAAAAGATGTTTTTAATAAAGGAATACAAGTTCAGAATAACGGAAAAGATAAAAAAAACTATTGTTTTTAGAAAATATTGAAAAATGGGAAAGGCTCTTTGTAGTAATTTTAGCCGACACTGGAACTAATTTTAATCCACTCTTCTGGTAATTCTAAAAAAAATCAATTTTACGTGAAAATTGTCTAAATATGAATATTGCATTATAAAAGAGTCTTTAATTTTGAATATTTGAACAGATTAAAAAAAGGGCATTTATTACGTCTCTTAAAAAAATTTGTATCAGAGTTTCAGTTATTCACTCATCCAAACATCATGTGATTAACAATACAGTATATGAATGCTACATTCTTATCAAGTATGATAATTATTTTAAGTCTGAGGCGGCCAATACGTCCCGCTGTAGTACCCTTCGTTGTTTGTACAACGACTTAGATTATAAATTTTAAAATGAACTTAATTTTAAAGGATAAGGCCATTTTTGGGGAAATTTCTGTAGTTTTTAAAAATCTCTAACCTTTTAAAGGTATTACCTTATACGCACACAAAATGTGTCCAGAGGTTTCTTCCTCTTCCAAACAGGGTCTGCACTCTACATCTGATCTTTAATGATTATATAAGTGGTATTTGAGAGAACAATGTCCAATTAGTTATTTTATTGTTATTTCACTTGTGTTTTTATATCTTGCCTTTATAAATCTATTATTTCTTTTGTAAATTAATGTCTTGTCGGGATCAACTTCAATGTTCAGACTGAACACGTGAATTAGACCCGATTGTGCTAGTTGATTCTATCCGCTTTTGACCTTTTTTCAAGGCATCATTAATTGGTGCCTTAGGGAAGGTTGAGACTGTTGCAAAAAAGGCTCTGGCCACAGAGGTTTATCCTGCTCCAGCCTTTGCTAATCGGTCTGCTGCGCTGCCTCATTCCCTCCCATGTGTCCAAGTATCCACATGAGAGTTAACTTATTTTTAGTGATTGGCTTTTGTAAAGAAATGAGACATTCCATCACAATAGACTATAGACTATTATGTCTTTAATGCGGATTCCCTGTCTAATAAATTGCAGTTCCTACGTTTTAGCCATTTCTTTAGAATTGCTCCTCAAAGAAAAAATAAACGCAAGCATTTCCACTTGGAATATAGTGGTTATTCCTTTAGTGACTTAATATTGCAATTTAGGCTTTTAATACTCAAAAAGTTATTATTATATTACCCATTTGTATACCAGATAAGAGCACTTTTTTTGAAATCAGTTGTCTTTCAATTCATACGATCATTAATGATCCCTTCCGAGTCTCCTGTGAAATATTTTTTAAGAGGCATTACGTTAAAAAAAACTATTGACATCTGATACATGCGTATTGTTAGTACCACAAAAGTAAACATCTTCTTATTATTACAACAATTTGTCATTTTGTTATAAAAAACTCGTGAAAATTGTTATTGTTTACAAGCTCGTCAAATGTTATAGACGGCCGACCGGTTTCGGACGTAGTGCGTCTTCAAGTAGGACTGATAACAGTTGAATGATTCTTTTTATCAATATTTATCAAACAAATAGTGCTAATACATGCCTAAATTTCCTGTCATATTGTTATTATTTTCATTTTATTTAAGTAATTTTATTCTTGTATAATGGTCTTTTCAATTTGATAATTGGTTTAAATTTATATCCTTCTGGTGCTTAGATGCTAATAAATAGATGTAATTAAAGTTAGAAAAAACTTAATAAATAAAACAGATTAATCACCATAGGGATATACGACTTAAACAATAAAATTGAAAAGACGACTGTCAGACCTGACAGTGACGATTTAAATTGTACAAAATATCACATAATAATAGGAAATTTAGGCGTATATTGGCACTGCTTGTTTGATTGGTATTTATATACAGAATGCTTCGACTATTATCAGTTCCAATTGAAGCATTCATGCACTACGTGCGAAACCGGTCGGGCGACTAGAACATTGATTCACGAGGTATGACGGAAGTGTTTTTTTTTTTTAATATTTTATCTCCCATAGAGGCTTTTCTATATTATAGTAAACGCAGCAGACGTCCTATAGCCTCTTTGTGATAAATATATTTATTGGGGCTAGGTTTAATAACTTTTATTTACTGGCTGTTAAACAGGTGGACATCGCTCCAATTATGTCTAACGCGCTTGCAATCGTAATTTATTAAGGTTATTTTGAACAATTTTTATTTATTTTTGAATATTATACGACCGATGCAGAAGATAGCATTGGTCTGGTTAAAGCTGTGTGGAGTCAAAGTGTAGATTAACAAGTAACTCCTTAATATAAACTCTTTAATAACAGTTAATAACAAACAACTTTAATATAATAAATAATGCTTAATTAACAATAATTATATTTGAATACTCAACGGCCCCTAAAACTGTTAGTCTAGTGTGTGTGTGTGTGTGTGTGTGTGTGTGTGTGTGTGTGTGTGTGGGTCTGTCCAAATGTTACTGGGTTTTATCAATGTCATACGGTTTAATATTTTATTACTTCTTCTTGCGTCGAACATCCAGTGCCAAGTGACACGGACGACTCAATGATCATTATATGCAGCAATGGCCAATACCCAACATTTTTCGCTCCGTTGAGATGCTTACCGGTTTTCACTATGCGGTTATGTCTCCCATAGGTTATTTCTTGCTAGGTTTTTCGAAGTAGGTACACTTCGCCAGTGTATGTTCTAATGAATGCATTATTTTGATATTACAAAATATAACCCTTACAGTAGGATGCTCAATACACCTATCCTCAAGATATTATTGGTAGATCGCATTACATTAAACCAATTGACATCAGTCCACAAGTCATCCCGTTACTGACTGATACACAGGACGACCAGTCGAGTGAATTTTCACTTTTTTGATACTTCGTTGACTGTGCAACGGCAAAAGTGGCTCTAAGTACAGTAAATCTAATAAGCGAGTCATAAAGTTGCCTTTTACTTTTTATATTCAATTTTTTCTTTTAAAATTAAGAAAGAATTTCCAAAGAAAAATTTCACCAATCACAAAATGATTGGTGAAAATGGATCGGGTTAGAAGAAATGCAAGTATAATTTTTATATGAAATGAGAGGAGAAGGTTTTTTCACGATGGAATATTGCATACATCATCGAAAATTGTAAGAATCTCCAATATATTTCTAAATAAATACAGTGGGTAGGTCATTGTGACTTGCTCATTTCATAAGTAGCTCTCATGCAGAAAACGCCTAAGCACCTCTACCTTATATGTAGTGTCGATGACCTGAATCATTTTTAGGGCAGTGGGCAGAACTACTTATATCGTCCATTATAAGTTGTTAGATATTACACCTTATTTATATATGTAAAAAATATTAATTATTAACGAATTGATTTTCATATTTTAACAGAATTACACTATTTTGAGGTTTACACGTATTGCATTACTGTAGTGAGCGGTACATTACTGTTCTTTATGCCTATTAAGAGGCAAAGTCAAACCATATCTTATGGTGATTCTCAAATATTGAATTCCGTATTAATCATTCCTTAATATGAATATGGAATGATGAAAATTTCATTAACTTGAAATTTGTAAAAGGATATATAACGGAGGAAATTACTACTATTAAATTTCATCTTGAGAACTTGGCAGACTGTAATAGAACAATGATTCCATTACTGTTATAATGGATCGGAAGAGTATATCGACATCAAAATACAACAAGTTATTACTTTGATGGCTTATGAGTTCGATAATTCTGTTACCTCAGAATTTGGTAATACATTTATACCATAGCCATAATAAAATACACACAAAATTAAATTGATTGTGGGAATTATATTACTTCATTAATGAAAATAAACTTTGTATATTAACAGTAGGTTATTTTAATAAATAAATAGAATATTATAATTAAAAAATTTGAAAATCATGCCTTTATAATGAAATTGACTTTAATATTATTAATTTGGTTATTTTAAACTGCACTAATTAAAGACAGTGCTAATTTGTCTTTAATAAACCTTTTAACAGTAAGAACAAAAGAAATGTTTCTTTTTCGTAAAAGCAATCTTGATTAGTTTTACATCATGCATTAGTCATTGACTCATGTTTACCTTCAGGAATTTCCACTAAATTTACTTGCCTCTCTTCGTTTGCTTAGTATTCAGACTGCCTTTAATCAATGAATTTCAATTGCGGTTGCCTTGGAAGCAGTAGCAATTAAAGCAGTTCTCCTCTGAATTTAAATGGTAAATAAAAGACTTTTTGTTATTTTTTCCAAGATTATAAAATAAACTGTCAATGACAGCTTTAAATTTGTTTAAGAATTTGAATATTGATCCCCCACAGAGCAAAATGTTACAATAACCACTACTCTGCATCGTCATATATTAACGGATAATCTATTCATAAAATCAAATACAAGAGCTTATTTCTCAACTTAATATTTATATATGGGCATAAAATTTTTGAACAAAAGGTTTGCAATTCTATTAAATGTAATAAAATACATGTGTATATTACATAATACAATACAAATTGCCCACCTTCATGGCATTGGTGATCAACGAATATTAATAATAATTTTGACAGTTTTTTTTTGTTTAAAATACGCGACCTTCACCACTCCTGCATTATCGAGTCTTTGTACTAAACTCCATGTGATTCTAGAAAAAAATAATTTTAACTATTACTGCTATTAACCTATAGTTCTTGATATCACTAATGGAAACAAGTGGGAACGGATGAAACATTAATAAATCATAAAGTAAGAACAAATAAATACATAAAACCACTCAGTACGAATAAATGACCAACACCATTTTACACTTTTACGGTTTTGTAAGAGGCCAAAGTCTTAGATATCATCACAACAATTAACAGTTATACCGAAAAAACTTATTCATTAACTATCAATTTTCGAATTTCCTCTGAAGCTATTTTTTTTTTAAATATTTTTATATCAATATGTTGCTGACAACTTTATATATTTCTTATTGCTCATGAATTTTACTTTAAAAGAAAATCATTGTACATTTTCATGTTAAATTAATTTTTTGTATTAGGTAATACATTAACTGCTTTTCAATGTAGTTACCCCGTAAATTAAGCACTCTTATTGACTACGAGTATAATAAGCTTGACTGAATGATTTTCATCAATTTCAGATAAAACAGATTTAGTACACCTTTTTACTTTACTATAAGTAAAGTATAGTGATCGTGAAAAAATTCGATCTCGAGATTTTGACGGAAGTACATGTTTCGAGGTCCCAGAAGTCGTTTTATGACGTTTTTACGATGATGTCTGTGTGTGTGTGGGTGGGTGGGTGGGTGGGTGCGTGTGTTAGCATTGCTTGTTACCACGCTACGGTCCAGAATCTTTGATGGATCAAGTTGGTATTTTACACATCCCTATTGTTTGGAAAGAATTATGCATGATGGCACTTTTTTTGCCAAAAACCGTTTTTTTTAAAACATTTATTTCTCCTAAACTGATAACCCTAGAGTTTTGAAATTTTGACATTATCTTTGAGGTTTGAAATGCAACAAACGAAAAATATATTCAGAATTTTAAAAAAACAGGAAATATTTTTTTTCACTAAAATGTAAAAATTTTGACTTATAATTCAATCTCAAACCTTGTGAGAGCGATACAAGCCATACTGTTTGACGAACAAGAATGAAACTATGCCTATAAATAGAACATAGCGTGGGTGGGTGCGTGTGTTAGCATTGCTTGTTACCACGCTACGGTCCAGAATCTTTGATGGATCAAGTTGGTATTTTACACAAAAATGAGCCTCATAAAGACGAAGATCCCTATTGTTTGGGAAGAATTATGCATGATGGGAAAGTCACTTTTTTTGCAAAAAACCGTTCTTTTTTTAAACATTTATTTCTCCTAAACTGATAACCCTAGAGTTTTGAAATTTTGACATTATCTTTGAGGTTTCAAATGCAACAAACGAAAAATTTATTCAGAATTTTAAAAAAACAATAAATATTTTTTTTTCAATAAAATGTAAAAATTTTGACTTATAATTCAATCTCAAACCTTGTGAGAGCGATACAAGCCATACTGTTTGACGGACAAGAATGAAACTATGCCTACAAATAGAACATTATATGGCGAATGAGTTGAGATATTTTTTTTTTGTAATTACTTTCGCTAAAGGGGCGTTACAGTACGATTTGTGTTTTCAGAAAATATTTTTTTGACGCGAAACGGCTCGTTAAAAAATAATGAAACTTTGACCAAAAATGGAACAAAAAATTAGCAATTCATAAAAAAAAATCATGAAGTTTCAATTACAGGAAAGAGCAATAACGATATAAAAACTCTTTGTTTATCCTAGACTAAGAGATCACCTGCTATACTTGTCGAATTTTTTGTATTTTTTTTTACTTTACTATAAGTAAAGTATAGTGATCGTGAAAAAATTCGATCTCGAGATTTTGACGGAATTACATGTTTTGAGGTACCAGAAGTCGTTTTATGACGTTTTTACGATGATGTCTGTGTGTGTGTGGGTGGGTGGGTGGGTGGGTGCGTGTGTTAGCATTGCTTGTTACCACGCTACGGTCCAGAATCTTTGATGGATCAAGTTGGTATTTTACACATCCCTATTGTTTGGAAAGAATTATGCATGATGGGAAAGTCACTTTTTTTGCCAAAAACCGTTTTTTTTAAAACATTTATTTCTCCTAAACTGATAACCCAAGAGTTTTGAAATTTTGACATTATCTTTGAGGTTTGAAATGCAACAAACGAAAAATATATTCAGTATTTTAAAAAAACAGGAAATATTTTTTTTTCACTAAAATGTAAAAATTTTGACTTATAATTCAATCTCAAACCTTGTGAGAGCGATACAAGCCATACTGTTTGACGGACAAGAATGAAACTATGCCTATAAATAGAACATAGCGTGGGTGGGTGCGTGTGTTAGCATTGCTTGTTACCACGCTACGGTCCAGAATCTTTGATGGATCAAGTTGATATTTTACACAAAAATGGGCCCCATTTAGACGAAGATCCCTATTGTTTGGGAAGAATTATGCATGATGAGAAAGTCACTTTTTTTTGCCAAAAACCGTTTTTTTTAAAACATTTATTTCTCCTAAACTGATAACCCTAGAGTTATGAAATTTTGACATTATCTTTGAAGTTACAAATGCAACAAACGAAAAATATATTCAGAATTTTAAGACAACAGGAAATATTTTTTTTTTCAATCAAATGTAAAAATTTTGACTTATAATTCAATCTCAAACCTTGTGAGAGCGATACAAGCCATACTGTTTGACGGACAAGAATGAAACTATGCCTACAAATAGAACATTATATGGCGAATGAGTTGAGATATTTTTTTTTTGAAATTACTTTCGCTAAAGGGGCGTTACAGTACGATTTGTGTTTTCAGAAAATGTTTTTTTGACGCGAAACGGCTCGTTAAAAAATAATGAAACTTTGACCAAAAATGGAACAAAAAATTAGCAATTCATAAAAAAAAATCATGAAGTTTCAATTACGGGAAAGAGCAATAACGATATAAAAACTCTTTGTTTATCCTAGACTAAGAGATCACCTGCTATACTTGTCGAATTTTTTGAATTTTTTTACATTGACTTAGAAATTTTTTGAACGAATCCACTGAGATAAAATTGATGTTTCTAATGGAAAAATGAAAATATATTATTGCTTTATAAGAGATGTAATAGGAATAATATTGTGCAGGTAAATGATAACACTCATTAAAAAAATTCGTATATATGTTATTTGACAATGTGGAAGGAAAATGATCTTATTAAATACTAAGAAGCCATAAATTTGCCAGTATAATAATTCTGTTAAAAAACAAAAATTTAAAAGATAATTCAAAATTGAAATCTTTCGTTTAGAGATTAATAAATGTAATTATCGTACATCTTTAATTAACAAATCACCTTAAAACAACATTTTCTTCGCTGTTTAAGATGTTTTTCAGAGAAAAAAAGGGTATTTTACTGTTTTAAATTTGAAAATTTTGCTTTAATATTCAATGTAGAAGTTTGTCAAGTAAACGATGTAAGAAATCTACTGGCTATTTGAACAATAGCCATGTTCTCTTGTAGGAGAATATTTCGTTTCAAGAAATGTCACATTGGTTTTTCAAAAATGTTATTACTGCTGTAGTTATACTAATGAAATTATTTGCAAATAATAAATTATTTGTGATTTACAAAATAAGCTTATAAATTGATATGTCCTTCAATCACTATCTGTACTACCTCACGAATGCAATGCTAATAATTATATCCCATTTAGATATTTATCTTATGCTTAAATGAGACATTATGTTTTATATACTCAAGAAATTTGACATTGTTACTTATAGTAAAGTAGAGTGTAGGCCACTCCAGATTTTTTACATTGTTTACATTGACTTAGAAATTTTTTGAGCGAATCTACTGAGATAAAATTGATGTTTCTAATGGAAAAATGAAAATATATTATTCACTTATAAGAGATGTAAGAGGAATAATGTGCAGGTAAATGATAACACTCATTAAAAAAAAAATTGTATATATGTTATTTGACAAAGGGAAAGGAAAATGATCTTATTAAATACTAAGAAGCCATAAAATTCCCAGTATAATAATTCTGTTAAAAACCAAAAATGTAAAAGATAATTCAAGATATAAATCTTTCGTTTAGAGATTAATAAATGTAATTATCGTACATCTTTAATTAACAAATCACCTTAAAACAACATTTTCTTCGCTGTTTAAGATGTTTTTCAGAGAAAAAAAGGGTATTTTACTGTTTCAAATTTGAAGATTTTACATTAATATTCAATGTAGAAGGATGTAAAGTAAACAATGTATGAAATCTACTGGATATTTGAACAATAGCCATGTTCTCTTGTAGGATAATATTTCGTTTCAGCATTGGCTTTTCAAAAATGTTATTACTGCTGTAGTTATACTAATGAAATTATTTGCAAATAATAAATTATTTGTGATGTACAAAAATAAGCTTATAAATTGATATGTCCTTCAATAACTATCTTTACTACCTCACGAATGCAATGATAATAATTATATCACATTTAGATATTTATGTTATGCTTAAATGATACGTTATGTTTTATATACTCAAGAAATTTGACATTGAGTTACTTATAGTAAAGTAGAGTGTAGGCCACTCCAGATTTTTTTTACATTGTTTACATTGACTTAGAAATTTTTTGAGCAAATCCACTGAGATAAAATTGATATTTATAAAGGAATAATTTAAATTGTTTATTGACTTATATGAGATGTAAGAGGAATAATATTGTGCAGGAAAATAATAACACTCACTCAGAAAAAATTCGTATGTATGTTATTTGACAAAGGGGAAGGAAAATGATCTTATTAAACACTAAGAAGCTTATTATTATTATTATTTTAAAGATTAAAATTCCCAGTATAATAATTCTATAAAAGACCAAAAATGTAAATGATAAATCATAATTGGAATCTTTCGTTTAGAGATTAATAAATGTAATTATCGTACATCTTTAATTAAAAAAGCACCTTAAAATAACATTTTCTTCGATGTTATGATGTTTTTCAGAGAAAAAAAGGGTATTTTCCTGTTTTAAATTTTAAAATTTTACTTTAATATTCAATGTAGAAGGGTGTCAAGTAAACGATGTAAGAAATCCACTGGCTGTTTGAACGAAAGCCATTCTCTTGTAAGAGAATAAATCGTTTCAAGAAATGTTCACTTTGGTTTTTCAAAAATGTTATTACTGCTGTAGTTATACTAATGAAATTATTTGCAAATAATAAATTATTTGTGATGTACAAAAATAAGCTTATAAGTTGATATGTCCTTCAATCACTATCTGTACTACTTCAGGAATGAAAGGCTAATAATTATATCCCATTTAGATGTTTACGTTATTCTTAAATGAGACGTTATGTTTTATATACTCAAGAAATTTGACATTAAGTTACTTATAGTAAAGTAGAGTGTAGGTCACTCCAGATTTTTTTATCATTACATCTATCCTTACAGTGGTAACAGGTAACAGTGATTTGTAATACAATTTTGATGTTTTAATAATTTCGAGTAGCGATATTATCCATTGATACTACTCAATTTTAATTGTTACCGCTACCATTTAATTTCTCTGAATCAGCATTCCTTCATCCTTCGAGCAGTTTAGTAGAGATTTTGTGGGATGCTTGTTGCTAGACGAAAGGTTTTAGAGTGATTTTAAGGATTGCCAGAACTTCCGGTATAGGGTCGGATTGCTTTCGTTTAGAAAAGGTGTATTCTGATCATTATTGATGGTATCCTTGAAAACAAACCAATAATTTGAAAAAATATTATAGATTTGGATGGTTCCAGTTTTTAGCATCCACAGACTTCAAGTTCAAATCGGCTTGTGTGTTCTGATAGCAGTTTTTTCTTTTCACAGTCAAATTTGATTCCTTGTAGAGAATTCATAGAATTCATCTCATGAAGTGACGTTGTTTTAGTATTGTCTTTGGATTTCAGGTTAGTCGTTTCTGAGTGTACATCCTCAGATTTCGGAATATTTCTATAATTCAGAGAGGAAAATTATGATTATAGACAGGAGGACAGATTAATGTTATAAGTTTAAAGTAATATAGATGGATATTTCTTTCTTCAATTTTATTCTGGACCTTTTGCACCAAGATTCCCGATAAGAGAAATTATGATGCAGGATTTCAGACTAAAAGAGAATGGTGTTTTTGCTTAAAGTCACTATCTCTAGCTGTTTGAAATACAGTAAAACAAGCTATATTTTAAATTAAAACGCATACTCGCTTATTTCAAGAGAGAGAATGTGATTCATTTTACATAGTTCAATGGGGCAAATAACGTTTAGGACCCGAACTTTTGAGAATGCCAAGTTCTAATATTGACCCCTTACTGTCAATAACATAAAATACTTTTGTTCTTCAGGTCTCATCGAAAAGAGAAGTTCTGGAAGAAAAGTCTTCAGGTGCTCGGAACGACTATCTGTTAGCCCTAGCAGCAGCCAACGCCCACCAGACGAGGTACTTCGTCGTCGACTTCCAAAACACTATCCAGGTCAGTTGAATCCATGAATCTATTCTAAATACACATTAATTACATCACAGAATTACATTACTTACTTACATTAATTATGTGTGAAGACTAATCTTTTGCTAATCTGTTATCTTACACATGACATACATCAATTATACAATATCTGTTGTGCAGTTTACAACGGGAACTGTTTCAACAGAAACTTTCACAACTGCCGTTTTACCTCTCCGCTGAGTGTTCCCTTTTTTTCTTCCTCCTGATGACAGTTAAACTAAAAATTTCAGACCATTGGTGTGTCAGTCTACTGTTTATACTCGTATTATTGACTGTATAATATAAAAGAATAAACTATTGTTATGTTTTATTTTTGACACTTTATATATATACAATCGTCAAAAATATAGTAAGAAAGTCTTACTGTGGTTTAGAAGTTGATTTTATTTCACATTTTTAATGCGAAATCTTACATAAGAGTATTAATAATACACTTTCTCTTCAGATTTTATATTTCACTGCCCTCACAACGCCATCTATGACTAACTCTTCAGGTCATGAGATCAACTATCAATCAGTTGTTACCAACTACTAATCAGGAGTTTCCAACTACCGTTCAGTGTGACCAACTACCAACAGTGTACCAACTACCATTCAGTGTTACCAACTACTTACAAATTTAATTGTAAAATTGATTCCTTAGAATCAATTCAATCTATGTGAATTCCTTAGAATTCAAATTCAAATCATTCACACTTAAACAGGATTGACTAAAAAACATTAAAACTTTAGTACTTTTGATATACTCAATATACTTAAAAATTCGATCGGTCGGTGGACGTTTTGACGTCTCCGCTCCTTTGTTTATTCTTTCTTTCCTATTTCTCCTCTCCTGAAGCAGGCAAGAAACCCGAAAAGAACGTGATATTATTACTAAAGTTTACGTATTAAATTTTAATACGTTTTTAAAAGAGATGCCAAACGTCATTCCTTACTAATGAATGTAATTATTTTATTACATTTTATACATCTAAAACCAGGTATCTTATTTCAATAAAAATTAAAAATCTTGCATCGTTTATCAGATTTTGTTTGAATTGCTAATTATTTGGCAAAATTTCATTTTTCTTTAATTAGCCGTTTAGAGTAAAAAAAAATTTTCTGAAAACAGAAAATGTACTCTAACGCTCCTTTGGTTTATGTGATTTAAAAAAGAATATTGTCAACTCATCCCCCACGTAAAGTTCTATTTTAAGGTATGGTTTTAATCTGATATGTCAAACGGTATAGCTTGTATCGCTCTCACAAGCTTCCAGATTTTTACATAAGTTAAAATTTTCACATTTTATTGAAAAAAATATTTCCTGTTGTTTTAAAAATCTGAGAATATTTTTGGTTTATTGCCTTTGTAGCTTCAAAGATAATACCAAAATTTTATGATTCTAGAATTAGTAGTTTAAGAGAAAAAAATGTCTAGAAATACAGTTAATGGCAAAAAAAGTGACTTTCCCATCATGCATAATTGTTCCAAACAATACGACATATTTTAATAACCTTATATAAGTTTGTAGCGAGGCCACAAACTTTGGATACAAACTTACCCACCCACCCACACACACGTACACACAAAGACATCATCGAAAGAACTTCATAAAACGACTTCTGGGACCTCAAAACATGTAATTCCGTCAAAATTTCGAGATCAATTTTTTTCACGATCACTATACTTTACTTATAGTAAAGTAAAAAGTTCAACAGTTAGCAGTCTATTTATGGGAAATAATCATGAAAACAAGAACTCTTCACTGGAGGAAACCAACCTAGTGTATTAATAGGAATTCAATTAAGAGGACTGTGAGACCCACTACAACTTCTATATTGGGATGACTACGACTTTACTGCCATGATCTTAATAACTAGAGCATCCAAACCAAATGGAGAATTTACCGAACACCAAACTAACGAGTGAAGTGCTGACAGGCAATACCAAAATAATAAAAAAAAAAGAAGACCACTTTAAATGGGCTAAAAGAAGAAAGAATTGTATTGGTTTACATTTATTTACATTGTTTACATTGACTTAGCAATTTTTTGAGTGATCCAATGAAATGAAATTGATGTTTAGAAGTTCATTGAAATTTTTTTTATTAATTTAATAATTTAATATCAGATGAAATAGAATAAAATTCTTTTATGTAAAAAAATCAACGCCCATCAAACATATAATTTTTATTGCTTTCCATGGTATGATGGATTTGTCTTACAAAGTGCTCTAATCAATCTATATTTTGTAGAATTCAACAAAATTATATGTGATTCAGATTGAATATTGAACTGTGGAATGTAAATATGATATTATGGAATAAGTTTGTGGTGTGTGGTTTAGATGAGGAAGTGTGTGTTCTCTGAAGAGAAGAATTGGCTATCACATATACGATTAAAAATTCTTGATTTTTATTGAAATAAGATACTTTGTTTTATGAGTTTAAAGTCTAATGAAGTAATTACATTCATAAGTAAATAAATGACTTTTAGCATCTCGTAGGTGGCTGGTATTGATTTGAATAGTATATAAAAAAATTGTGTTAAAGTAATAACATTTTAACTTTAGTAATAATATCACGTTCTTCTCCGGAGAGGAGACCGTTTTCTGGAGAGGAGAAAAAGGAAAGGAAGAAGAAACACCGACGAAGTTTTAAATGTATTAAGTATATCAAAAATATTGAAAAATTTATGTTTCGTATTCAATCTTGCTAAAGAATGAATGATATTAATGACAACAATTTTACAATTTAATTGATTAGTAGCTGGTAACACTGAATGGTAGTTGGTAACACCGATTGGTAATTGGTAATACTGATTAGAAGTTGGTAGCACTGAATGGTTGTTGAGAACTACTAATTAGTATTTCCGTTACTAATTATGGAACAGATCAAATATGTAAAACATAATTAAAAATTGAAAACATAATTTGAAAAATAATAAATTAAATTATTCTACATCCTAAATTAATAATTATCTTAAAAAGACATTTTTCTTACATGTTGCCGACAATTTGAGACAAAATAGGAATAGTTTCAAGTTTTAAATGTGTAACTTTGTCAGATCCACTGACTATTGAAATAAAAGCCATGTCCTTCTGTAAGACGAAATTTCGTAACACGAAATCTATACTTTCGGTTTTCAAACATGTTACTACTCTAGTTACGAGTATACTAAGGATATTGTATACATCAGTGGTGTGATATACAAAAGTAAGCATATATATTGATAAGTGGATGAATCACTCTCTGTATTACCTCCAGGAATGAAAGACTAATAAATATCTCACATATAGATATTTATTCTATGCCTAAATGGGACATTACGTATTATATAACCAAGAAGTTTGGTATTATGTTTACTTATAGTAAAGATGAGCGTAGGCCACTCCAGGTTTTTCTTCTATATAGTCATATTAAACATTTATGAACCCTCCCCACAATGTTATTACCCTGTAATAGTGTGTTATAATAAGTTAAGTTCACATTAATTTAAAAAGGTAATTGGGGAGTGTGTGGATATTTTAAAAATCTGCAAATGTTTGTTTTAATGAAATTAACTGTTATTTTTAATAATTATTAAGGTTGAATATTTTGTTTAAATTGGACACTGCTCCTCTGTTAAAAGTGTAATTCCAAGTAAGTGGATTAAGCCGACGTTTATCCTCTGTAAAAACAACACTGAGCTCGGCATTATTTGATTTTAATTTTTTAATTTGAATCTACGATTGGATGAAATTATTTAAAGAAAGCGATTAAATGAGTAAAAAATGATTTGAAATCCCAGTGTTCATCTCTCAAGGATTGTTTAAAATTGTTCTAATTATGTATTCAACCTAACATAATGAGACAACAGAAAATAAAACTGATTGTTTTTTTAAGTTGAATCTTGATATTATTTCAATAACCTCGTGAAATATCAAGGGATAACAAGATATAATGTACAGTAATAAATTTGATTTCAAGACGATTTGAAATTATCAAGAAAATATGAAAAACTGCTCAAAAGAAAGGTATGTTTGATTAAGGCAATTCAGTTCAACACAATTTGTATAAAAGAAGGTCTGCTCCCTATTTATACTAATATATATATATAAACTAGAATTTAAAAAGAACACATAGAAAGGAAATCACTGAACTCACTACTATATTTCGATGTCCTCGTCTTCAGGAAAAGAAGTGAATCGCTCCAAAGGCTGATAACGACTGACTTGGCGTTCGAACTGAAGCACTCAAACAGGGTAGCCAACTTTCGGAGGAAAGGTAGACAGGGAAGATAAAGAGATACAAGCCAAATAAAAATTAAAAAATGAAAACATTTAACTAAAATAAAATTAAAAGCTGATAACAACTAAAAAATAAGAGGAAAAAAAAATCAACGATTGAGGTTAAGCCCAGGAGCCGATCTACCGCCCAGAAGACTAATAAGTGCTTCTTCTAAAGCTCTCAGAGTAACTTTCGAATTAGTCTGATCAATCTGCCTCAGGACCTGTACACGGAAACAGTCATTAAAACTGAGTCCGTGAGAACTGGCATGAGTAGCAACGGGAAGGTCACTGCGTTTGCCTGTGATTATTCATACGTAGGCTTAGCTTGGTGGAAGCCAAACCCACATAAAAGGAATCACACTGGGTGCAATCCAATCGGTAAACGCAGTTACCAGAGGTACAAGAGGTCTTGTGAGAGATAGGGTAGGTGCGTTTACTATAGAAGGAGGTAAAGGAAGGAACAGGATTGATGATAGGACAAGTTAGACATCCACGACGTCCGCATTGAACCATACCACCAGCAGTTTTTGGAGGCTTAGGAGAAGAGATGTGAGAGAAGATAGATTGAAGATTAGCATTATCAGATAGATTGAAAATATATATATATATATATATATTGTTAAAAGTAGCAGCAGCTTCTGCTCTCACGATTTTTGAGCTGGTGGCCTCGATCTTGAGAGCGATTCTTCTATCTTCCGATTGGAGCTTAGAATAGATAGAAGAATCGCTCGCAAGATCGAGGCCACCAGCTGAGAGCAGAAGCTGCTGCTACTTTTAACATTATTTGCACACAAGAAGATTTGCTGCCGATTTACACCAATATATGTAATATATATATATATATTAAATGAAACGGTCCGGTGGACTTTTAAATAAAAACGAATTAAAAATGAAGATAGACACAGGACTAACTCACTTCTATATTTCGACGATCCTCGTGATAAGCAGGTGAAGAGTCCCGCAGAAAGATGATCTCTATTGTTTGGGAAGAATTATACTTATCGGGAAAGTTACTTTTTTTTCTCTTAAATTACTAATTCTAGAATCTTGAAAACTTGGCATATCTTTGAGGCTACAAATGCAACAAACATATAATATATTTAGATCTTTAAAACAACCGGAAATCTTTTTTTTTTTTTTCAATAAAATGTGAACATTTTGACTTATAATTCAATCTGAAAGCTTGTAAGAGCTATACAAGTCATACCGTTTGACGTATCAAAATGAAACTATACCTAAAAATAGAACATTACCTGGAAAATAAGTTGATATAACCTTTTTTAAAATTACATTTACAAAAGGAACATTACAGTACATTTTCGGTTTTCAGAAAATGTTTTTTTTTGACACTATACGGCTCTTTAAAAAAACAATGAACATTTGCCCAAAAATTGAACAAAAAATTAACAATTTATAAAAAAAATTCATACAATTTTAATTACGGCAAAGAGCAATAAAGCTATAAAAACTGATTGTTTCTCCTTGACTAACCGATCACTTGCACCGAAATAACTTCATGAGGCGACTTATGGGATCTCAAAACATGTAATTCACTATCACTATACTTGACTTATAGTACAATGAAATTTTGCCAAAAAATTAAAAAGATAATTAACAATTTATAATTAAATTCATGATATTTCAATTACGGCAAGTGCAGTAAAGCTATAAAAACTGAATATTATTCTGGACAAATGGTTTACTTGCTGTACTTGTGGTTTTTGCTTACATTTATTAACAAATGATGTTATTATAATTGTTTTACTTACATTGACTTAGCAATTTTTTGAGTGTATCCAATGAAATAAAATTGATGTTCAGAAGTTTAAAAAAATTTTAAATTAATAATAACTTACTTTGCCTAAATGAGATATTATATATTATATACCCAAGAGTTATGATATTAAGTTTACTTATACTGAAGTTGAGTGTAGGCCACTCCAGATTATTTTCTTTATTAATTTACATATCTTCTTTATTTATTTTATGTAACTCCTTTTTAATTTTTTTATTTTGTTATTATATTTGAATAATTATTATAGTTTATTCGTTTTTTACTTCTTAATTTTGTTCTTCATTTCTTTCCCCTCCCATCTTGCTGGGTGGTTGCAGTGGGGGTACTGACTAATGGTCACGCTGTTGCTGATTGGCTCAGTCATCGCCCTGCCTCTCTGCGGTATTCTTCGCCTCTTCATGACGGCAATCGTCGAAATATAGAAGTGAATTATTCCCGTGTCTATCTGCGTGTTACCTTCGTTTTATTTCGTATATATATATATATATATATAATTCGCGCTCCGTTCTTCGACGTGGGGAGATCTTTTTCACTTCGTCCTCTCTTCTAGTCTACTCCTGATGACGAACAACAGTTCGAAATATTGAATTCTGTAAGTGTTCTCTGTATTCTTTTTTCTGTCTCGTGCTTTGTGTAATTTAAAGTATATATATATATATATATATTGACAACTTAAAAAAACATTAATGAAAAAATGATACTGGGACTCACAGTCAATACTTCGATCATCTTAACGGTCATTCTAAGAAAGGAAGTTGAGCAGTGAAAAGACGGAAACCAACTGATATATGTAGCAATATTTCACAGAAATGAGCAGAAATGAGACTAAGATCTTTCGATTAAAACAACTGGTTTTGTCTGAGTTTACTCATAATGAAACAGATGATATAAGGCATATTGTGTGCTATCAATAATTGAGAGAAGCCGAAGAAGTATTTCAAAAGTTAAAAGCTAACTGATAATTATAATAACAAAGATGTAAGTTTGTAAAAGGTACAAACTTTCTTTTCTCTATGCGTCACATATAAAAATGAAAGTAAATGTAATATATTTGTAAAAATAATGTGAAATTTGTCAGAAAAATGAAAATAAATAAATAGATACTCTAGGCTTAAGTTAGTAGCTTTTAATTTATTTTTTCAGTCATAAAGTCGAACCGCTTCTGATAACACGCGTGAGCTCCCATGACCCCACTCAGTTTTCATTCAATGAAGCGAGAGAGAAAATCTCTACGCTTCATTTTTCTTTTGATCTTCTCTTGATCATGGTATCACACAATGTTTATTGCACTTTATTTTGACAACCAAAAATTTGTTTTTAGTAATATAGATAAGAGTGGAAATCATTCATTTATTGGACATACGCACCATATCTGTTATTGTTTCTGTGGTTTGTTTCTATTGGGAATCAGTTTATCAGCCTCATATTGAAAAACTGGAGGACAGTTAGTAATCTTTGGTTATATTTGTTGTATCTGAGAACACGATATGACAAATATAATTCACTAAACCAGAACACTAAACTAATAAAATTGATAGGTAAAACTACTTATCACAATGATAATGAAAAACTAATTTTAAACCTTTGCTATAATATATAATCTTATCTTTTATCGGTAGCTGCCTTAGGTTACTGTTACGTTTTGAAATTATCAACTACATGTAATTTGTTATAGGTTTTGTTAATTAAACAAAAGAAGCAAAATATAAGTAACATAATTGAAATATTGTACAATTTTAAAGTCCTTGTTGAAAGAAATGTACCTTGAGTAAATAACGCGTACTCAAGTCAGAAATGTTTTAACTTCATCAATAATTACATGAACCGATGGTATGTCAAGAAAAAGGATCCCCTATGAGTAACTCTGGAGAAAAACGTTTAATCTGTAGTGTATACCATACGAGCATACTTACATGAACAATTTCTACAAAAGATATAAACGTGGTCTTAAGAAAGTTATTTACTTAATTTCTTCGTTGATAGTTGTCATCAATGAAGCCGATAAACCCAACTCAAAATTTATTATCAAGGTTAAATGACCTATAGCCCATGCAACGACAACTCAGTGTCGCAGAGGAATCACCTGTTATACCAGTACACTTGTGATACAGGGAACTGTTCAGCTCTAGCAACACAAAACATCGAGATCACAATTACTAAATTGTGAGGCATCTCATACAAAACTTTATGGCGGCCACTTCTAGAAGAGGTATACAAAACAACTCTTATTAGATAAATGTTAGTTAAGGAGACAGTCGTCTTAAGATCCGGAAATATTACCAGCCATCTGCAGATTCTTAAGTATCCATATATAACGATATTCAGCTTTTAGCGAATATTCAATCAAACTGTGATCCCATTATTGTCAATATGAACCTTCAATATTTCCTTCAAAACCATTAAGGAGAACCAATAGTTAAGTCGATATTGAAAAGTTGAGTAACACTCTGGTAACCTTCTCTGTCGGCACGCTTGTTAGCATTACTTGTTACCACGCTACAGTCCAGAATCTTTGATGGATCAAGTTGAATTTTACACAAAAATGGGCCCCATAGGGAAGAAGATCCCTATTGTTTGGGAAGAATTATGCATGATGGGAAAGTCACTTTTTTTGCTAAAAATAGTTTTTTAGAAAACATTTATTTCTCCTAAACTGATAACCCTAGAGTTTTGACATTATTTTTGAGGTTACAAATGGAACAAACGAAAAATATATTCAGAATTTTAAAACAACAGGAAGTATTTTTTTTAATAAAATTTCAGAATGAAACTATGCCTGAAAATAGAACATAACGTGGAGAATGAGTTGAGATATTTTTTTCCAAAATTACATTCGTTAAAGGGTCGTTACAGTACGATTTGTGTTTTCAGAAAATGTTTTTTGACGCTAAACGGCTATTAAAAAATAATGAAAATTTGACCAAAAATGGAATGAAAAATTAGCAATTCATAAAAAAAAAATCATAAGGTTCAATTACGGGAAAGAGCAATAACGCTGTAAAAACTGTTTGTTTATCTTAGACTAAGAGATCACTTGCTATACTTGTCGAATTATTTATATTTTTTTACATTGTTTACATTGACTTAGAAATTTTTTGAGTGAATCCGCTCAGATAAGATTGATATTTATAAAGAAACAATTTAAATTCTTTATTGACTTATATGAGATGTAAGAGGAATAATATTGTGCAGGAAAATTATAACATTCACTCAGAAAAACTTCGTATATATGTTATTTCCTAGGCAAAATCTCCTAGGGCAAGTTTAGCGGAGGATAAGATGCGAAGCCCAATTAAGGCGGCCAGCCCCGGCCGAGGGGTGCAGATGGGAAGTATGTAAGGTTCTATAACGCCATCTCTTGATCTTTTCATGAAATTACACGGCGATTCTAACGCCATCTCTTGGTCTTTTCATGAAATTACACGGCGATTCTAACGCCATCTCTTGGTCTTTTCATGAAATTACACGGTGATTCTAAGGCCATCTCTTGATCTTTTCATGAAATTACACGGCGATTCTAACGCCATTTCTTGGTCTTTTCATGAAGTTTCGTGCCGACAGTCATCGCGCACGAGACTTGTCGGGGTACGGCAATATCCTGGACCTTCGGTGATATTGAGAGCATCCCCTGCGCGAAATTTTTCTCAATTTAGTTGAGAGAGAGCGCAATAGCGCGTTGAGCACCTTTTAGTGCGTTGTCATCTTGAGCTTTTTACTTTTGGAGCATTGTGAGAAGTTTTTTACCCTCACTTATTGAATTTTCAGCGGTTTTTTGCGTTTTTCCCAATTTAATCCCCCCTCCCCATTTTTTTATACCTGGCCCATACCCAATTTTATTTTATTATCCCCCCCCCCCCCTGACAGTTTCCCATCATCTGCGGCCCTCTGGGCCAATCCCTTAACCGAGAAAACGTCTTGATTGAACTTTGACCCTACCTTTGAAACCTTTTATCTCGGCTCCAGGTGGAGCTAAAGGCACGGGGAAAACGCCATTTTAATCAGGAGTGCAAGGAGTATCCGGTGACATGAGTGGGAAGTCACCAAAAGCCGAACAGAAATCGACCTCCTCCAGGAGCGAGGACCAGATGAGAAAATCTCCTAGGGCAAGTTTAGGGGAGGATAAGATGCGAAGCCCAATTAAGGCTGCCAACGGCCGAGGGGTGTAGATGGGAAGTATGTAAGGTTCTATAACGCCATCTCTTGATCTTTTCATGAAATTACACGGCGATTCTAACGCCGTCTCTTGATCTTTTCATGAAATTACACGGTGATTCTAACGCCATCTCTTGAAATTTTCATGAAATTACACGGCGATTCTAACGCCATCTCCTAATCTTTTCATGAAATTACACGGCGATTCCAACGCCATCTCTGTGTCTCTTCAAGAAGTTAACTGACCTCGTAACCCATCTCTTGGTCAATTCCAGGCATTTTACTAAACTGGATTTCACTACAGTCTGAGCAAATCTAATTTAATCATCTAATTGTATATTGCAAGACTCAACAAAAACCTTTAAAAATAAATTTATATTTTAATCAAATATCCGCTATTTCATTTTTTAGACCATTATTTTTTTTACTATTTTGATAATTTTAATTTATAACAAAATTATTTTTATTTATTTCTCTTATGAAAGAAATCAAATTGGTTGTATTTATTTTGAGGTGTCTTGTTCTTATCCTTTTGTAAGTTAGTTGTCTTATCTTGTTTTCTATGATTATTTATGTGAAAGCTTTTGTATTTGGATTTCACATAATCCACGGGTGTTCTCATATTTTCATTTTTACCTTTTTTGATTTTTTACGTTATTATAAGTAAAGTATAGTGATCGTGAGAAAATTTGATCCCGAGATTTTGACGGAATTATATGTTCTGAGGTCCCAGAAGTCTTTATATGATGTTTTCTCGATGATATCTGTGGGTGAGTGTGTTAGCATTGCTTGTTACCACGCTACAGTCCAGAATCTTTGATGGATCAAGTTGATATTTTACACAAAAATGGGCCTCATAAAGACAAAGATCCCTATTGTTTGGGAAGAATTATGCATGATGGGAAAGTCACTTTTTTGCCAAAAACAGTTTTTTAGAAAACATTTATTTCTCCTAAACTGATAACCCTAGAGTTTTGAAATTTTGACATAATCTTGGAGGTTACAAATGGAACAAACGAAAAATATATTCAGAATTTTAAAAAAACAGGAAATATTTTTTTTTTAATAAAATGTAAAAATTTTGACTTATAATTCAATTTCAAACCTTGTGAGAGCGATACAAGCCATACTGTTTGACGAATCAGAATGAAACTATGCCTGAAAATAGAACATTACGTGGAGAATGAGTTCAGATATTTTTTTTCAAAATTACATTCGCTAAAGGGGCGTTACGGTACGATTTCTGTTTTCAGAAAATGTTTTTTTGACTCTAAACGGATCATTAAAAAATAATGAAAATTTGACCAAAAATGGAACAAGAAATTAGCAATTCATAAAAAAAAATCATGAAGTTTCAATTTCGGGAAAGAGCAATAACGCTGTAAGAACTGTTTGTTTACCTTAGACTGAGAGATCATCACCTGGTCTACTTGTCGAATTTTTTATATTTTTTTACATTGTTTCTTCTTCTTCTTCTTCCTCCTCCTCCTCCCCCTCCCCCTCCCCTCCTCCTCCTCCTCCTCCTCCTCCCCCTCCTACTCCCCTCCCCTCCTCCTGTAAGTGTATTACAAATATCTTCTATATTTGGCGCAATTTTATCGAGAACTTTCACCCAACAGACTTTTCAAGTTATTTATTTATTTGTAGTCAGAGTCAGTAGTGTAAGCCGGAAAGGCAATTTTCTTCAGCCCTATACAGTTGAGTGTTGTAAAAAGCTCTGGCATGGTGAGCAATTGTTCAAAGGTAGTAAAAAACACATTTTTTGTTATCCACTTGGTAATCTTATGCTATTTTTCTTTCACTTTGCCTTATACATGATCTTCTTCCTCTTTTTACCTTATTTACCTTCTATTTTTCTAGCATCCCTAATTTACTGTATTTTCATATTCTTCATTCTATTTCTCCTCTTGATTCCCAGACTCTTCAATTAGTTTTCAATTTATTCCTTGCTTATCCTGCTTTGGGTAGTTATTTTTTAACAGAGTGCGTGACTGGCTGCGCTGTTGGTGTAACCAACCGTCTCTGCGTCGTGCACTTGGCCTCCTCCCTTTCCTCTCCTGAAGACGTTTGAAACCGAAATTTAAAATAATGGTTAGACTAAAAGACAGTTCCACAAAATTCTTGGGATTGATTTAAATAAACAAGACAGTAGCAGAAAGCCTTCTATAGATGAGCATGGTCAAACAAAAATTAAATATTTCCACAATCAGTACTCAAAGAGTTACAAAACTGATGAACATGTTTTGAAAAGTAATTAAAACAAGCACCTCTTCGGTGAACCCCCAAAACAAATTAAAAATTAATATATATTATAGAAGCTTTGATATAAACAGTTTAATAATCAGATATAATCTACAAATAAAGCCATTAATGCAGAGGACCAATGTTGTGTACAAGTATAACTGTATGATAGGGAGCTACGAATCCCTTAAATCCGCATACATTGGTGCGACAGCCCCAACTTTGTCTAGACGGCTCACAATGCACTTCGTAGTAGGAGGTCCTAACTACCATACACTAAATACCCATAAACTCAAACTGACCCGAGAAATGTTGAGAAATAACACTGAGGTTCTGTACCATGAAAATGACAAAAACAGGTTACCATAATGGAAGCCTTAAACATTTTAGAAAAAAGACCCAGCATAAATAATCAGACAGCAGGCTTCTTCAATGTGTTAAAAATACACATGAGACAAGCACTCCATAGCAAGCAAGTGGAGTTCCAGAACCGGGAGATACTAGGACGGACAGTAGAGTGAAATGGCTACATTGATATGTTAAACCTAATGCAACCTTCCAGTTTAGTGAATAATTTTATCATGTTAATTGTTAATTTTGAACTTTTATCTAGTATGTAATGTACAACTTTTGTATTTTTGTGTAGTGAGTAGTTTTATATTTAATACTGTTATATTTGTTTACACCCTGGGGATGGCCAAAGGAGACACAAATGTTGGTTTTATTTTTATTTGGTATTGCATCAATTGAAGAATAAATGGATTTGACAAGTATGTCTTTAGGACAGTGATACACTCAGTACCTGACGAGTGTAAGTCTGAGATAAGAAAGCTGGAGAAGATGTCTCGAAAAATTGTAAGAAGAGAAATAGTCAAAACAATTTAATTGTGTGTATATAAGTCTAGATTGACAGCAGATTTTCTTGCAGGTATGTTTTGTTAAAATTCACGGCAGCTCCCGCGTTTACAACTTTTTTGCTGATGTATTTTCAGCAAATTCATA